>VDFB02000013.1:26280613-26364051 GCA_007258455.2 Sequoia sempervirens
GGAATTGGTTTTTTCTTGCTTGATTTAATTGAATGCATGAAGACCTACAACAATGTTAGCCTTCGCAAGACAACATGAACACACATAAAATTTGACATGATGTTAGGATCTTGATTACTTCTATAATGACTGATAATGCTGCTCTTGAAGGCTCTTGACAATAATATTTTCTCTTGAATGTCACCTCTAGCTTTTATTATCCTTATTTTCAAAAATGATCAAATGACTAGATATTTATAAGTGTTTATCAATTTCCCAAAAAATAGATTCCAAAAGCCAACACTTACAATTTAAATTTTGATCATTAAAATTCCACCAAAAACATATTTTAATTTGGGTATTGGCTCGTAAAGGGGACCCATTCGTCCATGGGTGAATGGGTCTTGACCTAAACTTCTAGGACACACATGATCCAAGGAAATTTAATTATTAAATGCACTTATTTAATGTTGGTTCCCATTTTAAAAAATGGTAAGAATAAGGCTTTAGAATGCATAATTTGGAAAATTAGAAGCTTAGTTAAGTCCAATAAATTAAGGGACCACAATGTAGTGTGAAATTGTAAAGGTAAATAATTTTATACACTACAAAACCATACAATTTGAAAACATACAAAAACTTAGTTATCTCAACACCCGACAGAGATTCGACTGTGCAACACCTTGGAAAAGAAGACTTTGATCTAGATCTAAAGGACTGTGAAAACATATCTAAAATTGGTTAACAATGACATAGTCACCCTAGGCAACTTAGTCTTCCATTTTTAGCCCCAAATTCACACCACGGGTGCATATAACTCTACTTAGTCTATTTTTTAAGTCTAGATTTATTTGTGACTTTTTTGTGAAGCATTTTTCTTTGCCTTAGTCTTTCAGTCTTTGGCTTCCTTTTCCTTTGACTACGAAAGTATTTGGATCACTGAAAGTCCGGTAAGAAAGACAGGAAATGCACCATGTGGTGGTTGCACGACTTTCTCTTATTGTTTTCTTTTTGAAGGAGGTCCCAAGACATGTGTTGTTATGACATAAGTTTTCTCCAAAAACATTTTTCGGAAAACATAAGGCCTCCGACCGCATGACATGTTATCTCTCTACTACAAGAGGATTGTGCCTCTTATGAAATAATATCTCTTGGGGACTGTCAGAACTTGTTGGATTTTCTTTTCTTGGTTTTTGGGATAGAAGCTTTGAGTGAGTGCCTCAAGGTGATGAGATTGGTTAGCAAAATCCTTTGCCATGCTGTTATTTTTAAGATTTGATTGTTTACAAGCCTCCATCTTTGTTAAATATCTATAAGGAAATTAATGCAATAGCTAAGAATCAATGAGAAAAAATCTTTTGTGACCTAATTGAGGGTCTACGATCAGGTTACGAGCTATCAAGTATCAATATCTAGCAACAATTACTTCTATACTAAGGTGGTGTTTCTTTCTTTTGGCAGCTATAAGAGGATAGCGATGAAATGATGAAGGGTTGGATTCCAAGTGATAGTTTCTTTATTAAGAAAAGTTTCTTTAGTTTTCTTAGGGTTTTTAGAATTATTTTTAGAACAAGTTGCAAAACTGCTTTATTTTGTCATGTTATATCTATTAAGGTTTAAACTATTGTTGGATTGGCATCTGACCTTTGTTTCAAAGTTCATTTTATAATTAAAGCATGAACTATTAAGGAGAATTTGTTGAGACTGTGAATGTATGGCCTTTTTCAAGCTTTATTTCTTTATATTGTCATTCTAAATGAAACACTTTGTCTTGCAAGCTATATCTAGGTAGTTTAAGTAGTGTATTTCTATGCTTTATGCTTGTATGGTAGAATAGTGGCTTAAGAAAATTGGATTATTTCATTGGACTTCTTTGTTTTTCTAAAAGTGGTTATTTTGTTGTACTATGTTGTATTAGGAGATAGAGTTCATGTGATTTCTAAAATATTGTTCGGTTACCCATAAGAAATATTTATGTTTGATTAGACCTCAATGAACACTACTTGCTAAAAGATTTGAAAGTTTTCACTGTTCTTGAAGTTAGCCTTTGTTATTTGTTCTCTTTCCAACAATGAAGGGTTGTGGAATTATGTATCTATTTATATCAATCATAGGAATGATTTGGGTTTGAAATATTGTAAAAGCTTTGGCACATCACCTTTTATGTTTTATGTTTACATTTCCTTCTCCCCTTATCTCAAAACCCCAAAGAAGATCCAACTTTCTATTAAAAACCCAGAGGTATTTAGTGAGATGCAATTTATCTACCACTTGTTGAATTTCCCATAAGATTATCAAAGAGGTGCAAGATTTGATGATCAACAGTTATTTTTCTAGCATGCCTGGTGGGACCGAAGTTTTCCAAATGCCTGATTAGAAGTTAGAAATATTTCTTGAATCAAGATAAGGAAGGAAATTGAAATTTTCATTCCCAAATTCCAAGCAAGAGCATCCTCGAGAGGTCACTTCTAGTACTTTTAGTTACCTGCCTCAATCCCTAGGAGGAGAAGACTTACAGGTTCTATAGCACCTATAAGGAGTAATAGAGTGAGAAGTTAGAGCCCAGTATCTAGAGCCTTATCTACTCCACACAGAGGCTTAAACTTCCAAATAAGATTACCTATATATCCAATTCATAGGAATCTTCTCTCTATGGCTCACATACCTCCCCCTTCTCCTAGAAATTTCATAACATGGGATATTGGTAGTCCACTACAACCACCCACACTCCCAAATCTATGGCCCACCATACCCTCTAGTTCCCTCAAAGCTATTCCAATATTCTCCAGAGAAGATTTCAAAACCCCTTTTGAACACCTTCAAGATATAGTGGAGGTATGTAGGGTACATAATATAGCGGAGGAAAATATTTCTCTAAGGCTATTAGCTGCCTCTTTTAAGGGAAAGGCCCAAGATAGGTATCAATATTTGGTCTTGGGTTCTATTGTCTCCTGGGACAAGCTTGAACATTGCTTATTTGAAAACTTTTTAGAAAAGGGAGATCGCTCCTCACTATTACATTAGTTAATCACCATTAAAAGGGCCCCGAGAGAAGCCATGAGTTATTTCAAAACTAGGTTTGATAAAACTTGGCAAAGGATTCTCGTGACTCCCTGACCCCTAGCTACGATGACATTCATGTTCTATCTAAAGGATATCAATCCAAATATCATAGTTATGGTAACTTCCATGGGGGGAGATATCTTTCCCAATGCATATGATGTGGCAATACAAGCAAAAAATAGTCTAATTGATGTTGGGAAGCTCCCACCATGACCCGCCATGCCTATGTTCACAAAAACCTCTAGAACATCCCAAGAAGGAGACTATTCAAGTACTTCCACTATGCAAAGCAACACGTTAGGTATATCCCAGTCTATGTATGTGTATCATGGCGCACAAAGTAGAATGTTGGGCTCCAACTCAGTCACGAAGGATATTAACAAAATGAAGAGTCCCATGCAGACTCTTGATAATGAATTGGTCATCCTAAAACCATAATAGGAAATGCCTCTAAAGCTGAACACTCAGAACTATGGTAGAAATAGGCCTTCCTATGGAAATAATACCTACTAATGGTTTCCATGAGGAGGAAACCAACAAATGACATCTATGAACCAGATAGTTCTGGTCACCATGCCACTTCAAATGGTAAAAGTCAGTCAAAATAGGGAAATGATCCAAAGCCAAAATAATTTGGCTGAAGGGGATGACGTATGGTGTTTCCCATGCAGTGATGTTCATCTTCCATAGAATTTCCCTAGGGGTAATATGAAAAATTGGATGGAAAAACAAGGGAGAAAAGGACCGCCCCTGAATGTGGATGAGTACGGATCATTCAAAATATAGAATGCTCATTTTAGGGTGCAAGTGCAAGGAATGTCTTAGGAATAATAGATAGACATTGCACCTGATCAAGTGTTATTCTCATGGGTGGAGGAAGAAGACATAGTATTTTCAAGTGAAGCTCCGATGACTAGTAGTGCTCCACTAGTATGGTTGGATTATAACATAAGATCTAAGACGAAGCTTACTAGAGAGTATGTACAAAAAAAATTGTCGCATCCACTGTGACGTCAACTACCTTTGCAAGAGAAGCAAGCTCCACCGCCCATCGTTTGACCTTTTCCATAGCTATGTAACCCACCAATGGTGAAGAAAGAGACCAACAAGATTCCAAACTCAATCACGTCTAAACATTCTCTTTTGAATGCAAGAGGAATACCCTCGTTCAAGCCTAAGGTCCAAACAATTGGGATGCTTAATGTGGTGGAGCAATTGAAGAAGGAACCTACAAATTTATCATTATGGGATGTCATATCAATTCTCGAGCAAAAAACCCTACTTCAAGAAGCATTAGAGATAGAGGTACAAAGCCCACAGGAGGATGTGATTCAACCCTGCAATCAAAGCGGAGGTGAAAATCCCTTGCTTTCCCCTCAGGCTTTGAAAGTGATAGGTTATGAAAATGATGTAGATGGGACAACAGAAAAAGGAGGTAAGCAGAACAAATCCCATGCCTTTCATTTTAAAACTTATAGTAGGAGACAAATTGATACCTAATAATATGATTGATTCGGCAACTAGCACAACTTGTATGCCAAAAAAAGTGGTGGATGCTTTAAAACTTAAGTATGAGCCCCTTGAAAAAGGAATTATGCAACTGGATAGAAAGAAGGTCCTGACCATTGGTCAGATAAAAGAGTTGTACCTGATTTCTCCAACCCAAGCCAAATAGTCACACAAGAAGTAGTAGTAATATACATTCCACTGGTCTTTAGAATGTGTCTATCAAGATATTTCACCACCAAACTTGGTGGAGATCTCGAACTTGATTGGTCCCACTTGATTTTGAGAACCAAGCATGGGGAAAAGATGAAGATTCTTTTTGAACCATTGCATCCTAAACAGATTGTAGACAATGCATTCATATTCTTTGAAGCTACACATATTGCTATATCTCAATGGGAGAAATGTTGTGTAGAAATGCTAGAAGATGAAGAGGATACAAGTGAGTGGACTCCTGAGGCAGAAGTGCTACTCAACCAATTCATTGATTCTAATCCATTTAGAAACTTCCATGTGACTGGGCTAGGCACTTATGTAATTTTTGATAGTCATCAAACTTTTCCAAAACTAATTAAGGTTGAGGATAAATCTGATGACCCATCTAATAATTGTCTATGGACCCTATATTTTGACAATTCCAAGTGTAAAGTTGGCTTCGGTGCAGGCTTCAAATTACTTTCTCCAATAGGATTCGAGAGTCTCAAGGCTTACCATTCATGTTCTCATGCTCAAATAATGATGTTGAATATGATGCCTTAGTTCATGGCTTAAACCTTGCAAAAAGGATGGGTACAAAGAGAATGCAAGTTTTTGAAGATTCGAAGCTAGTGGTGAGCCAAATCCATAGCCAAGTAGTTGCAAAGAACACTTGAATGAAGTTGCATAGACATTGGATTTGGGATCTGATTGAGAGCTTTGAAGCCTTCAACATACAAGTTATTCCATGATCTCAGAATAGTGTTGTTGATTGAATGGTGTCCATTGGGTCACAATTTGAACTGGTTTCTAACTCCACCAAGCAAAATGCAGTGCAAGTTGTCATTCGACCCTCAATTCCTGACAATGATGAAAATTGGCAGGTTTTCGATGATGACACTCAAATTGCTACCTTCATACAAAAAGGAGGAATGGACCCTGATGGTTCATCCCCAAGAGTTGATTTCTCTGAAGCTCAACTCATCCAATTTAAAGGGAAACAAGCTTCCTAGAGGTTTGATTTCTCTCAAAAACCTTTCTAATTGTGAAGATGCTATAAATGGCAAGTGAATGTTCACTGCAAATGAAAGAGATTATGAAGAGCTTGGCGTTAGAGGTGGCAGAAAGTTGAAAGTCAAAAAAGAGGTTCCACTAAAAGATAAAGAAATATTAAGGGACCTATGCTAAGAGTACGACAAAGTTATAGCCTGGACCTATGATGACCTTAGAGGTTACGACCTCGATATAATTCAACATACCATTCACTTGTAGGAAGGGTCTAAGCTTGTTCGATAGAAGCAAAGGTTGGTCAACCCGAAGGTTGAAGCATTGATGGCACAAGGGCTCACCAACTTGGTTGAATCCAAGATAATATATCCAATCAAACATTCCACCTGGGTGTCAAACTTGGTACCTGTCCGAAAGAAGAATGGTGATATTAGACCTTGTGTTGATTTTTGAGACTTAAACAAGGCATTTTTGAAGGACCATTACCCTCTACCATCAATGGAAAAAATTCTATAGACAGTAGCTAGATCTGAAATTTTCTTGCTACTCAATGGTTTTTCGAGATATATCTAGGTATATGTGAAGGAGAGCGACCAACACAAGATGACGTTTACCACTAAGTGGGGAATGTTTGCATATTCCAAGATGTTGTTCAACCTTTCAAATGTTGGCACAACCTTTCAATGAGCAATGGATATTTCTTTTAGAGGTTTAATCAACCTGGTCATTTTAATATATCTGGATGATCTAACGGTCTTTTCAAAATCAAAAGATGATCACTTCAATCATCTAGAAAAGGTTTTCTAGAAATTCCAATAGTTCAAGATTTCTTTAAATCCAAAAAATGTGTTTTGGGGTGCCTCAAGGTAAGCTACTAAGTTTTGAAGTCTCTAAAGAGGGAATATCAATACATCCTGAAAGGGTTAGAACCATAATGGAACTACCCTTGCCAGTAAACTAGAAAGGACTCTAGTATTTTCTAGGGAAAATCAATTTCATCAGTACGTTCATTTAGGAATTTTCTAATATTGTGAGGCCTATTACACTAATGCTTAAAAAGAATTTGTTGTTCAAGTGGACCTCTAAAGGAAAAGAGGCTTTTTGAACAAATAAAGATAGCAATTTTTACTGCTCTAGTCTTAGCTAATCCAAAATTTTCCAAAGATTTCCTACTCTATGTATATAGTGATCAGGATAGCATAGCTTCGATGTTTACTCAAAAAGGCAATTAGAATGAAGGAGAAAATCTTGTTGTATTCCATTCTAGAACTTTGAAAGGTTATGAGATTAAGTATAACTTTGTGGAAAAGCAAGATTTTTCCATAGTTAAAAGCTTAAAAAAGTTTTGACACTTGGTGTCAACCAACAAAATCACTATCCTTGTAACACATCCCATTGTGTGGGAATACATCACAAAAGGTGAAATTACAAAAAAAAGAGAAAAATGGATCACTAAGATCCTAGAATATGATGTAGATATCTGACCAACTAAGCTGGTCTGGGGAAGAGGTTTGTGTGAATACATCACGCAAGAAACAAGTCTTGTGGTTGAAAAGGAGACCGGTCAGGTTTACTTGAACCAATTTGAGTCTAACGAGTCTTGGGTTGCTAATTAGACATGGTATATGTAGAAAGGATATTACCCAACCAATCTTCCATTCAATAAAAGGAGGTACTAATGATTGCAAGGCACTAGGTACGTACTAATTGAAGGTACTATTTAAGAAAAAATATGAAGGTGTGGTCCTCTGATGTCTTGAAAACCTATAGGCAGAAAGAGTTCTTAATGAATTTCACCATAGTCTTGATTGTGGGCACTTTTCCACCAAGACCACTGCTTTAAAAATAATGTGGCTAGGATATTATTGGCCCACTATGTTTTCTAAGGCGCATCATCTGGTGCAGACATGTACATAGTGCCAATATTTTGTTGGCAAAAGGAAGAATGTCGCTCAACCCTTGAGCCTGATTGCTACTAAAGAACCCTTTTCCCAGTGGGTTATGGATTTTATTGGGATGATAAATCCTATTTCCAATGCCAAACACAAGTGGATCCTCATGGTGATTGATTACTTTACAAGGTGGACGAAATTCATGGCCCTAAAGAATGCAACAAAAGGGGAGATTGTTAATTTCCTTGAAGAGATAGTGATTAGATTTGGTTTGCCCAAAACCATCATATCTGACAACACCCAAGCTTTTGTTGAGTCAAGGATGTCTAATTTTTCTATCAGACATGGGATTTTTCTTAAAACTTCATCAAATTACTACCTGCAAGGAACGAGCTAGCAGAGTCCACTAACAAAAACCTAATTAGGTTAATTAAATGCATTGGTTCAAAATGGAAAAGGGACTAGCACAAACATCTATGAGCGGATATGTGGGCTGACCAAATTACCCCCAAGTAGATTCCGAAGACCTCCCCCTATGAGTTGGTGTACAGACAAGAGGTAGTGATACCCATTTCCATAGAAATTCCTACTCTACAATTACTGAAAGCCCTGAAGATTAAAGAAAATGGTGGAATGGAAGTACAATTGGAAAAACTCCTTAAACTAGAGGAAGACAGAGAAAATGTGCATGGAGCCATGATTGATCGACAACAAATAGTCAAGCGATGGTTTAACAAAAAGACGTCTAGTCTAGAATTCAAAGAAGGGAGCTTAGTGCTAAAGTATGATGAACGTACTCCGAAACTAGGGCAACACACTAAATTCGAAGCACTATGGAAGGGACCTTTTTGAATCAGCACATGCAAAGAAAAAAATGCATACGAACTTGAAGATATGGAGGGCAACATTTTAGGTATACCAGTGAATAGTATTTATCTAAATATTTTCCATTAAAATGCACAATTCTTTGAAAATTTTAACAGATATGTATAATATGTAAAAAAATTTGTAAATATTTTAAAAATTTTGAGAATAAAACAACTAGAAAACAATACTAAGGAAACAAATAGCTTGTATTATATTGAGAATTCTACATACATGTAAGTCTGAGGCTCAAATTCAAACATAAGGCTCTCTCCAATGAACCCAAAAGGAGTTACAAAGAAAAATATTCAAAAGAGGGGGTAACATGCAAAAAGTAGTCATGAAGTACCTTTGAATGTTGCCCAGGAAGTAGAAAAGGATTGTAATTAAGTTTTCTTTCTTTTTCTTTCTTTCTTTCTCTTCTTCTCTATCTAGTTGCAAAAGGAGGACCGAAAACATAACAGACACAAATGCAAGCTCAAGGCTTACTCATTGCTACTCTGCACCAAGAAGTCAAAATGTTTCCTAGTCTTGTGACCCACTCCACACCATACTCCTATAGTAGAAAAATGGTCGCAGGCTAAGAGGAGTAGCAGTGCATTTCAATGTTCATAGTGCAGAAGTTAGAGAGAAAGGGTAACCAGGGAATGTATATTCCGAAGTCAACATGCCTGTGGAGGTCTATAGCACTTGGGATACCAACACCAGGGATGGCCACTTGCACTACCTATCCAAGCCCTTCCATCAATGAGGTGTCAAACATCTCATGGAACAACTCAATTATCATAGGCTTGGACACATTCAGATCCAATAGTGAGGCCACAAAGTGGGAAAGTATGTTGTAGTTGCTCTGAAGCTAGTTCTCATCAATAATGAATTATGTTCCTGCCACCCATTTGAATGTATTCATGATAAGGGGGTCACATTTCTTCACCAGGTGTTTGATTCGGTCACTAGTAACCTCTCCTATGAAGCTGTATTGTGGTCTATGTGGAAGGAGCCGAATAGGGGTCCCTAAGCCAATGAACATTCTAATAAAGCGACGAATTATGGTGGAATGGAAATAAGTAGAAGACCAGCTAACTTAAGGGACTTATGCTCGAATGAATGTTGCAAAAGGTGACGTGGCTATATATAGAAAAGGCCTACTGGCAAACTCAACCAACGAAATATCTATTTTTGGCCAGACAACAACGAGAAATTTTGAGTTAGAATAGAGCAAGGTAGATAAATAATATGAAGGATCCCATGGAATGGCTTAAGAAATAAATTTGGGCGTTGGGGGTAAATTTTCTTGTGCACTGATTTTTGACATGTGTCCTTCACCGTCATCGATGCTAACTAGCTCATTAATGAGAAAATATGGGGGCTAATGCACTAACACTGACAATTTAATGGTCACATTTTTTCAAGGGTACCTTGCACCACCCTAATAATTTTGTATGATGAAAAGCACGCTTCTCAAGGAAATGATTTCTTTTGATTAAGAGGCAGCAAAAGGAATGTACTAATTCCATCCTCATGGAATTTTTTGGCACTCCTGAGGGATACAAATCTCTAATCCACACCTATCACCTCAGTAGCATCAATTAATGACCCAATAGTAAGTGTAGTATTAAATGTGTGTACTTGCAAGATAATTAATTATGCTCAAAAGTAGAATTTTCCTTTGGAAAAAAGGGAAAGTAGCTGTTATCCCTAAGAAATTCTCTACAACTTCTTGATAAAACCATGGCAAAACCCTCAACCTCTTGAAGACAGGCTATAGCTTCAAGTCAACGACCTAGTTATGGATATGTTTTTGTGTGGAATTCATTCACCAACACCCCGATGGTGGAGGAACCATTAGAAGGCTGCAAGAAGGTTTCAGTTGATAAGATGGTAGGGAGAGAAGTAGTACAAGATAGCGCCGAAAATGTTTTTGATCCCGCGTTTTCAGTTAACCCTAAAATCCTCTAAGAAGGAACATTTCAGAGAAAGGAAAAGTATGGGATGACGAAGGGTTTTGTGCTTCGGCTATGGGATTGTGGTTTGTCATACTTCATGTTGCCCACTGTACATCCATGCCTAGAGTTATTCAATGCATGTTCCAAGAGATTAGATGAGGTGACAGGGTTATCCAAAATGGTAGGATTAGGGTTACTATTTCTACTCAGGCCATATGAGATATGTTGCATATCCCTACAACCTAGGATTTAGAGTTTTTCAATGAGAAAAAGATGGATCTTTTCAGGGAAGAAAAGGCCAAAAGAACAAAATTTTATGAAGAAACAAGGGAACAATGAGACAGAGTTCATGTTCCCTTTCCTCTATCATAAGATATATTCAAAAGAGACACATAGTCAGTATTCTCGATGTTGGCTTTGGTTTTTGGTCTTGATGACGATGCTTAGGTTCTTCCTTTTCAATTCAGCTTTTTCTTTGAGCTAAAGAGGTAAAAGATCTAGAGGCACTATGATTTTTCCAAAGTAATAGTTGGGAACATGTTGAACTAGTTAAAGAATTATGGGACTGATTCTAAATTCTGGTATTCTTCTTTCTTTGTTCATCTAGTTTTATATCAAAATTTTGAATGGTTTGGAAAAAATGTTCCAGTGTCTAGGCTAGATGAAAGGGGTTGTCTTTAGCCAGTTTCTATGTGGAACCATATGCTTTCTAGAATAGGGGACTCCCCAGGTTCATGACAAATAGAGTCTTCATGTTGGAGGCATGCCGCTAGGTGACTGTTGTTGACATGATCTATGGTGCAGGAAGAAATAAGACAAAGTTGTACTCGCTCCCACTCAATATTGCTTATAGTTGAGTATCGTTGAGTGAAGAAGAGCTCAAGGATCTATTCGTGGCCTTGGGCCTAGTCATCATCTATGATAAGTGGGACTACAAGCCATAGGGAATTTATAGCATGAAGCGTGAAGGGCGGGAATACTTTAAAAGAAGGAAGAACTTGACCTAAGAAGGTGCAAAGGTATACATTGGTTTGAAACATATTCCTTTCAAGTGACCAAAATGGTTGAGTTTCTATACACCAAAGGTGTTGTATGATAGGAACCTTCCAATATATAAGTGCATCAAGACACAACTGAAGAAAAGGGGCTAGTCAAAAAGAAAGAAGGCAGATTTTTGGAGATTTTGATAAGAGTTGTGATGTCTCAACCTTCTTGTCAGACAATTCCCACAGGATGAAGAGTTCAAGGATATCTATGATAAGGAGGAAAGATCTGACAATATTAATCTAGAAACCAGCCATGAAATTGATGTGGAACAAACCCCACATCAAGTTTATTGACCTCAGGAATCCGATAGTCAAAGGGATTTGAGGAAAAAATATTTGAGAGCTTTGTTCTCCTCTAGTGCTTAGAGCAAGGGAAAGAAACCCAGATGGTCCACAAGAGCATCATCCACTACAGTCATAGAGGGCCAAGTTTCAGAGGGGTTGGTGGCCAAGATATTAGAACATGTTAGTTCTAGTCATGAAAAGAGAAGGTGGGTTGAAGATCTAGGAATATTTGATACACCAACCCAAGGTAAAGAAGAAGTGGAGTTCGCCTTCCAAAATGTGCCAACCATCACAGTTTAGGTAAGTTTTTCTCGTTCTCTTCCTATTTCTACATCTTTGGTTACCCCCTCTCCTCCTCCCTTGGAAAGGAATTCTTCATCCTCTAGTCCTAACTTGATAATCCTAAATATATCCCTTCCTATTCAAAGTGAAATTCCAAAGTTTATCTGGCACACTGAGTGAGTAGCATCCATCTTGGCCGCTACTGACTCTTTGTTTTCCCTGTCAAGGGTCCCTTTTGAAAGAGCTGAGACATCCATGCTGACCCCCACCCCTGGTCCATCAACTTTTAAGAAAATACCTTTCCATCCAACTATGTCTTTGTTCACCCCTATCAGAAAATCCCATGTTTAGTCTCAACTAGATGTTCCACCCTTTTCCATGATAACACTCCCTTTCACCTCTCCACATGCTCATACATCTAAAGTCTCCCCTTTTGTTACCCTTTTTGGTTTCCCTCTCAGTGCCCCTAGTGTAGCATAGAATATCGATGTCTCTCAAACCCTCTAAGATCATTTTAATGCAGCCAAGTTGGCCCGACAAAGTGCTAAGTAGAGGCGGCTATTGAAGAATGGTGAGTTGTCCGCTTCCAAGAAAATTGAGGCTTGTTACAATGAGGAGAGAAATTCTCTTTTTATCAACACCATGACACCGCTCGTGGCTAAGCCCGAAGGGAAGATGTAGATGGAGGATTACGACATCTAGATGACGGTCCTAGATCTAAATGAAACTCATCCATGCAACAAGGTCATCTTAGCTAAGACCGCCTAGTAGGTGGTATATGTAGACTATGAAAGACTAGGAAGAAAGTTAAAGAAGCGTGAGATGGAGTTGGTTAATTTAAGGGAAATAGTGGGAAGGCTGTAGACTGAAATCAAAGCCAAGGATATTGAGATGGCCCGCATAGTGTAGATGCAGGGTAAGCAAGGGGAAACTTCAAGATTTCTCGAAGAAGCACAAAGCCAACAAGTTCAGCTACATACCGAAATTGAGAGATTGAAAGCTGACCTCACCACTTAGCATCAAACCAACATGGAGTATAGAAGTACTCATGAAAAATTATAGAAAGAGTTGGATAATGTTTGATCTTGTTTTTCTGACAACATTGGGAAGGAACAAGCATAAACGAAAAGATTGAAGCTAGAAAAACAAGAAGCTATGTCTGTGTTGTAGACCCATGATCTAGAGATATGAAGAATAAGCTCCAAGATGATAGACACTTTCAAAGAAAATTATTGAATAGAGGAGAATGCAAGGACAAAAGAGACTCATCCCAATCAAGAGTTGGTTGTTGCTCGAAAAATTGGGTTTCTCCCACTACTAAAACAATTGGTATCTTCACATTGGGAGAAAATTGTAGTTGTAGTTCTTGTTCTTAGGCTCGTCTTTCAATTCTTAAGGGATGTCCAAGAAATAAATGGAAAAATTGGCTCAACAGCCGATCACATTCTACAAGCGTGTGATTCTTGAGTGGTGAAATCACAAAGTTTTATTTCTATACTTTGTGTGGCTTCCGATGAGGTTCTAAAAGATGTTAGGATTACTAATCGAAGAACCACCTACATCAAGGCCAGTGAGATTGTCAACTCCCACAAGGTCGCCAAAAAGTGCAAAGATTTCCAGATGGTGTTTTCAATGAGAGTTGAAGAGATTAAAAATGATTTTAATGTGTTGATCAATTACAGGTTACCTCCCCTTTACTCTCTAGGTGGAGATGTGCAAATAGTGGAACAAATTATAGAAGCTATTAAATAGAAGGATCAAACTTCTGCAGAACTTCCAAGTTCAAGCATGATGCATGCGGCTGACGAGATCATGCGTGAGAATTTTTTTCCTTTCTTGTATTTATCATTACCTTGGATTGGTTACTACAAGTTGGGGGATCATGTCTTTCAAATAATTTTTCCATCTTGATCAAGCATGCAGGCTCATTCACAGTATGTCTTTACCAACCAAAGCAAAATGGCAGGTGCAACACTCCTCCTTCCTCAAACATTAGGAATTTCTAGAGAGTTTGGTTCATACCTCCATAAGAAAAGGCCCCTGTGAGTCTCCAAAACTATGAAGAATTTTTCTTTGCCTTAGTCTTTTGGTCTTCAGCTTCCTTTTGCTTTGACTATAGAAGTATTCGGGTCAATGAAGGGCCCATAAGAAAGATGGGAAATGTGCCACGTGGTGTTTGTATGACTCTCTCTTATTGTTTTCTTTTTGAAGGAGGGCCCAAGACATGTGTTGTTATGGCGAAATTTTTCTCCAAAAATATTTTTCGAAAAAAATAAGGTTTCCAACTGCATGACGTGTTATCTCTCTACTATAGGAGGATTGTTCCTCTTATGAAATAATATCTCTTGGGGATTTTCAAAACTTGTTGGATTTTCTTTTCTTGGTTCTTGGGATGGAATATTTGAGTCAGTGCCTCGAGGTGATGAGATTGGTCAACAAAATCCTTTTTTGGGTTGTTGTTTTTAAGATTTGATTGTTTACAAGCCTCCATCTTAGTTAAATATCTAAAAGGACATTAATGTAGTAGCTAAGAATTAATGAGAAAAGATCTCTTGTGACCTAACCAAGGGTCTATGATCATATTACAAGCTATCAATTATCAACATCTAGAAAAAATTACTTTTGTACTAAGGTGGTGTTTGTTTCTTTTTGGCAGCTATAAGAGGAGAGTGACAACATAATGAAGGGTTTGATTCCAAGTGACAATTTCTTTATTAAGAAAACTTTCTTCATTTTTCTTAGGGTTTTTAGAATTATTTTCAAAAACAAGTTGTAGAACTACTTTATTCTGACATGTTATATCTATTAAGGTTTAAAATATTGTCGTATTAGCATCTGACCTTTGTTTCAAAGTTCATTTTATAATTAAAGCACAAACTATTAAGGAGAATTTGTTGAGACTATGCATGTATGGCCTTTTTCAAGCTTTCTTTTTTTATACTATCGTTCTCAATGAAACACTGTGTCTTGCAAGCTATATCTTGGTATTTTAAGTAGCGGATTTCTATGCTTTACGCTTGTATGGTAGAATAATGGCTTAAGAAAATTAGATTATGTCATTGGACTTCTCTATTTATCTGAAAGTGGTTTTTTTTTTGCACTATGTTGTATTGGGAGATAGAGTTCGTGTGATTTTTGAAATATTGTTCTATCACCCATAAAAAATCTTTATGTTTGATCAGACCTCAATGAACACTACCTATGGAAAGATTTGAAAGTATACACTGTGCTTGAAATTATCCTTTTCTATTCATTCTGTGTCTAACAATGAAGGGTTGTGCCATTCTATATCTATTTATATTAATCATAGGAATGATTTGGGTTTGAAATGTTGTAAAAGATTTGGCGCATCACCTTTTATGTTTTATGTTTACATTTCTTTCTCCCCTTATCTCAAAACCCCAAATAAGAGTTGGATTTCTATAAAAAAACTTGGAGGTATTTAGTGATACACAATTTGTCCCCCACTCGCTAGATTTCCCATAAGGTTGTCAGAGAGGTGCAAGCTTTGATGATCAACATTTTCAAATTTATATTTTTTGCATCAAAATAGTTATTTGTATCATTAGCCTCGTTAAGTAATTGCATTTCATTCCAAGATCCATTTGAAGTTCGCTCAAGTGAAGGTTGACTCACCTTTTAGGTTGTGAGTTATTTTTATACCTTGTACAAAACCATCAAACCTTTGCTACCTCAAGATCTAAATGAAATGTTCTGGAAAAATACCATTGATATCCTAGGTCAAGTCCTAGTGTTTCACATTTCCTTCATTTTAGAGTAATTTCATATCTAGTTAGCTAATCACCTTTTCTAGGATGACCTATTAACACTAGTTATATCTCCCCTTAGGGACTTATCTTTTTGTCTCACTTTATATGGTTGGGACATGTTTACTCACCTTTTAAGACACCTATTTCATGCACACTTTATGCATACTTAAACACTTTTCATATGATAAAATATTTGTTGCATATTTAGAGGGGTATTCAAATGTATGGTCCTACCTTCCTATCTCTTCTACCTCACCTATATATGCAATAAATTCATTGTATATTTTAGGCACTCTCATCTTGTATAATAGACATTATTTTGTACTCATTTTTTTGCTAGTGGAAGATATCATTAGATTATGCTTTCAAATTTTGGCTTCTCTAAAATATCCTATACTTGGTGATGTTTTGAGGAATCTTGGTAATAAATACTGGTGTTGTGTGAATTTTGGGAGTTAGAAAATCAATAATAAGACACACAAACATCAATGAGATGTATTATATTAAATATCTGAATCATAAGACTACTCTATTTGCAGCAAACAAAGCTCTAAAAATGTTCCATTGTTCTCTATTCTCAAGGATTTATTAAACCATATTGGCTCTCAGATTTTGTATATGCACTATGGTTGTTAAAATGACAACTTGAGAAACAAGATGCTATATACAATGCTATAATCTAAGTCCTACATGAGACCATGTGATTAAAGACATGATGCTATGATGCTAAATGTTAAGATGAGAATGCTATATGAAAGCTAAGATAATAACTACAATGCAACTATAACTAAGACATGATTCTAAGTTAGAATGATTAAAAAATCTAAATTCTAAAAATGCTCCAACTATGAATGCTTTAGATTGCTCCAATGTTATTCCCACATAATAAACTTGCTAAAAGATGTGATTGATTGATGAAATGCTATAGGATGGGCTTGTATTTATAGATTTTCCAAGGCATCTTGTGATTTTGGCAGAAATCAATGGTCAAGATTCAAACATGAGAGATGAATGATGGAGATGAAAGAGGTTAGAAAGAATCATGGAGAATGTTCCCTTGACCAAAGGTAACATGCCAAATGTGTGGGAGAATAAAATGTGTGAAAAGGCAAAGTGTGAGGGAGAATAAAATGTGTGAAAAGGCCAAGTTTTTGGGAGAACAAAATGTTTGAAAAGGCCAAGTGTCCAACATGTGCCTAAATTCAATTTTTGAATTTAAATATCAAAAATATTTAAATTCATGTTGATGAGCCTATTTTATGGTTTAGTTTTGGGTAGAATTTATGATTTATTTGTTGAAGTTTTCATGGAACTTGATGTTAAGTGTTGATATTTCTTATGACATTTCCCCAAAACTATAAACATTGGGCCTAATCTTATTTCTGCAAATCTTTAATGACATTGACATGTTATTTATACTATCTATATTAATTTTGCATGTGGCTAATGGATGCTCTTTAAGGTAGTTATAGATATGTGATTATTGTGCATGCTAACATTGTCATGCAGATATAATTTGAGGATGCTTAATTGAGAAAGACACCATCAACTAGGCATGCACCATAATGTCCAATAGGGGAATCATTCAAAGGTCAAAGGAGTTCAATGAAAGGAGATTCCCCATGCAAATCAAATGTAACCAGCTTGCAGTGCACTTTAATGTTGTTGAGAAAATGTAGGTGTTACTATTGTGCTAAATCTGCATTTGGACCTACATGTTTGACCAGATTCCATGCATGCGTAACTGTCGCCACTCCACTTTCTCTGCTTTCCCTAAAATGGCATCCTTTGAGTTCATGAAGCTAACCACCTTGCTTAGTTGGTAGTATAAATAAGGATTAGATGCTCCTTCTCAGGAGGTTGTGCAATCTGATATTATACTTGCATTCTTAGTTTTTAGTGATATAGTTACACTACTCTATTGTACTCGTGTTTCCTAATGAATAAAATGAAGTTATAAGTTTATGCATCTGATTTTTCATTAGTAGTAGAGGATACTCATCCAAGGGGGCCCACTTGTTGAATAATCAGTCCTTTAGCTTAGTTTAGTAGAATTATTACTTTCCATTTAGTAATTAGTTAAGAATTTTCTACTGACTATTCCTTCAGCCGCTAGAATTCTATTTTGTGATTATTTCCACAGCCAAAGTAGACAAAGTAGTTTCCTATTTGTTTTCTCATATTTTCATTTTTTTCATTAATTTTAGCTTAGTATAGTTGTTGGTTGATGTTCAACATTTATGTTATTCCTTTCCAAACAATTTACTTTCAACATTGTGTCTTTCTTAGCTATAAAATTAAAATGGCTACTTTGAGTTCCTAGTGCACATACTATGCTGACCCATTTCAAGTTCGCATCCCTGGGTTGAAAATATAAATGCACCTACATGATGATTGAATAGCTATTCAGTTTATATGTCCAATCTCTAAATCACAGCTATAAAATATTAGTTGTTAAATCATTGTAGGAGGCCGACATTTTTGGTGTCGTTGTCAGTGATGGTGTCAAACTAGGGAGTTCTTTAGAGTCATTGGTATTTTTTTTGTTGTAGTACTTTTGAAAGTCTATTCTTGGCATACCCCTCATTTAGGAAGTAATGACCCCCCTTATTCTTTACCAATTCTTTGTGTGAGTTGGCTGATAGTGAATTGATACTGCATGCATATAGGAAGGAGAAGAGATGCTTATGGGACATTCCTTCGTAATAATCCTAATTCATTCCATCTAGTTGAATATTAGAACCTGCCATGAGAAGAAGAAGAAGAAGATCCACACCCCTTTGCTGATGCATTTCCTGATCTGACTAGATTTGAAGTTTCCTCTAAAGACCAAAATCAGCTTGAGAATCCCTTTTCTTTGGAGCTACATCAAGAAAGCATGGGTGATGCAAATAGAAACAAACCTAACCAACTGGCTTTTCCTTTTCCCATTTCCCATCAGAATGAAGTTGATAACCTAGAAAATATCCCTGCTTCAGCACTCACTAAGTTTTATGGGCTTGTCACAGAAGATCTTGATACTTTCTTGTTTGAGTTTGACATACTCTGCAGGAGTTATGACTATACTATTGATGCCCATAGGCTTAAGCTATTTCCTACCACTCTGAAAGAAGCTATATTAAGATGGTTCATGAGCCTAGGAAAAGATACTATGGAAACTTGGGTTGACATGAAGACAAAATTCCTTGAGAAATATAAGGAGTATTGCAAGGGCAGTTACATGAGAGGGGGTGAAATTTTTAGGATGCAACAAATGGAAGATGAGAGCTTGGAGGATTATATTGCAAGGTTTTTGTTTTTCCTACAAAAATATCCACACCATACACTTAATGAAGACTCACAAAATTTTCTTTTTCTTAGAGCAATTAATGACAACTGCACTGATGCCTTGGACTTGATGGGAGGAGATATCTCCCAAGTCCCTTGGGAGGATATCAAGAAAATATGCCATAACTACTCTAGAGAAGCTTCAAAGAAAGGGAGAGCTTACCGATCTTCCATGGGTAATTCATCTACCAATGGAGTCTCAAGAATGGAGATTACTCATTTTCTGGAAAACTTCAAGCAAAAAATTATAAACCATCTAGCTACTCAACTGGATACACTTCAGGCCAAGAAGAAACAAGAGGAGGCAAAGGCAATGTTGGTAGAGTATTGCCCTCATTGAAAAAAGAAGAAGAAGGAATATAGATGCAAGATGGTAGCTAATGTTGAAAGCAAGCAGATTGCATCTGAGTTCAAGCCATTTAAGATTGAAGAAGACCGAGTCTACTATGTTGCACAAAGGAGGCCTTGGGCTCCAAGACAAGGTATGCCACTAGATTGACTCTCTTATGTTAGGCCATATTTCAATTCCTATTCATCTGGTAACCAATGGTAGCATCTATATCAATCAAGCTATGGAGTATATCCACCACAACCTTGGGGTAGCCCTCCAAATGCTTCACCCAATCATCAAAACTCTCCACCCCAATGGTAGGAACCTCAAGGGAATTGGTAACAATTTCAAGAGCATTGGCAACCACCTTTAGGAAATGGGAAGCAAAAAAATCAATGGAGGGGAGGACAACAATGGCCTACCTAGATAACCAGTTACATGCAACCACCTTCTCAGCCCCAACAACCTACTGTAATTCCTCCACCTACTAATTGAAGCTCAAATCCACCTAAACCTACTCAACTACCAGCTCAACACACACCCAATCCAAGTAACAAACCACATTAGCAGCCTACATACTCTGCTGATTCAAATCAATTCCCTACAGATTCTATGAGTTTAAGTGACATCCACTTGCGTTAAAAAACTATTTTACTAGCCCCTTCCAAGCCCATTATGACTGAGCTTCCTATAGAAGAGGAAGAGGAACATCTGAATGATACCATTCAACCAAATGCACCTAAAAATATTGAACCAGTCCAAGACAAGCAAACTGAACAAGAACCGCCATTTCCTAAAAGATTGGAAGTTACTAAGAAAAAGAAAGAAAAAGAGGACACAACTTTTGACATCTTGGATCAGCTGAAGCATATATGTGTCCAAATACCTCTATTTCAGTCCATAAAGGATGTCCCAATTTATGGCAAGGAAAACAAGGAAGTATGCCTCAAGAAGCCAAGTAGGAAGAAGAAATACCCTACTACAGTTCATGTGGTGGGATAGCTAGTTGACATTATTCTTGGAAAAGTGACTATCCCCAATTACAATGACCCAAGTAGTCCTATGGTAGTAGTTGTTATAAATAAAATTCAAATAAATAATTCCTTAATTAAATTTAGGGGAAACAATAAATGTAATGACTAAGGATATCTTGCACCAACTAAAAGTTGCAAGCATGAGATCTACTCCTACTATCTTGCAGCTTGCTGATAGTTCTATTGTTAAGCCTGATGGTATAGTAAAGGATCTTGTCATAATTTTAGACTTCTAGGAGTACCCAGTAGACTTCATGATTCTTTCTCCTAAAGCTACACTAGGTGGGTATCCTATTATTCTTGGAAGGCCATGGTTAGCAACTATAGATGCATATATTGAATGTAGGTCAGGTGACATGATCATTTTTTATGGGAAGACCACAAAAAAATTTGTTCTTTATCCTCCTGCTCAGCCATCCCATGATGAGGATAATCCTGTATGGCCACATGTTGGTGAAGAGGTCAAGGAAGTTAATTATTTGGCACAACTTATGATGCTAGGTAGAAGCTCCTTCATGCATCTTCAAGAGAAAGATTAAGTATTGACTAACATCATTCATAACCATTGTGAAGTGGAGGAAGCATCATCTTCTCATTCTACTGCTCTAGTCAACACACTTTTGCCTACTCTTCCTGTAGCCACTATTCCTGTAGACATTCTTCCTACAACCACTTTTCCTATAGCTACTCTTCATGTAGTCAGACTTCCTACAACAATAGGTATGTCCCATACATTGCTGCCATATGAACTCAAGGTACCATGTATTAATGAAGAAACTTTGATAGAGTCAACTACATAAGTGTAGGTGTCAGAAGGAAAATATCTGAATGTTAACAATAAACTGAGTGAAGAACAACAATTGTTATTGGAAAACTTGTTGAGGACCCACCAACATGCATTTTCATGGGACTATCATGATATGAAAGGATTGTACCCTAAGATTTGCACTCACAAAATTTACATTCGAGATGATTGCACCATAGTGAGGCAGCCACAAAGAAGAATTAACCCTACATTAAGAGAAATTGTAAAAGGAGAACTGCAAAAATTGCTAGATGTAGAATTTATCTATCCCATTTCAGATAACTAGTGGGTGTCTCCATTAGTGATTGTGCCTAAGAAAGGAGGAAAATGGTGAGTTTGTATTTATTACAAGGAACTTAATGCTACCACCAAAAAGGACCATTTTTCCTTACCTTTCATAGATCAATTTTTGGACTCACTTGCAAGAAAGCAATACTTTTCTTTTCTAGATAGGTTTAGTGGCTACAACCATATCCAAATTGCACTAGAGGATTAGGAGAAGACCACTTTTACCTATCCATGGGGGGCCTATGCCTACTCGATACTCCCATTTGTCTTATGCAATAAACCTGCAACTTTTTAGAGGGTAGTCATTAGCATATTTTCAAACATTTCTCACAATTGCATGGAAATTTATATGGATGATTTCACCACCTATGGTGATGATTTCAATGAAGCATTCAAGAATCTCAAGAAATTCCTATAGATATGTGAAGATCACAATCTCTCTTTAAACAGTGAAAAGTGTTTCATGATAATGCAGGAAGGTGTAGTTCTTGGACACTACATCTCTCACAAAGGAATTCAAGTAGACCTTGCAAAGATTGAGGTGATCACAAATCTGCCCACACCTGCAATACAGATGGATGTTATCATTTTCTTGAGCCATGCAAGATATTGTAGGTGTTTCATCAAGGATTTTATAAAAATAGTAGTAGCATTGTATACTCTTCTCACCAAATATGTTGAATTCTAGTGGACTGAAGATTGTGACAAGGAATTTCCTAATTTGAAGGAAGCCTTGACTCATGCTCCTATACTCAAGGGACCTATTTGTGAGCTTCCTTTCGACATCCATATAGATTCATCAGATTATGCTATAGGAGTTGTCTTAGGACAGAAAGTAGCTATCGAAAGTGCCATTTACTTTGTCAGCAAAAAATTTCAAGGAGATGAATTCAACTATACAGTGATAGAAAAAGAAATTTTGGTACAATGATCTATGCCTTGGAAAAATTCACGCATTACATAACAGGTTACCAAATATTTGTGCACACTAATCATTTAGTCATTAGATATCTCATGAATAAACCTATGATCTTCGATTTTCTTTCAATACTGACTACATCAAAGGATAATTAGGCCATAGATGACTCTTTTCTTGATGAGTATCTATTCTCCATCAGTGTACAAACACCCTGATATGTTGACATAGCTAACTATCTGGTCACAGGTAGAGTTCCTCACTTCTCTCCAAAAGAGAGAAGGGAACTCATTGAAAAATATTTTCCTTTCTCATGGATTGTTGGATGTTTGTTTTATACTGGACCATACCATGTCATGAGGGTATGTGTGAGAGAAGATGAGACCTATGACATTTTTCATGCATGCCACAACAAACCATGTGGATAACATTTCGCAGCCAAGAGGACAACAATAAAGGTTTTGAACACAAGATACTATTGGTCAACTCTCCACAAGGATGCAAGAAGGTATACAAGAAAATGTGATTGATGCTAGAAGATGGGATGACCAACCAAATCTAATGAGTTGCCACTTTTCCCTCAGGTAGTAATCACTCCATTTGACAAATGAGGACTATATTTTGTAGGACCCATTGATCCTCCATCAAATGGTAAGTCTTGTATCTTAGTTTGCACTAATTATGTAACTAAGTGGGTAGAAGTTAAGGCTATGAAGCATGCAAGAGATAACAAGGTTGCATAATTTCTTTATGAGGATATTTTCACCAGGTATGGAGTTCTAAGAGATATAGTGACTGATTAAGGGGCTCAATTCACATCAACCCTTGTTGTAGCACTAGTTAATGAGTACAACATCAGAAACAGGAAATCTACTTATCACCCCTAGACCAATGGCCAAGTTGAGGTGACCAACAAAGAAATTGAAGACATTCTGACCAAAACAGTGGCTATCCATAGAAAGGATTGGAAAAACATATTACCAAAACTTGTTTGGGCCTATAGAACAACCTAAAAAAAAACCACAGGCTTCACTCCATTTGAGTTGTTGTATGGAAAGACAGCCATGATGCCCATTGAGTTTGAACATAAGACTCTTAGGATTGCAATATACTTGGGGATGGATATCTCTGAGGCACAAAGAGGAAGAATCATGCAACTAAATGCTTTGGGTGAGATGAGGAGAGAAGCCTTGCATCACATAGAGGTGGTGTAGAATCAAAGAATAAAGTGGCACGATAAATTTATCAAGGACAAGAAATTCCAACTAGGAGATTGGGCCCTGCTCTATGACTCGAGGTATCAAGACAATGTAGGAAAATTGCAAACAAGATGGCTAGGACCAAATGAGATTGTTGAAGTATTCCCTAATGATCTTGTTCAACTCACTACGATTGACCCAATCAGATTTAAGTTGCTTGTCAATGGTCATCGCCTTAGATTGTATCACAAACTAACTTCCAAGGAGGAGTTACTACAACAATTCACTAAGTATGTTGCACCTGAGCTTCCTGCAGCCGAAGGAAGTGGACCTAGTGTCCCTCCTTCTGGCTAATTAAGGTATGTACTTGTCATAATAAAGACTTCCACTTCTGTGGGGTCCACTTATTCACCCATCCACCCATCCACCCATCCATCTCCACCTTTCTCTCTCTCTCTCTTCCATCACTTCATTCCACTCCACCTCATTCCACCTCATTTTCATTAATTTCTCAACTTATTTCCTAAAAAGGTGTTAGAACTATTAAATTTTGATGATTTTTGCATACCTTTCATTCCCCCTGAGTCTCCATGCAAGTCCTTCTATTGGAATTTCTCCTCATCTCGTGATATTCCACTCATATTTTTCCATATTTCTCCATATGTTCCATCAGGTCATGCCTTTTTCATTTTGAAGTCCTTATCGGCATAGGTTCACTTTTGTCTCCCTGATCAATTTTGCATTTTCTACTTGCATGAGTCTGTGTTGCCTATCGGAAAGACTCATTTGATGTCACAAAGATTGAAGTTTGTATGCAGGCGGCATTCGGCATGACTTTGTCATTGTTTCAGCGATGGAGGAAAATCATTTCGGTGAGAATGTTATCTTCGGGCTAATGTCTCAGCGAGTACTTCTTGTCTTACCGATCAATGAAGGAACATGCTTATTGGTGAGAGATTCTTATCAATATATATCTTCGCGAAATTTTGGGGTCTTGCCGACATTAACTAATGAATGGCTTTTGGTGAGGGTTTTGATTTCTCTTGGTGATCTTTGTATGCTCAGTCATTTCAGTGTAACAAAATGCTCTACATGATGTCTCACAGAGGGTTGGAGGTTATAGCGACAGAGGATCCTCATCGGTAGGAAAGATCTTATGTCTCGGTGACCAATGTGTATCTTATGGATTTTCAGTGAAACTTAAAGCAATCTGCATAGTGTCTCCCTGATTGTAGGTGGTCTTGGTGAAGGTGAATGTTGGGCATATCTTGGTAAGAAAGGCTCTCATATCTCAGCGACATGAGATGGATGGTGTATCAGTGAGAGAGCTGATATGTCACAGTGATACAGGTGTTTTCGGTGAAGCATGGTGTAGCCTACAAGACATCTCCTTGACTATGATTTGTTTTGGCGACCCGCATGTGTTAGAAGGTTGCATTTCAGCAAGAGTACATATTTGTCACAGTGACTCAGGGATAGTTGATGACTTTCGGTATGACTCGAAGTATTCTATGAGAGGTCTCTCCGATGTCTAAATGCTACAACGACTATGAAAAAAACAAAAGTGCATTTTGGTAAGATATTCTCCTTGTGTCACTGATTGGAAATGAACATAACAGAAATGTGATCTTAGTGAACATAATGTATCCAGTATGATATTTCTCCAACAGTAAGATATCACGGAAAAACATAGGAGACCAAAGG
Source organism: Sequoia sempervirens (assembly GCA_007258455.2). Taxonomy (NCBI): domain Eukaryota; kingdom Viridiplantae; phylum Streptophyta; class Pinopsida; order Cupressales; family Cupressaceae; genus Sequoia; species Sequoia sempervirens. The sequence goes on from VDFB02000013.1 coordinate 26,306,054, forward strand.
AACGATCAGTGATATATTGCCTTCGACATACCTACGTGGATGTCTTGGCGAATGGATGGCAAATGAAAGCAGAGTTAAAACACTATGGCCGACATGTGAACTGTTTGTGAATTGTTGCAGGCTGACATAATTGGAGCCCGAATTCGGTGGAGGGCCGACATATGATTTCAATATGTTATTTTCTCATGCTGATGTATATATATGCACCTGGATTGTAATAGAGAGGGGAGATTTTTTAGATAGATGCAGTAGATTAGGAATGAGCACAGTAGAATAAATTTTTCATTCTAGAGACTATGTGCATGTTTTAAAATGGTGAATCCAATGAAAGTCAGCTGGTGTGGCAGTTTATGTCTGGTGTCAATTGTATGTTGAACTTATTGAAAAGTATTGTTGAAGCTGTCTCCAATTTGATTCTTTCTGGTTGTTTAAATTGACATAACAAGTTTATGTTCAGTTTGTCAATGCACATTTGATGTATTTGTGTGATTAATCAATTGGTTCTCTCAAGTAGAGATTAAATCCTTTTCATTTATCACAGTAATCAGGAAGATTCATTTGGATTATTAAAGTAGAGCTTAGTGGTCATAATCATGTGTTGTTTATACAACTATGAACATATCATATGCTGCAATTTGATTTTCTGCCAGAATAAGTTGCTCACTTCTATTTCATTTGACTCCGCATATCCAACAAGGCACTGGTCTCTGCATTTCATCATTTTGAATTCACTTAATCTCTTTACATCTGTTAATTAAGCATTTTAGCATTTAGATCAGAAGATTGCTATCAAGTTTCATTTCACTTGTTCACTGTCATCTGCCATTGTGGACAAAGCATTTCAGAAAGATAATCGTAATTAAAGTTTGCTTCATTCAGTTAGGTACACCTGCCTAGGTTTAGCAGCACCTGAAGCATAGAAGGTTGAGTTCTCTTGACCTTGTTTGTTACCCTAAATCATATCGAGAGATTGGTAGCCTCTTGAGGCATTCAGCCTGCATTTTTGAGAGCTAACAAAAGGTGAATGGTACTTTCTCTACAATCTTTGCAATGATTCCTCCACGCATTCAAGTATGTGTGCATTCATTGATATATCTTAATTGTATTTAGTGCATTCATTTAATTGATGTACATTAATATGGGCATTCACCATCTCATGCCATTATTCCCTACCCTTGTCAAATCATCATTATTCGCATGTGAGGACACATGCCCAAATTTAGGTTGGGGGGAGGACAAAGATGTGAATAATTTTTCCATGTGTCAGTCCATGGTAGTCTATGTCAGAAAATTTTTAATTGAGACAATTTGAAATCTGAGTGAGGACGGGTCACATGTGTGAGGTGACACCAACTGCCACCACCATTTCTCTCCATCATAGCTTTCCTTTATTACTCTAGTGCATGAGCACCTTGAAAAAGTTATGCCTGCATAGGGAAAATCTTGAAATTTGATTCAATTTTACTGTCTCCACATTGTAAGGAGATCATTTAAGTCATTTTCTATGTATTGAAGTTGTTAGAAGGTCATTTGAGTTTATTATGTTATAATTTGTGAAGTAAAAAAGTTGTCAACACATATTTGTAAAGTTGTTAAAAAGAGCAAAATAATGGAAGGTGGAGAGTCACATAGGTTTGGATCATTGGGAGGAAGTTAGAAACTAAAAATTCAGTTGTAATTCCTTTATAAAGGCCTTGTAAACTGATTTTGAGGTGTGGGTGATTGGAGATTAGATTTTGAATGAATAAGATCATTGTTTTATGCTTTATTTCTCATAAAATTATTGTTTTCAGAAACTATACAGAATTGTACAAGCATAAATGGATGCTTAATTGATTGTATATGGTAATGGCATCAATTACCTTCCATACATATTTTGTTTCATGTAAATTTATATAGTTTTGAAAGAGGTATTCAAGTTTTCCTATGAATAGAGAAAACCTTGTTCTAGGGTAAACAAAGTTAGTAAAAATTGTGTTTCTCCTTTAATATCGAATGGAATCCTCTAGGTTTTTGTGAGGTTAATATTTTTCACATATTCCTTCATATTTCATAAGGTTTGGGAAAGAGTATAAAGGTTAATGTGTGGAAAAAGTGAAGTTTTAGACTATAATTGTGCACAAACTGGTAAAAACAGAGGTTTAAATGGGTTATAACCTAGGGTTTGTATAAATGCTTGTGGGAATGGTCAAATAATTATTTATTAAGCTTGAACAAGTGAAATAATTAATTTTTGTAGCATTGGTTAAGTAAATTGGTGATCGGGGAAAGGCTATTCAATAACCCCTATTTGTGACAAAGCCTAATTAGGCCTATTTGTACATGGACAATCTAATTTTGCGTAAGATTCCTCAAAACAACTTATGGTAATATTTTTTATATGTGACATAAATCTCACATGGGTGTTTGAAAAGACCATTATAGTCTAGAAGGGAGGTCTATACTAGCAGATATCTTTAACAGTCCTTATTGGCATGGCTACTAGGAAATTGAATAGCCAGATAGAGGAATGGTGAAATTATGTATGGGAAGACTTGGGAATAATTGTTTTGTTTGAGTTAAAGCTTCTAAAAGGTTCCAAGTAGAATTTTAGTTCATTTCTTACAAGTTTTGGTAGGTTATTGATGTTTGAGTCCATACTCATTACTGTCATGTTATAAGAAAATCCTCTTTCTTAGAATCAAAAGTGAAGGGTTTGAATAAGGGTATGATAAAATGTCTTAAAAAATGAATGAGGAACAATAAGGTGTGATTGTACAGGTTATCTTATATTGATTGATGACAATGAAAAAGTTAAAATGGCTTGGGAAGTTGACATGGTTTTGTTGTTGTGGCCTAAAAGGCCTAACTGCTACTTTTGGAATAGACTTGTTTCTGAATGGAGTTTGATACCATCATTTTGATGTTGATTAAAGGTGTTTGGTGCCTTGTTTCAAAGGCTTGAAAACATGAGTTTATGAATGGAAAAGAGTCCTAAGTGATGGGACATGAAAGAATGTTTTGATTTTTTACTAATGAGATTGAGTGATTTTTTCTTCATGTGTACTTGCATCATACTCCTTCCTTGCCATATTTGACCCTATCATAATCTCAAGCTACAAAAAAAAGGTACAAAGGGAAAATTTAGTAAGTGTTGTAGGAAGGTGAATTTTTTTTTTAGACAAGAATTGTAGGAAGGAAACAACAAAGTGGTTGTTTAATTGTAGACAATGGGAGGTGGGTTAATTCAAAATGAGCCCACTGTGCACAATGTATTACTATAGAATGCACCCTGCCTAGCCAAATTTAGAAACTACGAGTGGTTAGACTACTTCCTAAAGCTGGATGGTTTTGATGAAGAAATTGCACTAGAATTCAATCAAACATTGTCTGAAGGGAAGGCCATGGTAAAAGGGATGGAAGTATTGGTAGCTAAGGAAAGGATTATAGAAGTTACAAGGTTACCTACTGATGGTGAAAATTACCCTACTTCAAGAGATGCCAGATCCATTAGGGCCAAATTTACAGAACTGAACGACCCTCCATTGAGGATAGATAAACAAGGTATGAGGAGAACCTCTTTGCCTGAACCATGGAAGCAAATGGTTTTTTATGTCATAAGAAACATCACCTGTAAAGGTAGCCTGTCAAATCTACATTTTGTGCACTACAAATTTCTAAATCACATGAGGCATAGGAGTAGGATGAATGTGTCAAATTTTCTATGCAACCTTCTTTCAATCATGGCGGTTGAGACTCAAAAAGGTAGGGAAAATTTTGTTTCCCACCATTGTCTAATTAAATTTTTAGTTGAGAAATCTCTACATGACATGTTTGGAATGACCTGGGAAGAATTCATAAAAAATGATCAAATTAAACCTAAGAACTTGCAACCTAGGGTTTTACCTCAACCTCGTAGGTCTAGCAAGATATTGAGCATAGTTGAAGACACTCTTGGTACTTCCACCTCTAGCGCAAGCCCTAGTGTAAACCCTCTTGTAGTAGAAGAAACCATAGAAATTAGTTCTTCTAAAACAAAGCACTTAGAAAAAAGAAAGCTCTTCCTTGAATTCTGATGATGATGTTCCCCTTGGCACCCTAATGAGAACTAGGGCACAAAAAAGAGAGGTAGAAATGAGAAAAGGAAAAGCTAAAAAGGAGCTAGCAGAAAAAGAGGTACCAAGCTCTAGGAAGAGAAAGGTTGGCACTGTTCATCCTACAGCCAAAGAAAAACATGAAATCCCTCCCAGAAAATTAAGACCAGCTAGACAAACCTTTTTTATGCATTTGCAAGAAATCCTTAAGTCTAGAGAAATCTCACAGGAGGACACAAAAGCTCCAATGGGAAAGGTGAATGTAGAGGAAGAGGACATATTTGAGAGAGCAACAAACATAACATTGGCCAATCTTGTTGACATTGCAAAGAAAGTAAAAAATCAAGGGTATGAGGAAAATTAGGATTTCCTACAACAAGAGATCCTACAAAAACAACAAGAATAGGAACAATAGGCACTACAACAAGAATTGGGAGAACAATCAATACCCCTATAGCCATAATTGACTAAACAACATGAATCCTTGCAGTTAGTACCATATGGAGAGCAAGCATCATCAAAAGTTTTGGTAGGAATACATATAACCCTCCTAATTTTTCAATACAAATGGTAGCTATGCATTTATGGAAAGAGATGCAAAGAAGGGAAGAAGAATGGAAGGAGGAGAAATGCAGGTTGAAGAAGGAAATTCAAAAGAAAGATGAGGAGATTGAAGACAAGGATGTGGAAATTTTCACCTTGAAGAAGGCAGATGATATGACAACCTTGGTACCACATATTTTAGAGTGCAAGACCCCTCGAAGGTTCTATGCTTTGCATTTGAAGGAGAAATATCTTTCCTTTAAGCTAACAAGAAGTGTCTCAGGTTTGAACCCTTCTATTGAGACTCCTGTTGAATTTTTCAATGCTTATCGAATTGCTTCCCTTGAAATGAAGAATTTGTTTTGTGATTTTTATTTGCATAATTATGTTGTGACTCAAGACCATGATTGGAATCCACTGTTGTATGTTGGAGATGTCCAATTAATGGAATTTATGTCTTGGGTACAAAATGATATTAGTTGGGGACAACAATACGGGGCTTATAAGCAAATGGAATCCAAAATCCCTTTGGCCATTAGGGCCAAATCAAGGAATCCAAGGGACATTTATAGGGAATGACACAAAATTCTTTTTAGACCAAGCTGTGGTAATAGGATTATGCCCTAGATAGAACCAGTCTACAATGAGTATGAGGTGAAGGCAAAGGAAAAAGAGGAAACTACGAAGAGATACCTCTCACAAAGATGGAATAGCCTAATTGATGAGTTAAAACAGGTTGACCCTCATTCCATCTAGAGTTATGCTATAGCACTCAAAAGAATTGATAGATATATACAGTTTGGTAGAACAAAGGGATGTTTTTGGCTTTCGCTGACTTTTTAGCCACCTATTATGATGTGGCTCATACCATACTTCAAGTTTTATCACTATGATATTGTTGCATAGATATAGAGATGGAGAATATTGGAGAGATTGGGAGGAATCTATTAGGACCCTAATTCACGCACAACAAATAGTGATGTAGGATAGTTGTCAGTTGTAAATTTCAGAGCATTGACCAAGAAAAAGAACAACCCTTCCTCTACTAGAGGACCAGGAAAACCTTAGGTTGGGGGAGTGATGATCCTAGTTTATGGTCTAGTTTTGGGTAGAATTTATGATTTATTTGCTAAAGTTGTCATGAATCTTGATGTTAAGTGTTGATATTTTTTGACATTTCCCCAAAACTATAGACATTGGGCCTAATATTATTTATGCAAATCTTTAATGACATTGACATGTTATTTGAACTATCTATATTAATTTTGCATGTGGTTAATGAATGCTCTTTAAGGTAGTTATAGATATGAGATTATTGTGCATGCTAACATTGCCATGCAGATATAATTTGAGGATGCTAAATTGAGAAAGACACTGCCAGCTGGGTATGCACCATAACATCCAACAAGGGAATCATTCAAAAGTCAAAGGAGGTCGATGACAGGAGATTCCCCATGCAAATTGAATGTAACCGCATTTTAGTGGACTTTAACGCTGTTGAGAAAATGTGGGTGTTATTGCTATGCTAAATTTGTGTTTGGACTTGCATGTCTGACCAAATTCCATGCATGCATAACCGTCATCGCTCAACTTTCTCTTCTTTCCCTAAAATGGTGTCCTCTAAGTTCTTGGAGTTGACCACCTTGCTTAGTTGGTAGTATAAATAAGGATCAGATGCTCCTTCTCAGGAGGTTGCATGATCTACTATTGTACTTGCATTCTTAGTTTTCAGTGATATAGTTACACTGCTCTATTGTACTCATGTTTCCTCATGAATAAAATGAAGTTCTAAGTTTGTACATCTGAATTTTCATTAGTAGTAGAGGATACTCATCCAAGGGAGGCCATTTGGTGAGAAATTCATCCTTTATCTTAGTTTAGTAGAGTTATTACTTTCTGTTTAGTAATTAGTTTAAGAATTTGGCATTGACTATTCCTATAGCCACTAGAATTCCATTCTATGAATGTTCTTGCAGCCAAAGCAGACAGAGTAGTTTCTTGTTTGTTTGCTCAGATTTTCATTTCTGTCATGCATTTTAGCTTAGTATAGTTGTTGGTTAATGTTCAACATTTCTGTTATTCATTTCCAAGCAATTTACTTTCAACATTGTGGCTTTCTTAGCTGTAGAATGAAAATGGCTACTTTGAGTTCCTAGTGCACATATTGTGTTGACCCATTTCAAGTTCACATCCCGGGGTTGACAAGTTAAATGCACATTCATGCTGATTGAATAGCTATTCAGTTTAGATGTCTAATCTCTAAATCACAGCCATAAAAGCTTAGGTGTTAAATCATTGTAGGAGGTCGTCACATGTGACACTTGATGAGCTGGCAAGAGGAAAAGTTGTAGACATGTGCTTAAATTTAAATTTGGGATTTAAATTTAATGAAAAGATTATTAATTAAATAAAATAAACTATGTGAATTTGTTTATTTAATTAAATTAAAAGAATGTGATTTTAGATTGAAGAATTAGAAGAGTGAACTATATAAATAAATTTGGAATTTATTTATAAGTAGATGAAATAAAAGGGGTAATTAATTAAATAACTAGTATTTAATTAATTAATTGTCTTAACTGATTTTAGGTGTATACATTTTGCCCCTTTTTGAAGTAATGTGTTTACACGTTGCTTCAAAGAATAATTTGTTGTTGATGTTGACAAAAAAAAAAAAATCGATGCCCTAGACATTGATTTTTAGGTGATGACGAATATATGCCCCCTCGGGAGATAAATTGGTGAATTTTTAGATTTTTTAGATTTTTTTGAAATTTTGTTGATTTTTTGATGATTTCAAAATTTTATGATGCAAAAATGATTTATCTCCCAAAAAATAATGATGAACCTACTAGGTGATGAAATGACTAATTGATGCCCCTTTTTGCTTCCTTGTGTTTGATGATTGATAATCTCTTAGCCAATTGTTTATATGATGATTATGTAATGATGAGATGATGTATGCAATGATGATATGATAATGTATGATTAATTATTATATATGCTATATGGATGATGTTTTATGCTATGTGAGATGGATTTGATTATGCAAATGACATGTGATGTTTATATCCAATTAGTCCTTTGTCAGTCTTAGATTTGAGTAATAACAAATTCATCTTCACTACTAGTTTTAGATGTTCATAATAATGGCATTATATCTTTACTAGTCATGTTCCTCAACGACTTTTTCTTCTTGGAAATCTTACTCTATTGGATATGTCTTTCAATCTTCTTAATGGACCATTTTCTTAATCTATTAATAATAGATGAAATGATTTTGATTATGCAAGTGAGATGTAATGCACTTCTTTCTATATTTTCTGATGTGGACATTATGATGTGATGCATAGATGAATGAATGATGTGATAATGCATATGTGATGTATGTAAATGATGATGGAACTGATGTGATAATGTGTGAGGATGATTTCTAATGTATGAAAATGATGTGGTTTTGGAAATGCCAAATGTACTCAATCCATTAATGTGAGAGATAGCATCATTGTGAAATCATTTCAGATTTGGAAACCCCATATAGATAGATGTAAAACTAACATGGATGCAATCTAACTTAACCATGCAGATCTAACATGCAAATGTTGTCATTGTAACAACTAATTTTTCATTCTTTTTATCATTATTCATCCTTTAAAATGTTGAAAGTGAGTACAAACATTGATGGTATAATTAAACCATGATGACCTAAGTACTACTTCCATGATTTTTGATATTGCGAGTTAACACAAGCATCTAGGTATAATTGAACTGAGATGAGCTGAGTATTCCTTGCGAAAATAGACAAGAGTTAATCATTTTACTATTCAAATTCATAATGTCATTAGTGATACTTTGTATAGCATGTTCCGTGACAATTTGCATGGTAGTAGTGATCAACTCACAACAACAGACAAAAAAAAATCATACTCCTTCCTAGCTCCTCTAGTTCAATACATCATCGAGGTGCTCGAGGTGCTCCAGAGACATGACAATCCACATAACCCAAATCTGAAAACATGCAAGTAAAATACTCAACATCAACATGCAAGAGAATAGACAACATACCCATCAAAGATGACACAAGATATAATGGGAAAACCCTCATGAGGCTCCAAAAGCATCCACACTCCATGTATTATTTGCAATGAAAACCCATTACAATACATCTCAGACTCCATGAACACTTCTGAAGCACAAGCTATCCATGCATTCCATGTGACCAAGCATGAATCCACACACCCATGTGCTTCAAACCCTCACACATGCATAAGCTCAACTGCTAACCTGCAGCCATCCAACCTTGACCAACTTCCAACCCTAAACAACTACCCTGTGGTTGCTTTTATAGAAACAAGCTCCCACAAAACCACCAAGTGGTATTACATAAACCATGTGCCCAAAAATACTACATCATGTGACCCCACATTTAATATTGGGTAATTTATTATTTTATTATTATTTATTAAATAATTACATTTGACAATTATGTCCCAATGATACATACAACAAAGTGGCCCCAACATTATAACTCCTTGTGATGCACATTCACCTAGAAACCCCTAGGTGGGTGTACAACACCTAATTTTGATCTTTTTTTAGTTTTTTGTGTTTTTTATCTTTTTTTATTTACTTTTCCCCTATTCCTCATTAAGACCAAGGAAGGGAAGAAAAGAAGTATTTAGAAAGAATAATAAAATATGGATGTGGTGAAGGATATGATACAAAAAATATGGACAAAGTGAATAGGATAAGATATATGATGCTCAGGAAGATCCTTAACTTTTTCAAGATCAAAGGTGGAAATTTGGAAGATAATATATGCATGATAGGAAAATGGAAGGACTTAAGCATCAAGTTTCACAACCAAATATCCCTTTAATAAACCATGGTAAATGGGAATTAGACTGATAAATTTTGGCCTATGAAAGGTATGATGGAAGAACTAAGGCCTTATGCAAAGGTTTGAATTAAAGGAGAATAATGGGGGATAAATGTTGGGTAATGGATAGGAGGTGGCAAGGCTTGTTGATGGATAGATGGAAAGGATGGCAAGATCAGCATTGGCACACACCTTGAAGGGTGGTGGAGTGATGGAGGAAAAATGGATTTGGAAGGTGAAAGGTTTTTAAATGGAAGATTGGAGGAAGCTTTTGGATCAACAAATTTGGGTTCCAATTTAGATTTCATTGCTTCTATGAGACTTTTAGGAATCCACATGATTTTTGACTTTCATATTTTCTTTATAGGCCTTTGTGGCCTTTGAGATTTTTCTCTTTGATTTATGGACCTTTGTGGTCTTGGAAATTTTTCTTTTTGCTTTGATGGGCCTTTGTGGCCTTTTGAAATTTCCTTTTGATTTATGGACCTTTGTGGTCTTGGAATTTTTTCTTTTTGCTTTGATGGGCCTTTGTGGCCTTTTTTATTTTTCTTTTGATTGTGGATCAAATTTTCTTTTATTTTTGCATGCCTTTTTGAGGAGACATGTTGATCCTTTGATACATGTGAATTTTGATATGGAACCTTTTGACATTTGGCACCCAAATTGCTTCCAAGAGCAATAGGAGAGATGTATTGAGATGAATGGTATGGAGGTATCATGGATGAGTTGTTGGAGGTAGAATTTTGAAAGAGCATCAAGGATGTGTGCCTTTTTTGTTCTTGAGGAATAGGATATGGACCTAGGATGGATGGAAGGTTTGAGGAACCAGGACGAGGACCTAGGATAGATGGAAGGTTTGATGAACTAGGATGAGGACCTAGGATAGATGGAAGGTTTGATGGACTAGGACACTTAGGTATATAACCAAGGCCATGATAATATGGATTTTTTTGGACAAAAAGGGGTTCTAAGATACCTTGTTCATGAAGGCCTAATCCTTTTCCTTTTTAATTCATCCTTTGACACATTCATTTACCAATTAGATATGTGTTGTTTATGAAACAAGATGTGAGTCCATTTTGGGTAGGATATGATATGGATGAAAGGATTGATGTTGGAATTAAATCAGAGTAGATAAAGGTGGAGGATCCCAATTTGTAGGTGTGGGGTTGATGGATAGCTTGTATAGGTGTGATAGGATCTTGACATGGGGGTGGTACTTTGATCTTCAATTAGAAAAGGATCATGAGGTGTAGAAGATGGAACAACTTGCTCTTTATTAGGTGTGGAATCATCATGAAGTGGTATGGAAGGAATATCTTGATCTTGATGAGGAAAGGAAACATGAGATTTTGTGGAAAGCATGTCTTGATCATTGGATAGTAGAAAATCATTAGATAGGATGGAAGAATTATCATGCTCTTGGGATGCAATAGAATCATGTGATGGTATGGATTCATCAGATGGAGTGAAAGGGGGACTTGGAAGGATACTTTTCTCTTGAGATGGAAAGGAATCATTATGGATGAAAAGTGAAAGGAGGGGATCATCATAGAATTCTTGAGAGATGGGGTCTTGGTCAAAGATCAGAAGAACTTGTGAAATTTTGGTATCATTAGATGAAGTGGAAAGAATGCTTTGATCTTGATTTGTAAGGGAGTCTATGCTAGCATGGTTTGGACTAAGATATTGACATGAATCATTGGATGTAGAAGATATGATAGAAGAAGGTGGTTGTATGGAATCATTAACTTGGGTGAAAGAATCTTGAGATTTATTTTGACTTATGGGAGATGAAGATAGATGCATGACATGGTAAGATTGTTCAATATCATTTGTATAGGAGGACTTTGATCTAAGATTCTCATTTAAAATTTTCAAGAATTCAAAGATATTGAACTTGGATGGTGTAGTTGTTGGTGGGGAAGGTGTCAACTCTATATTTATGTCAAATGGATAAGAATAGATGTCTAACAACAAATATCTTTCTATGGTTGTTTCCCTTTGCATATCCCAAATTTTTTGTTGAAGGTTCTTCATTTGATGAGCTAGGGAAACCACTTGTTTTGAATCATTTTCAGGCTTTTTAGGAGATGCTTTCAATGGATTAACATCAAAGTCATTGGCATAGCCACGGTAGAAGGGTCCTCAAAGAGAACTATCTGGACCGTGCAGCAAGAGTAACACAATGGAAGCAACCCAAAATATGGAGGAAAATGCAGATGCAAATATTCTTATTAACAAAAATCTCAGTTATAATCGGCTGAAACATCCAGGCTTATAGATTCAGCTCACAGGCCTGATATAACATGTTTAAAAATACATCCCAATATGCTCCTATATATGAGCAAAAATCTTACATATCCATCTGATATTCCTCTAACTATTATTCCCCTCGCTTTCCTAATGATCTATTACAAGTTTATATCACATCTATAGGTCTAGAAACATATGTTTTGGCCGAAGATTATCACAATCTCCTATGAAGGAAAATGTAATGTGTGCATGAATAGGTTGGCCTCAAATTTTAATTACACCATCAATAGGTGCATAAGATGAAGTGTGGACCTATAATGAAGGTTGGGGACACTCCATGGAACATTTATAATCACATCATTAAGATCCACAAGTTACAGGGACGATCCATGAACAATCAAACTAGCTGCTAGGCTTGAAAATTATTCTGATGTTGGTTAAGGAAACTGCCATGAAATCAAAAATTGATAACTTGCCAGAAAAAGATCCAATCATGTTCAAATATTGGAATAAGGAAGATGAAAATGTCCATGATGTAAACCAAGATCAACATGGTCTAGTGAGCAAAGATGACGAATCCACCAGTATGAACTAAGAACAAAACAAGAACAAAAAAACTAAAAGAAAATATTTTTGGTTGATGCAAGATTGCTAAGGGTTTTTAGTGTGAGTATATATGTGTCCTGATACATATAAGCTCAATCTGGCATTTACGAAAATAGTTGCTATGTACAGTGAAAGAGCTTATTAGTGTTACTATATGCGATATCCATATTACAAAGTAAATTGGTACAAGGCTAGAGTGGCACATCCAAAAAAACATGGATGCATGTATACGCAGTTGCATACAGGGATACGTACAAGCTTAGATGAATAGTTAATTATAGTTAATTATAAAACATCTCTGTACACCTAATCAATTAAACCAATCATGGCCATTCATATGCAAAAAAAAAGGAACTTCTTGAAAAGGCTTTATAGACAAGGAAGCAAACACAATTGTAAACTGAAATTGCAAAATCTTTGGCAATATCTTCCTTTTTGTTTCTTATGCTACAAATATTCAATAGCCTATAGCTGTCCAAATTAATTGTATCCCTTTGTCTATGTTGAAGCCATCTGTTTATTCTATTGCTTTCGCTATTATTTCATGAAAGCTCAAATGTCATAGTATATGTGGCGTAGCAGCCAATAAGTCCACCTCACATTTTGCTCATGACAATTTAATTTGTCCCATTTGTCTCTGAACCATTAATCAATGTCAATTAACGAACAAGTCAATCTTACAGTTAGCTTGTGCAAATTAAGTCAATTCTATCTTTTACTCATTAATGAAATTAACTAATCAATTTAACAAGATAGCTTTGAAACAAGTTAGGTCAATAATGAATCAAGCTGTTTGACTGATGAATCAATTGAGTTCAATAGTTAGTCATAGTAATAGCAAACAAATCCTTGTTTGATGATGTCATTGTTGAATTTGCTTGTGTGTCCCTGTCTACACTTTTGCTATAGCTTGAAGCAATGATGCTTTGTGATTCAAGTATTAAGTGTAATTGGAAACCTTTTTTGACTTACATTTATTGATTTAAATCTGTTTGGAAACCATAGTTGCAGTGGTTCTTTACGCTCGATGCAAAACAGCAATATAGTTAAAATGCATAGCAAAAGCCTGTAGGGAACCATGTTTGCACTTGTGCATTTGGAATTCAAGAACCTATGATAAATAGACTGCTAGGTTAATCTGTTTCCAATTGATACTTGTTTCCATTGAATCTAAAAATAAACTGGCTGGTGTATTTTGATGTTTGGACTATTAGTATCCATTACACTATCATTGTCATCCATTGCAATTATAATTTTGGCAGTTATTTGCACAGATGTGTTTTCATGCATTGTGAAACCCAACTTGCATTTCTGGGATAAAATGAAGCAAAATAGATAAAAGTAGCAACTTGTTGCCTTGAGTAACTTGTCTCTTGGTTTTCATTCAACGAGCACAAGAGCTTTTGCTCTGTCACTGTAAACGTCTCCTTTCTATTGATAGAAGCTGTCAGTTTTCTAGCCTATGTCTTTGCTTAGATTTATTTGTATATGTCATCTTCTTCCAAACTCTCATTAAAAGTATGAATTCCAGACGTCCACCTGTAAAGAAATGCATTAACACCAAAGGAGCTGGAAATGAAGTATTAACAGAATTTTAAGAGACCTACTTGATAAATCTATTATCTGAGAGACAACTTGATGGCCCTACTGGCTGGCGAATACTTGATGCATTTGGTTATTGAAATGCTTTTATTAGTTCCCTCATTGGTAGGCTTAAATACTTATGCATTCGCCGAATGTAATGTGGCGGTGCATGAACCAATCACATTTCGCCATTTAACATATTGCTTTTTTTTTGTATAGTTTTAATTTGGAGAGCTATTTTATATATTGGAAAATTAGCATTTATCTATTTTTCTATTCATCCGAGTAGCTTTATAAATCATTTTCGTTTTAAAATTTGGGGAATGTAAAGCATAAATTGATTAAATAAATTGGCTAAAGTGTATAGGGCTTAAAAGGTGGTGGCTAGGAGGCAATTTAACCATGAAATGCATTAAATACACATTAAAATATGTTCAACCGGAGCCGCGATAAACTGATTTCAATTAAAAATTGGGCTAAAAGGTGCATAGTCTTACTTCAACCAAGTGAGGCGATGGGATGCATGAATAAAAATTAAATGCATTGAATGGCATCCCCGGCTTGAGGTGAAGACTCGTGAATCGCTTTTGATGTTACTGGCTAGGCATTTCGGTCATTTAATATAGAGTTAAGTTACTTGGTATGCATTTCTATTACTTTGCATGTTGTTTTTTGTGTTTTCTAAGCTCTTGTTCTAAGGAAGAGTTTGTAGCCACTAAGCAAGAGATCTTACGGTTGCAGGCCCCAGACCTAGAAACAAGTTACTTGAGATGATAATTTGTTACTCTCCACAGTTCCTTTCCATTCAAGTGCATCGTGGGGCTCTGTTTCATAGTGCTTTAGTTCACTATCACAATCACTTTCTGCTTAATGTGTCGGTGCATGTATGTATGTATGCATGTTTCTATGCGCATATGCATTAACCTATGTGCATATCTATGTAGACATTTGTAGATGCATATATGCATGTATGCATGTGACTCTAGATATATCTATGCATATATGTATTTATGCATATATGTATGTGTGTGTAGATGCATCTATGTGTATATGCATGTAATCATATGGATGCAAATATGTTTATGTCCATAGATGCATTAATCTATCTTTACATGGATGTATCTGTACATATATATACATATGTATACATATATGTGTGTGTCGATATGTCTTTTCTACGAAAGAGTTTACAGTGACAAGGCAAAGGTTGTCATGGTTCCAAAAAAGGACACTTGCAGACAAGCTACTCCAGGCAATAAATAGTTTCTTTCATCAGTTTTCTTTTATTTTAATGTCCATAAGCACATTGGGTTTCATAGTGCTCAGCCTATGCTATTCTTTAGAGACTAGTCCCTTGGACAAGCATCTGTTAGCATGTCCCATAATAGGACCTTATAAACAATATGAGGGCAATGTGTTAAAAGCACTTTACAAACTGTCAGGCAAATGAAATTTACAGATATAAGCTTAAACTCCACAATTGCTTTCATCTCTCTCGATGTCATTAAAGCATAAAGCAAAGAGGTTTTTTTTGCAACTTCTAATTTTTGTACTTTTACACGATAATTCAGTTTATTAATTAATGAATCAAATTATCTTAATTTAATTAATTTTCTTTTTCCTTTTGTCATTTCACATCTAATTAATTGATAACCCATGAATAGTATTTTATATATGGCTAATAATTTAAAACAAAACAAGAATTATGAATTCATCCTGGTACATTTTAAATCAATCAAATTGTGCTTCATTTCAGTGATATGATTCCAAATGTATTCAATCATAGGTATTTGATTACTGCACCCCTTGAAAGTCTTCTCAAAAAGAGTGGATTTACTCAGAGACCATTAAGATTCCATTTCGGTAACATTCTATCCAACCATTCCTTCATTACGAAGAAGGATACAGTTACATGATGAATTGGATGTGATCGATCACCTTTTCTTATGAGGATGCTTAACCTGGTTTTCTATTTTCCTTGGTATTCAAATGCCAGAGTTATGACCCACTGTGAAGGTGATTCTCTACTGCACAAGTTAAATAGTAAGGCCACATAAATGCATAAAAATTCAGGTATATGGAAATGAAATGGACCCCACGAAGTTAGGAAATCAAGATGGTGTCACTTTCAATTATTATGATAGCTTAGTTGGCATTAAATACAGGGCCATAAATTGCTTTTTTAATGAGAACGAATTAAAGTATAGCACAAGTCTCCTCGCTTGCATGAATAATGATTAGTTGATGTGGCCTATTTACACTTTTTTAGGCGCTTAAGCAAATATGGGATCTATTCCATTGATTGCTCTTAAAGAGCTTATGCCACCATTGCAATAACAGAATTACCCTGGTGCATGCATATGCAAAAAAATGTTCTATATTGTAGGGTACACAAATAGCAATAAGTATTTCAAAATTATAAAAAAGCAATTTGCATTTTAAGGAACAAAAGTTCTTACTTGGATTGTTTCTCGTTCAAATGAATCTACATAAGAATTATGTTTTCTTTTTATGAATAGCATAGTATATGTCACTCACTGTACTCATTTGTCTAATTTGTCCTTGTGACAGGGATCAATGCTTTCAACTGTATTTAAACAACCATGCACAAACAACAATAGGAAAAATTGCTTGTCCCTATCACAATTTGTACATTTCTACAAGTATACTTGATCATTCGATAGCAGATTAGAAGGTCAGTTTTCCAAATTGTCTTTTTGCTTTTCTTGAAATGCAATTGAAATTCTTCAATATAATAACTGCATAAAGTTCTTTTCCATGTATTCATTTTGTCATCTTGTATTTCTCATTTCTTTGAACATTAATGATTTAGAGGGCTGTTTCCACATATACAACCAAGAAAATGCATTATCCACAATTGCAATAGCAATTTGTCTTCGAGCAATAGAACAGGTTTTGCTTATGTGTTAATATGTTATACTTCCTCTATACAATATCCATAGAATAGAATGAACTGCTAGCATGCAATTTTCAAACACTCTTTACAGTTTCAAATAGCGTTTAGAGTCATAAGTCTTTGTTTTATGTCAACTGGTTTTTACCTATATGCATATAAGGCAATTTTTTTCATAGGACTGTTTATAGCTGTGGCAAGTTGCTATGCAGCTTGCAAGTTAACGTACATTTATTCTTCCTATTTTACAAATAAAAGCCTACAAAGTTAATTTCAAAAGCTGACATGGCACATGAGTACAATGAATGATGTACTGCGTCACTTATAGACATGATGCAATATTTTTCCATGGTCTTGCTTGCATGCAAAAATGACATTAACCACAGTTTTTTTTTTGCTCACATTGCCAATTTCACTATGTGCTCTAGACCTCTAAAGTAAAAGAAAACTGAGGAAAGAAGCTATTTATTGCCTCAAGTAACTCGTTTCTGGTTCTGGATACTGTAACTATAACAAAGTCTTCTCAATCGCTATAAACTCTCCCAGAACAAAGACTTCTAGAATAGAAAAACAATATGCACAGAGTAATAGTCATGGTTAACAGCTAACTTGAGTCTATAACAAATGGACAAAGCAACTTGGCTATACATGTGCACCAAGCCATTCCATCACTTTCTCATCGATCCACATGCTATTTAATGCATTTGCTTTGCATCTATGCACTGTGTGCCTGCACCTCTGAGTTTCAATCTCTTTTTTTAATTATTTAATCAATCTATGCCTTCACTTTTGCTCAATGGACCTATGCCTTTGCATTTCCCTCAAATTTTTTAAACGCACATGATTTTAATAGCTATTCCCACAAATAAGAAAAGCCATAGATCTTCTTTGATCAAATAATGCTTTTGCATTTCCCTGATTTTCTATAAATAGAAAAGATTTGTCAAACTATTCTCTACATGCCACTTGATTCATGTTTATCTAAATAGCTTTTAAAATAATTTGTTCTTTGAAAAAAAATTAGCCGCTTGGAAGTACATAGCAACAAAGGAATCCAATAACACAAAACATTTAAATACCATAGACTGAGATTGACATTGTGAGCAAAAAGATCTTTATTTACTCCAATCGCTGCATGTAAACAAAGCTACCCTAAAAATATTTTGTGTCTATGGCACTAAAAAAAGTGATAATGAATTGCATTGTACTCTATTGGGACGAATTTCTAAGTAAATGTGAATATGAAGAAGTACAGGCCAACCCTGGGGGAAAATGGATAAAGGTCGTGCTGAGAATTTTAATAATTATTTTTCCTTTGTGCTTCTATTAAATCTCTTTTGTTGTGTGGTAGGCATGTAAGCCTCGCTACCACCAAGATCCATTTTCCAAAATATGTGAGATTATTAACTTCCAAAGATCCCCTAAAGCAATATGGATTCCATAATTACATTGCGCTATTGGAGTAAAAAGCAATGGTGCTAATTTAGTGAATAATTATAGATTTTTAGAATTTGATACTAGTATCGATGCTGGTTCATATCCAACATTTGCTATTCTAAATTATATTAGGTTGGCATTTAAACAAAGAAAATGAGGATGATGCTGATTAATTTGTGGAGTTAAATACATCCCCAAATATCAAACATTGACTACGCGCTTAAGAGCGAGGGGCTTTGTAGATTAAGTACTTTTGCATACAATGTTGGCGATTGTTTGTTTGACTCATTACAACTACTACTTAACAATCGCTACACATCAATCCAACTATGAAACGGAGCTATAGATTACTTCTTGAGTTGCCTTCAAAACAAGGACAAAGAAGCAATAAAATCATACAACGGTGAACTTAGACCTCGAGCATTTGGTGACACATTTGCACAAAGCATATGGATCCACAAAACATATTTCTGCACGTGATTATCTACAAAAGCCGAGAAGTAGATTTTACAAAAGGGATTTGGGCATCATTTTGCATTCACCGGATATCCAAACAATGAATATACAAATATCCCTTGGTCATGAAACACAGGGCGAAGGTACTTTATAGCTCAATAGTTCCTCGATTATAAAGAATCGCCCCTATACTATTTCATGACATGAATTTTAAGTATACTTTGAACCCATTATGAAATTTCCAGTACCACAAAACATAAATCTCTAAAATATTCCAGGCTCATATGGAAATAAAAACTTGCGCCCCAAAGTATCCTCAAATATCAAACATTGACGATGTCCTTAGAGCTGAAGGCCTTTGTAGATTAAGCACATTTGCATACAATGTTGGCGATTGTTTGTTTGATTCACTTCAAGTGCTACTTAACAACCAATACACCTCAACTCAATTACGCAATGGAGCTATAGATTATTTCCTGGCTTGCTTTCAAAAAAAGGACAAAGAAGCCATTAAATCATACAACAATGAACGTAACCCCAGATTTCTATATACATTGCACAAAAGTATATGATCAGAAACATAATTTCGTAGATGTAATTTTCTGTAACCGCGTATAGGACCGAGAAAACTCCGGATTTTGGGGTGACTGGCTGGCATTCACTGATATCCAAGTATAAAAATATAGATGTTTCCTTGGCCTACCACATAACTCTTTCGGGTTGAAAGCATTTAGATTCAAATGATTCCGATATACGTTAATCACTTACATCGCTCCATGATACAAACCTTCTTTCATTAGACATTTCATCACTCTAAGAATCAAAGCCTCCAAAATCGAATCTGCCAAAGGCTCAAGCTTTTACTCCCAACTAAAAAGTTGGACTTAAATCACCACAATATAAAATATTTCATTTGCCCGTCAATACGCTTGGCCTAAAAACAAGGAAAATTTGATACCATTTGTCATAGCAAACAATTTTAAACATAAATCAACAATAAGACTTAATCACCTGAAGAACTTGATTAGAAAAGAAAAACAAAAAAAAAAGTGTACCTAGTAGCCCAAAGAAAAAAAAAACATTGACACCAATAGAAATTTATAAAACAGCAATACAAGATACACCAAAACACTCATGTGCAATTTGCCAAGTGCTCTGTTTCAACAAGGACATCAGGATTTTCAAAGAAAAACAAAAACAACTATACTGTGAACTAGTACAATCAGATTCCTTACCATTCACAGATCTCATATGCAATGTATGCTACTTTGCATTGAAATAGTCCACTATTCCAAAGTATGCTACGCCATAGAAAATAAGAACTAACAGACCATTGTGCTATGTGCAAAACTTAACTCCTCTAGAAGAACGACTTGTCTCACTTAGAATTGCATTTGCACAGATTTGGGAACTAGGGTTCAAAAGGTCTCAAATAGGCCTAATAGGTTCTATTATAAATGTTCCTATTGACATGAACATTATACAAAGAGCATTACCACAATCAATTAACAACACACAAACAATTGTTGCTCTATTGAAAGACACTAAAATACAAAATGCATTTCAAAAAGGCATGGTGCAATCTAAATGTCATCATATGCAAGCTAATTTTAATTAAATGAAGGATACCATATAAAAATGCACCTGAGTCCAGAGAACTAAGATTGCAAGAAGTTCCCTCCAATGCAATTTAAAGAAAACAAAGACACAATAGTCCACAAAATACAAGTGTTCTAATCCCATAGTGAAATGAAAAATGAAAACCCATTAGAAACATTGATACATGGATTCACTGAGTCTAGAAGTATCCATAACATGGAGGACAAGATTATTGAAATTGCAACTACAGAGCACAAGTATCCAATTGGAATATTTAAGGACATCTATGCTGAAGAAATGAATTTCCCAACTTTATTCTTTGGCAAACCACGTGATAATGACATTGTAAAAGGCTTTACGTATCAGAAAATAGTACGTTGGGAGCTCTTACAGTCACAAAGACAATTTGTACACTACATAGCCAAACATTTTTCAAAGCCATAAAGCACTAATACAACAAGTAATGCCTTACAATGACGTTAGCAACCGCAAGGGCCATAAGGTGCTGGGTGAAAGCCATTTGCAAAGACGCAACACAAACCAAACCTAGAAAAAAATTCTTAAATCAGATATTACGGATACGCTTGATTTCCAAAAAGAATACAAATCTCTAGGACTATTCACAACAACTTAAGAAAAATGTATTTGCTATGATTTGACAACTAGGACCACCGATATTTTTCATCACTTTCACTAGTGCTGAGCAAAATTGGGATCCACTAATTCAAACATTACAAGAGCTGCACAATCTACACCAATCAGCACAAAACCGTCAAGAATCTAATGACCCATTACACATTGACAAATTTGAACTAATCAAGAAAGATCCTATCACTTGTGCACGTTACTATAAACATAGAATCAATGCAATAAAAAAATTGATACTTACAGATGACTCTTTCTTTGGAAATGTCATTGATTACTTCTCAGTCACTGAGCTCCAAAATCGAGGAAATGAACATGATCATTTCCTCATATGGGTTAAAAATGCACCAATCTACACAGAAAATAACAACACGGACGTCATAGCTTTTGTTGATAAGTATATTACCTGTAACACTAAAAATTTGGAACCTCCTTTGGCAATGCTACACAAACACCATCATACAAAGAAATGCAAGAGATCAAGAAAACAACTTTGTAGGTACAATTTCCCTTTCCCACCAATGCAAAAGTCAACTATACTTTTACCAATACTCTAAAAGACTGAAGCGATGAATGCAAATGCCACTTATATCTTTTCAAAACTCCAAAAAGCAAACTATGACGAAACATTCACTTTTCAAATGTTCTTAAAAGAATTAAACTTAAGTGACAATGAATACATTGAAGCTTTGAGCTCAACATTAAACAAGCCTACGCTTTTCTTACAAAGAAAACCATCACAAATATGGAACAATAGTTTTTCAAGGAAAATTCGAGATCTTTGGAAGGCTAATACAGATGCACAATTTGTCCTAAATGCATATGCTGCTGCTATGTACTGTAGCTCATATATTGCAAAAGTAGACAAGTCAATGACATACGCATTCAAAAGAATACGTACAGACCACAAGCAAGACAATATTGATGCAATACGAATGGTAAGTAAACTTGGAAATGCCATGCTTAACTTGCAACAAATGTCATCACACGAAGTCGCTATTGTTCCTCGGTCATTGCTATTAAATTGCAACAAGAAATACATATTCATTGATACACGACCGACAATGATCGTGTACATTTATACTCCAACCAGAAACAATTGAGCAAATGAGCCGCATGAATCAGAAAAATGTTCTTGCAACCCGGCTATAGACTACTGCTACGAAATGCCCAAAACAATGGTGGATATATGTTCTGGGCGTATCGGTTTCAAGATTACAACAAAATACACCGCTACAATTGAACCAAAGGCCAAACCCAATGTGGTATGGTTTATCAATTTCAACAAACACTTTGATATAGAGAATCATTGTAGAGAGCAATTGGTTCTCTATGTTCCATTTACCATTAATGAGCATACACTCAAACAAAACTTTGACTCTTGGGAACATGTATACATGTACCATGGACAAACCATTCAAACAAATAGTGCAAAGTTCATCCACAACACAAACTCTGCATGGGGTGACATTGACAAAGCTATAAATGATCTTCAGTCTCTTGAAGATGAAAAGCTCATTGACCTGCCAATGCAAGCAAGGCTTTCCTAGAAAGAACTATATGACATTCAAAC
Organism: Sequoia sempervirens; assembly: GCA_007258455.2. Classification (NCBI taxonomy): domain Eukaryota; kingdom Viridiplantae; phylum Streptophyta; class Pinopsida; order Cupressales; family Cupressaceae; genus Sequoia; species Sequoia sempervirens. Next base: position 26,328,619 of record VDFB02000013.1, read on the forward strand.
AGACCTTCCAAACATAGGTCATTCTAACCCAAATACCACGTACTCCAATGGATTTGAAATTGCAAAGCACCCACAGATTATAGATAACAATGATTACTACAAGTTAAGACGAATGTTAAATAAAGAACAACAAGCAATTGTTAAGGATGTTCTCATAAAAAAGATGAAAAATCCACAAAAGCCATTGCACTTGTTTTTGACTAGGGGAGCTGGAACAGGAAATACTTTTACAGCAAAAGCCATCTACCAAGCTCTCATTCGCATGTATAGCAATTTTGTTGACAATAATCCAGACAAACCCAAGGGCTTATTAACTGCATATATAGGTAAAGCAGCATATAACATAGGGGGATTCACATTACATTCAACATTTCACATACCTTTTAATACATCAAAATTCCTGCCACTGAACACTGAAGTACTTGACACTATGTCAAAGCACTATGATCAATTGTGCATACTTCTTATAGATGAGATATCATTAGTTGGCTCAACATTTCTATGGTATATTGATAGAAGACTACGAGCCATAATGCAAATGCCAATAGCATACTTTGGGAACCTTGATACCATATTTTGTGGTGACCTTTACCAGGCACAACCTGTCCTTGACTCTATGGTTTTTGAAAATAGGCCTACTCCAATTGAATTAATGCCTTATAGTTTCTAGAAAGACCACATAAAATGCTATTCATTGGTGACTACCATGAGACAAAAAGATGAAATATTTATTTCAATCCTTAATAGACTACGAGTAGGCATTTAGACAACTCATGACATAGACTATATCAACAAAATTTGCTTTCGTCCTGTACCATTAGATCCATTGCTTCCGCACCTTTTTTATAGGAGAATAGACGTTCAAGCACATAACAACAAAATGCTATCAATCATTCCAACCCAAATGGTTGTGCTAGATGTGATAGATGAAGTTAACGAGGACCTTAATGCAATATGAGTGTATAGTCACACAATGACACTTCCATCACAAATATGCTTGAAACCAAACATTCTTGTTGAGCTTTATGTAGGCAATTACAATGTTCAAGATGGCCTCGTCAACGGTTCAGATGGAATTTTTAAAGCATATACATCACAAAACACTATTGATATTGTTTGGATTAAATTTAATGACCCATCAATTGGACATCACCAGCGCACAAAACTAGCACATTGCTATTCTACTATCATTGACAAAGACTAGGTGCCTATACAACGCATTGCTAGGCCAATCCAGAAAATAACAATAAACAAGAAAATTACAACTAGAAAACAATTCCCAGTACAAGTAGCATGTGCACGAACCATTCATTGATCCCAAGGATTAACAATGGAGGCCTTGGCTTTTGATCCCACAGGCGTTAGACAACATGGACAAACCTATATAGCTCTATCATGAACAAAATCAGTAGAATCATTATTCCTGTTACAACCTTTAACCACAAAAAACTTCAAAGTTAAAGAAAAAATACAAATAGAAATGTCTCGTCTTCAGACATGTGCACAATGGCAACTTGATAATCTAAACACATGTTCAAAAAACAAATCAATTTTCTCCTATTACATTGAAGCTTATGAGAAGACAACTCTATTCTGGCTTATGATCACTAAATACCTATTTTTAGCTTTCTAAAACAAAATAGCATTTATAGAACATTTCTATTGAAGTTCTTGACTAATGTATCTAACATCTCTTTTGTAATATTTATGCCGACCACAACTGCCTAGATGAAGAATTGCCTTCAAATTTATGGTACAAATTTTTAAACTTACATTTTATCGATTTTAATGGAATGTCTTCAGAAAGCAGAAAAAAAAATTTCTCTTATATGCACCAGAACAACATACTTTATGTTGATCAACAACACAACATAGGGCACATTGATACGTTTGGTCCAACACGGCTACAAATAATCTCACCTTATATAGAAGCATATTCACTATCACAATCCAATTTTCCTAAAATTGCATTTCTAGACAAATTCAACTTTATAGAACTCCTTCAGTAATAAGATATGTCTACACTTGACCATACCTAAAGGCTTAGCTTCAAATTTTGTTCCAACCTTGGGAACAAATTGTATTTGATCAATTTGCAGGTTCATCAAAATTTTTTCTTCAACTTCCTTCACCAAATTTGATCCCATGACAATTTCATCTTTGTGTATTTTCCTCTTTTCTATTTCCTATCTATTTATGATATTTGAATGTTCCCACCAAAGGGATGCCCATGTCCTTTCCAACTTTGTTACAAAAGAAAACATTCACCCTTCTTATCTTTAGTGGTACCTTCTAAATTCAACTAAACATAATTTTCCATAGTGAAATGGGAATGTTTTTTATGTCAATAACATCATCTGTAGAATTTGGAGGGCAACATTCTTAAAAATCTAGTGCAAAATTGTAGATTTCTCTCTAACAATTTTGAACCATATTCCCTGCATTTTCCATCTTTCAGCATGTTGCCCAAAATGTTGCTCTTATGGCACCTTCTCACTCTTCAATTATACTTCTGTGACAATAAACCATCTTTACCTGACTATCTATTCCCACATGCAAAGGCATATGAGACATATTGGGACAACACAGGATATTCACTACACTTGAAGCTTTAGCCTCCAAAACATCCTTTGAAGGTTGGACATGTCATAATTCATTCATATGTAAACCTTTTTTCTTTTGCCATCCTCAATTTGTTTCTAATACATAGATGTGTTTCTTTATAGGAAACTAATTCCTTTTCTTTTTCACCTTTTGCTCCAAGACTTACTGGTTTCAATCATCTTTGGTTTTAAAATATCTATTGTATTATACCACTTGGGTTACATTTAAAGTCTCTACATTACACTCTAATTTTTTTTTCCCTATTGGTTCTCTATTACTTCAATATGACCTTCTATCATAGTATTCACAATAGTCCCTTTGCATTATGTCCTTCCTAGCTTTTTATTTCTCTGATCTTACGAAGAAATAGGTCACTCACTTAGCCCATTAACAAGCTTGAGACACCTTTTTTCCTCTTACTGCAAAAATGTCTTCAATCAGGATGACACATCCTGTATACGAATTATGCTGATGATATAGCCTCCACACAATGCAATATTCATGATCATCTAATATACCTCCATGTTTTATGGTCTGTCACTGATAATTTATAATTTTTGTAACCATATCTGTTTCACTGCACAACCAGATAAGCGTGTATCAGGAGTTTTAGGTCCCATTTTCTAGAATGTTACTATTGAATCTATCTGTTCAAAGAAATTAGATACCATATGTTCACAAGATTTAAACAACTTTTTCATTGATTTGTGAATACCAGAAATAGCAATTATTTCATATGATTTATAATAATTGGATAGGTTCAGTGTTGAATATTTATTGTTCATGTGATTTACATGTTTCCAAATTGCATTTCTGACAAATTTTGTCCATTGTGAACACTATTTGGGATTTCTTTGAGTGCTTCCCTTTTAGTTTAATTGCATATGTGCCTTGACAACATCAGGTCACAAAATTCTTTATCTATTGGCTTTGATAACTAGATTTACAGAACTAATAAAATGCACAAGCTTGATATGTTGCATGTTCACAATACTCCAGTTCAAAAATTTACAAAAACATTAGCTTGCAATTTTCCTGATATTTTATGCATCTACATTCATGGATTTGCGATTTCTATATTTTCTTAAATTTATTTAATCAATTTATGCGTTCCATTTTCAAATTTTAAACCTATTGTGATACTACTAATAGAATATATTATTCCCCTCTACATTTAACATTATTGACTCTCATGCCAAAACTTTCAAATTGCGTGCCTAGGTTATGAATAAAAAAGGGCATCACCACTAGGTCATTATCTGTCAACTAGGACCAACATCTATCAACACGTATTACTCACTACTAGCACCTTTAATATTCAAAATTATCTCATATCTCTATCTTAACATTATTTTGCATTAATCATTTTGATTATATCAACTCTTTTATTGACAAGCATCAAAACCCTAGTTCATGCATTAGGTGGCATATCACTCGCTACACTTTTATTCAAGTCTCTAATCTCTTATTAACTCGACCACATCTCTATCAATTATATTTGTTGCTTAGTGTGTTTTATAACAAAGTATCAAAATCATTGAATTAGTTAATGAGGCTTGACTAAGATGGAAAGTGAGAAGCTAGATGCCTTCCTCTCTTATTATAGAAAATTTTAATTATATTCTTCAACACCATCAAACACAACCACCTCCACCTCTTTTCACATCTTCTTTATCCCCTCACACTAGTTGAATCCATGATCTTTGAGGACATTTTTCTGCCTACGCCACTAACAAGGGAGGAAAGTCCACCTCCTGCAAGACGAGAGATTGAGGCCCGAAAGAGTTGTTGTAGGGATGGCCTTCTATCACTCAAACTGATGCAAATACAAACAAAAGTGAAACACCAAATAAACATCGCTATAAATAGTGAATTTGTATAATTAATTACTTGATATTTAATTTACTTCTGAAATTATAACATGCACAAACATAGATATTTGCATTCATAACTACCACCGAATTTCAAACACAACAAACTCCCAAAGTAAATGCATAATAAATGGTCTTTTTCTCCTTATTACATCTATGACCTAACAGCCATCTTAACATTTTCATACTTGCCATCCTACACATCTGTTATTATGTATACTTATTATGGATGCATGTATAATTTTTATGTATATATGCGATCACTTTTCCTGATATTTAATTCTTTATTTGATTCAAGGATTACGTATCTCTACTTGCTAGTTTTATAAATAGCCTTTGAAAGGAAGAAGAATCTATGCGATGTTTTCCTGATTTCAATAACAACATATTTATAAAATATTAGATAAATGAAACAGGAAATCTAATTTTGATATGATTTATTATAATAGTGCTATTTTCCAATATAACAAAATTAAAAGTTATATGTTGCCATACATTTATGCTATTGATACTGCATATAGATATATTCTTCAATTTGCATAGTATATCATACATCTTGATTATATGCATTTTCCTTATCCAAATATGCATACATATTTACATTCCTGTTGATGCATCCATGCATATATCTGGATAAGTTTTCTCTCTTGATTTATGTGTACTCCATCACCATTTAATTCTCTTTTTATGTTCTTCCATATTTATTTTTTCAAGATATGCATAAGAACTTCCACTTTGTCCTTTGTTTTGACTCTTTCCAAAATTCAAATTTTTATTGACTTTTCATTATTGATTTGGGACGCTCAAGGATCTCAGTACCTTTTAGTATGAAGGAGAGTGAGAAATCAACATTCTTTTTTTGGTTTATATGATATCACCCTTGATGATTTTTAAAAGATAACCAATACCAAACTAGACATTCTTCCATGCTCAATCATAACATTCTCCTAAGAGATTTTTCATGCACCCTTGATGTGTTTCTTCCTAAAAACATTTAAAATCCAGTATTTGCTTTGTGCCTCAACCAAGGTTTGTTCCTTTTTTCATTATCCAGCTCTCTCATTTGAAATTTTCATTTCTTATTTAATTGAAGCAACACTTGCAAACATAAATTCATACTTTACTTCGTCACCTGTATGGCTTCATTTTTCCCTGTCTCTTTTCATAACTTTTCTCAATTATTTGCTCTATTTTCTCAATTATCCCTTTGTTGCTCGCATAACTCATCTTCTTTTTAACACCATTCTACATTCATCTTACCTTCATCCATCACAACAAGTCCACCCTAAAACAAAGAAAAAAGTGAAGAAAATATCATTATGAAATTAATGATTAAAAATGACAACATAACATATAGTTGAGAAAGTTATTTTATAATGTATTTTCTAAACCTTTTTATTATGATTAAAAGGCGTATAATGAACTTAAAATGAACAAATAAAAATAACATGTCCATGCATTCATATCATCAAAGGTATCCTTTATACAATTCTCAAAAAACATGTATATTTTCAAATGAAATTCTGTAGAATTCTCGCTTATGCAACATGCATAATAGATAGTTCTTTGTGTACCAATTATAATACATTATTGGTTCTTTGTTATACATTTATTTCCCTGTTTTATTTATTGTAGCAAATTTTTTCTCTATGCTTTCAACTTGTATTTCACTTCATTTACTGTTTTATTATTTTTTAAGTATGTATTCATCACTTTTGCATTGGGCACATGGATACTGTATACATCATACCTCAACATAACAAAGTGAAATTATTTGCATGAATCTCTATTTTTTTTTTTCCTCGATAACACAAGGAAATTTTCTAAATTATCATACCCATGTAAAGGTTCTAATGTTTATACTTTTTCACTTTTATCCTTAAATATCATTATATTTTTTATATTGTTCATTATATTATCATGTTAATTTTTAATTCAATATTTTCTTTCTCCTTGACATTTGCTGTCATACCCTCTTACCTGGAATTGGACAAAATTGCAAGGGTTCACACTTGAACCTAACTACTTCCAGTTTGTAGGTTGTCTCTGTTGTTCTAGACCTATTATGAATCTCATCTTTTAGCACAGTCTTTGTTTACTCATTCTTTTAGTTTCCAGATTTACACTTGGGCACTTCAACTCAAGTTGCATTATTCCATCACTTGCATTTCCATCAACTAATTTGGTGTAGTATTCATTGACCTTTCTAACTTCATGCACTGATTAGGATTTAGAATCACTTTTTGTCACCTTTTCCTTATCTATCTTTTTCTTATAGATAATTCAATAAGGCTCTTTGTCATCTTTCCTTTTCTTTTTTGAGTAGTAATAAACTTGTTGTTTCTAAATTTCTAACTAGTATGGTTAAATGGACACATTGACCTTTACATGTAATTTTAATGCAATATGGTTAATGAAACATGTCAACATGCATCTCAAAATCATGAAAAGGCTAGTTCTAAGATTACATCACAATTCTCATAATTGCATGACACATTTCTTCATAAAGAGATTGGTGTATTATTCTTCACTTATGGAACACGAAATAAATGAAGATAGCCTCACTGAGTATACCAATTCAGTCAATACAATATTGGTTCCATTTGTTACACATTTATTTCCATCTTTTATTTATATGTGAGCTATATTTTTTCTCTTCAGTGCTTTTAACTTGGTCTTGTCACTTGAGGTGCATAATTGTTTTATTATTTTTGTAAGATAAGTGTATTCATGAATTTTCACATTGGGGACAAAAAAATGGGGTCATCTTTTATCTACATCCATAGACACAACATAAACATAAGTGAAATTATCTTAGGTACATGTATCTCTATTTTTCCTATGATTTCCTAGATAACACATGCTCATTTTCTAGATTATCATACTCTAATTTTAATATATTACTTATCATGTTTATACTTTTTCAATTTTATAATTAGTTTATCATTCTTATGATATTTTTTATATTGTTCATTATATTATCATGTTAATTTTTAATTCAATATTTTCTCTCCTTGATTTGTGTATACCCCTTTATGGAATAAACAAATTGCAAGGGTTCACAACATTATTAATTAAACTCAATTTTATGTGTAGTTTGTAGGTTGAATCTAGATTGTTGTTCTAGATCTATTATGCTTCTACTTGTGCTTGTCTTTTAATTTTAATTTAGTATGTTTTCTTATGTAGATTTACATGGGTTTCCTAAGTGCATTTCCCTAGCACATAATTTTGACTAATTTGGTGTAGTCATTGACCTCAAACTCGTACTTAGATTTGAAAACATCACCTTTTCCCTACTTGAGATAATTCTAACTCTTTGATCATGATTTCCTCTTTTGAGTTTAAAACTACACATATATGGTCTTGACCTAGTTCAAGGTTATTAAAGTTCTTTTGATCTACTTTGTCTATTTTATAAATTTATTGCGGCCCTATGATAACTTAGTCCCTATTAAGACTAGGTGTGTTATAAACCTTACAAGTCATAACTTAATGATGTTATAAAATTATTATAATGTTAGGATACTAGTTAGATACTAATATTCTAATGTTGTATGTACAATAGCTCCTACAGGGATACATGATATTGTTCCAAAAACTTAGCTTGAGGTTGTAAGAGTTTCCTAGGGAACATGTTATGTCATCCCTCTTCTTCTTACATTCTTGTTGATTTTCATTACATTTCTATATTTTCTTTAGTTATTTAAAATTTATATTAAATTCCATTAAGATCAAATTTTAAACTTGTATTATTACTTCTAATAGAATATTTCACCCCTAGATTTAACATTATTGACTCTCATGCCAAAACTTTCAAATTGCGTGCCTAGGTTATGAATAAAAAAGGGCATCACCACTAGGTCATTATCTGTCAACTAGGACCAACATCTATCAACACGTATTACTCACTACTAGCACCTTTAATATTCAAAATTATCTCATATCTCTATCTTAACATTATTTTGCATTAATCATTTTGATTATATCAACTCTTTTATTGACAAGCATCAAAACCCTAGTTCATGCATTAGGTGGCATATCACTCGCTACACTTTTATTCAAGTCTCTAATCTCTTATTAACTCGACCACATCTCTATCAATTATATTTGTTGCTTAGTGTGTTTTATAACAAAGTATCAAAATCATTGAATTAGTTAATGAGGCTTGACTAAGATGGAAAGTGAGAAGCTAGATGCCTTCCTCTCTTATTATAGAAAATTTTAATTATATTCTTCAACACCATCAAACACAACCACCTCCACCTCTTTTCACATCTTCTTTATCCCCTCACACTAGTTGAATCCATGATCTTTGAGGACATTTTTCTGCCTACGCCACTAACAAGGGAGGAAAGTCCACCTCCTGCAAGACGAGAGATTGAGGCCCGAAAGAGTTGTTGTAGGGATGGCCTCTATCATCATGATGCTCAACAAGAAGTGAAACACCAATAAACATCGCTTAATAATTTATAATTATTACATATTTATTTATTCTGAATTAAACATACAAAATAATAAAATTCATGAAACCACCGATTTCCATAAATTTTGAAACTCATTTATAAATGAAAATTAAAACATTCCCAAAACATTTAACACCACCCAAAATTTAAGAAGCCCTCTCCTTGGAACCACCGTAACATAATCCTTACCGAGTTCAACAATAATTGTGGCCTTTTGCGTTTGTCTTTTTCCTACGGTAGATGTGGATAAAATATACAAGATTCCTTACCACGTCTTTTGTCGATCAACGACAAAACGTTATAAACCCTCTCCCAACACCAGCCTTTCTTCACCACCGAACATGGAGAAAATACAACACAAACATGTTGATGTTGGGGAACTGAAACTACATGTTGCAGAGATTGGATCAGGTATTTCTCGCACTTTATTCTTAATGTACTCTTAGCTTATTCTTCTTATAGTGTATGGCCACCCCTTAATGAGATTTGGTTACAGGTCCAGAAGTGCTGTTGCTGCATGGCTTTCCTGAAATTTGGTATTCATGGCGCCATCAGATGATTGCCTTAGCAGATGCTGGATTTCATGCAATTGCCCCTGACTACAGAGGCTATGGACTCTCTGATCAGCCTTCCCAAATAGAGAAAGGCAGCTCTGTAGATCTTGTGGAGGACATGGCCGGCCTTCTTGATGCCTTTGGCATTCAGACAGTCAGTACCCAAAACTCTATTCAATGAATTTATGAGCCCTTGATAACCTAGTATCCCCAACTCACATCCGAAATTTCTGTTTCCCTGAGTTTTACAGGTATTTGTTGTGGCCAAGGATTTTGGAGCATCGATTGCATATTACCTGTATCTCCTCTACCCTGAGCGAGTGAGAGGCATTGTCACATTGGGTATACCGTATTTGAGACCAGGCCATAAAACTGTTCAGTTGGATTTGTTTCCAGAAGGATTTTATATTAGACATTGGAAGGTCTCTTTCAATTTTCCTGTTTCTGCCACTTAATGTCAGCCCTTAAATTGGCTTGTTTACTAATGGATTTTCTTTTTGGTTTAATAATAGGAGCCCGGAAGAGCATTGGCAGACTTTGGGCGTTTTGATGCAGAAACAGTGGTAAGGAATATATATACCCTTTTCTCTGGAAGTGAACTGCCAGTGGCAAAAGAGGGTAAAGAGATCATGGACCTCTATGATCCTGCAACTCCACTGCCCTCTTGGTTTACTAAGGATGACCTCAAAACATACTCAAGTCTGTATGAGAATTCAGGATTTGCTTTCCCTGTGCAAGTTCCCTACATTTCTATGATGAGGTAAATCTTGAAAACAATTGTTTTTGTTATGTCTTTGAAACATTCAGTAAGGATATTCTATCATACAACTTACATGCTCTGCACTTTGGGTGTTAATTTGCAATACAGCAAGTGGGGTAAATTGGCTGAGTTAACAGATTATACTATTAAAGTTCCAGCACTTCTAATAATGGGTACCAAAGATTATGTACTCAAATTTCCAGGGATGGAGTATTATATCAACAGTGATATCCTGAAATCTGAAGTGCCCAATCTGGAGATCAAGTTTTTCCCAGAAGGGAGCCATTTTGTTCAAGAGCAATTCCCTGAGGAGGTGAATAAGCTTGTTCTTGGATTCCTCAACCAGCAGCTTTAATGCCAAAGGCACTTCAGGATTAAGCATAATGGCACCAATGGTCATAACCATAGAAATACAGAATGATTGCCAAAGTATTTGTTTGTCTTGTGAAAAGGGATTACTTTAAATAACTATGATCTTTAATTTTGAGCTGGGCAATTTTTTTTTCCTTATGTCATGGATGGTGAAGCATAGAATGCATTAATAGTCAATTGCATTTGCTGTCAAGTTTCAAAGAAAAACTTAACAATACAAGAAGTCTAAGATGAATACTGTACAGCAGATAAGTATATGGTAAAAGCTCTGAAACAGGGTAAGGGGCTAAAAGGAACCATATGCTCCAGAATTCCTAGTAATAATCGCATTCAGAAAAAAACAAGAGGCAAAATTGCTCTGTGATATTCACCAACTTTATTTAATTTTTATTCTTGCTAACAACAAATATATGTTGAATTTTCTTTGAATAAGAGATGTGTCAGCAAAACCTTGTGGATTTCATCTTTTGTAATATTTTAAACAAGTGGTATAATTTAAATGTTAGGTTATGAAATCTGTACATTTATGTTAATTTTAATTTACTTAATAGAATAATTTAATATATTGATAAGTGATATATTGTTGTGTTAAGTTATGTTTATTTTTTAATTTTATTTTTTAAATATTTTTATATATTTTATTTTATTTCATTCTTATTTGCATCTATTTATCTTATTATCATTTTTATATATCTTTCTTGATTTCGAGATTGATATATTTGTATTGTGGATCAATCTTGAGTGCCACACAATCAACTTCAAAATTCAAATTTTTAAAATCAAATATTTTAGTTTTTTGTCATTTCCATCAACTATTGGGAGTTAGCTTGACACACATTTGTGTGACTTATTATTATGTATTGGTATTTAAGTTATTTAATGTGTAATTAATTCACACGGGATTACAACGACAAATCATTAGAGCACACTTTGATATTCTAACTTGGAGTAATAATACATCTCCATAGAGGCCATCTAAATACTTGAGAATATCATCTTCAAATCTTCAATCCAAGCCATAAAGATAGCCCATCAAAGGGGTTTACCTAGAAGAACTTCACGTTAACAATCAAACAACTTCCCTCAAGTTATTTTTAATTGTTTATCCTTGCATGAGTCCAAATATCAAAGATTAGAGCAATCATGTTTTGGAAGTCTATAGTTTACCAAGGCATTTCCTTGGGTTATAGAGAAATCCAATGCATTAGATCACTTCTATAGAGCTTGGATTTGATCTTGAGGGGCTCAAATTTGGCCACAAGTATTTTTACAATTATATAGAGCCTAAGAAATTGAGTAGACTACAAGCATTTATATTTTATAACTAGATGATTATACTCTACGTGACATCAACACTATTCATCACTATTCCCAAAGTTAAGTGCCTTACCCCTTCTCATTTATTTATTGAATACTTATTACACTTTTATTTAATCCCAACTATTGCAAATCTAGGTTAAGAGTGGTTATTTATTTGGTTTAATTCAATTATCCTAGAATTATGTAAAGGGATTTTATTCCTAATGAACTTGATTTTTCGTACAAACCCTAATAGTTGACCCTAGGATTTATCCTTCTTCCATTAGAGTTTCAAATTTGAATTTTCTAATTGATCATTCCTTATCACCAATCTAATTAGAGTTTGATTTCCCTTTCATATTTATGCTTCATTGCTTTATTTCTCCCTAGGGTTCGTGGTCAATAGTGTAACTTTATTTTCTCTCATGCTACCCACCCTTGTTTATATCTCTATTTTTCCTTCTTATTTCAAATTTCCCAGGGTTAAGATCCAACTTTGATTAGGGTTTGGGCATACATGGTGATACACCTATTTGATTCCATCCTCACACCCTTGAATTATCCATCATGGATCCACAGAGGTCAAGCCCTTGTACTGATTTACATGCACATATTTCTAGTTTTGAAATGTTCCCATCTATTGTGATACACAATCCTTCCATCTTTGATGCACCTATGTATTTTTATCCTATGGATGGGGGATGCATTTTCTATGGAGATTTTGTTGCATCATGTATTTTCTTTTTCATCCTTCATAGGTTTGGTTAGTACTTTTCCTTTACTCTTACATACGCTTTTTTCATTTTCCCAAAACCATATCACCTCTACTCTTCTATATAATAACCTTCATGTCATGCTTCTTATATATCCTTTCTTGCTTTAATAGATCAATTTACTATCGGCCCTAGACCATATTTCATTCATGATTCTCATTCATTGCCTTCTAATGGCCCCCCTATAGTGGATTCTACAAGTTTTTATATGCATCATAATGCCATAGCAATTTTTGATCGAGACCCACCTTTAAGTCCTTTGTGCTTTCCTATAATGTATCTAGGAATAATTCTGAAATATCTTCTTATACACCTTCTATTGAACAAACATGTGAATCAAACATGCATAAGGATTGTTGGTAATCTGAGTTATGTGTCCCAAATTCCTAAGGTTGGATAGTCTTCTAGGTACCAAGGGTGTCCAACCTAGGAACAATACCACAAATCCTATATTTAGGTTGTGCAACTAAGAACTAATTACTAAGGTGGGTAAGGCCTCCTTCACTTCTAGTTTTCCAATACCAAGGGGATTTCCCTAGGGTGCTAAATTATACGATACTATAAGGCTTGAATAATCACCTTGCTACAAACCATACCCACTACATAGTGTACCCCTATTTTGATTATCACAAGGTACCTATGTGTTGGTTTGAAATTACAAGGCTATCTGCCTTTATATAGTAGAAAAAGCTTACCAAGTAAAGAATTTTAAAATATGGATATAACAATCCCTATTACTATTATGCACTTACACATGGAATTCAGAAAGACAATACAATAAAAATGCACATATAATGTTTTATTTGTTTAAAATATTTTGAATTGATGGGATGGGGAACGAATTAGAGAGTACTGCCTATATCCAATTGGGCTCAAAGTAGGGATTTTATGCAAAATATATAGCAGTTGGAACCAAATAAGCTACCTTAACCAAGATATACCTATAGACCATATTTACTCAAATGCACACATAAACTAGGATCTACATGTGCAAATCAATAAATAATAAAAGTTGTAGAACTTTATAAGAGTCTACTTAATAATTCAATAAAAAACATATGCATTTATTTATTGATCTTGAGAAGATAAACTATAAAATCCTTTGAATGATTTGATGACCTTCTAGCTAACCAACCAATCAATAAACTATCAAAACAATACATAGAATTTTTTTGGAGAAACTCAAAGAATGTCAAAACTAATAGTTATAATCTAAAAGGTTGGGGAAAGGGAAACCTTTGAGTTTTCACCTTAGGGTTTGACACCTTTCCCAAATTTCATTGGAATGTTTGTGATGTGTGTGGAATGGGATGCAATTCAACCTAATAGGTAATTCAACTAGCCCTTAACCAAATCTATAAATTTCCTTAGGATGAAATGTAATAATATAATTGTCCTAATGATGCAAATTACTCTTTTGATGCAAATACAAAAGATCTGAGAAGTTATAGAAGAAATTAGACTGTAGAAAGGGACTAAGCAAGACATTATGCACCTATGATTCAAATATGGAGCTAAAAAGGCATGACATAGGAACACCAAGCATCATTGTCTTTATAGGAAAATTTTAGATCTATTTTTGTAGTCCTCTAGTGTCGAGACAAAGCTTTCATTTCCCACTTGCCGCACTTTTGGATCACTTTTAGATAATTTTGTAACCAAGTTTTTATGAGTTCTCAAGGTGTAGGGTTTCAATTACAATAACAAATAATTGATCTTTAATCTTCCTTCAATCCTCTTCAGACCTGAAACCCACATGTTCAATCTTGAAAGAAGAAAGGTTGGCAATTTAGGGGCTTTCCTTAGTCAAACCCTATGTTAGTGTTTCCACTTCCACAATGGAAATCTAATGATAAATGGATAAATGATAGGAAGGAATGATGAATCCAAAAATTGTTGCAACTCACCACCCTTTAATGGCTTCCTTGAAGGATTGAATGTTGACACAAGGTTCCAGTGGAGATGGTTTTTGGCTTCTAGTGTTGTCATTGATGGCAACTAAAGTCATCTTTCTGGTCCACAGTTATGCATTCAGTTACACCAGCAGAGAAAGTGAAATTTGTGTTATAGGCAGAGTACTTAAGCAACAGGGTATCCAGTTTGATAGCTTCATCGGATCATCATTTTGTGTTGTGGATCAATGAATTTTTTTTCAGGAATGCGAAACATATTATTATTGAATCTCATGATATTGCTTTTGTGGCTATATGGTTTTGGAGGTCTGGTAGGACATTTTTCTATTTATTTGCTTGAAAAAGCCAACTCAATGGAAATGATGTGTAGTGGATGTATAAAGTTGAATTATTTTAATTATCTTCAAGCTCAAATGTTCAATTATTGGTCCTAGCTATTGTATAGATGACTTGTTTCCAAGGATCCACATCAAAATTATTCACTATTTGGGATGACAAGTTGAGAATTTTACTAAGTTTTTGTTGAAGCCAACCTATGGCGATTGATTCCATGTGAGCAAATATATTTATATGATCAGTCATATCATTTGGATGAATGAAGAAGTGGTGTATGTGTATGTTATGAATGTCCAAGCTGTATTTGAGCAATATCATGCATAGTTTCACTTGCGCATAAAAGATTTTATGTGCGAATTTGAGTAGAACAGAGCAGAAGTTCAATATCAGTCATCAGGATAGAAGTTTGACATTAGAGCTAAACCGGAACTATAATCAAGCATTGGTAGATGTTATCTCAGTTTATTTTCTTCAGATCTATTCCAACCTATTGTAAGGGCAGTGAGCCCCATTTTGAGTAGTGAGCTCTAGGCAGTGAGCCTGAATGCAAGTTCATTCTCATTTTGTAATACTTCTTTTGGGTATACTCAGAACTTTTTGTGGATTGGTCATCCACCATGGCTTTTCCCCTTGCAGGGTTTCCACGTAAAAATACTTGTGTTATGTTTGTGTGGCTTCTTGCTTTCTATTTTTGCTTATTCATTTTGATTAAATGTGTTAAGTTGATTAAAGATCAGGACAAAATAATTAATGTTTGCAAAAAGCTGATTCACCCCCCCTCTTAGTGTTGCTTGTTTCCAACAATTGGTATTAGAGCCTATTCCTTGAAAGTATCCTAAAGCTTGGGGAGATCTTGGAAAGTATATTCAATGGATACAAGTAGTCTTCAACAACAACTCATGGTGGCCTTGGATGATCTTGACCAATCAAAATATGAGATCTAGAAACTACAAGAAAGTCTTGAAAATGCAAAAAAAATTATCTAGTCATTGAAAGACAAAATCAATGAATCAAGGGAGAAAAGAAAGGAATTATGTGGTCAACTCAAGCAGAAGAACAAAACTAATGAAGATGAACAAATCAATCAAGCCCTGGAGGAGAAAACAGAAGAATGTGAAATTTTTTCCCAAGAGAATGTTTCCTTGAAGCATGAGACAAAATCCATCATGATGCAAATGACCAAGGAGTTAGAGGACATGAAGAAAAATGAAGAAAATTCTGCACATTCCTTGAGAGAAAATTCTAAAAAATGTAGCCAACAAGAGAATGAATTGGAACAAATGAAGAATAATGAAGAGGAGCTTGAAAAATAGCTTGATGATCTCATAGATGAACTTACTATTGCAAATGATTCTAAGGACAAATTCAAAGTAAGCTCATCCAAACTTGATGAACTAATCAAAGGTCAAAGAATTGATGGTGATAAATGAGGTCTTGGATATGTAAAAGGAGAAATCTCTAGATATGGACAAAGGAGATCTGATTAGAGGAATTCCAGAAAAAGGAAATTCAAACAAAGAAACCAAATGACTGAATCTAGGAGGAATCTAGTAAGCCAACCTAATGGTCAACGATATAATGGCTGTTGTTATGCTTGTAACAAATTTGGTCATATGGCTTCTCAGAGTAGGAGTAGGACGAACACACGTAGACCATCATTTTTTAGGTCAGTGCTTTAATTGTTACAAGTATGGTCATAAGTCAAGTGAGTGCATAATTGTGATGCATAACTTACATAGAAATATCAAATGTTATGCATGTAATAGATGTGGACATGTTGCTAACCAATGCAGATCAAGACAAAGTCAATGGAATAATTGGATTAGACAAAGGAGTGTTGTTTGCTACAATTGCAAAAACTTTGGTCACACTTCCAAATTCTATTGGAATAGAAGAGCTCTGGTAAAATAGAATGTGCAACTGGATGTTAAGGGAAAAGGAAAGATCACTATGGATGAAATCAAGAAGTAGATGCAGAATAAATGGGTGAGGAAAAATCCCTCTAAGAACATAAATGGATCTGCACCAAAAGTCTCTTTTGGTAATACCTCTAAAAACTAATTGTAGGTCTCTACCATAGGGAGAGCTATCAAGA
Source organism: Sequoia sempervirens (assembly GCA_007258455.2). Taxonomy (NCBI): domain Eukaryota; kingdom Viridiplantae; phylum Streptophyta; class Pinopsida; order Cupressales; family Cupressaceae; genus Sequoia; species Sequoia sempervirens. The sequence goes on from VDFB02000013.1 coordinate 26,345,662, forward strand.
AAATCTTCTAAATCCCCTACAAGTGGTTGGCACTGAAATTTAGATGAATCCAATAGGAAATTGATTATTCTTTAGATGTTGTGAAATGAAGCTAAGGTATCAATGAGGATTATTGTTGGTCCACACAAGAATTGTTTGTCTCGAAATATATATAAATTTTTTTTTTGTAGAATTTGGGCAAGAGCATTTATTGCAAAAAGTTCAAAGTTAAGTTTGATGACAATAAAAGAACCATTTTCACTATCATTTGTCACATTGCATTTGAGTGAAAGAAGTCTAAAGCACTCTAAGGTAATCCTTGCTAAAGTAGAAAAGAGATTCAAGCTCAGGAAAGGAATCTACGAATCAACCTCCATTTCGTCTCTGAAAGGTATTTATAGCAAAACCTGTGAATCTGTGTACTAAATTTGTGTACTCTCACTCATATCTACCCCACTATTAGTTGAATTCAAAGATAGGATGAGTCCAAAGTTTAAGTGGCATCCATACAAATCAATAGACACTGAGCCCCTAGGTGCATTTTCTTCCATACCATATGGTGTTCTACACATTGAAAATATTAGGGAATATGTGCATGCGAGCATTGAGGATTTGGGTAGTGCTCAGCTACTGGAATTATACTCTAACCATATAGTACAAGATGATTTATTTGTGAAACCTGAATTCCAAACCCTAGTGGAGAATAAATTTGTGCAATATGCAAAGTTTCCCATATTTGAGGAGGATGATTGGGTTCGATACATCTAAACAAAGTGCATGATGAATCTATGTGGCTAGATATACCATTTAAAATTTCCAAGGAAGCTATCTGTGCAGTGACAGGTTTAAACTCTTTTAGTAGACTCCTTGTATTGAAGTCCATAAAGAATGATGATGTCACTAAAGCAACTGGCTCTCATTGGGATAGAAGGGCAATGACCATAGAACATATTGCCAAGGTTGATGTTAAATTTGCATCCATGATCATAGGGTATAAGATCTATCATTTGAGTAGGGAAAATTTAGTATCTGGAACTGCCATCTAGACAACCAATGAGATGATTAAGCATAATGCATATTATGATTTATACGAAGTGCTCAGTGGGAAACTTCTAGAAAATTTGAAGAAGATCAAAAATGACAAAAAGAACATGTTCAAGTTTAGAAACTTGTTAATCTGTCTATATTTTTACTTCTCAGGTGAAGTCACAAGATTCAGAAAAGTTCAGTGGAGAAATGATATTCTGGTAGCAATACAAATCTAGGATATACTATGTAGTCTTGGAAATCGGGAGACCCGCAATATAATCCTATGGGGTCATTTCAAAAAAATTGAAAAACATATGCATGCCAGAGAAAGGATACCTGAGGCCATAGTAGAACAATACAAGGACTCCATATGCTTCATGATTGATATTGACCAATGTTACATGGAAGTTGTTCATCCTATATCAATTTGGATCATGCTGATGGGATATGAGGTAGATGGAAATATTCTAAAGATGTATGCAGAACATCTACTAAACTCACCTCTAGATCCTAATGAAGAAAGGTTCAATACATATGCTGAGAAAAGTCTGCAAGTTCATTTAGATTTAAGGAAACAAGTGTCCATCAGGAAAGTAAGGAAACTAAAATATTAGCAGACAATATGGGTATTCCAGTTAAAAAATTGAATGAAATAAGAAGAAAAAGGGATGAAGTTGAAGCAGCAAAGGAGAAGGAAAAAGTAAAAGCAACTGGTCAGGGAACATCTTCAGTCAGAGCAACGAGGAGTTCCCCTGCTACACAGCCAAATAAGGTTGAAGCCTTTGGAAGAAAGAAGAAGAGCAAAAGTTCAATAACTTACAGAGTTGCATTTGTAGAAGAGGAGAAGAAACAAATTCTGAAGAGATAGTAAGAGAATTGAAGGCTACTAGGACTCATGTGGTCAAGCTGAACAAAAGGAAGTCTTCCAGAAAAAGTGAAGAAGCTCAAAAGAAGCCCAAAATTGTCAAGCCCAGCATGTCTGTGGAAGAAGTTGAAAATGCAACAATAGTTGACGGTAATCTCAAGCCTCTCTATGATCTATTTGAGACTTTTGATGATTCCGATAAGAATATTTTTGAAGAAGTTGTAGTTAAGCACCTAAATGCTTTCAATAAAACTCTTGTTGAGATTATGTTTGGCTTACCAACAAGCCTATATAAAGCTTTGGAGTCAAGAGGGTATCTGCTAGAACTGAGGAAGAGAACTTGAGAAAAAGGGTTCTTGTTGATCTGTTCCCAGAGATGGGGATTGAAGAAATGGAATCACTTCTTCTAAGAGTCAAATAGGAATTCAGAAGAAAATCAATAATAAAAAAACTCATGATTGGTGACACCAAAGCTGTGATGAGTGAGACTAAGGCAATTTTGGAAGAATTCTTGCCAAAAGAAAAGGAAAATGTTGAAGAAGTCAATACTAAATAGGATAAAGGTCATGAAGAAGTAAATGTGGAAGTAAATAAATTAGAAGAAGGTAATGTTGATGAGGTAGTAAAAGAAGAAAATAAAAATGTGGAAAACATAAATTCTCTGGTATTTGAGGATACTTTGACTCCTCCCAATGTTGAAAATGTTGAGACTCCTGCAGTGACTAAGAACCAAATTGAGGAGATTGCTAAAGAGAAAGAAGTGCCTATTGAAGAGAAGAAAACACCAAAAACCATTCTGGAAGCTCAATCTAAAATTGACAAGGGAAAGTAGTTAGAAATCAGCCCAAATAAAGCAAAAGAATCCCTATTGGAGTAGCACATAAAATCGGATTCTAAATTTGATGAGAACTCATATTGAAGATAGTAAGCTATTAAAACTTTCCTCTGGAGTTCTACAGAAACTATTACCTATGCATGCTTTGGACCCATTAATCTCCACCTGCGGTGAGTTAAAAAGGTTGATAAACTCTGTAGATTCTCATTTTAATCTTTTGAGGATTCATCCTTGGTTAAAGTGAGAAAGGAATTCAAGGAGGAAAGACTTGGCAGCCCAATCAAGTTAATTTCTAGAGACAAGAAATTGTTAGACACTTGTGTACAACATATCCAAGGTGCTATAACTGAACGAGGAAATGTGTAAAAATCTTGCTTAATCCTACCAAAATTTACAACTGCAAATGAAAAGAAGATAAAAGACATTGAGCAACAATTTGCTATTATTTCCAACAACCTTGATCCCTTGGCCAACATTGTGTGTCTTCAAGATTGTCAGGTAATATCCTTGCTTGAAAAAATGAAGAATTTAAAGTTTGAAAATGAAAGAATCATTAGCAGAGTAAGTGACTTAAGGGGACTAATTAGTACAAAAATTGAGATGATGGAAAATGCTTTAAAGGAAGCAAAAAGTGTTGTAATTGCCCCTGATTCGGTAAGTTTGGAAGCGGCAGAAACATTATCCTATCTTCTCTGTGGTCATATCGCCATTTTGGAAAGTCTGAGGAGTATTTGGGACTCCAACCTTAGCGAATTGAAAAAGGTTTTTGAAGACATTTTACAAAAATTGTAAGTCTCCAGATAATACTTATATAGTTTTGTATCCCCAATTTTTTCATTGATGTCAAAAGGGGAGAGAGAGAGAGAGTAGTGAAAAATGTCTTAATATTATTAGGGGGAGTAATATTTGGTAGTGGTACAACATTTAGTATTTTATATTTCGGCAGTATGTTAATCTCAACACTTAGTCATTTTTCACTAAGTGTTTCCATCAATGCCAAAGGGAGAGATTGTAGGCATAAGGTTCCAGTGGAGATGGTTTTTGGCCTCTTGTGTTGTCATTGATGGCAACTAAAGTCATCTTTTTGGTTCGTAGTTATGCATTTAGTCACATCGACAAAGAGTGAAAATTGTGTGTTACTGGCAGAGTACTTAAGCAACAGGGTATCCAATTTGATAGCTTCACTAGATCATCATTTTGTGTTGTGGATCGATGAATTTGTTTTTCAGGCACGCGAAACATATTATTATTGAATCTCATGATATTTCTTTTATGGCTATATGGTTTTGGAGGTCCGGTAGGACATTTTTCTGTCTATTTTCTTGAAAAAGTAGACTCAATGGAAATGATGTGTAGCAGATGTATAAAGTTGAATTATTTTAATTATCTTCAAGCTCAAATGCTCAATTATTGGTCCTAGCTATTGTATAGCTGACTTGTTTGGATCCACATCAAAATTATTCACTATTTGGGACAACAAGTTGTGAATTTTATTAAGTTTTTGTTGAAGCCGACCTATGGTGATTGATTCTATCTAAGTGGATATATTTAGATAATCGGTCATATCATTTGGATGAATGAAGAAGTGGTGTATGTGTATGTTGTGAATTTCCAAGTTGTATTTGAGTGATATCATGTGCAGTTTCACTTGCGCATAAAAGATTTTGTGCACAAATTTGAGCAAAACAAAGCATAAGTTCAATATTAGTCATCATGGTAGAAGTTTGACATCAGAGCTAAATCAGAACTATAATCAAGCATTGGTAGATGTTGTTACCTCAATTCATTTTCTTTGGATCTATTCCAACCTATTGTAAGGGAAGTGAGCCCCATTTTGAGCAGTGAGCTCTAGGTAGTGAGCCTGAATGCAAGTGCATTCTCATTTTGTAATACTTCTTTTGAGTATACTCAAAACTTATTGTCGATTGGCCATCCACCGTGGTTTTTCCCCTTGCAGGGTTTCCACATAAAAATCTTTGTGTTATGGTTGTGTGCTTTCTTTCTTTTTGTTTTTGCATATTTATTTTGATTAAATGTGTTAAGTTGATTAAAGATCGGGACAAAAGAATTACTGTTTGCAAAAAACTAATTCACCCCCCCTCTTAGTGTTGCTTGTTCCCAACATTGAAGTCATACACATCTCCTCAAGGTCTTGATATTACTTGTTTTTGATAAAGTAAGAAATTTTTTTTAAGGTGTTGTACCCTTCACAAAGAGCCACAAGCTAGGCCAATAGAGTTCAAGATCAAAAAGTAACAAAACAAAACACCAAACCAAAAATAGACATAGACTAACAGCACTTGGACCAACAACACACTAGTTGGTATTCTCCTAGTTCTTTGATAGCAGCTAAACCAAATCATCACTGATCCACTCCTGGTGATCCAAACCTTCTTCATCTCCATCTTATCCTTCATGACAGTCGACAAGGTACTAGTGACACAGTTAACTAATTTGACTGTGAAGCGGGTCAAACCATTGAATTTTTTGTCCATTTTTTCAATTATTTCTTTCAGCACACCAAGCTTCTCCCCTCCACCCATAGTGTAGTCAGGATCATTTTTCTCAATATTCAATGTTTTCAAAGAGTGTGAGGCCGAAACCTCCTTCTGAGCTTTACCCTTGTCAAGAATGGAAGAGGGACCTCTAGCTTTCTCACCTTCTTCACCTTCTGACACCTCTTCAACTCTACTATCTTTGTTGTCTGAAAACTCCTCTTTAGTGTCCAAATCCCTAACTTGCACTTTTTTCTTGTTCTTTGCCAACCTACCAAAGTGTCAAATAATGGCATCACATCCAATAACCACAGTCTCTGCCACCACCGTATCACCCAACGAGTCCTTGCTCACAACATTTTTCCCTTTATTTGGAGGCTCCTTCTCCTCACCTTTCTTTTTTGGGGCAGGCTTACTGGGAGTCTTAGCAGGGGTAGACTTGAGGTCACACAAGCTCACCACCACACTGGTTTGGGTAGCTCCCTTGATACCCTTGGAGAACTACAAAGAATGGCTTGAATGGCTTGATTTGCTTGGAGACCTACAAATATTAGCCTTCACAAACAATATGGAAACATAAACATGAACACACTCATATACATTCTGATATGATGTTTGGATCTTGAATTACTACAATAAATCCTTTAATGGATGCTCTTGACTTGTTGAATAATGCTCTTGATAATTGCTTATTCATAAACTCTCCAATTTGTTAGATCATTTCTTATTAATTTTACTTAATGTCTAAATGATGCAATAACTAGGTATTTACATGCTATTATTCTAATTTCTCAAAAATTAAATCTTGATAGCCAACTTTAGATATTTTAATTTCAAATAATAAAATTTTGACATCAACATATTTAAATTCAGAGCCAAAATAAGGGGACATAGTGTTGTAGCTTGATAAGCTTGATTGTTATTGATGTTGAAAGTATGTTTGAGATTGTATATGCTCTAGAGTGTGTTCATATGTAGAGATATCTAGTGGTGCAAGGTAGCATTGTTGTGTATGAAAGATTAGTAATGAAAGTGTTACCTAATTATGATACAGAGGTAGGTACACATGTCTTAATGTGTTTTTAGTATGACTACAATGATATTTTGCTAGTTTGGTGCACCACACACATTGGCAAGTTGTAGAAGTTTTGTCTAAGGAATTCACAGTACATATACTCTAAGATAGAGTCATAGTATTTTGGTCAGCATTCTTCACTAGAGCAATATTTAGTCTTGTGGTTCAAAAGTTAAGTTGATGGAGATGTGAAGGTGTTATATCCAATTTTTCATATCACTACCCCTCCTACAATGAAAGTTACAAGTGGCAGAGCTATGATTTGTGCTATGATAGAGAAAAGTGTTTCAAAAGCATTGTTGGAATGCTCTACATTCCTCTAGATGTGAAGTTTTGGCCAAGTGATTTTGAGGACATACTCAATGATGTACAATGCATGGTATATTGAAGTTCAAGTGTTTTGGTACTTTGCAAGTTTAGTTTTCAAAGTAACAAATTGATATCAAATGCCTAATCTTCATTAAAACATGTGTTTGGGTACTTGTGCTAGTAGAAGGTTGTGAAGATCAATTATATGAGTTTGTGTGGACACTCCACATGTCCGATAGTATCTAAGGTATGAATCACATGTAGATATTTCTTGTTTCCAATACTACACAATTGCTTCAATATTATTTTTTGAAGATATGTTTTTGTTGAGGTCGACTAAGGCATGTCAATGATGTGTACCACAAGTTCATGTGTGAGTAGAGTTTATGGAGTTACTAAAGATGTTGTATGGGTCATGCCGACTCATTTTGGAGAAAAGTAAATAATTTTTTAATCATTTTTTATACTACCAATGGATATGTAGGCCAACATGCTACAAGTTTCATATTTTCTTATTTATGGCTCACTGAATTTGTATTTTGCAAGTATACAAATGTATATATAGAAGTTCAAAATATGAGAAGAGAATTATGGAAGTGTGCAGAGATGTATAAGTATATGAGCAGAGTGTGATAAGATCCGCTATAGACCTAATGTGCAAAATTGATGACTATTAGTGGGTTGAAGCCATAAAGTCAGTCATATTTCAGTTGTTTTCCTTTTATCAGGGAATAGTAGATTCCTTGGTTTATAAACCATAAAAAAAACTTGTATAAACATGGATTAGTAGCTTCCTTGGGTTGCAACCCTAAAAAAAATTGTAACTATTATTTACTTGTGAGGTTTTATTAGTATAGTAGCTCCTAGCAGCATTTCTCACTATTATTTTTTCCCCCATGGGGGCTTCCTTGTAAATCCAGTGTCAACTATGTGCTTGCGTGGATGCTTATTTTCTTTCCTTTTTTGATTAAGAAGGTGAATTATTGAATGGTATAAGTTAGCTTCAACAATTATTAATTGAGATTGAAAATTGAAGTATTCTTAATCACCCCGCTCTCAGTATTCTAGTGTGTTCAACAATTGGTATCAGAGCAAGGTTACTTGATACAAGCCTAACAACTAAGGTAGATCATGTCTTTGGAACATGTGGGGAATGAAGTAGTGACCAAGAAGAACATTTCTCTAAAAAAAGAGAACATACCCCATGACGAGGATGATGAATTTTAATTTGAATTTGATAAAGAAGATTGTCCAGTGGACTATGAAGGATAACTCATTTATGCTCTAAATGATCTAGATGAAGAAAGAGAAAAGAATGAAGAAATCCATTGCAAACTTGAAAAATCAGAAAAATCAATTGGAAAGTTGAAATTTCAAGTTGAAGAAGGTAAAAGAGTTATGGATTTCCTAAATGTCAAGCTCAATGACAAATTTTTTGAATTCTTTGAGCTTAAAGAAGAGATTGTTTCCCCGAGGAAAGAACTAGATAAAGAAAAATAACAAATTGACAAGGGTCTAAAGCTAAAGGGAGGTTCTAACATTGTTGATGAAATTATTAGCTCTCAAAATCCATCAAAAGAAAAATCCGGTCTTGGTTTTGAGAAAGGTAAAAGCCCAATAACTAGTCCATCTACAGACCTATATGAGAATTTCAAGGAAAAAGGAAATTATAAAATAAAGGATTAAAAATATTGCACTGAAGAACCTAAGAAGACTCCCTCTAGAAATACAAGATCAGATCAAGATAGAAATAATAAATAATGTGGATTTATCCTAGTCCATAGACAAAGAAGATTCAGAGGTCCTCCACTTGCTATTCAACATGCCCCTACCAGGTTCACTCAATCTTTTCAAGGTTATTGTTATTCTTGCAAAAAAATTGGGCATAAATTGGTTGTTAATAGTATAGCTATAGAAAGAAGAAATGACTACATGGGAAAAAAACCATTTGTGCCTCCAAGATATGATGCTATTTATTCTCATGGATATTGCTATTCTTGCAACAATTTTGGTCATAAGGTTACATAGTATAGAACTAAAGTTAGGAGAAATAATTTTTTTCTAGAGTCTAATATTATTTGCTACAATTGAAATAAGGTTGGACATAAAGAAAATATTTGTAGAAGTGGTTTTGTGAAACCACCTATTCAAAACTAGAAGAAGGAAGAAATCCTAATTTAGAAAAAGAAGGGAAATGCAAAAGTTTGGAAAGAAAAGCAAGGTTGGAAGAATGTGAAGAAGGATGATACCATGCTTGTGCATTCTGTACAAGATCCTATGATAAACTAAGAGAGTGCATTATCTCAAGGGGAGCTATCATTTGCAAATTCTTGGCCCCCTGGAAAGGATAAAATGTTGAGCATTTTAACATAAAATTTGAATTGGATAAATTCCTCTAGTGTGCAGGTTTGCTAAGCAAGATTGAACCTATTGATCATGGTTCTAGAGTAGAGGAATGACTTGTGGAGGTGTGTTGAGTATCTTTGTATCCCTGTGATGACAACGAATTATGGAAGAAGGTTTACCTAATAAGTACGAATGCATTAATAGAAAAAAATTAGGGAAAATGAAAGGATTTTTATGTTCTATTTGGAAATTTTATTCTCATTTGCAATCAAAAGCACTTATGATTGGAAGAAAAGGAGAGTGATTAAGTTTTGAAGCTATCTTTGTGATTTCCTACTAAACTCTAGTGATAATGTTTGAATATTTCACAATAAATATCAACGGTGACCCCTCAGTTTGTTGATGTTGTGGAGATGCCTAGGCCAAAGTACAAGAATTTTTCTTTCAAGGTGATGGAGGATGATAAGGATGGTGCATTTTCAAAGGTTACTATGGGTGTGGTGTACTTTGAAGATGTAAGAATTTGTATGCATTCACTACTCAATGAAACTGATTACACATCAATATTTGAAGTGCTCCAACATGAACTCCTAGATGATAATGGTGTATACAAGCTGAAATATGCAAATGTGGCAGTGAAAGGCTTAGACATATGAAAAGATTTTCCAGACTTCTATGATTACAATGAATGGGTGAGGAACATCCTAAGTCGTATTCATGAAGAATTAATTTGGTTGGATATGCTAGAACACAACAATCTATTGAGGGAGGGGGGTGAATCAGTAGATATTAAAAATTTTAGCCTTCTTAACCTTAGTGAAAAAACAATCCTCAAACCTAGATGTGTAGATTAAAACATGAAAAGATATGAAAAACACATGCACATACAAGATTGTAAGAGAGGAGGACTAACCACATCAAGGCTCAAGGTCACAAAGAGCCGAGAGTGGAGGGATGCTCTAACTTACCTCACTCTAAAGGGTATCTTGGAACAAGGATCAAGAATGATGAGGACTGTAATGTACTTCAATCACTCTATATACCTGAATATCAAGTTTAGGCTAGGCAAATTGGTTTTCAAAGTCAATACTACACCTCAAACAACTCTCTATCTAAGGAAAATAGTGTTGTTTTGGGATGACAGCACGGTGCACTAGCATCTCTCAGGTGCGTTGGTGTCTGTACAAATAGAGGAAAGGAAGTGCAATATAAAATACCTAGAAAAGAACTAACAATCTAGTTGGTTATTCTTAAATGAATAAAAATAGAATAATAAGGTATGAGAAATATAAACAAAGATGATAAAGTAGATAGATAAAAGATACGGTGACAAAGAAAATCTCACACAGGTGCCAGTTCGCCAGCTAGCTCTGAACGCATGTTCACCTACACACAAGAAAGAGGGAGAAATGTTGGGGTTGTATAGGGGCCTACCTCATTTAGACCCCCGTTTTGGTGTTTTCACCTCCATGAACAACCAGAAAGAAAGAAAGTAGAAATATAAAATAAAGAAGTAAAGAAAGTAGAGATTGCAATAAACACTATAAAACAATTTAATTCTACTCAACCAAATCACAAAGGAGAGGAGTGAAATGTTACCACTTCCACCCAAAAGCTCACTAGCCAATGGAGGAGAAGATGGAATGGCAAGATCACCACAAATGTAATTGTGATGAAGGGAGGTCTCACAAGACTCCAAGCCCATGCTACTATGGCTTGCTTCACACTTGCTCTATAGAGTTGAGAGAGTGTTGTTGTAATGGAGTGTTGAGGTGCTGCTTGAGAGTGAAGAATGAAAAGAGAATGAAGTTGAATTGCTAGAGAATGCTTAGAGAGTGAAATGAGGTGAGAATGGATGAATTTAAAGGAAGAATGGGGAAGAATAAGGCATTTTTGGGTCAATCGGTCGAAGAGGGATGTTACAATTCATCTCCAATTGGGAGTGTAATGCCTCTGCTAACTTCAAACATAGGAATCCATCAAGGATGATAGCATGTTGCATGGACATATGCACACCATGTACGCATCCCCAAAAAATACTCTCACTGACACATCAGATAGATGCCAAGTGGAAGGAAGGTAGTTGGGTGATGTGAATTTTTCCTTCGGAATTTATTTTCTAAAGTGAGAGTGTGTAAAAGGGGAATTTACATAAGGGGTGAAAATTCTCTCCTATACATTTTTCCCCCACTTTAGCGAGCATGAATACTGATAAGTGCTTTGGTAAAGTAGATCGAAAGGCTACTAGGGTTAGAAGTTTATACCTAAACCATGGAGGAAGAAGACTGTGATTTGGTGAACTCAAGAATGCAGGGTAGGCAAAGGACTCCACAGGTACTCTCCTTGAGGAGTTTCAAACAAAAATACTCCATATCCCTACAAAACTATGAAGCTACACAAAGTACATAGAAGGCCCTCAGACCAACAATGGAAAAATCCCACAAGATGAAATTGTCTCATAGGCCTGTAGACCTACAAGGAGGCAACCCCTAAGATCTCTCAAAAAGAAGGAATCCCCAAAAAGCAAGTGCCTCATAGGCTCACAGACCTACAAGAAGGTATCCCCCAAGATATCTCACATGAAAGAAACTCAATGAAATAAGTGTCTTATAGGCTCATAGACCTATAAAGAGTTACTCCTAAGATCTCTCACATGAAGGAAACCTAAGATGAAAGTGCCTTACAAGCTTGCAGACCTACAAGAGTGACCCCCAAGATCTCTTGCATAGAGGAAGCCTAGAGATGTAAGTTCCTTATAGGCCTACTAACTTGCAAGGAGGAATCCTCCAAGATCTCTCACATGAAGAAAGCCCAGAGGCAAGGGGACACCACAGAGTTAGAAATCGGCTTTACAGTTGCACTTGCAAAGCGACATGCTTACCCACAGATAAAGCATGTCTAAAAACACAAAGCATCCATGTAGGAAAATAAGTAGACAGTCATGTAGACCATTGACAAGTTGGAAAGCTTTCAAAGGGGTCCCTCGGGAAGCCGATGTGAAAAAAAGGGGTCTAATCTGTTGGAATCAAGGAACACTGAGAGGGGGGCTGAATCAATGTTCTACAAAATTTAACTTTATTAACTTGATCTTTAAACCTCTTATAGCATTGAACTAAAAGAAAGATGCAAGAACACAAAGCAATCAACCACAACACCATAAAAAAAGGATTTTTTTATGTGGAAACCCTATTAGGAGAAAAACCGTGGTGGAGTCCAATCCACAATATGAGTATACTCAATATAAGTGTTTAAAAATGGGGAATGCACATGCATTCAAGTGCACTGCCTAGAGATCATTGCTCAAAAGAAGACTCACTATCTTACAAAAACATTTGGATTACATCCAAAAGATTTGAACTAAGAAAATAGCATCTTCTAATGCCTGATTACAATTTCAGTTAAGCTCATTGATCTTATTTCACACTTTGTCTGATTCTACTCTTGAAACTCCATCCACTCTTAATTTGAATCACCAATCTTTGATAATGTGCACAATCGATCTACAATCCTTCTAACTTTCACATCATATCGCATCACATTTTCTATATATCTCAAAACTATATGAACAATTGATTATATATATTTGTATCAAGAGATTTCATCAAATACATGTCGGCTTTTACAAAATATAAAACATGTACAAACTGTCGGCTCAAATCATAAATAATTATCAATGCAAATCAACCAATGCTGGCCAAAACATAGTGAGTACCAAAAATAATATCCTCAAACATGAAACACCTTCAACAATTATTCTTCAAATATCCGCAACACGCTACATTCATCAAGTCGGCCTTTTTGCACTATTAAACTAAAAATCAATACACTTGATTGTCTAACTTGCACACCAATCAATATGAGGCTCTATGATTCAAGGATAAGATAGTTCATACATCAAAATACCTTCCTTGATATCCACAACACAAAATAATAACATGAATTCATGTATGAGCCAATGTACACAATTCTGTCAGATGTCATATTTTAGCTTTGATAGTTAACACATATCTTCAATCTAACTTTCGGTACGAGAAAATACTGAAGTACGGATAGGATAACTAACTAGGGTTTGCATCAATCACAACACTATATGACTTGTCTAGTGTCTCTTTCCAAAAATCTCCCCTTTTGGCATTGATGGCAGCACTTAGTGAAAAATGACTAAGTGTTAGAATCAGTACCAACATGAATACACTACAATCCTCAAAACTTCAAAGCACAACTCCCCCTGAGATGAATATGACATATTTCACTCTCCCACACTCCCCATTTGACATCAATGACAAATATCGGAATTTGCATACCAAAAATCATACAAAATTGTATATGTACAAACATGCTTCTCTAACCTACATGAACTTGAATATATCTGCAAAATTGTTCTTCAACAGGCTCAAACTAGTGTCCCAACCCTTTTTTAGACTCTCTAAAATAGTCATGTGACCACAAAATAGGTAGGATTGCATCTCTGCTAACTCAAGATTTGCAGGATCACTGACAACCATAGCATGTTGTGCTTCCTTCAATGCACCAAGCATTGTCTCCATTTTAGGACCAATTATTCCTCTAAGCTCACATACTCTTTCAACAATTCTATCATTTCCATGCTTCAAACTTTTAATTTTGTCAAGCAGGGATATGACTTGACCTTCTTGCTTGCCTACAAAAATAGTTAGAGGATCAAAGGCTTGAGAAATATCTACTAACTATTTCTCATATTGTTTAATTTTCTTCTTAGTGACCTCAGTAAATTTAGACAATGATAAACATGACTTGTAGATATTTCCACCTTCAGACAATGCAACTTGAATGTTCTTTTCATAGGTAGCTAATAAATATTTTTCATTACCAATCATACTCTTTAATCTACTAAACCTATTTCCACCAAATTCTTTCTAAACCTTATCCACAACTAACTTTTCAAGAGACTCAAAGTGAGTACTTATAGAGTTGATGAGTTTATTCAACTGACTTGAGGGATAATCAGATGAATCCTTGACATGTGTAGGCATGATCTTCTCCAAGATACTAGATGCAAGACTTAGTAGCTCACTGTCCTCAATGTGATATTTCAATATCTCCTCCCTTGTGTTGGCCTGAGCAAATGATGCTACCTTCAGCTTCTCAATAGGAGATAGAGTGGCCAAGTTGATAGGAACTTCAACCAATTCAGGGTCAAACTCCTCCTGTTGTTCTTCTAAAAACTCTTTTACCACCTTTGCAGTGTCTCTTGCTTCCATAGGAATCTCCTTTGTCTCAGCCTTCTTTTCTTCAATCACAAATTCTTGCTTGGCTTTAGGAATCTCTTTTGCTTCAAATGACATATCTTTAGGAGCTTCAGTCTCCATGGGAATTTCATTATCTTGCATATACAGACGATTATAAGTGTCCTCAAACGTGTCTTCTTTCCCTTCTTCAATTTCCAGACCAGATGGAACATCTTCACCATGAGTTTCTTCAGAAACAACATTATATCTATTTTTCAACAAAACTGCCTTAATAATTTTCTCAGTATCTTTTGCCACTTCTCCAGTCTGCCTGATCATAAGCTTATTCACCCTTGTTTTTCTCTTAAAATCCATTTTAGCATCATTGAGGATTTTCTTCATTTCATCTATTAACATTACCAGCTATAGATAAGCAAGTATTCATTCTCTCATTTGTTCTTCTTCAGTTCTTACATTTACTTTCTCATTTGTAAGAATTCATATAGCCCTCTAGGAAAATTTGACATTATTTCTGTGCAAGAAATATTGAAAATATTCAAATATTTTATTATGGCTTCTTCAAGAATTCTCTGACTGGCACTATCAAAAGTGTCATACCATTCAGAAAGTGGTTTGAGATTACCATCCTTAATTAAAGATTTTCCCACTTCCTCTACAGTCATACCTAATCTATTAGTTTTCATCTTTTTATTTTCTTTCTCTTCACCAGAGGGCTTGTCCTTAGAGAATTTTGATGCCTTTGTGCCCTTATGCTTGATTTCTCACTTCATCTGATTCAATTTCTTCATCATCTATAACAGTAACATAAAATATTGTTCTTTTATCCTTCTTCCTCTTTCCTTCTCTCCTGGATGTCTTGACTTGAGCTTTCACTAGGCTTGATTTCTTTGTAGGAATGGATGAGGGTGCAAAGATCCTTGTAGATCTAGTTCTAGCAGAGGATGTTGCTAGACTAGCTAACTCAATTCTAGCAGGCTCTCATTCTTCAACTTGATCTTTTTTCCTCCTAGCTTGGGTATGTGCAGGATCATCATGGAAAAAATAGGCCCTTAACTGGCAAAAAATCTAGAAAAATCAAAGTTAGGCAACGTGACATAAAAATTTGAATAAGTTATCTATATTATTTCAAAAATATGTAAGAATAGAATATGTAGCAAATTGAATCTAGTTTCTAAAATACTAGGTTTATTTAATATATATATATATATATATATATTTGGTGAAAATTTGAAATTTCAATGCAGTAGCACTTAAATTTTAGGGAGAAATAAGTAGGTGTCTGTCTAACCACCCTAACCACAATAAAATGATAATATTTTTTATAAGATTTTAGATACAAGTAGAGGACTCATGTCCCAATGTGATGCATATTTTTTTGTAATTTTTTTTCCAAGTAAACAATTAATTATGAATTTTTTATTACAACTTTTAAAAATATAAGCAGCATTGCTTTGACCACCATGAATTTAGTCCAAAACTTCATGAAAATCATTTTTTTTAATCTATAGTATGTGAAGCATAAAATGTGACACATGTTTGGATTCAAGAAATGTGATACTGTTTGAAAGCTATAGATATTTTTCAATCAACCTATCAATCAGGACTTTAGTCATAATTCAAATAGAAAATGAATAATAATTATTTATTAAATTCAAAGTAAAGCATAAATTATATTGGTGGAAAGCTGAGAATCTTCTTTAAAAACCCTTTTTGTTTCATCAATTTTAGGTAGAAAAAAGTCGTCAGCGACATACCCTACACATATCCATCATATCACCACTTTTTGGCCCATCATGATCCTGCACATACCCGCTTCCCTCACTGCTTTAGCTGATATGCCCATGATTTTTTGCAAAAGCTTCAACTTCCTTTCTCACTTTTCAGACTATCATAGGCTTCTTTAGTTTTGCATGCACTTACATATTCTTCTCTTCAAAGGTACCAAACCTTTCTTCTATCAGATCCCGAGGTTTACTCAACAAGTGTTGAGCATACAACTCCAAAATGTGTTCTTCAGTCTCATATCTCATAGGCATTATCCAAACTGTTCTAGGATCTGTTGCTTTCATCAAACACTGATCAATGTCAACCATGAAGCAAATAGTTTCCTTATATTTCTCCATAATAGATGTAGGAATCCTTTCCCTAGCTTGCAGAACTTTCACTCTGAAAGCTTTTAAAGCAACTCCAAATAGCAATTTTCCTTGCTTTGTTGTCACCAATTCTATACAAGATGTCTATGATTTGAACAACTACCAGTTTGCCACCTTCCCATTATACTTTACCAACTCCCAAAACTTCATTCATGAAGTAAAAGAATAGACACAACAACAAATTTCCATACTCGAAAGAGTTCTTCCTGTCCTTCTTGATTTTTCCCATATTTTCAATTAGTTGGCTCTGGAGTAACTCGCATAGGTCATATTCTGGATTTTCCTTGATCATCTAATAAGCTACATAGATTGCAATATCGGATACATATTTATCCCTACTGGAGTGATAGATTTTGTAACCAATAACCATAGAAGAAAATCTTACATCCACTTCAATGATGTCATTAATTTTCATGGTTCTTTTGACAAAAATGAAACTGGTTGCCTCAGTGACTATTTGGTTCTTCACATATTTTAGTGTCATCAACCCATCAGATGAATTCAAACCAGTAACAATCCTTATATGTTCCTTTGTGATCTTGAAGGGCTGATTTAACCACATGAATTCAACATGCACTTGACTCAATATGTATCGGACCCATTCATCTTCATTGAAGATAGGAAACTTCACAATTTGTGTGAACTTCTTCTCCTCCAAAGTCTTAAATTCAGGCCTTACATAGAGATATTCTCCCACAATGTGATTTGTATACATATTTAACAACTGGGAGCTTCCTAGTTCTTAAAGATTTGCATGAATGTATGCCCTAATATCTTCAATATGTAAAACACCATACAAAATGGAAGAAAATGCACCTAATGGTTCTATCTCAATTGATTTAAATGGGTGCCATTTGAATTTTAGATGGGGGTCTATCCTTAATATTGATAACCAACAAAGTAGTCATTTCTAGAAATTTCAAGTTCACAAGTTCTACAGATAAATAACCTTTCACCGAATTAGGGTTTTATCGCCAAATTTCCTTCAGACTTGTATCTCACCAAGGTTCACTTGCAGAGCTCTCCAAACTTCTTCTTTTCCAAATGCAATGTGACAAATGAGGAATAGAAGTAACCCATTTTATCATTTGTACACCCAACTTTTGGTCACAATAAATTCTTTTTCCCTAGGTCTTCCAGATACCTTATTTTCATAGACTATGAAAGAAAATTCTTCTGTAAACCTTCAATTTTGCATAAGTTTCTTCCATAAGAGATCCCAAAATATTTGTAGATCATTGATACAACCATTGCAATTTGCCACATTTCGGGACCAACTACCAACAGGGAGGAAAAAGATTTTCTTGAGATCTCCCCTTAGGCCAAAGGCCTTAAACTAATTCCTAGAGGAATTTCCAGTGCCAGATTCTAGTGTGGAATCATTTCCTACATTAGAGGTACTCTTCTTCACCAATGTCTTCTTCATTTGATTCCTGATCTCATCCATAGTAACTTTTCCTTTCCCCTTTGTTTACCAAACCCTTCCTGCTTCTATATAATCTTGCAATGTGACTGGGTTTGTTACAATTATAAAACACTACATTTCTTTGTCCAGACTAGTTATTCCATTGATTTTCTCTTGATCTACACTAGTTAGCAATATGGCCAAATCTATTGCATGCATAACATCTGACATTTCTATTGAAAAAAAAATTCATCATATTTCTGCATTCAATTGACTTATGACCATACTTATTGCAATTGAAACACTGACCGAAGAATGATGGACCACTTGAATTCATTCTACTTCTACATTGAGCAGCCATATGACCAAATTTATTACAAACAAAATAGTATACATTGAACCTTGAGCATTAGGTTGTCTTTCCAGATACCTTCCAGCTTTGTTTATCTGATTTCCTTGCCTAAATTTCCCTTGGCTAGATCTGGAGCTTTCTCCTTTCTCACATCCTAGACCTCGCTTGTCACTTCCACTCTTCTGACTTTGAATCAGTTCATCAAGCTTTGCTGAGCTAGTCTTGAACTTCTCCGTGTATTCATTTACAAAATAGAAGAAGAAAACAAAGAAACAACAAGTATATTTCACTGATGATCTTTATATATATAATACCATTG
>VDFB02000013.1:26364151-26448596 GCA_007258455.2 Sequoia sempervirens
TATGTGTATATGTATATGTATGTGTATGTGTATGTGTATGTATATGTATATGTGTATGTCTGCATGTATGTATATGTATATTTAAATGTGTATGTGTAAATGTGTATGTGTATATGTAAATGTGTGTGTGTATAGATGTGTGAAGAGGTATTAAGTGGACAACCTTGCCACATCTACTTCTCTCAGTCAACCACCCTAACACTCCACTGTGTCACATTTATCACTCGTTGCCCCTTGCTATACTACTCTACAGTTGTGTTTAATTCACTTATGTCTATGTATATATGTGTATGTGTATGTGTATGCATCTGAAATTTAGACCTGCAACAATTGTATCTTTTTTAGGTGCCATTGATTAATTTGGGGGTGTCCTCTACTTTATATGATGTTCACCTATACGTTGGCCCTCCACAACTTTAAAAAAAATCATCCATAAATAGGAATGATGATATCAAACATAAATCAGATTTAAAATGCACACTTAATAACATTCATTTCAAAGCAAAACAAGCACACACAAATAGCCAAACATGATGAAGTGTATCCAACTTGTATTTGACATATAACAAGTAGCATTCTAACATGGAATTTAAACAACCCAAACATTAAGACACACACCCTTCGGGCCATAAACTGGTAAACCCAACTATTGCACCAATGCAGGCATCACTTTCACATTAATCACAAATACACAATGTAAACAAGGTGCCAAGTCAACACAATTCAAACCCATCTCACCCATCTTTGAGTGATTGGTGAACCCATTACAACCATGTTTCCCATCGTAGCATAACCAAACCAACAAGCAAATGCATCTTCCTATCTCATCAATCATGAAACCTACAACACATATCAACATGAGTTTGTCCCATCTCACCAAGTAGAGTGCGAATGTAGTCATGGTGAACTCCAAAATCCCATCCGCTTCCATTTTTACAAGTTGTAAGGCACCCATTATTAAATACAAAATTATGGAAACAATTGCAAACAATACACCAAACTAATCAACCAAATAATTAATGGCTGAAATCAATCAAATTCACCAAACAACCATCAATCAAATTTAAATAATTCCCAATTCAAATAGCCATGAAAACCTTCAAGTATTCACATGTATTACCATAGAACAATAGTGAGCAGTAAAGCTTTGTTAGACCATGTATTTAGGGGACCTGGTTTTCCTAAGGCCTTTCGTGGTTGCCTATGTAGCACTTCATAGTTGAAAGGTCCAATTATGGACAAAGTGCAACATAGATTACCATTACAAAGACTTTGGGAAAATCAAGTTTCCCTAAACCATTACATCTTGTAACAATTGCACAAACTTTGACACTACAAATTGTGTTTAATATTTGTATGGTTGGAATTTAAAATTCTTTTCATGGTTCCAACATGAAGGTCTACTATTCAATTAATTTGGGGGGTTCTCTTTTGCATAGGTTATCCTTCATCAAATCAGCCTTACAACAATTCTATCAATTTTAGGTGCATTTGATTAAATGCAAGTGTGTTCTATTTTATAGGTGGTTTGATTCATTTGGGGGTGTTATCTTTTTAATAGGTTAGGGTACACCAGTTGAATCATGCAACTATTGTAGCTTTGTATTTGAATCACTTAGGGGACTAGGTTTTGTGAAGGCTTTCAATGGTTATCTATGCAGTACTTCACAATTCAAATGGAATTGTGGACCCGTGTAGCATAGGTTGCCATCAGATGAGCATTCATAAATTAAAGTCTCCCTAATTCATTACTGAATGCAATAATACACATGAATCTAAGGGAAGACGAACCGATACGTGCACATCCAATTTTCTATGGTCTACATTAACAAAACAACCATATTTATATGTCTGCATTGATGAAGTACAACCAATGTATGTGTATATAAATGTATTTGCATATGTATACATATATGTATATGTGTATGTGTACATATATGCACATGTATATGTAAATGTGTATATATATATATGTATACATATACGTATACATAAACATATATGTATATAGAATTGCTTCCATGCATTATTTTTCTTACCAAGAATATATGTATGTCTCTATTGCTTAGTTGACTGAATTGATGAAGCAAAACCTATATGTATATTTGTATGTGTATTTTTTATGTATATGTATATGTGGATGTGGATGTGTATGTGTATATATATATAATTTCTTACATGCAGAACATATGAAAAAGAGAACCCCAAATTTATCTATGACATCAAAACAACCAACAATATTATTTGTTATTGCAATGAAAAATTGCAACATTGCTTATATGCATTCATTTGAAAAATAGAACACCCCTAAATTTATCTATGGCACAAAAACAACATACAATGTTATGTATCTATGTATATGTGTATGTGTATGTGTATGTGTATATATCTTTATATGTATACATTTATGTATATTTGTGTATACATGTATATATATTTACATATACATATATGTATATATATGTGCATATGTATATAGAATTGCCTACATGTAGAACTTATGGAAAAGGGAACAACCCCAAGTTTATGAATGGCATCAAAACAACCAACTATATTGTTTGTTACTAAAATGAAAAATTGCACCATTGCTTACATGCATTCATTTGCATGACTGAATCGAATCATAGCAGAATAATATATATGCATTCATTTACATTGAATTGAAGATGAAGCATCACCCATGAAAAAGAAAACACCTCCAAATTCATCAATGGCACCTAAAAAAGATAGAATAGTTGTATGACTGAATTGTATATGTATATGTATATGTATATGTATATGTATATGTATATGTGTATGTGTATGTCTATGTATATTGGTATATATATGTATATGTATCTATAGATACATATACATATATGTATGTATATGTATATGCATATACATATACATATGCATAAAGATATAGATATATGTATATTTAACAATAGAAAGAAGCTACTTGTAACGTTCACCAACTGACGTCTATCCATCTCTTAACTCCCATCTCTTAACTAGAGTTTGAGCGTCGCAGGTTGTGGTAAAGGTTTGAAACTTGTAGAGGATGAACCAAGCACGTAGTTGTGTTCAAGTGAAGAAAAAATGAGAACTTGCTAGAATGAAAGGCTGCAAAGATGGTGAGAAGAGTGAGGCATTGGGAGCATTGAATGTAGGTTGGCTTGGAAAATATGTATGTATATGTGTATACATATGCATACATATACATATGTATATGTATATAGATATGTATATACATATGTATATGTATATGTATATGTATATGTATGTGTATATGGATATGTATATACATGTGTATATGGATATGTATATACATATGTATATGTATATTTACATATGTATTCATACATATATGTATATGTATATGTATATGTATAGGTTGGTTGAAAAATTATTGTGGGGTAGCATGGAGCTAAGGAGAGGATACTTGCATTCAACAAGACAGTTGAGAAGTATAGGAAGTGGCGGTGAGTGATAAATGTGACATAGTGGACTCTTAGGGTGGCAGACTGAGAGAAGTTGATGTGGCAAGACTGTCAACTTCAGACACTGTGCCATGTAGGAAGTGGCACCTGAGGTGCCTACAAATTAGTCGACAGGTCATTTTTTTGATTTGTAAAACACGTGGACAAATATTGTCCTCCCACATGGAAAAATAGATAAAAGAAGGAATAGAAAATGACAAAATGTCAATGAAGAAGCAAGCATTGTAAATCAAATAGTGACACATTGCAAATTACATAGAACACACATTGCAATATGTTCATAATACATTGAAAATCAAAACAATAATGATGCATTTGTAATTATCATATATTTAAAATTGTCAACAAAGAAGCATACATTGCAAGTCAAAACAATAAAACACATTGCAAATTACATACAACACTTTTTGGAATCTGATTAGATTACTTCACAAACCAAAACAATAATAGCCAATTTGCATGTAAAAACCAAAAAAAGGGCAGCATCTAGCTACTGCTATTGTGAAATGGATCTTGGCTGGTTGGGGTTTCAATTGATATATTCTCATCCCCTTCCACTCGACAAGGAGTGTTGTATACATGAGTGGGACTTGGAGTGGTAAATTGGGTACAAGTGACATGTGTTGGGGATGGTGGTGAACACATTTGTACATCTCGAGTGCCAAATTGATATGGATATTGAGTGCCCCTGAAGTCAGATTGGGAGAGGCTTGAATAATTCATTGTTGTGGAGAACTGAGGAGTATTAATGTTGAGAATATCATAGAAGACTCCATTACTTTGAGACAACGGATTAGAAGGGTTCCTTAACCGTCTCTCTCTTTGTAAATCCCTCAATTCCTCCTTAATCTCTTTTTCCTTTTGGTCATGTTCCTTGCGAAGCCTCTCTTGCTCCTTTTTCACATCTATATCCTTTTTTTGTTGTAATTTATGCTTCTCTTTTTCTTTTCGTAGTATCTCCTGCAACGCCGTTGCTACAATTTTTGTTGCCCTTTTCTCCTCATTTTTTTGTCTCTTTCTTGCTCTTATCTCCTCGACCTCTTTCTTCCCTTGCTCTTGCTCCATTAACAACCTCATGTAGTCATTTGTTGTCAACAATTGAGCTTGTCTACTGATCCGAATTGTACCAAATTTTGGATTTCTTTTGATAGACAGTGTGCACAGGCAGCTTGAGGAACTTGTTGATGTGTGAAATTGTTTGTGTTTCTTCTATCCCATACGAATATGTGGAAATGACCTCCTCCACTACCTATGATCCCTTTGGTACATCTTCATTGCCTCATGAATATGAATTTCAAGGAGCATAGTAATGCACAACTTGAGAAGGGTCAATTTTTGGTGGTGGTGATGGGAAAGTATAGGTATCCTGCTATTTTGGGACTTCCAAATGAATGCCCAATTTCATTGCTCCCTCAACCAACTAGGATGGTTGGCTTCATTGTGATGGAAGATCTAAAATTTCACTTAATTGATCAATGAGGTTGTCCACCATGGGAGGGGTGTGTTCATTAACCACCACTTGTGCAACTGATTCAACAAGATAGCTATGAGGTGAGTTTTGTGTTTCTGTTGTAGTCTACAAGTGTCCATTTGGAAGAGTGGACTACAATATTGCGACATTATTGATTGATAGACCAAGTCCAAAAAGGATTAGAATTTTTTCAACCATGTCAGCATCTTTGCTGACCACAAATGTCTCACTAGGACACATGTCATTGACAAGTGCATCAGGATTCAATGACCATATACCAGTCCTTTTAAACCTAGCTTTAATGTTGTCAACTATCAAAGCTCTTTTCATTGCTTTATTTCCTAACATTATAAGTTCTCTCCTCCTCACTTCAATGTTTGGAAACCTTGACAAAAAAATCTACACATTCTGATTTGAAGTAAGCTTTAAAAGGTGCAAATACACTCACATCGAATGGTTGTAGCTTATGTGATGTGTGTGATGGAAATGTTAACAAATCTACACCAATTTTTCTTGCTTCATGGATGGTTTTGAGTGCTACATGGCTTCCATGGCCATCAAAGATCAACAGGACCCTGTTGGTGGGCGAGACACCACCTGGAACTAAGGTTTTGAAGTGGATCAACCAATCTATGAACAATTCTTTGGTCATCCATGCATGAGGCTGGGTTGCCATGTAAGCACCTGGTTCATAGTCTATGATGCAATTATCTATGTTCACACTCCCCTTGAACAAGTGGAATCTTGGAATGCTCTTCCCGACAACATTGACACAACATAGAATGGTTATCCATTCAAGGCTCTTCAGAATAATGTAAGAGACATTCCTGCTACCTTCTCTTGCGAGCACCTTCATGGACCCATTTTTTCTTGCTTGGATGCTAGTTTCATCACAATTCCATATGCGATCAGGACCATATGGCATGGCTTTGTATGCTATAGACAGTGTTTTGTAGAATGTAGCTACAACATCAACTCTAAGATTGAATGCCCTATCTTTGTCTAGGTCTTCAACAGTTCATAATGCAAGTTCAGGATGTCTGTGCTTGAATCCTGTCCACTATGACTTCCTTGGGAACCCATTGGTGAAAGGGTTTGGCCTATTCTAACATTTTTGAGCAACCTCAAACTTAAGATTGACTATCTCAATACCATGACCAATATCAGCCATTTTCTTGCACCATTCCACAATAAGATGTTCTTCCTCTTCAGTGAGGACTATTGGTGGACCTTACTTGGAAGTTGTTGTTAGACCCCTAGCCATTTGGATAGTGTGGTTGTTGGGATTGACCAATTTTTGGAATCCCACCTTATCAACATGTCATTCTCTTCAATGTCATAAAGTGCCATTTTCATGTCATCTGAAGATGATAGCTTTTGTATTTGTTTTACCTTCTACGATATTTGAGGTGTAGTAACCTCAATCTGTAGTATTTGAGTAGAAACCTCATCTACTTGTGCAACAAGATCTATTTCACGGGGGAATCTAGCTCCTCGTTTGTCGAAAGGAAGCCTTGTTGTGGCTCTTTTCTTTTTTTTATTCCCAATACAGGTCACCACTGCATTTCCCTTGGCCATCTAAATAGAATAAGTACAATCAAAACAGTGACGCTTGAACAAAAAAATAATTAGTTTGTAATGCATAACATATGGGAATATGATAACTAGATTCAATAATAATGCAAAACCTACAAAACATAAATGGTAAACTATGAAACACAAATTCTTGAACAATTATCTTTATATGTATGAAGAGAGTGATGTGATGCTTGAACAAAAGAATAATTAGTTTGTAATGAAAAACATATGAGAATATGATAACTAGAGTCAATGATAATGCAAAACCTATGAAACATAAATGGTAAACTATGAAACACAAATTTTTGAATAGTTATCTTTATATGTATGAAGAGAGTGATGCTTGAACAAAAGATTATTTAGTTTCTATATGTTTTATCTTTTTAGTTTGTTGCATTTTATTTTAGATCATCTTTCCAATAGTTTAGAGAGTTACATCTATTCTGGAGTGAGCGACATAAGGAAATAGAGGAGTAAGAAGCACAAAATTACAAACTATGGAAGGGAGTTAGAGTTTAAGAACATCTCATATCTCTTAAGCATTTACATCATTAACATTCTCATGCACAACAAATTGAAAACCACACTCATATTTGAACTATGACACAATAGAAAGCTTATGAATGAAAAACAACAAGAGTTTAACAAAGCTCACATATTTTGTCTATGATGAACTCATTGACAGGCATAAATATTTGTGAATTGATGAAGCAAAAACCTATGAAAAAGATGAAAAAAAAACCTAATAAAAATAGAAACCTTAGTGAATGATAATGCAAAACCTATGAGAATAAGATATATAAAGTGAATGACAATGCAGAAGCTATGAGACTATAACTACAGTGAATGATAATGCAAAACCTATGAGAATAAGATAAACAGAGTGAATGATAATGCATGACATATGAAACAGAAATGGTAAACCATGACTAATATTTACCATATAAATGATAATGCATAACCAATGAGACTACGATAAGAAGAGTGAATGATAATGCAGAACCTATGAGACTACGATAAATAGAGTGAATGATAATGCAAAACCTATTAAATAGAAATGCTAAACTATAAGTGTAATATTTGCAATATAAACCCTATTGAAACAGAAAGGCTAAACTATGACTTTAACATTTTCAATATAAACCCTAGGGAAATAGATATGGTAAACTATGACTGTAATATTTGTAGTATAAACCCTAGGGAAACTGAAATGGTAAACTATGACTATAACATTTGCAATATAAACCTTTGGGAAACAAAAATGGTAAATTGTGACTGCAATATTTGTAATATAAATCCTAGGGAATGTATATGCTAACGAATGACTATATTATTTGCAAAATAAAGCCTAGGGAAAGCTTTAAATGGTAAACCATAACTATAAAATTTGCATTATAAACCCTATGGAACACATATGCTAACCTATGAATGCAATATTAGCAATATAAACCCTAGCAATAGATAAAGAAACACCTGTGACTGTAATATTTGCAATATAAACCCTAGGGAAACATAAATAAAAACCTATGACTGTGATGGCTATAATGAAGATCAATATAAAGCATAGAAATGGAAAACAATAATGGTTGTAATGAAGAACAATATAAAGTAAACAAATGGAAAAGTGTGAAAGGAAAACTTGGAACAATATGGATGCTGGTGCACTAGAATCTGAGTTGTTGCCTCCCCTTGATTTTAACTTGTTCAATTATGTGCTTGTCACTCCTCCTTTTCTTATGTTGCTCACTGCAAAATAAGTGAATACTTGTTGGTTTTCACAGCTATTTGAATTGGGAATTATTTGAATTTGATTGATGCTTGTTTGGTGTGGTGAAATAAATTGCTGTCCTATTTTCAATTTGAATTCTATTTCGTATGAATTAGAGATTTGATTGATTTCGGCCATTAATTCTTGACTTGATTGGTTTGGTGGATTTTTTGAAATTGTTTACATGTTTTATTTTTGAATAATGGTGGCCTTACAAGACTGTTAAATGGATGCAGGTGGGATATTTGTCTTTGGATCCAATACATGTGCACCCTACTTGGTGAAATGGGATAGATTGAAGCTAATACGTGTTGTAGGTATCGTGGTTGATGGGATAGGAAAATGCATTTGCATGTTGGTTTGGTTATGCTACAATAGGAAACATTATTGTAATGGGTTAGCCAGTCAATCAAAGATGGGTAAGATGGGTTTGAGTGTTGTTGACTTGGCACCTTGTTTATGTTGTGTAGTTGTGATTAATGTGAAAGTGACGCCTACATTGGTGTGATAGTTGGGTTTACCAGTTTACGGGGAAATGTGCATGTCTTAATGTTTGGGTTGTTTAAATTCCATGTCGGAATGCTACTTGTTATATGTTAGATACAAGTTGGATACACTTCATCATGTTTGGCTACCAATGTGTACTTGTTTTGTTTTGAAATGAATGCTATTAAAGGTGCATTTTAAATCTGATTTATGTTTGATGTCATCATGCCTATGTATGAATTAATTTTTTTTAAGTTGTGGAGGACCGGTGTATAGGTGTGGGCCTCAACGAGCACATGTCCCATCACACATTAGGGCCCCCGCTTATGTATTAGATCCTCTCCCCTAGAGACCATTTTTAATATTTGAAGTATTGTGGACAACATTATAAATGAAATTTTGGTTGGCAGGAAGATTTGTATTCATTTGAAACTTTGTAGCAGGTTAACTTGAATTGGTTGTTAGTTGATGGATGCGGGTCACTGTTTTATGCCTACTCAATATTGTATGATTAACTTGTCATAGTAATTAACAATATGATTCTTTTACTCTGATGCTACACACCCGATGTAATATAGCAATGAATAGATTGCAAAAACAACTGCAAACACTCAATAAACAAAGAAATATAGTAATAATGATATATATGATGGAAAGAAATCTACTCACCCCAATAACTAAGGTTCACACTTTCTATCTAGAGATACATTATTAGAATAATAAATAATATCAAATAGTCATGATGGCCTAGGAACACATGGACATTGATATAAAAATATATTTGACCAATCACTAGACTATTGTTCTCCATGGTTTGCCAATATATTACAATTTAACATGTATATGCTTGACAATGGTAATTAGTAATTACCTTCAACCATGTTTTGGAATGAATAAAATATATATTTTCTTTAGAAAATTGTATGAAGGTGGTATTAGAGGGTTATCCTACCACCCCCATGAAATTTCTCTTTATTTCATTAGTCACTTAATTACTATGTTGACAGTTTGCGTTTGGGTTTAGGTTTGGGTTTGGGATTGGCAGTTTGCTGATTTTTTTCCCAAGTTTAGTATTATTTTGTTTTATTGTTCAATGCACATGCACACACAGAGAGGAGGGACACATGTTTTGTCTCTAATCATAGGATACATCCTTTCCACATCTCTAAGCATTCCCATTTAAAAAAAAAACATTATTTTCTCAAAAAAATTGAGCCTTCTGTGAATTCTCTATTATCTTTTGTTAAGTACTATGAGTAGGTTATGCATGTAGGATTAAGCTACCTCTTGGGTGATGCTAGATTCAATTTTTATTTTATTTTCAATAATTCAACCTTAATATTCCTATGAATGTTTTGGCTTAGGATTAACTATAAATATTGAATAGTAAACTGAAACATTATAAACCATGTCTAGGTTTTACTTTTTGTTTCAAAATTTCCTTTAAACATATTCTACCGGAAGGGAAATTAAAGAAAAAGAGATAGAGATGTAGAGAGATAGAGGGATAAATAAATATAGAGAGAGATAGGGAGATATAGGGGGAGAGATACAGAGTGATAGATAGAGAGGAAGAGATAAAGAGATAAAGGAGGAAGAGGGAGATATAGAGAGAGATACATGGTGAGATAGAGTGATATAAAGATAGTGATACGAGATATAGATAGAGAGGGAGAGGGAGAGGGAGAGAGGTAGAGAGAGAAAAATAGAGAGAATTAGAGAAATACAAATAGAGAGAGAAATGAGAAGAGAAATACATAAATATAGAGATATATGGGAAGATAAAGGGAGAGAGAGGTTGAGATATAAAGATAGATAGGGGAATAGAGAGGAAGCAAGAGAGGTAGATATGGGGAGAGAGAGAGGGAGGGAAAGGGAGAGAGAATATGGGGAAGAGGGAGATATATGTAGAGAGGGAGAGAGAAGAAGAGGGGGGAGAGGGAGAGGGAGAGATAGATAGAGGGTGATATAGAGAGATAGAGAGGGATAGGAAAATAGATAGAGAGATAAAGAGATAGATAGATAGATAGGGAAATATATGTAGAGAAGGATATGGATAGAAAGAGATAGAGAGATGAGTGAGAGAGAGATCGAGTGAGAAATAAAGATAAAGATATAGAGTAGAAGAGACATAGAGATAAAGTGAATAAGATAGAGAATAAAGAAAGGGGAGAGAGGGAAAGGATATATATGTATAAGGCTAGAGATAGAGAAATAGATGTAGAGAGATATAGATAAAAAAAGATAGAGAGAGGAGTGAGAGATATAAAGAGATAGAGGTAGACGTAATGAGGTATAGATAGAGAGGGGGAGGGAGAGATGGGGAGATAGAGATAGAGGGGGAAATAGTGAGAGAGAAAGAAGGTGATATAGATAAGTAATAGAGAGGTATAGATAGGTGAAAAGATAAAGAGATAGAGATAGAGGTAGGGAAGGATAAAAAGGGAGTTTGTGTATATGAGTGAAAGAGATATGGAGAGGGATATATATTTACAAAGAGATAGAGAGGGAGGGAGATGGGGGAGAGAAATAGAGAAAGGAGAGAGAAGTAGAGAGAAATAGAAAGAGGGAGTGATGAGGAGAGAGGGAGAGATAGGGATAGAGATAGATATAACTTGGGAAATATAGAAGCAGTGTGAGAAAGATAGATAAACATATAGAGAGAGAGAGCAATGTAATGAGAGAGAAAGAGGGAGAGGGAGAAATAGAGATAGAAAGAGAGAGACGATGAGAGAGGGGGAGATGTAGAGATAGAAAGATAAAGATATAGGAAGTGATATAGAGAGAGAGGTAGAGAGGAATATATAGAGGGGTCAAGAGTGAGAGATCCAAGTGGTGATAGAGAAAAGTAGCAGAGAGGGGGTAGAGGTAGAGAGATAGAGATAGGTGGGAGGAAATGGGAGTGTATGCATATAATATATATATTTAATAATATACATCATATTTCATAAAATATCTAACACATGTACACAATCCCACTAAATGCATGCCGAAGTCACTAATGCATTTTACTAAATGCCAAGGAAACTACGTTGGGCCCACTCCAAAAAAGGTATTATACTCTCAAAAATGATTTATATCTAGTAGAATACTTCAAGGTTACCATATTGCAAAAGTCAAGATGATGATGTATATATGTTTTGCCTCTATTTCCAACCACTTTTGACTTTGAAAGGTGAAAAACCCACTTTATGTAAACCGTTTCACATAATACAATGAATGAAGATGACACTCTTATTGTATATAATAATATAAACCAATGCCAATACAGTGAATGGTGATGACACTTTTATTGTATATGAACCAACTAAAAAAAAATATTATAACAAAAACACAAATAGAAATATTACTCTCATTTTAGAATCCTACAATTGATATCTCTTGATGTTTTTTATATAGACTATGAAACATGATAGATATTCTAGTAATAGGAGATACATATGTATAATTTATTTCTTATAAAAGTAAAATGTGTGGTATATGGAGTATATAGATTTCAATCACTTCTTCCATGTTTGTTGTTGATTTTTATTTAAAAGATGTGAAGTCCACAATTATGGGGAAATTCCAAAATATTGTTGAACTAATTTTATAAGGATTCGGTTGGAGATTCATTCGAAACATATTTCCTTTTGTCACTTGTTCAATAGGCTTAGAGCAGGTGGTTGCATTAAACTTAGTATTTTCATTGGTTATAATCTTACATGGATAAACTAAAGTTTAATTTTGAGGGTACAATTAAGTAAATTTATGATTCATATATGTAATTAGAGTTTTATTTAAATTAGATTATGCAAAATGTTTAAAAGAGATAAGGATTTTATTTATAACTTTGTAAGTAATATTGTGGATTGGTTCCAATATATAACTTCAAGCACCCTAAAAAAATCTGACCTAAAAGATTGAGAGTTTAGGTCATTTGTAATTTAGAGTAGGGTATAGAATTATAAACATGTTACAAACTCAATGTTAGTGTCTGCTAGACCCAAGGACATTATTTGTGATGCACTTAAAAATGCTTGCAATAATAGAAGTTTCAATCCTCTCAATTAGGGAGGGGCTATGGCTAATGTGTCCTTGCTTTATCACTTTATAGGAACTCCAGTACTATTTATAAAGACATGAGTGGCATTAGTTTGCATAGAAGAGGATATAGGGCTGCAATATAAAAGGCTAGTTTGAGTGAAATTGGTGTGATTCTTATTCTTGTTGTCAATTATATTATAATATATTATATCAATATGTGATAGGTTTAGTTTTTATTCTTTCTAGAGAGCAATAAAGTAATAATAAATAAACTATTTTAGATATAGGATTCAAGTTTAGAAATATGTATAAGGTCATATTTGAAATAGAAATATAATAAAAGAATATATTTTAAAGTTGAAGAAGAGGAGACTAACTTGACTATGACAAATGATTGTTACTTGATATCTAAAATTAGATTTGAGATGAATAGATTGATATGATTTTACTTTTTAAAATTTGTGACTATACACAAACCTATGTCAAACTCACATGTCAATGGTTTTGATCCCCACACATGAAATTCAGACTTGGGACTTAAAGGATTGAACCTAGGATTGAACCTAGGGTCTTCAAAAAATAGGTATCTAAAATAACTTAAAAAAAGAAGGCTTAATAGTGTTGAAGGACATAGTTGAAACTTGTTATGTTAGCGGAGGAAGGTGATTAGCTTCCCAATTTTCACCTTCATCAAGCCTCATTGATTGATTCAATAATTTTTATACTTTGTTAGAAAATACACAAGCAATGAATGCAATTGGCATCAACATGGTTAACCTAATGCGAAACATCATTTCACTACTCAAGAAGGATTAAATATAGTTTTGGCACAATTTCATAGTATTTTTGAATGGAAAAAATAAAAAACCAATAGAGTTTCATTTATTGGCTTATTTTGCCCAAGAACAACGAAAAATATTTGTTTATATCATGAAAGCACAAATTCAATGAAAAACAATGTCATGGTCATGTCAAGGTTATTATAGGTGATCAAATATTGCAAGGTTCAATTCTTCACATTATTTCATGCAATTCTTTAGTAGATTTCACATATTTACCCACTCCATTTGTGCAAAAATTTAGGTGTTGATTTAAGGGCAGTTTGATTGTAGTTCTTCAAGGGACTACTTTTATTACAATCATTATTTTTAACCCTAAGATGAGATTTTTTAGGCTAGAGTATATGGGTCATGATGTCAACAACATGGTTTCTTCCTAATCACTATGTTTGTTAGTGTAAATAATGTTATTTTAGATCTAGTTAAGCATATCACACTTTCTAGGTTGACCTATTCACACTAGTTAAGTCTACACTTAGGGATTTTTTTATTTTTATCTTACTTCATGTGGTTGAGACACGTGTGCTCACCTTTTGAGACAACTACTTCATTCACACTTTACACATTCTCAAACACTTGTCATATGAGCAAACATGTGTTGTACGTTTGAATGGGTAGTCAAATGTTTTTGATTTGGAAATGTGTTGCAACTCAAATTCATCATAGGGAAAGGAGAGGTATTCAACTATTTAGGAGAGAATAATTTTAAGTTTTTTCATGTAGTGTTGGGTGGTCTAGACTAGTTCAACAATATCTTTCATATAATACTCAAAAGCATTATAAAGACTCCTCACACAACCTCCAAATTTTTATAAACACCCTCCATGATTCCATTAACTTGCAACCTCTATGAAAATTTAATAAAATATACAACATTACAACTTAGTCAATAGTAATGGCTCCTCCCACAACACACATTCAAAACCCTCTCACTTAGCCTCAAATTGCTTGTTTTCCACCATCCACCAGTTTCTTATCAGTTTCTCCAATATTTAAAGCCTTTAAGACTTCCTAGGTTGAAAAAAAATCTTAGTTTGATAGAAATCCACTGTACAATCTCCACCCTAGTCATTACTCATTCTTTCATTGTAGCGATCTTCTCAAACAACGATCATAGTTTATCATCTTCCCAATCACAAGCATTTGTTCATTAAGAGTCTATCATCTGTCTAGTTGTGATCACCAACTTTTTGGTCATGTAACATCACCCCCAAACTACTAGCAGTCTCTTAATTGCTACGTCAGTTTACAAACAACTTGGTTGACACTCTAACTACCAAGGTTTGTTTTTTTGTTTAAAAAGGGGTTAGTTTCATTTTCTCAATAACTTGCAAATGGGGAGGTTTTTTGTCATCTTCAAGTAGCCGGCATAAAGTTTGTTCCATCACAGACATAGTGGTATCCTCCATATTGCAAAATTTTATGGTCTTAACTATTTTTTTAACCTTCAAAGTCATAATTTGTAAGTGAATTTTGATGAGGCATAGATTTCATCTCGATTATAAAAATTTTGCAAAAAAAAATCAATCATAATTTTGTAACAAATTTAAATTTGCATGTAAAACTAAGATATGAATTACCACTTTTTTAAATTGTAAAAATATCTGTGATTTATAAAAGGAATATTTAGGCATCCAATCTTTAACAAAATTGTAATTTTTCTTGCACATCTTTCTAGGGGGCCTAAAACTAGTAGTAATCAAATGAAGGGGTTTGTTTTGTGTCTTATTCTACAAAGTGGACCTAATCCTAACTCGATTTAGCTTCTAAAAATAAAAGAAAATAATGGAGATAAACCTCAAGAAACTAGAACTACATCAGTTCACTAAGGATTTGGAACTTGAACCTATGGTAGCAACTAAAATGTGAAAGGAAGTTGAGTAAGTGGAAGCAACTTCCTACACTAATCTAAGTAGGAGAGAGTTACAAAAATTTCTTAAACACCTTTAACTATTACACATTTAGATGCACATACATATCCTAAACATATAAATAATAAACTTATAACACAAAATTTACATGGGGAAAACCCTTTCAAGAGAAAAACCCCACCCTCCAAAACACAACTCAATTATATTATTTAACAACAATTAAACAATTACAATATAATTGCAGTGCTATGCTCTTGTAGGAGTTTTCACACTTCTTCACAATTTTGGAGTAATTTTGGCAGCATAACAATACTTCAATACAACATCAACATACAACTCCAAAAAAATACAAGTGCTCAATATATAAGAGCTTACAATGCATAAATTAAAAATTTCTAAAATAACTACCAAAGGCTAAATGTGCAACATGGAAAGCGCCAAAAACACTACAGACACACAATAGTAAGTTTCCAATTGTCACCACATGCCACACTGCAAAATATGCACTTGCCAAAGTAACTGCACCTCGAAAACTCACATTCCATGTAAACTCAACACGGAAATAGAAAAAACATTTATGCACAACTCGACTTGTAAAAAACAACTTTTCAACTTGACTCCTCATCCAAATAGAAACTACAAGTTTTAACTCACAAACACTTTAGGGCCTCTTGATGCGTCCTCCTCTCTCCTCCCCTCTACTTTCATTCAATCAAATTCATTCTCGCTTCTGGCTCCTATTGTGAGTGTGAGTGTGCTTGAACCCAAAAAGGTGTGGGTGTTTATCACTCCTTCGGTCGAGGCACCCTTGTTGATGTCCCTTCCGAACATCCCACTATTCCCTAAACATGTGGATATGTCAAATACTTCAGTGGTATTTATCGCGGTTTTCTACTCCTCCTCTTCCTTCGTGCCTCTTGCCTCATCTATGAGGAGTTCACATCCCCTGATGCAGCAGAAGGTAGAGGATGGACCTTCTAGTAATGGAGGGCGTAAGAGGATCCCACCTTCTCTAAAGGGTGGTCTTGTGTTGACTTGTTTTGTTTTAGTGACGAAACTAGTCTCAGATTCCCTGGAGTTTGTCACCACTCTCAAGTCACTTGGTGAGCCAAGTGATGGATATCGAGTGTAGCCCTCTGTAAGAGACCAAGTGTCTCTCAACCCAAACCCCTGACTGAAAATGCTGATTTTTGTTTGTTTTATGTTTTTTTTGTGTTTTTGATCATATATTGCCAATGGTTTGATACAACAATATAATGTAGAAAAATAGGAGATGTTGCAATAATAATTTTTTACTCAAAACTGAAATTGCATTGGAAATACACAGCTGAAAATTCCATATTTTTATACCAGCTTAAATACTCATTATTTTCATAATGTATTGACAACCCAGTTCATAAAATAACCCCTATTATCTAAAACAACAATACCTAGAAAATCTAGGAGTTACAATTTATGAACTCACAGGTAAACATGCCTTGAAACCCTCTGATTAGCTACAACAGACTTCATATCAGCATACTGGAAAATTTTGGAAATGATCACAGCAATAGAAACCCTCTCAAAATGTCGATGAAGCAACACCAACCAAGCACATCACTGTAGCATTTTTACTGTAGCGTGGGTATTGTTCACGTGTCACTGTAGTGTGGGTACTATTCATGCGTCACTGTAGCAGCCAACGCAAAGCTTGGAAACTGATCGTTAATGGCTGCCAATGATGAATCTTCAGGTCTGCACTTGAAAGACCTTCAATAATCTTCAAACCCTAAATAAAATCTTCACCTTTAAGCACAAATAGAACTTCTAGATGAAGCTCTCCTAAATGCCAAATTCAATGGATATTTCACCACCTCAAATGGCTGCAACACTAAAGAGTTTATCGTTCTTTAATGGCTTGAGAGACAAAAACCCTAGGCTTCTCCTTCTCAGAGAAATTATCATCAAAACAAATGCTCAATCCAATAATCATATCATAATGAATTCTTTTTGCCCTTTGAAAGCTTATATAACTTCCTTGAGAAAATTGACCCATTTTGGCTTTTAAAAAACATTTAAATATTATAATCTTCATCTTGCATTTAATACCATCTCATTACCTTGGTTTATGTGCACATAATCGTTTAATAACATTAAATACACTTTTAATGTGTCATTGGCCCCTTTTGAATATAAAGTTAATTTATAACTTTATTTTATAATCTCTTTTAGTATAAAGTCATTTTATAACTTTATATTATAAACCTTTTTAATTAAAATCATTAATGACACATTAAATATTAATATCTCCATAAATATGCATCCATTAGCCATGCCAATTGAAACCAAGGTCAATTTTGCCAAACTCTGAGTGATCAAACACCCTACCAAAGATAGTAACTCCTGATAGTTGACTTACTATAAATAGTAAGTACACACCACTGAGTCTAGAAACAACTGCAAAGGTCCAATCAACGGTTGATACTACAAATATGCTTTGTTCAGGTGCCCTGCTAATATTGGAAACCCTGACTCCCAAAATAGTAACTTACTATAAATAGTAAGTGTGCCAAACTGAGTCAAATAACCTGTGCAAAGGCCAAAACCTAAATCCCGCTGAGGAGTAATGTCTCTAATCACTGGGTAACTACCACACGGGACCCTCTATCCAGACATATTAGCCTACAAGGGTCAAATGATAGGATAATCCTTATGAACTCTGATGCTCACAAAATGGGGACATTACAACCTCTTTGTCCATTGAGGTACAACATGGAACTATAGTAAAGTGCATGTTTAACTCTCTAGATGAAGTTCTATCCTTATCAACGATTCTGGCAAAGTCGTTGACCATAGCTCCACAAGAGCCTAGTGGAGAAGACCTTGCAAGCCCTTCTTCCTTAGCCCTTGTTGTGGGAGGGTCAGAAGCTCCTCCTCTTAATATTCCACCACTATAGGCTTGTCCTCCTTCCCATTATAATGATCTAGATTGGGAAGAAGACGACCTCTTAGTCAATGAGTGTTTGGGGGAGGCCTCTTCTTTATCTTTAGATTAGATGTGTGTGTGTTGTGATGTGTTCCCCCGTGACTATGTTATGTGCTCCTGGATGACCCTTGTCACCCTTGTTGGTGCTTGGATATAGGAGTTATTTTTGTGTCATGAACCTTCTTCTATCTATATCGTCATTCTTCCATGTTTGTGTTTGATTTAGGGACAATGTAAAATGTTGGGGGAATTTAGGCTTCCCTTCCATGTTGACCCATTTTTTTATTTTTACTTTGTCTTCTCGTACATTCTTCACATGGTCTGATATAGTAGGGGGTTGATGATAGTTCATTTATATACTATTATTATAATTAAAATATATATTTATGAGTATTTTTGGCCCTAAAATATCATATCACCTCTATGTCCTCTGTTTGTGATCATTTCTCTTTCACTCTTTTCTTATCTTTCTCTCTTCTTTGATTGAGTTGTCTCTTTCATGTGTGACAACAACATTTCTATGATACTTTGATTTTCAAAAAATGTATTCATTTCCAATCAATATTTTCTTCAAAATCTTTGCAATATTTTTTCAAGAACTACATTCTTGACTTGGACCTAACGAAACATGTTTCCTTCGTCATGGACTCGCAAAGAAAGAACTTGAGAATTTTACTTCAAGGTGGGAGAAACCTTGACATTCCCCTCATGAGGGGGCATTTTCTTCCTTTCAAATTCTCTGATGAAGTGAACATCTTTCAAAAGGATTCCTCGATAATGAATCAATTTAAGAAAAAACATTTCTTTCACACTTTCAAACAGTGTGTCCCTTGAGTGTGTCGGCAAGAGACACTACACAAGTCATTTGGTGTTGTCATTGATGGAAACCCTAGTTAGTTATCCTATCCACACTTTAGTATTTGCTCGTATCAAAAGTCAGATTGAAGATATGTGTTAACTATCAAAGTTCAAATAGGACATCCAATAGAATTGTGTACATTGGATCATACATGAATTCATGTTATTATTTTGTGTTGTGGATCTTAGGGAAGGTATTTTGATGTATGAACTGTCTTATCCTTGAATCATAGAGCCTCGTATTGGTTGGTGTGCAAGTTAGAAGATTTGTTGTATTGATTTTTAGTTTAACAATGCAAAAAGGTTGACTTGATGAATTTAGCATGTTATGGATATTCAAGGAATAATTGTTAAAGGTGTTTCATGTTCGAGGATATTGTTTTGGGTCCTCAATATGTTTTGGCTAGCATTGGTTGATTCACATTGATAATTATTTATGATTTGAGCCAACAGTTTTTACATGTTTTATATTTTGTAAAAGCCAACATGTAGTTGATGAAATCTCTTGATGCAGATATATATAATTGATTGTTCATATCATTTTGAGATATATAGAAAATGTGATGCGATATGATGTGAAAGTTAGAAGGATTGTAGATTGATTGTGCATAGTATCAAAGATTGGTGGTTCAGATTAAGAGCAGACAAAGTTTCAAGAGCATAATTAGACAAAGTGTGAAATGCAATCAATGAGCTTAACCAAAACCATAATCAAGAATTAGAAGATGCTATTTTCTCAGTTCAAATCTTTTGGATGTAATCCAAATGTTTTTGTAAGACAATAAGTCTTCTTTTGAGTAGTGAGATCTAGGAAGTTCTCATGAATGCATGTGCATTCCCCATTTGTAAACACTTATATTGAGTATACTCATATTGTGGATTAGCCTCCAAGGTGGTTTTTCCCCTAACAGGGTTTCCACATAAGAAAATCCTTGTGTTATGGTGTTGTGGTTGATTGCTTTGTGTTCTTGCATATTTCTTTTGGTTCAATGCTATAAGTGGTTTAAAGATCAAGATAATAAAGTTAAATTTTGCAGAACATTGTTTCACCCCACTCTCTAAGTGTTTCTTGATTCCAATAATTGGTATGAGAGCTTAGTTCCTTAGAAGAAGTTTAATAGCTTGGGGAAGATCCAAGAAGGTGATTCAATGGATTTTGGTAGTCTTCAACAACAACTTTTGGTGGCTCTGGATGATCTTGATCAGTCCAAATATGAAGTCTGGGAATTGTAGGAAAGCCTCACAAATGCTAAGAAATTCATTCAATCATTAAAAGATCACATCAATAAGTCTCGGGAAAAGAGAAAGGAACTCTGTGATCAACTCAAGCAAAAAGAAAGTAAAAGCATGGAAGATGAACAACTAAGTCAATCCTTGAAGGAAAAGACAAAAGAATGTGAAAATATCACTAGGATAATGTGTCCTAAAGCATGAGATGGAATCTGTTGTGATGAGGATGACCAAGGAGATTGAAGACAAAAAGAAGAATGAAGAGAATCTTACTCAGTCCTTGGAAGAAAATTCTAAAGAATGCAGTAGAATTAATGATGGATTCAATCAGTTGGAGCTTGAAAGATAGATTTTTACTCTTAGGGATGAACTTGCTATTGTAAATGAATACATTATCTGCATCAACCAATCCTAAAAATAGAATAACTAAGAAAAAATTGGAAACATTAATTCCATTAACGAATACTTTTGAAGGTTTTTTTGGTTTACACCCTTTATCACAATTTTTGGATCAAACTAATCCATTGGTAGAAATAGTTCATAGTCGAAAAGTGAGCTCTTTGGGCTCTGGAGGATTGACAAGTCGAATGTCTACTTTTCGTACACGAGATATTCTTAAACAATCTATATTCTTATTTTTTAAAATAACTTTCTTTTCTGCTTCGTGAAGAGGTTCTATATTCTCAATTCTGCAATATATCCAAATTTGATAGATCCGATCTATGAAGAGAAGGAAATTTCTATGAAATGATTATTCAAGGAGATTTTACACATGGTCTCCATGGTAACTGGGTTTATGAATTATAGTGAACAAGCAATACAAGCTGCAAGATACATTGGTCAAGGTTTTATGGTTACCTTATATCACATGAATCGTTTACCTATTACTATTCAATATCCCTATGAAAAATTGATCCCATCAGAATGATTTCACAGAAGGATCCACTTTGAATTTGATAAATGTATTGCTTGTGAAGTATGCGTCCATGTATGCCCGATAAATCTACCTATTGTGGATTGGAAAGTTGGAATAGATATTGGGAAAAAATGATTGGAAAATTATAGTATTGATTTTGGAATTTGTATCTTTTGTGGGAATTGTGTCGAATA
This sequence comes from Sequoia sempervirens, assembly GCA_007258455.2. Classification (NCBI taxonomy): domain Eukaryota; kingdom Viridiplantae; phylum Streptophyta; class Pinopsida; order Cupressales; family Cupressaceae; genus Sequoia; species Sequoia sempervirens. The sequence continues at coordinate 26,385,836 of VDFB02000013.1, forward strand.
TTGTCCCACAAATTTCCTGGTGATGACTGAAGAGTACAAACTTTCGACCTATGATCGTCATGAATTAAATTACGATCATATTGCTTTAGGATATTTACCTATATCGGTTGTTGAAGATTTAACAATTCAAACAATTCAGAGCTCAACATATTAAGTTAGTATGTCTGAAGAAACTACGGACAAATTGGATTATTCAATCACTTCTACGATTATTCAGATTGAGTTCCGATCAAAGAGTATCTGATAAATAAAATACTTTTTTTATGAGTCGTGAATTATAAATCCTAATAGAAAAGAATAATCATCAGTGATTCTATGGTATTGAATTAATAGAGAGTTCGTCCAAGTTATTTCAAAGGGTGTCGTAGAGTAATAACTACTTGAAATAACTTGAACTAGAGAGCAATTTTCTCTATTTCATTATATTTATATCTCGTAAAGAAAAGGGTATAACTAGGCCTATTAGATAGTTTCCAATTCATCTGAGAGCTCAAAAAAAAATGATTACAATTAATAGAAAGATTGAGATAAAGTAGCTTCTACCTTAGCATTATGTAAAAATAGAACTAGATCGGGATAAAGACCAATACCTATGATTGGTAGAAAGAGACATATCAAAATAAAAAGTTCGCGTGGTCCCGAATCCTTAAAATAAGGTTTCGGGACATTCGAATTATATCCATAGAACATTCGACGTAACATAGATAACAAATAAATGGGAGTTAATATCATTCCAATTGCCGCTATTGCAGTAATAATGATCCGAAAGGTCGAAGAATATTTATGATTAGTAATTATTCCCAAAAATATCATAAATTCTGCTACAAAACCACTCATTCCTGGCAATGCAAGAGAAGCCATTGAAAAGCTACTGAACATAGTAAAGATTTTAGGCATTGGTATAGCGATTCCTCCCATTTCATCAAGGAAAAGAGTACATATCCTATCATAACTTGTTCCTACCAAGAAAAAAAGTGCAGCACCAATTAATCCATGAGAAATCATTTGCAAAATGGCTCCATTGAGCCCTATAGATGCCGTGGAACCAATTCCTATAATTACAAAGCCCATATGAGATATTGATGAATAGGCTATCCTTCTTTTCAAATTGCGTTGACCCATAGAAGTGAGAGCTGCATAGATAATTTGTAGTGCTCCTATTATTATCAACCACGGCGAAAACAAAGAATGAGCATGAGGTAGAAATTCCATATTGATCCGAATCAACCCATATCCTCCCATTTTCAATAGAACTCCGGCCAAAAGAATACATGTACTATAATGTGCTTCCCCGTGAGTATCTGGTAACCAGGTATGTAAAGGAAAGATTGGCAATTTTATTGCATAAGCAATCAAAAACCCTAAATATAATAGTATTTCAAGTGTGATGGGATAATCTTTTTTAGCTAATAATTCGAAATCGAATGTTGGCCCATGAGATCCATAGAGACCCATACTTAAAGCTCCCATTAAGATAAAAATGGAACCACCCGCAGTATACAAAAGAAATTTTGTGGCCGAATATAGACGTCTTTCCCCCCCCCCCCACATGGATAAAAGTAGGTAAACAGGAATTAGTTCCAACTCTCACATGATAAAGAAAAGTAGAATATCTCGAGAAGCAAATAATCCCAATTGGCCACTGTACATTGCCAACATCAAGAAATGCAATAATCGTGGATTTCGAGTAATTGGCCAAGCAACTAAAGTAGCTAAGTAGTTACAAATCCCGTTAATAAAATAAGTCCAATGGAAAATCCTTCAATTCCCAGTTTCCAATGAAAATGGATAAAATTTATCTAGTTATAATCCTCTTCCAATTGGATTAATGAATTATCAAAATGATAATGATAACGGAATATATAGGTCATTAAAAGTAGATCTAATAAACAAATACCTAGAGTATACCATCAAATCATTTTATTTCCTTTATGGGGAAATAATGGGATTAATAACCCCACAGATATGGGAAAAATAACAATTATTGTTAACCAAGGTAAATTACTCATAATGAAGAGAAAAGAGACTTTCAATTTCAAAACCCATGCTTTCAATTTTGGGTCGAGTATGGGTTTTGATCAGTAAAAGAAGAAAAGGAGAATGAAAAATATGTATGGGATGGATCTAACTATTTTTCTTTTTTTATGGATCAGTAAGCTAGACCCATACTGCGAGTTGTTTCATGCCATAAATAAACACGTACACTTAAGAAATCCGTTGGACAAGCCGATTCACACCTCTTACAACCTACGCAGTCTTCTACATATTTACTTAAAAATTTATTACTACCGAAATTTATTTATTTAGTCTATTACATCTAAAGATATCATAAGAGTTATTTAATATAGAGATACTATGAGTATCTGATATTATTTAGACATAAATCTATCGTAATGACAATTATTCAATGGTATTATATATATAAAGATCATCAGTGAAATATACTTGTTGTTTCTTTGTTTTCTTCTTCTATTTTGTAAATGAATACACGGAGAAGTTCAAGACTAGCTCAGCAAAGCTTGATGAACTGATTCAAAGTCAGAAGAGTGGAAGTGACAAGCGAGGTCTAGGATGTGAGAAAGGAGAAAGCTCCAGATCTAGCCAAGGGAAATTTAGGCAAGGAAATCAGATAAACAAAGCTGGAAGGTATCTGGAAAGACAACCTAATGCTCAAGGTTCAATGTATACTATTTTGTTTGTAATAAATTTGGTCATATGGCTGCTCAATGTAGAAGTAGAATGAATTCAAGTGGTCCATCATTCTTCGGTCAGTGTTTCAATTGCAATAAGTATGGTCATAAGTCAATTGAATGCAGAAATATGATGAATTTTTTTTTCAATAGAAATGTCAGATGTTATGCATGCAATAGATTTGGCCATATTGCTAACTAGTGTAGATCAAGAGAAAATCAATGGAATAACTAGTCTGGACAAAGAAATGTAGTGTTTTATAATTGTAACAAACCCAGTCACATTGCAAGATTATATAGAAGCAGGAAGGGTTTGGTAAACAAAGGGGAAAGGAAAAGTTACTATGGATGAGATCAGGAATCAAATGAAGAAGACATTGGTGAAGAAGAGTACCTCTAATGTAGGAAATGATTCCACACTAGAATCTGGCACTGGAAATTCCTCTAGGAATTAGTTTAAGGCCTTTGGCCTAAGGGGAGATCTCAAGAAAATCTTTTTCCTCCCTGTTGGTAGTTGGTCCCGAAATGTGGCAAATTGCAATGGTTGTATCAATGATCTACAAATATTTTGGGATCTCTTATGGAAGAAACTTATGCAAAATTGAAGGTTTACAGAAGAATTTTCTTTCATAGTCTATGAAAATAAGGTATCTGGAAGACCTAGGGAAAAAGAATTTATTGTGACCAAAAGTTGGGTGTACAAATGATAAAATGGGTTACTTCTATTCCTCATTTGTCACATTGCATTTGGAAAAGAAGAAGTTTGGAGAGCTCTGCAAGTGAACCTTGGTGAGATACAAGTCTGAAGGAAATTTGGCGATAAAACCCTAATTCGGTGAAAGGTTATTTATCTGTAGAACTTGTGAACTTGAAATTTCTAGAAATGACTACTTTGTTGGTTATCAATATTAAGGATAGACCCCCATCTAAAATTCAAATGGCACCCATTTAAATCAATTGAGATAGAACCATTAGGTGCATTTTCTTCCATTTTGTATGGTGTTTTACATATTGAAGATATTAGGGCATACATTCATGCAAATCTTTAAGAACTAGGAAGCTCCCAGTTGTTAAATATGTATACAAATCACATTGTGGGAGAATATCTCTATGTAAGGCCTGAATTTAAGACTTTGGAGGAGAAGAAGTTCACACAAATTGTGAAGTTTCCTATCTTCAATGAAGATGAATGGGTCCGATACATATTGAGTCAAGTGCATGTTGAATTCATGTGGTTAAATCAGCCCTTCAAGATCACAAAGGAACATATAAGGATTGTTACTGGTTTGAATTCATCTGATGGGTTGATGACACTAAAATATGTGAAGAACCAAATAGTCACTGAGGCAACCAGTTTCATTTTTGTCAAAAGAACCATGAAAATTAATGACATCATTGAAGTGGATGTAAGATTTTCTTCTATGGTTATTGGTTACAAAATCTATCACTCCAGTAGGGATAAATATGTATCCGATATTGCAATCTATGTAGCTTATTAGATGATCAAGGAAAATCCAGAATATGACCTATGCGAGTTACTCCAGAGCCAACTAATTGAAAATATGGGAAAAATCAAGAAGGACAGGAAGAACTCTTTCGAGTATGGAAATTTGTTGTTGTGTCTATTCTTTTACTTCATGAATGAAGTTTTGGGAGTTGGTAAAGTATAATGGGAAGGTGGCAAACTGGTAGTTGTTCAAATCATAGACATCTTGTATAGAATTGGTGACAACAAAGCAAGGAAAATTGCTATTTGGAGTTGCTTTAAAAGCTTTCAGAGTGAAAGTTCTGCAAGCTAGGGAAAGGATTCCTACATCTATTATGGAGAAATATAAGGAAACTATTTGCTTCATGGTTGACATTGATCAGTGTTTGATGAAAGCAACAGATCCTAGAACAGTTTGGATAATGCCTATGAGATATGAGACTGAAGAACACATTTTGGAGTTGTATGCTCAACACTTGTTGAGTAAACCTCGGGATCTGATAGAAGAAAGGTTTGGTACCTTTGAAGAGAAGAATATGTAAGTGCATGCAAAACTAAAGAAGCCTATGATAGTCTGAAAAGTGAGAAAGGAAGTTGAAGCTTTTGCAAAAAATCATGGGCATATCAGCTAAAGCAGTGAGGGAAGCGGGTATGTGCAGGATCATGATGGGCCAAAAAGTGGTGATATGATGGATATGTGTAGGGTATGTCGCTGACGACTTTTTTCTACCTAAAATTGATGAAACAAAAAGGGTTTTTAAAGAAGATTCTCAGCTTTCCACCAATATAATTTATGCTTTACTTTGAATTTAATAAATAATTATTATTCATTTTCTATTTGAATTATGACTAAAGTCCTGATTGATAGGTTGATTGAAAAATATCTATAGCTTTCAAACAGTATCACATTTCTTGAATCAAAACATGTGTCACATTTTATGCTTCACATACTATATGATTAAAAAAATGATTTTCATGAAGTTTTGACCAATTTAAGGTGGTCAAACATACAGCGTTTATATTTTTTAAAAGTTGTAATAAAAATTCATAATTAATTGTTTACTTGGAAAAAAATTACAAAAAATATGCATCACATTGGGACATGAGTCCTCTACTTGTATCTAAAATCTTATAAAAAATATTATCATTTTATTGTGGTTAGGGTGGTTAGACAGACACCTACTTATTTCTCCCTAAAATTTAAGTGCTACTGCATTGAAATTTCAAATTTTCACCAAATATATATATATATATATATATATTAAATAAACCTAGTATTTTAGAAACTAGATTCAATTTGCTACATATTCTATTCTTACATATTTTTGAAATAATATAGATAACTTATTCAAATTTTTATGTCACGTTGCCTAACTTTGATTTTTCTAGATTTTTTGCCAGTTAAGGGCCTATTTTTTCCATGATGATCCTGCACATACCCAAGCTAGGAGGAAAAAAGATCAAGTTGAAGAATGAGAGCCTGCTAGAATTGAGTTAGCTAGTCTAGCAACATCCTCTGCTAGAACTAGATCTACAAGGATCTTTGCACCCTCATCCATTCCTACAAAGAAATCAAGCCTAGTGAAAGCTCAAGTCAAGACATCCAGGAGAGAAGGAAAGAGGAAGAAGGATAAAAGAACAATATTTTATGTTACTGTTATAGATGATGAAGAAATTGAATCAGATGAAGTGAGAAATCAAGCATAAGGGCACAAAGGCATCAAAATTCTCTAAGGACAAGCCCTCTGGTGAAGAGAAAGAAAATAAAAAGATGAAAACTAATAGATTAGGTATGACTGTAGAGGAAGTGGGAAAATCTTTAATTAAGGATGGTAATCTCAAACCACTTTCTGAATGGTATGACACTTTTGATAGTGCCAGTCAGAGAATTCTTGAAGAAGCCATAATAAAATATTTGAATATTTTCAATATTTCTTGCACAGAAATAATGTCAAATTTTCCTAGAGGGCTATATGAATTCTTACAAATGAGAAAGTAAATGTAAGAACTGAAGAAGAACAAATGAGAGAATGAATACTTGCTTATCTATAGCTGGTAATGTTAATAGATGAAATGAAGAAAATCCTCAATGATGCTAAAATGGATTTTAAGAGAAAAACAAGGGTGAATAAGCTTATGATCAGGCAGACTGGAGAAGTGGCAAAAGATACTGAGAAAATTATTAAGGCAGTTTTGTTGAAAAATAGATATAATGTTGTTTCTGAAGAAACTCATGGTGAAGATGTTCCATCTGGTCTGGAAATTGAAGAAGGGAAAGAAGACACGTTTGAGGACACTTATAATCGTCTGTATATGCAAGATAATGAAATTCCCATGGAGACTGAAGCTCCTAAAGATATGTCATTTGAAGCAAAAGAGATTCCTAAAGCCAAGCAAGAATTTGTGATTGAAGAAAAGAAGGCTGAGACAAAGGAGATTCCTATGGAAGCAAGAGACACTGCAAAGGTGGTAAAAGAGTTTTTAGAAGAACAACAGGAGGAGTTTGACCCTGAATTGGTTGAAGTTCCTATCAACTTGGCCACTCTATCTCCTATTGAGAAGCTGAAGGTAGCATCATTTGCTCAGGCCAACACAAGGGAGGAGATATTGAAATATCACATTGAGGACAGTGAGCTACTAAGTCTTGCATCTAGTATCTTGGAGAAGATCATGCCTACACATGTCAAGGATTCATCTGATTATCCCTCAAGTCAGTTGAATAAACTCATCAACTCTATAAGTACTCACTTTGAGTCTCTTGAAAAGTTAGTTGTGGATAAGGTTTAGAAAGAATTTGGTGGAAATAGGTTTAGTAGATTAAAGAGTATGATTGGTAATGAAAAATATTTATTAGCTACCTATGAAAAGAACATTCAAGTTGCATTGTCTGAAGGTGGAAATATCTACAAGTCATGTTTATCATTGTCTAAATTTACTGAGGTCACTAAGAAGAAAATTAAACAATATGAGAAATAGTTAGTAGATATTTCTCAAGCCTTTGATCCTCTAACTATTTTTGTAGGCAAGCAAGAAGGTCAAGTCATATCCCTGCTTGACAAAATTAAAAGTTTGAAGCATGGAAATGATAGAATTGTTGAAAGAGTATGTGAGCTTAGAGGAATAATTGGTCCTAAAATGGAGACAATGCTTGGTGCATTGAAGGAAGCACAACATGCTATGGTTGTCAGTGATCCTGCAAATCTTGAGTTAGCAGAGATGCAATCCTACCTATTTTGTGGTCACATGACTATTTTAGAGAGTCTAAAAAAGGGTTGGGACACTAGTTTGAGCCTGTTGAAGAACAATTTTGCAGATATATTCAAGTTCATGTAGGTTAGAGAAGCATGTTTGTACATATACAATTTTGTATGATTTTTGGTATGCAAATTCCGATATTTGTCATTGATGTCAAATGGGGAGTGTGGGAGAGTGAAATATGTCATATTCATCTCAGGGGGAGTTGTGCTTTGAAGTTTTGAGGATTGTAGTGTATTCATGTTGGTACTGATTCTAACACTTAGTCATTTTTCACTAAGTGCTGCCATCAATGCCAAAAGGGGAGATTTTTGGAAAGAGACACTAGACAAGTCATATAGTGTTGTGATTGATGCAAACCCTAGTTAGTTATCCTATCCGTACTTCAGTATTTTCTCGTACCGAAAGTTAGATTGAAGATATGTGTTAACTATCAAAGCTAAAATATGACATCTGACAGAATTGTGTACATTGGCTCATACATGAATTCATGTTATTATTTTGTGTTGTGGATATCAAGGAAGGTATTTTGATGTATGAACTATCTTATCCTTGAATCATAGAGCCTCATATTGATTGGTGTGCAAGTTAGACAATCAAGTGTATTGATTTTTAGTTTAATAGTGCAAAAAGGCCGACTTGATGAATGTAGCGTGTTGCGGATATTTGAAGAATAATTGTTGAAGGTGTTTCATGTTTGAGGATATTATTTTTGGTACTCACTATGTTTTGGCCAGCATTGGTTGATTTGCATTGATAATTATTTATGATTTGAGCCGACAGTTTGTACATGTTTTATATTTTGTAAAAGCCGACATGTATTTGATGAAATCTCTTGATACAAATATATATAATCAATTGTTCATATAGTTTTGAGATATATAGAAAATGTGATGCGATATGATGTGAAAGTTAGAAGGATTGTAGATCGATTGTGCACATTATCAAAGATTGGTGATTCAAATTAAGAGTGGATGGAGTTTCAAGAGTAGAATCAGACAAAGTGTGAAATAAGATCAATGAGCTTAACTGAAATTGTAATCAGGCATTAGAAGATGCTATTTTCTTAGTTCAAATCTTTTGGATGTAATCCAAATGTTTTTGTAAGATAGTGAGTCTTCTTTTGAGCAATGATCTCTAGGCAGTGCACTTGAATGCATGTGCATTCCCCATTTTTAAACACTTATATTGAGTATACTCATATTGTGGATTGGACTCCACCACGGTTTTTCTCCTAATAGGGTTTCCACATAAAAAAATCCTTTTTTTATGGTGTTGTGGTTGATTGCTTTGTGTTCTTGCATCTTTCTTTTAGTTCAATGCTATAAGAGGTTTAAAGATCAAGTTAATAAAGTTAAATTTTGTAGAACATTGATTCAGCCCCCCTCTCAGTGTTCCTTGATTCCAACAGATTAGACCCCTTTTTTTCACATCGGCTTCCCGAGGGACCCCTTTGAAAGCTTTCCAACTTGTCAATGGTCTACATGACTGTCTACTTATTTTCCTACATGGATGCTTTGTGTTTTTAGACATGCTTTATCTGTGGGTAAGCATGTCGCTTTGCAAGTGCAACTGTAAAGCCGATTTCTAACTCTGTGGTGTCCCCTTGCCTCTGGGCTTTCTTCATGTGAGAGATCTTGGAGGATTCCTCCTTGCAAGTTAGTAGGCCTATAAGGAACTTACATCTCTAGGCTTCCTCTATGCAAGAGATCTTGGGGGTCACTCTTGTAGGTCTGCAAGCTTGTAAGGCACTTTCATCTTAGGTTTCCTTCATGTGAGAGATCTTAGGAGTAACTCTTTATAGGTCTATGAGCCTATAAGACACTTATTTCATTGAGTTTCTTTCATGTGAGATATCTTGGGGGATACCTTCTTGTAGGTCTGTGAGCCTATGAGGCACTTGCTTTTTGGGGATTCCTTCTTTTTGAGAGATCTTAGGGGTTGCCTCCTTGTAGGTCTACAGGCCTATGAGACAATTTCATCTTGTGGGATTTTTCCATTGTTGGTCTGAGGGCCTTCTATGTACTTTGTGTAGCTTCATAGTTTTGTAGGGATATGGAGTATTTTTGTTTGAAACTCCTCAAGGAGAGTACCTGTGGAGTCCTTTGCCTACCCTGCATTCTTGAGTTCACCAAATCACAGTCTTCTTCCTCCATGGTTTAGGTATAAACTTCTAACCCTAGTAGCCTTTCGATCTACTTTACCAAAGCACTTATCAGTATTCATGCTCGCTAAAGTGGGGGAAAAATGTATAGGAGAGAATTTTCACCCCTTATGTAAATTCCCCTTTTACACACTCTCACTTTAGAAAATAAATTCCGAAGGAAAAATTCACATCACCCAACTACCTTCCTTCCACTTGGCATCTATCTGATGTGTCAGTGAGAGTATTTTTTGGGGATGCGTACATGGTGTGCATATGTCCATGCAACATGCTATCATCCTTGATGGATTCCTATGTTTGAAGTTAGCAGAGGCATTACACTCCCAATTGGAGATGAATTGTAACATCCCTCTTCGACCGATTGACCCAAAAATGCCTTATTCTTCCCCATTCTTCCTTTAAATTCATCCTTCTCACCTCATTTCACTCTCTAAGCATTCTCTAGCAATTCAACTTCATTCTCTTTTCATTCTTCACTCTCAAGCAGCACCTCAACACTCCATTACAACAACACTCTGTCAACTCTATAGAGCAAGTGTGAAGCAAGCCATAGTAGCATGGGCTTGGAGTCTTGTGAGACCTCCCTTCATCACAATTACATTTGTGGTGATCTTGCCATTCCATCTTCTCCTCCATTGGCTAGTGAGCTTTTGGGTGGAAGTGGTAACATTTCACTCCTCTCCTTTGTGATTTGGTTGAGTAGAATTAAATTGTTTTATAGTGTTTATTGCAATCTCTACTTTCTTTACTTCTTTATTTTATATTTCTACTTTCTTTCTTTCTGGTTGTTCATGGAGGTGAAAACACCAAAACGGGGGTCTAAATGAGGTAGGCCCCTATACAACCCCAACATTTCTCCCTCTTTCTTGTGTGTAGGTGAACATGCGTTCAGAGCTAGCTGGCGAACTGGCACCTGTGTGAGATTTTCTTTGTCACCGTATCTTTTATCTATCTACTTTATCATCTTTGTTTATATTTCTCATACCTTATTATTCTATTTTTATTCATTTAAGAATAACCAACTAGATTGTTAGTTCTTTTCTAGGTATTTTATATTGCACTTCCTTTCCTCTATTTGTACAGACACCAACGCACCTGAGAGATGCTAGTGCACCGTGCTGTCATCCCAAAACAACACTATTTTCCTTAGATAGAGAGTTGTTTGAGGTGTAGTATTGACTTTGAAAACCAATTTGCCTAGCCTAAACTTGATATTCAGGTATATAGAGTGATTGAAGTACATTACAGTCCTCATCATTCTTGATCCTTGTTCCAAGATACCCTTTAGAGTGAGGTAAGTTAGAGCATCCCTCCACTCTCGGCTCTTTGTGACCTTGAGCCTTGATGTGGTTAGTCCTCCTCTCTTACAATCTTGTATGTGCATGTGTTTTTCATATCTTTTCATGTTTTAATCTACACATCTAGGTTTGAGGATTGTTTTTTCACTAAGGTTAAGAAGGCTAAAATTTTTAATATCTACTGATTCACCCCCCTCCCTCAATAGATTGTTGTGTTCTAGCATATCCAACCAAATTAATTCTTCATGAATACGACTTAGGATGTTCCTCACCCATTCATTGTAATCATAGAAGTCTGGAAAATCTTTTCATATGTCTAAGCCTTTCACTGCCACATTTGCATATTTCAGCTTGTATACACCATTATCATCTAGGAGTTCATGTTGGAGCACTTCAAATATTGATGTGTAATCAGTTTCATTGAGTAGTGAATGCATACAAATTCTTACATCTTCAAAGTACACCACACCCATAGTAACCTTTGAAAATGCACCATCCTTATCATCCTCCATCACCTTGAAAGAAAAATTCTTGTACTTTGGCCTAGGCATCTCCACAACATCAACAAACTGAGGGGTCACCGTTGATATTTATTGTGAAATATTCAAACATTATCACTAGAGTTTAGTAGGAAATCACAAAGATAGCTTCAAAACTTAATCACTCTCCTTTTCTTCCAATCATAAGTGCTTTTGATTGCAAATGAGAATAAAATTTCCAAATAGAACATAAAAATCCTTTCATTTTCCCTAATTTTTTCCATTAATGCATTTTGTACAAGTTGGTATATGTGGGATCATCATGGAAAAACAAGCCCTTAAGTGGTAAAAAATTTAGAAAAATGGAGTTAGGCAACTTGACGTAAAAATTTGAATAAGTTATCTATATTATTTAAAAATATGTAGAATAGAATCTATAGCAAATTGAATGTAGTTTCTAAACTACTAGGTTTTTTTAAATCTATTTGGTAAAAATTTGAAATAAGAAGTGGGTGTTTGTCTCACACCACTAACCATAATAAAAGATAATTTTTTAATAAGATTTTTAGATACAAGTAGAGGACTCATGTCTAGATGTGATGCATATTTTTTGTAAATTTTTTCCAAGTAAATAATTAATTATGAATTTTATTACAACTTTTAAAAAATATAAAAATTTGTATGTCTAACCACTTAATACGTCAAAATTCATGAAATTCATTTTTTTTAATCCTATAGTATGTGAAGCATATCGTGACATTATGTTTCATATTCAAAAATGTGATACCATTTGAAAGCTTATAGATGTTTTTCAATCAACCTATCAATCGACTTTGGGGTCATAATTCAACTAGAAAATGAATAATAATTATTTATTAAATTCAAAGTAAAGAAAAATTTATATTGGTGGAAGGCTAATAATCTCCTTTAAAAACCCTTTTCATTTCATCAATTTTGGGTTAAAAAAGTCATCAACCACATACCCTACACATACCCATAATATCACCACTTTTTGGCCCATCATGATCCTGCACATATACCCACTTATTAGGTAAACCTTCTGCAAGAATTCTCTGTCATCACAGGGATACAAAGATACTCAACACACCTCCACAAATCATTTCTCTACTCTAGAACCTCGATTAATAGGTTCAATCTTGCTCAATAGACCTACACACCATAGGAATTTATCCAATTCAAATTTCATGTTAAAATGGTCAAGATTTTATCCTTTCTAGGGGTCTAAAGAATTTGAAAATGATAGCTCCCCTTGAGATAATGCACTCTCTTAGTTTGTCATAGGATCTTGTGCAGAATGCACAAGCATGGTATCATCCTTCTTCACATTCTTCCAACCTTGCTTTTCTTTCCAAAATTTTGCATTTCCCTTCTTTTTCTAAATTAGGATTTCTTCCTTCCAATTTTGAATAGGTGGTTTCACAAAACCACTTCTACAAAATTTTTGTTTATGTCCAACCTTATTTCAATTGTAGCAAATAATATTATACTCTAGAACAAAATTATTTCTCCTAATTTTAGTTCTATACTATGTAACCTTATGACCAAAATTGTTCCAAGAATAGCAATATCCATGAAAATAAATAGCATCATATCTTGGAGGCAAAAATGGTCTTTTGCCCATGTAGTCATTTCTTCTTTCTCTAGATCTACTATTAACAACCAAGTTATGCCCAATTTTTTTGCAAGAATAACAATAACCTTAAAAAGATTAAGTGAACCTGGTTGGGGCATGTTGAATAGCAAGTGGAGGACCTCTGAATCTTCTTTGTCTATGGACTGGGATAAATCCACGTTATTTATTATTGCTATCTTGATTTGATCTTGTATTTCTAGAGGGAGTCTTCTTAGGTTCTTCAATGCAATATTTTTACTGCTTTATTTTAGAATTGCCTTCTGCCTTGAAATTCTCATACAGGTTTGTAGATGGACTAGTTATTAGACTTTTACCTTTCTCAAAATCAAGACCGGATTTTTATTTTGATGGATTTTGAGAGCTAATAATTTCATCAACAATGTTAGAACCTACCTTTAGCTTTAGACACTTGTCAATTTTTTCTTTTTCTTTATCCAGTTCTTTCCTCGGGGAAACAATCTCTTCTTCAAGCTCGAAGAATTTAAAAAATTTGTCATTGACCTTGACAGTTAGGCAATCTATAACTCTTTTACCTTCTTCAACTTGAACTTTCAACTTTCTAATTGCTTTTACTAATTTTTCAAGTTTGTACTAGAGTTCATCATTCTTTTCTCTTTCTTCATCCAAATCATTTAGAGTATAAATGAGTTCTCCTTCATAGTCCACGAGACAATCTTCTTTATTGAATTCAAATTCAAATTCATCCTCCTCCTCATGGAGTATGTTCTCTTTTTTCAAAGAAATATTCTTCTTGGTCACTACTTCATTCCCCACATGTTCCAAAGAAACGATCTACCTTAGTTGTTAGGCTTGTATCTGTAACCTTGCTTTGATACCAATTGTTGAATACACCAGAATACTGAGAGGGGGGTGATTAAGTATACTTCAATTTTCAATCTCAATTAATAATTGTTGGAGCTAAGTTATACCATTTAAGAATTCACATTCTTAATCAAAAAAGGAAAGAAGGCAAGCATCCACACAAGAACATAGTTGACACTAGATTTATGGGGAAACCCCCATGGGGGAAAAAACCATAGTGAGAAATGTTTCTAGGAGCTAGACTATACTAGTTTAGCCTCACAATTAAATAATATTTACAAAAATGTTTAGGGTTACAACCCAAGGAAGCTACCAATCCATGTTTATACAAGTTTTTTTTATGCATTATAACCCAAGGAAGCTACTTTTCTTAATCCATGTTTATACAAGTTTTTTTTATGGTTTATAAACCAAGGAATCTACTATTCCCTGATAAAAGGAAAACAACTGAAATATGACTGACTTTATGGCTTCAACCCACTAATAGTCATCAATTTTGCACATTAGGTCTATAGCGGATCTTATCACACTCTGGGCTTCATATTTATATATATTCTACTACCTATACCTTTCTATTCTTTGAACTCATATACATTCCCAGATAGGGTTGTAAAATACAAATTTAGTGAGCCATAAATAAGAAAATATGAAACTTGTAGCATGTTGGCCTACATATCCATTGGTAGTATAAAAAATGATAAAACATTATTTAAATTTCTCCAAAATGAGTCGGCATGACCCATACAACATCTTCAATAACTCCATAAACTCTTCTCACACATGAACTTGTGGTACACATCATTAGCATGCCTTAGTCCACCTCAACAAAAACATATCTTAAAAAAATAATATTGAAGCAATTGTGCAGTATTGGAATCAAGAAATATTTCCATGTGTTTCATACCTTAGATACTATCGGACATGTGGAGTGTCCACACAAACTCATATAATTGATCTTTACAACCTTCTACTGGCACAAGTACCCAAACACATATTTTGATGAAGATTAGGCATCTGATATCAATCTGTTACTTTGAAAACTAAACTTGCAAAGTGCCAAAACACTTGAAACTTCAATATACCATGCATTGTACATCACTAAGTATGTCCTCAAAACACATGTTCTCATGAAGATTAGGCATCTAATATCAATTTGTTACTTTGGAAAACTAAACTTGCAAGTGCCAAACAATTTGAAACTTCAACATACCGTTTACTGTACATCTTTTGAGTATGTCCTCAAACACATGTTCTCCGATGAAGATTAGCATCTAACATCAATCGTTACTTTAAAAACAGCCCCTATGCAAGTGCCAAAACACTTGAAACTTCTCAATATACCATGTGATTTTACATCATTAAGTATTTCCTCAAACCATGCTTGTCCTCAAAAACTTCATTCTGTGATATAATTCCAAAACAACTTTGAAACACTTTTGCTCTATCATAGCACATACCATAACCCTCCCAATAATTTGTTAACTTCTAATATAGGAGGAGCAAGGATATTAAAAATGATATAAACACCTCACCATATCCACTGGGCCTAACTCTTTTGAACCACAAGACTAAATCTTGCTCTGGTGAAGAATGCCGACCAAAATACTATGACTCTATCTTAGAGTACACACTATGAATTCCTTAGACAAAACTTCTGCAACTTGCCACTGTGTGCGGTACACCAAACTAGCAAAATATCACTGTAGTCATACTGAAAACTCATTAAGACATGTGTACCTACCTCTACATCATACTTAGGTAACACTTTCATTACTAATCTTCCATACACAACAATGCTCACTTGCACCACTAGATATCTCTACATATGAATAGACTCTAGAGCATATACAATCTCAAACATACTTTCAACAGCAATGAGAATCAAGCTTATCAAGTTGCAACACTATGTTCCCTTATTTTGGCTCCGAATTCAAATATGTCGATGTCAACATTTTATTATTTGAAATTAAAATGTCTAAAGTTGGCTATCAAGATTTAATTTTTGAGAAATTAGAATAATAGCATGTAAATACCTAGTTATTG
This sequence comes from Sequoia sempervirens, assembly GCA_007258455.2. Lineage (NCBI taxonomy): Eukaryota > Viridiplantae > Streptophyta > Pinopsida > Cupressales > Cupressaceae > Sequoia > Sequoia sempervirens. Next base: position 26,401,727 of record VDFB02000013.1, read on the forward strand.
CATCATTTGGACATTAAGTAAAATTAATAAGAAATGATCTAACAAATTGGAGAGTTTATGAATAAGCAATTATCAAGAGCATTATTTAGCAAGTCAAGAGCATCCATTAAAGGATTTATTGTAGTAATTCAAGATCCAAACATCATATCAGAATGTATATGAGTGTGTTCATGTTTATGTTTCCATATTGTTTGTGAAGGCTAATCTTTGTAGGTATCCAAGCAATTCAAGCCATTCAAGCAATCAAACAAGTAATATCAAGACCTTGAGGAGATGTATATGACTTCAATCCTTCAAGGAAGCCATTAAATGGTGGTGAGTTGCAACAATATTTGGATTCATCATTCATTCCTATCATTTATCCATTTATCATTGAGATTTCCATTGTGGAATAGGGTTTGACTAAGGCAAGCCCCTAAATGGCCCAACCTTTCTTCTTTCAAGATTGAATATGCGGGTTTCAGGTCTGAAGAGGATTGAAGGAATATTAAAGATCAATTATTTGTTATTGTAATTGAAACCCTACACCTTGACAACTCATGAAAAATTGGTTACAAAATTATCTCAAAGCGATCCAAAAGTGTCACAAGTGGGAAACGAAAGCTTTGACTCGACACTAGAGGACTACAAAAACAGATCTAATTTTTTCCTATAAAAACAATGATGCTTGGGGTGCCTATGTCATGCCTTTTCAGCTCCATATTTGAATCATAGGTGCATAATGTCTTGCTCAGTCCCTTTCTACAGTCTGATTTCTTCTATAACTTCTCAGATCTTTTGTATTTGCATCAAAAGATTAATTTACATCATTAGGACAATTAGATCATTACATTTCATCCTAAGGACATTTCTAGATTTGGTTAAGGGTTGGTTGAATCACCTATTAGGTTGAATCACATCCCATTCCACACACATCACAAACATTCCAATGGAATTTTGGAAAGGTGTCAAACCCTAAGGTGAAAACTCAAAGGTTTCCCTTTCCCCAATGTTCTAGATTATAACTATTAGTTTTGACATTCTTTGAGTGTCTCCAAAAAAATTCTATGTATTGTTTTGATAGTTTATTGATTGGTTGGTTAGGCAGAAGGTCATCAAATCATTCAGAGGATTTTATAGTTTATCTTCTCAAGATCAATAAATAAATGCATATGTTTTTTATTGAATTATTAAGTATACTCTTATAAAGTTCTACAACTTTTATTATTTATTGATTTGCACATGTAGATCCTAGTTTATGTGTGCATTTGAGTAAATATGGTCTTCAGGTATATCTTGGTTAAGGTGGCTTATTTGGTTCCAACTGCTATATATTTTGCATAAAATCCATCCTTTATGCCCAATTGGATATAAGCACTGCTCTCTAATTTGTTCCCCATCCCATCAATTCAAAATATTTTAAACAATTAAAACATTATACACATTTTTATTGTGTTGTCTTTCCAAATTCCATGTGTAAGTGCATAATATTAATAGGGGTTGTTATATCCATATTTTAAAATGCTTTTCTTGGTAAGCCTTTTCTACTATATGAAGGCGGATAGCCTTGTAATTTCAAACCAAAACATAGGTACCTTGTGACAATCAAAATAGGGGTACACTATGTAGTGGGTATGGTTTGTAGCAAGGTGATTATTCAGGCCTTATAGTATCATATAATTTAGCACCCTAGGGAAACCCCCTTGGTATTGGAAAACTAGAAGTGAAGGAGGCCTTACCCACCTTAGTAATTAGTTCTTAGGTGCACAACCTAAATATAGGATTTGTGGTATTCTTCCTAGGTTTGACACCCTTGGCACCTAGAAGACTATCCAACCTTAGGAATTTGGGACATATAACTCAGATTGCCAACAATCCTTATGCATGTTTGATTCACATGTTTGTTCAATAGGAGGTGTATAAGAAGATATTCCAAAATTATTCTTAGATACATCATAGGAAAGCATAAAAGGACTAAAAGGTGGGTCTCCATAAAAAATTGCTATGGCATTATGAAGCATAGAAAAACTTGTAGAATCCACTATAGGGGGTTCATTAGAAGGCAATGAATGGGAATCATGAATGAAGTATGGTCTAGGGCCAATAGTCAATTGATCTATTAAAGCAAGAAAGGATATATAAGAAGCATGAGATGAAGGCTATTATATAAAAGAGTAGAGGTGATATGGTTTTGGGAAAATGAAAAAAGCATATGTAAGGGGAAAGGAAAAGTACTAACCAAACCTATGAAGGATGAAAAAGAAAATACACGATGCAACAAAATCTCCATAGAAAATGCATCTCCCATCCATAGGATAAAAATACATGGGTGCATCAAAGATGGAAGGATTGCGTATCACAAGAGATGGGAACATTTTAAAATTAGAAATATGTGCATGTAAATCAGTAAGAGGGATTGACCTATGCGGATCCATGATGGACAATTCAAGTGTGTGAGGATGGAATCAAATAGGTGTATCAACATGTATGCCCAAACCCTAATCAAAGTATGATAATCCTATATAATCAAAGGTGGATCTCAACCCTGGGAATTTTGAAATAAGAAGGAAAAATAGAGATACAAACAAGGGTGGATAACATGAGAGAAAATAAAGTTACACTTTAGACCACAAACCCTAGGAAGAATTAAAGCAATGAAGCATAAATATGAAAGGGAAAACAAACTCTAATTAGATTGGTGATAAGGAATAATCAATTAGAAAATTCAAATTTGAAACTCTAATGGAATAAGGATAAATCCTAGGGTCAACTAATAGGGTTTGTAAGAAAAATCAAGTTCATTAGGAATACAATCTCTTTTACATAATTCTAGGATAATTGAATTAAACCAAATAAATAACCACACTTGACCTAGATTTGTAGTAGTTGGGATTAAATAAAGGTGCAATAAGTATTCAATAATTAAATGAGAAGGGGTAAGGCACTTAACTTTGGGAATAGTGATGAATAGTGTTGATGTCACGTACAGTATAATCATCTAGTTACAAAATATAAATGCTTGTAGTCTACTCAATTTCAAGCTCTATATAATTGCAAAAATACTTGTGACCAAATTTGAGCCCCTTAAGATCAAATCCAAGGTCTATAGAAGTGATCTAATGCATTGGATTTCTCTATAACCCAAGGAAACTGGGTAAACTATAGACTTCCAAAACATGATTGCTCTAATATTTGATATTTGGACTCATGCAAGGATAAACACTTAAAAATAACTTGAGGGAAGTTATTTGATTGCTAACGCGAAGTTCTTCTAGGTAAACCCCTTTGATGGGCTATCTTTATGGCTTGGATTGAAGATTTGAAGTTGATATTCTCAAGTATTTAGATGGCCTATATGGAGATGTATTATTTCTCCAAGTTAGAATATCAAAGTGTGCTCTAATGATTTCTCTTTGTAATCCCATGTGAATTAATTACACATTAAATAACTTAAATACCAATACATAATAATAATTCACACAAATGTGTGTCAAGCTAACTAACTCCCAATGGTTGATGGAAATGACGAAAGCTAAAATATTTAATTTTAATAATTTGAATTTCGAAGTTGATTGCATGGCACTCAAGATTGATCCACAATACAAATATATCAATCTTGAAAACAAGAAAGATATATAAAAATGTGCCCTAATAATAAGATAAATAGATGCAAATAAGAATAAAATAAAATAAAATACATAAAAATATTTAAAAATTAAAATTAAAAAATAAACTTAACTTAACACAGCAATATATCACTTATCAATATATTAAATTATTCTATTAAGTAAATTAAAATTAACATAAATGTGCAGATTTCATAACCTAACATTTAAATTATACCACTTGTTTAAAATATGACAAAAGATGAAATCCACAAGGTTTTGCTGACACATCTCTTATTCAAAGAAAATTCAACATGTATTTGTTGTTAGCAAGAATAAAAATAAAATAAAGTTGGTGAATATCACAGAGCGATTTTGCCCCTTGTTTTTTTCTGAATGCGATTATAACTAGGAATTCTGGAGCATATGGTTCCTTTTAGCCCCTTACCCTATTTCAGAGCTTTTACCATATACTTATCTGCTGTACAGTATTCATCTAAGACTTCTTGTATTGTTAAGTTTTTCTTTTGACACTTGACAGCAAATGCAATTGACTATTAATGCATTCTATGCTTCACCATTCATGACATAAGGAAAAAAAAATTGCCCAGCTCAAAATTATAGATCATAGTTATTTAAAGTAATCCCTTTTCACAAGACAAACAAATACTTTGGCAATCATTCTGTATTTCTATGGTTATGACCATTGGTGCTATTATGCTTAATCCTGAAGTGCCTTTGGCATTAAAGCTGCTGGTTGAGGAAGCCAAGAACAAGCTTATTCACCTCCTCAGGGAATTGCTCTTGAACAAAATGACACCCTTCTGGGAAAAACTTGATCTCCAGATTGGGCACTTCAGATTTCAGGATATCACTGTTGATATAATACTCCATCCCTGGAAATTTGAGTACATAATCTTTGGTACCCATTATTAGAAGTGCTGGAACTTTAATAGTATAATCTGTTAACTCAGCCAATTTACCCCACTTGCTGTATTGCAAATTAACACCCAAAGTGCAGAGCATGTAAGTTGTATGATAGAATATCCTTACTGAATGTTTCAAAGACATAACAAAAACAATTGTTTTCAAGATTTACCTCATCATAGAAATGTAGGGAACTTGCATAGGGAAAGCAAATCCTGAATTCTCATACAGACTTGAGTATGTTTTGAGGTCATCCTTAGTAAACCAAGAAGGCAGTGGAGTTGCAGGATCATAGAGGTCCATGATCTCTTTACCCTCTTTTGCCACTGGCAGTTCACTTCCAGAGAAAAGGGTATATATATTCCTTACCACTGTTTCTGCATCAAAACGCCCAAAGTCTGCCAAGGCTCTTCCGGGCTCCTATTATTAAACCAAAAAGAAAATCCATTAGTAAAGAAGCCAATTTAAGGGCTGACATTAAGTGGCAGAAACAGGGAAATTGAAAGAGACCTTCCAATGTCTAATATAAAATCCTTCTGGAAACAAATCCAACTGAACAGTTTTATGGCCTGGTCTCAAATACGGTATACCCAATGTGACAATGCCTCTCACTCGCTCAGGGTAGAGGAGATACAGGTAATATGCAATCGATGCTCCAAAATCCTTGGCCACAACAAATACCTGTAAAACTCAGGGAAGCAGAAATTTCGGATGTGAGTTGGGGATACTAGGTTATCAAGGGCTCATAAATTCATTGAATAGAGTTTTGGGTACTGACTGTCTGAATGCCAAAGGCATCAAGAAGGCCGGCCATGTCCTCCACAAGATCTACAGAGTTGCCTTTCTCTATTTGGGAAGGCTGATCAGAAAGTCCATAACCCCTGAAGTCAGGGGCAATTGCATGAAATCCTGCATCTGCTAAGGCAATCATCTGATGACGCCATGAATACCAAATTTCAGGAAAGCCATGCAGCAACAGCACAGCTGGACCTGTAACGAAATCTCATTGAGGCATGGCCATACATTATAAGAACAATAAGCTAAAAGTACATTAAGTAACCTTATAAGGTGCGAGAAATACCTGATCCAATGTCTGCAACATGTAATTTCAGTTCCCCAACATCAACATGCCTGTGCTGTATTTTCTCCATGTTCGGGGGTGAAGAAAAGCTGGGTGCTGTGAGAGGGTTTATAAGATTTTGTCGGTGATTGACAAAAGACGTGGTAAGGAATCTTGTATATTTTGTCCACATCTACCGTAAGGAAAAAAAAAAGGCGAAAGGTCATAATTGTTGGGGCAGCTCAAAATATTGTTGAACTCTGTAAGGATTAGGTTAGGGTGGTTCCAAGGAGAGGGCTTCTTAAATTTTGGGTGGTGTTAAATGTTTTCGGAATATTTTAATTTTCATTTACAAATTTAGTATAAATTGAGTTTTAAGTGTTTAAGTTTCAAAATTTATGAAAATTGGTGGTTCATGAATTTTATTATTTTGTATATTTAATTCAGAATAAATAAATATGTAATAATTAAAAATTATTAAGCGATGTTTATTGGTGTTTCATTTTCTGTTGAGCATCACGATGATAGAGGTCATCCCCACAACAACCCTCTTGGGCCTCAATCTCCCAACTTGCAAGAGGTGGACTTTCCTCCCTTGTTTGTGGTGTTAGGCAAAAAATATGTCCTCAAAGATCATGGATTCGACTATTGCGAGGGGATGACGAAGATGTGAAAAGAGGAGTTGGTTGTGTTTGATGGTGTTGAAGAATATAATTAAAACTTGTTATGCTAAGAGAGGAAGGCATCTAGCTTCCCACTTTCCATCTTAGTCGAGCCTCATTGACTAATTCAATCATTTTGATAGTTTGTTATAAAACACACTAAGCAACAAATGTAATTGATAGAGATGTGGTTGAGTTAATAAGGGATTAGAGACTTGAATAAAAGTGTAGTGAGTAATAGGTCACCTAATGCATGAACTATGGTTTTGATGCTTGAGAATAAAAGAGTTGATATAATCAAAATGATTGATGCAAAATAATGCTAAGATAGAGATATGAGTTATAATTTTGTATATTAAAGTTGCTCTAGTAGTGAGTAATACTTGTTGATAGAGGTTGGTCCTAGTTGATAGATAATGACCTAGTGGTGATGTCCTTTTATACATATCCTAGGTACACAATTTGAATGTTTTTACATGAGATTCAATAATGTTAAATCTAGGGGTTAAATATTCTATTAGAAGTAATAATACAAGTTTAAAATTTGATCTTAACAAAATAGTATAAATTTTGAAATAACTTAAGAAAAATAAAAATGCAATGGAAATCAACAAGAATGTAAGAAGAAGAGAGATGGCATAACATGTTTCCTAGGAAACTCTTACAACCTCAAGCTAAGTTTTTGGAACAATATCATGAATCCCTATAGGAGCTATTGTACATACAACATTAGAATATTAGTATCTAACTAGTATCCTAACATTATAATAATGTTAATCCTACTAAATAGTCAAATGAATGCAATGTCAAGCGAACTGGGCGTGGGCGCGGATGTGAGAGAACTGGCAAGCGGGAATTTTTTTTTCAAATCCCCTGTGCGTACTAATGGCCGTGGGCTCCCTGCCTCTGGTTTGGGGGTTTTTGCGGAGATCCTTGCTGTAGGTAGGAATGGCGGAGCTATGGTTGGGCGAATGCCTGTGGCAGATGCGGCCAAGACTGATAAAGTTGGGGATGGTGGTTCCGGCGCGAACCCTAGACTTTGTGGTTCGGCCTTTAGGGCCAAATCGAATCTTAAGCTGGGGGATAAGCTATTTCGTGGCTTTATTCCAGTGATGAAAGCTATTACTGTAAAGCTAAAGGATGAAACTTTAGAAGAAATAAATGAAGAAGAAGCTGAGCTCTCTGAGCGTGGTGTCATCTGCAGGTTTCGAGGATTCTGGCCTAGTCTTCCTCAGCTGCACTCTTGGATCTCCAAGGAGTGGGAACCTCTTCTTTCTGGTAATATTCACATTTTCCCTCTAGCCAAGGGATTATTTATTGTTAAATTTGACAATAGCCAGGATAGAAAAACTATATTATGTGATCATTTTTTTAGCTGGGGGGATCAATATCTGCTGATGATCAAACCCTGGCATTCAAATTTTAATCCAACATCTGAAACCTTTAGTAAAATCCCGATCTGGGTTCGCTTGCCTAATCTTCCCCTCCACCTCTGGAATGATTCTCTTCTTGAGTTGGTTGGGGAAGCTCTTGGGGATTTTTTGTATGTTGACAATGCATCTTCTGATATCTTTCATTCCACCTTTGCCCGAATACTTGTGGAAATTGATGTGTCAAATGGATTGCCTGTTGAGGTTTCGTTAGAATCCTCCAAGGGGAATTGGGTTCAATCTCTGGACTATGAGGGATTACCTTTCCGTTGTAGAAGATGCTTTAAGACTGAACATGTTGTTGCTCATTGTGGTTTTGAGAAAAAAATAAAAAGGGAAAACTGGTGGATTGGAGCTGCTCAACATCATTATACTGTTGAGAAGAAATCTGAAGAAAAAAAGAGTTTCTTAGAGGCGGTTGCTTCTGAATCATAGAAATTAGGAGCCGCTCCTTCGGCTTGTCCTTCGGGAGGGGTTGATTCTTCCTCTCACATTGAACCTCGGTCTAAGTCTCTGTCTGCCTTTTCTGGTGGAGGGGCTTCGATTTCTCTTTCGGTCGGCTCTTCGAATAAGAACCAATTTGCACGGCTAGTCAAGGATGTTTCGCCCAGGGCTGCAAATGATCAAAACTAGGATTGTGATGTGCTGGCTTGGCAGGAAAAGGCAGCACAAGTGGAAGAAGGTTGGATTACAGTCACGAGTAAAAAATCAAAAGCTTCCGGGCCTTCTCTAGAAATGATGCTTCATTCCCACAAGATTAACTCTAAATGTAAAACATGATGTTCTTGGCTTGGGAGCCGGCTTTTTGGTGGCTGTTGGCTGTCCTTTTTTGCAGTCTGGCTTTTCTGGTTGTAAAGGGTTGTAGATCCCTTCAAAATCTGCTTTTCCCCTAATATCAAAAACATTATAATAATGTTATAGTTACGAGACTTTCCATTAAGGGCATCAAGTTTTATAGGGACAGGAAACTCTCTGACCAAGCTGTGCAAAAAATTTCAAAGATAAAGAAGGAAAAGGAGGATCTGCAAAGGACTACCAAAAGTAGTTACAATTCAATGAAGATTGTCTCGCATTGGAGGAAGGTGTTGAAAGTGCTTATGGAGTACATTACCCTGGATGTTCGTTACAATAGGGTTTTTGGGTACCATTTTGTGCTCCTGAACCATTTATGGCCTCAGGTTAGGGTTTCTTTCCATTTCTATCTTGCTACCTCTCTGAATTCTAGTCTTCAAAACTATAGTCAAAATCTGATTAGGCATTCTATTCTCCATGAGGGTTTTCTTGTTCTAATCTATGAACATTTCAAAGCTTTGTTGGCTTTGTCCCACTAGACCCCTTCTTCCAGGGGAAGGGTTGCAATTAAGGGGAAAGGTAATTCTAGTTTCTCTCCCCAGGAGAAGGGTAAGAGAAAGGTCTCAGAGGATCCCTCTTATTATATTAATCAGAATGATTCGCAGTCGACCCCCTCGTTGAAATACTCCAGCTACCCTGCCACTGACAGAGAGGATAAGCCTCATTATCCCAGTGAATTCAAGGTAGATGACCATTACTTTAAAGCTGAATGTGAATTTCCTGATGACATTCTTGCTATTGCTCATAATGGGTATGTGGATTTCTTCCAGTTAATTAGATGGGTGTTTTTTGAGATTAAGGAACTTAAATTGAATCAGAGGGCTCTGAACAGTAATCTTGAAAAGGCTAAAAAGAATGACAATAATAACAGAGACAAAGAAAAGGCCACTGACTTATGGACTGAGGAAGAAAAGAAATACATGGTGGATTGCCTCAAGAGAACAGTTGAGGATTTGCAGCAATTTAAGAGTAACCATGATGGCAAGCTTTCTGGTATGGAGGAAAAGATGAAGAACATAAAAGACTATATCCACAAGGTTTTGGAAATGAGCAACAAAATTTCAAAATCTACCATGAAGACCATGAATACGATGGTTGATAATCTGGAAAATGCCTATCAGGTTAGGACTGTTGTGTATGTGGATGTTGAGAAAGAGGAAAGCCAGGTGGAAGGCATGGGGTCAAGTAAAAGAACCAGAGCAAACCTGAAGAGGAAGGATGACCAGGCTCTTGTTAACATTTAGGAGATTAAGAAAGTTGCTTTAAATATGAACAAACTCGAGCAGGAGGTGGCGAATATCCTTAGGAATCTGGCCTAATGGTTGGACTTTTGTTGGCTTTTTGTTGTGCTGCCTTGGGATGGTTCCTTGTTTTCTTCTTTGATGGCAACTGTCTATTTTTTGTCATGTTCTTTTTGATGTTGTATCTCTCTTGTTTATTGTTAAGGGTTTCGGGGTCCCTTCAAAACCTACTTGTTCCTTAATCAAAAACATTATAATAATGTTATAACATCATTACTATGACTTGTAAGGTGTATAACACACCTACTATTAATAGGGACTAAGTTATCCTAGGGCCACAATTTAAATTTTAAAAATAGACAAAGTAGGTCAAAAGAAATTTGACAACATTGAACTAGGTCAAGATCATATGTGTAGTTTTAAACTTAGAAGAGGAAATCATGATCAAAGAGTTGGAATTATTCTAAGTAGGGAAAAGGTGACGTTTCTTAATGTAAGTATGAGTTTGAGGTTAATGAGTGCACCAAATTAGTCAAAATCACGTGTTAGGGAAATGCACTTAGGAAACCCACGTAAATCTACATAAGAAAACATACCATAAAAATTAAAAGACAAGCACAAGTAGAACCATAATAGCTCTAGAACAACAATCTAGATTCAACCTATGAACTACACATAAAATTGAGTTTAATTAATAATGATATGAACTCTTGGAACTTGTGTATTCCATAAAGGGATATACACAAATCAAGGAGAGAAAATAATGAATTAAAAAATAACATGATAATATAATGAACAATATAAAAAATGATCATAAGGATGATAAACTAATCATGAACTTGAAAAAGTATAAACATGTTAAGTAATATATTAAAATTTGAGTATGATAATCTAAAAAATGAGAATATGTGTTATAAGGATATCATAGAAAAAGTAGAGATACATACCTAAGATAATTTTACTTATGTTTAGGTTGTGTCTATGGATGTAGATAAAAGATGACCCCACCTTTTTGTCCCCGATGTGAAATACACATATCTTAGAAAAATCATACAACAATCATGCACCCCAAGTGACAAGACCAAATTAAAAGCATTGAAGAGAAAAAAAATAGTACATATAAATAAAACATGGAAATAAATATATACCAAATGGAACCAATATTATATTGACTAAATTGGTATTACCTAGTGAAGCTATCTTACTTTATTTCATGTTACATAAGTGAAGAATAATGCACCACTCTCTTTATGAAGAAATGCGTCGTGCAATTATGGAAATCATGATGTAGTCTTATAACTCACATTTTCATGATTTTGAGATGTATCTTGACACGATTCATGTATAATTTATGTCACTTTAATGCTCATTATATACTTTTGTAACCATACCACCATGAAATTGTTTTATTGATGTGTAAATGTATGTATATCTTATCTTTATCTTAATTATATGTGCCACATGTTTTAAGTTTAGATTATTTAATCATTAATTATTAGGTAATAGCCTATTTACTCCAACACCCCCCCTTAAGATCAAATTAGGAAGAAACTAAACAATTGATATCTAGGAAGATAAGATGAATGCAAAATGGATCTCAGCTACAAGGCCTGATGAGGTACTCATGAACAAGCAATTGAAATCTCTCATAACTCTAGAGGAAAAAGAGAAAAACTCATGAGAAAAAATCTTCTCCAAAAGAGAGATAAAAAATGAAACCATACATGTGACAAAGAAAAGTAGGACTTAAAATTTCCCCCCAAGTGTTGATTTGGTCACATAAGTACAATCAAGATTCCCCCATAGGAGAGAAAGGATGAGACAATGAATCCCCCCAAAAGGAAGAAGCTCCTCTACCAAAAGTGAATGCATGAGGAAGAATACTAAAGATGATCCAAAAACAACTAACATTATTCCTCCCATTAGGAAGAAACACATCCAATGGTGCATGAAAAAAAAACCTCTCAAGAGAAACAATCTCATGGTGGATGCCATGGAAGAATGATCAAGGTTCCACATGTCTAAATCAAATGAAGCTAAATCCACTGAAGCATATCCAAACAACTATGAAGATCCACTCTAGATGCATGAGAGTGAGGACTAGCCAATGGTAGGGCTAAGTCATCTAGAGAAAAATAACATAAGGCATACATAGAGAGGTATGATCTGCTATCCCAAATGCAAGAATATCTATATGTGAAAGTCTTTGATAACAATTGAATCAGGTGTGAAATCTACAGTCTTACTTGCCCCACTATGTGCAATCTAATTGATGGAAAGGAGATTGGAAGATAATGAAGGGACACGAAGTACATCATGAAATGTGTCATCATCAACATCTATGGATCCTTTCCCAATAACACTCATATAAGTGCTACTCCCCATCAAAACATGTGGTAATGTGCTTGAGCTAAGGAATCACATTCACAAGACACCTCATATTCTTCTTCCTCTTCTAGGAGGGACTCATCTAAGAAGGATCGACCATGTTAGAGTTGATGATCAAACCTCATAGCTCCTAGAAATCACATGCAAGAAATTATCCTATCAGAAAAGAGAGATCTAAGCAAGATGATGTGCTCAACAACCTAAGAAATTGTATTGATGCAATAACCTGAATTAATTATTACAATGAAGGTGAATTCTTATAAAAGCATTAAAAACAAACATTAGATGAGAATTTGATTGGATTGTGACAAGTGTCTTAATCTCGTGCAATGAGACAAATTTTGACCTATATTTAGCTCAATCTAATATAAAAAAGTAATTCCTAGGTTTATCTTAAAAGTAATTAAAGTAAAAGGGTATCTAATAATTAATTAATTATCAGGTAATGACCTATTTACTCCAACAAATAATATAAGATCACAAATATTGTGTGCATTAGAAACATGAAATATACTATCATCACATAATAAAGCATCATTAACATTAATATTTTTATTTTGAATATTAGAGTCATCAAATGCATTATGAGAAGAGAAAGAACAAACATGATAATTAGAAGGCATATGATTAGTGGTAGAAAGAATACATTCATTAGAAATATAATCACTAAGATGGTAATTATAGATAGGTAACACTAAATTAAAAAAAAATAGGGTCCTAAAGGAAAGATGAAGCAAAAGGGATGTATGTAGAAGAGTCTATTTATTCAAGAGTATAAATAACATGATATGTGGAAATAATACACTTACTAGGCTTAAAATCAAATGAAGCAATATCCCTAATTGCATTATAAAATGTTGAGGTGAAGTCCTCATCAACATTTGTCACACAAAGTGGATAATAATTAGAAAACATGTAGAAAAATGAAGACAAGTTCTCTAAAATTGATTAAAAGGTTATCATAATCCCTATGAAGGATGGACAATGAGATATATAATGAAAAAATAAATGCTCATTAATATCAACCAAATAGTGCTTAGATTTTATATCTATATATGTCACTATAGTATGTATAGGTATATTCTCATTAATAACTAATTTAGGCAGAATATCTATGTCATAAATTGAGATATCAAGTTTTCTTATATAACTAATATATGTAATCAAATAAGTCATTATTTATGGTGAAGTATCAAAATTTACTTAGATCTTCTCTAGACTTTCTTCATTGTATCCTTATATGCAAAAATGATATAAATACTAAATTTCAAAGAGATGCCTTAACTTAAGTATTGTAAATTCGATAAAAAAAAGTACTATATTCCTTATGTCTTTTTATAAATGAATGTCTATTCAACATTTAATTAATATAAAAGATAAAAGTATAGTAATCACACACAAAAAAGTGGATGGTAAAAATAAAATCCCCTAACATCTAGATAGGACTAATTCCAAATGATAGAAAGTCACAAGATGAAGCCCAAATATAATATAAAAAAGCTAAGCAGCTAAAATAATTCTCGCAGGAGGTGGTATTTATCACCAAGATTCCCTAAAATATCACCGAGGGTAGGATTTTTTGGAAGCACAATCTAATGATATCATACATTCTAAAATTTGAAAGCACAATCTAATGATATATTCCACTAGTGAACGAATGAGTACAAAATAATGTCCATTATATAATACGAGAGTGTCTAAAATATACAATGATTTCATTGTATATATAGGCAAGATAGAAGAGATGGGAAGGTAGGACCAAACATTTGACTATCCCTCCAAATGTGTAACAAATATTTTATCATATGACAAGTGTTTAAGTATGCATAAAGTGTGCATTAAATAGGTGCCTTAAAAGGTGAGTAAACGTGTCTCAACCACATGAAATTAGTCTAAAAGATAAGTCCCTAAGTGGAGACATAACTAGTGCTAATAGGTCAACCTAGAAAAGGTGATTAGCTAACTAGATATGAAATAACCCTATTTACACTAAGATCTCCCATTGAGAAAAACTTAGGGAGGATAAATACAATGATGATGGGTCCAAAATACTAGGCCATGTTAGGTACCCATGTACACATTTATCGTAAACAAAGTAAAGGAGAAAAATCCCTCTCTAAAAGAAAAATGATATGATGAAAACACACAAGTGAAGAAGATAGAAGGTAGAAGGAGGAATCATCATGACCCCCTAAAGAATACTTATAGCACAATGTCCAAAAAATTTTCCCCCATAAGAGAAAAAAAGAGAGATGGTTGATGTGATGTCCCAAAATAGTGAGAAGGAAAGAACTCCATGTGAGGAAATGCTCCCTCCCAAAATTGAGATTAGAAGAGAAACCATGTACACTCCCCTAAAAATACCTCTTGTAGTGTTGGTAGATGCTTGAAAATGGACGTTGAAGATAATCCATGATTCAAAGACAATGAAAATTCCCATGATGATGATTTCTAATGGTTCTCAAATATCTCCAATCCAACACTAAACTATGAAAAATGTTGATAGGATGAATTAGGTACCGTATAGGATTCAAGTACATGAACCATGGATGTATGGTGGCAATTGAACTGATGAGAATCTAATACTAGTATATCTGATGTCAAAATAGATGATTCTCAAATTAGATATGTGAACTCGTGAATATATACAAAATTTGTCACTATAAAATTTGATGTACGGAATGAAGGAGAAATATCCAAAGATGTATATGGAGTGACAATAACATTGATGTGATTTTCATCAAATAGACGATGAATGTCCTCAATTGTTCATCCAAATTTGTAATGTGGGATTATACAAACAAGGATGATATTTTTGGTAGAAATGCATCTCAATGTGGCAAATCTAGAAAATTGATGTCAATATTTTGGTGCATATAATCATTGGAAGTCATGGAGATATCAATGTTGAATTTGAATGTAGCAACAAGTGATGTGGGATATGTAGTATTAAAAAGGATTTGGATGAGATTATGTGAGATATGATGACATAATTCATCCCCATAATTATTGCTCCCATAATATGTACATTTAATTTTGCAATTTTTAGATATGATCTAACTATGAGAAAAATTGATATATAAATGCAAGCCCCCCCCAAAATGACTAGTGCTAAAACATAGACCCCCAAAAAATATGTGTAAGAGAAATTATAATGTTAGTGAGGTTGGATGCCTAAATTAATTATTTATAATCCATGATGAGGGTATGTGTAGGATCATGATGGGCCAAAAAGTGGTAATATGAAAAAAGTAGCGTTTTGCATTCGCCAAAAAATGTGAAAATCTCGAGTTGACTTTTTGTTGGGTTGGGTGTCAGTGCATTGCTCCAAAGCAATGCCCAAGCCAAAGTAGCATAAATCGGATATCCAATTTGTATCAAGTATATATATATAATGTATTATATTGAAAATATTTTAAAATGTATTATAATGACAAAATTTTGGTGTTACAAATTAGATATCCAATCTAAATCGAATATTTGATTTAAATCAGATATCCAATTTTTGCACAAATAGACCCAAGAGAGAGAGGAGGGGTTGAGGGTAGAGGGTTGATAGTTTATGATATCCAAGAGCATATATGACCTGCTGAGGGCAGAGGGCTGATAGCTTACAAGTTGGAGGTGGGCCGGGATGAGCATAGGGCTGAGGACAGCTGAGGGACAGTTTGTGGGAATGGGCGGTTAAGGGCCATAGGTAGAGGGAGAGAAATAGACCCAAGAGAGAGGGAGACTGAGGGTAGAGAGAGGTAGAAGGTTGATGAGGGTTGAGGGATTAGGGTTTGAGGGATTAAGCCTAGGGCTTTAAGGGTCAGGGCTCTAAGGGTTAATGGGATGGGGAGATGAGTGGAGAGAGAGAGGAGGAGGAGAGAGAGAGAGAATGGGGAGTGGAGAGATAAGAGGAATGGGAGGGCAGTAGTGGAGAATGGCAGGGAATGGTTATGGTTGAGGAGAGGAGAATAGAGGGTGAGAGACCGGAGCATATCGAGAGAGGGAGAGGCAGAGAGACACTCTGAGAGAGAGAGAGCAGAGGTTGATGGGCCTAGGTAGAGGGTTATAACAGGGTATATAGCCATGGTAATGGTCAGGGGTTAAGGCAGAGAGGAGGGAGGGAAGGAGAGAGAGGACAGAGGTGGGCTGGAGAGAGAGAGAGAGATAGGGGTTAATGGAGGAACAGTGGAGTAGGGGAGGAGTGGACGGAGATGATGAGAGGAGATGAGGGTGAGAGGTTTAGAGCTGCAGAGGAGATAGAGGGAGGGAGAGGATAGAGATAGAGGGTGAGGGAGGGGGGGGATATAGAGAGGGAGAGGGAGAGGGAGAGAGAGGGTGATGACATGGAAGAGGGTTTAATGGTTATGCAGAGGGGAGAGAGAGGAGTGGAACAGAGAGAGAGGAGAGAGAGAGAGAGAGAGAGAGATTATTATTATATATATATATATATATATATATATATATATATATATATATATATATATATATATATATATATATATATATATATATATGGAGAGAGAGAGAGATTATATTTTCAAGGTGCAGGTCTTAAGGCAGAGGGAGAGATAGAGTGGGATCTGGAATTCAAGGAGGTGAGAGGGGGGTGGAGACTCACAGAGAGAGTGGCGTGGCGAGACAGCCGCTGCCAGGCCAATGGCAGAGGCTTCCAAGGCTTGGAATCCATGGGGAAGGCCTAATGGCAGGGAGAGACAGCAGAGGAGTGGAGAGAGAATGACCGAGAAAGGATAAGGAGTAAGGGAGAGACTCTGGAGATAGAGCAGAGGGCAGATGTGGCTCATGGCTATAGAAAGAGTCACATTAGGAGAGGACAGAGGGAGGGGGAGTGGGAGGAGGGACAAGTGGTGGGAGATAGGAATGGAGACCGGAGGGAGGGTAGGGGTTGGATGGAGGGTGGAAAGGGAAGGAAGAATAAGAGATAGGAGTGGAAGGAAAGTGAGTGGAAGGTGGGGAGGGATAGTGGAGAGAGACCAAGAGTGGAGGATAATGGAAGGTGGAGGGTTTATGGCCTAGAAGGGAAATGAAGGAGTGACTCATGAAGAGGGAGAATCCAAGAGGAGAGGGGTGGGAGGGAGAGAGAGAGAGAGTGGGAGAGAAATGAGAGGGGTTAATGGTAGAGGGTAGGGATTTATGGTTTAGGTTATGGGTGAGGGAGAGAGGAGAGAGGGAGGAAGGGAGGGAGGGGGAGAGAGGGGAGGGACAGGAGAGATAAAGGGTGGGGAAGGGAAGCCATGGACGGAGGACAGAGGATGGATGGAAAGTGGAGATCCGAAGGGAGAGGAGAGGAGAAGAGGGTAGAGAGGAGAGAGAGAGAGAGATAGGAGGAGGAGGTATATAGGAGAGAAGATAGAGAGGGTAAGGTAGAGGCAGAGGGTAGAGGGGAAAGAGATGAGGACTGAGAGAGGACTGGCAGAGGAAAGAGTGGAGAGATGAGGGGAAGGACATAGAGGGTTTAAGGTTAGGGACAGGGAAAGGAAGAGAGATCTGGGGGAGAGGGGAATGGAGGGATGGAGAGGAAGGGGAGGAAGCCAAAAGAGGGGAGGGGAGGAGATAGGAGGAGTCAATGAAAGAGAGGAAGGAGGGGGGAGAGAGACAGAGAGTGAGGGGAGATATGAGAGTGATTGAGTGAGAGACTTGGGAGAGAGAGAGGAAAAAGAGATAATATTTAAATATTTTATATATTAGCAATATATATATGCCACACAACACATTAACAAAATATAGAAATATAGTTAAATATTATACATAATAATATTATATATTATATATTCAATACAAAATTTGTAAGAGATTATCATAAATTATATATTATATATTAAATTATAAACTATATTGTATATTCTAAACTAGATATATTAAAATAAAATATAAACTATTTATTGCATTTTTTAAATCATATATTATAAACTGTATAACATTTTTTAAAGTCATATCTAAAACAAATTAGATATCCGATTCAAATTAGATATATGATATTTCTAACGCAAACTTTATTGCCTAGGGATTAGCCTCGGGCTTGCTTTGGAATTTGGCTAGGACATGCCAATCCTATGAAGTCAACACAAAAAATATGTTTAACAGCTTACCTTGCTTTTCTAGACTTCACCCATGTGACTGACGACTTTTTTTTAGCCAAAATTGATGAAACAAAAAGGGTTTGTAAGGGATTTTCTCAGCTTTCCACCAATATAAATTATGTTTTAGTTTGAATTTAATAAATTATTATTATTCATTTTCTATTAGACTTATGACTAAAGTCCTGATTGATAGGCTGATTGAAAAACATCTATAGCTTTCAAACGGTATCACATTTTTTGAATCCAAAAAATGTGTCACATTCTATGCTTTGCATACTATAGGATTAAAAAAATTTGAATTTCACGAAGTTTTGACCAAGTTAAGGTGGTCAGACATACAAGTTTTTATATTTTTTAAAAGATGTAATAAAAATTCATAATTAATTATTTACTTGGAAAAAAAATAGAAAAAAATGTGTCACATCTAGACATGAGTCCTCTACTTATATCTAAAATTTTATAAAAAAATATTATCATTTTATTGTGGTTAGGGTGGTTAGATAGACACCTACTTATTTTTTCCCTAAAATTTAAGTACTACTGCATTGAAATTTCAAATTTCACCAAATAGATTTTTTTTTTTAAACTAAACCAAGTAGTTTAGAAACTACATTCAATTTTCCATAGATTCTATTCTTACATATTTTTGAAATAATATAGATAAATTATTCAAATTTTTACATCAAGTTGCCTAACTTTGATTTTTTTGAATTTTCATTGTCACTTAATGGCCTATTTTTTCCATGATGATCCTGCGCATACCCATGATTTATTTAATTTGTGATAAAATGGGCTATCCAAATCTTAAAATTACATTTATAGATGAATTCCTTGCAAAATTGTAATGTGTTCAAAAAATTTGGCCAAATTTTGATAACTAAGGTGAAAGTTATGCCTTATCAAAATTTAATGTAAAACTTGACTTTGGAGGCCAAAAAATAGTAAAAAAAACAAATTTTTAAACAAAAGTTTCACCATAGAATCCATAATGGAACCAAAAACTATTATAACTTGAAAAACCAACTCCCCATTTGTTAGATATAGTAAAAGAAAATGAACCCCCCTTTACAAGAAGTTTGATATAGTTTGATAATTAGCATACAATATTAACATTTAACTAACCACTAGCAATTAACCATTAGAAAATAAATAAAAAGTAATGGTAACTATTAAAGAATTTTCCACCCTTCCATGGTTCTTGAGTCAAAGGAAAAATTGATCAATGATTTGGTAGCCATTAGAAGGCCACAAACTAATTGGAAGGTCAAGTGCCAACTTAGGTGGGTGAATGGGATACCAAGGGCATAGTATGATCCATCTAGCTAAGTGGTTAATGCAAATTCCACCATAATGTTAGTTAAACAAGCCCAAGAAATGATAACCTTTAAGGATGGAATCAAATACCAAGTTATGAGGACCATGAGAAGATTGTGAGGCTAACTAGGTGTAATAGAGGATGCTTGAGGTTGTTTGCAATCTCTATTTAAAAATGTGCAAATACAATCATCAAGTGTGCAATAATATACTTGTGTTTTTTTACCTATTGCTAAATAAGCTTGACCATTGTGGGGCACATGCCAGATGGTGAAATGGTCATGATGGTTGAGGGTTCACCATTTATGATGAGATTTGTTGGAATATTTTGATGGATGGATTAGTTGCTAAAAAATTAAACACCACACTCAAAAAATTTGTAAAATGAGTTGTATCAACCTTTGGAGAGAGAGATCATGTTGCCTCTATGTGCAAAAGATAAAATAAGAGACCATTATCTCCATCTTGTGTATCATTGTTGTCTTGCACACAAATAGCACTACAAGATGATAGTCCTTGTGTGAATACTCAATGCTAGATCTTAGAACAAATGCATTTAATAAACCATAAATAAAGCTCCTTTGTGATTTTTGTAGCAAACTAAATGTGGTGATAAAGGCTAATGCAAAGAAGTAATAGTTCATGGTTTTAAATCCCACAAAGTCTAAAAATTTAATATAATGACGAATGACTTCAATGAAATTTACAATGATCAAATTTTAACTTCAACTTATACGGCTTAGAACTTTATAGAGAATGGTGGTGGAAACCCTTCAATGTATTCCTCTCCTCAATGTTCCTACCTAGACCAAGATAGCCTCTACCAAATTAGGGCTAGCCAAGGCCAATCCAAGAAAAGAGAAAAATGATCTCACAACTTTTCCCTCAATAGAATAAAGAAAGAGCCCAAAACCTACAAAATATTATGGTGAATTCCTCCAAACAGGCTAATTTGACCAAAAATAGAGAAATGGGTAGGTGGTTATTCATCCCTTAGCAATTTTTTTTTGTAAAATTTCCATATAGTATTCATCTTTATAAATTTTGTGTGATACTATTAGGTACAAGGGTATTTTTTGCAAAAAACCAAAAATTACTATTTTTTTTTAAACAAAAGGTATTTCTTCATTTCTCGGGCCTTCTAGACTTAATGGAAATGACCATTTGGATCCATGAAACTCCAATGATAGTGTTAAGTGTTGGATTCACCTTAATTTATGAAGGGATATGCAATCATGGCTTTAATACCATGCTGGAAAAATAAAAGGTTTGAAAGTATAATCCAATGATATCTTCCACTAGTGAACAAATGATCACTAAAGCATGTCTATCATGTAATATAAGTACATATAAAATGTACAATGAGTGCCTTAAATATATAGGAAAGGTAGAGGAGGTCCTAATAAAAGTAAAAACCATGTTTTCTCATATGACAAGTAATTGAGCATGTCTGTGCATGATATAAGTGTCTCAAAAGGTGAGTGCATGTATCTCAACCACATGAAGTGAGAATAAAAGATAAAAGTCCCTAAGTGGATACTTAACTAGTGTGAATAGCTCAACTTAGAAAGGGTGATTAGCTAACTAGATATGAAATGGCCTATTTACACTAACTAGATTATCATAAAATGGATCCCAACTAGTGAGTGAACTCTCTTCCTTAAGAGTATCCTCTAGAAATTTTGTTGAGGATGCATTAGAGAAATGACCATCTCGAATCTTGTTAACATCAAGAAAATTAGGATCGCCACATTGATGAGGAGGTAGAAGGTGGCTAAGAGGGATATGGCCAATTGTAGGAAACATTATCTATGTTTCATGTGGATTGAGATTCATGGGATAGAGAAATATAGTCTAATATAGTAGAGTGATTGTAACCTCATCAATATCTTGAAAAGAGGAAGAGTAATAATATAGGGAGCATTAACCCAATGGTACAAAAGCTCCTACACATTAGACTCCTCAAGCTTGGACTTGAATCTTTATAATCACATTAGAGAAAATATTATAGCTTTAGTGTATAGAGAGAAATGAACATCAATAAAACATCCATAAAAAAAGAAAACATGTTCAACTTTGGTAATAATATAGGGAGCATTAATCCAATGGTACAAAAGCTCCTACACATTAGACTCCTCAAGCTTGGACTTGAATCTTTATAATCACATTAGAGAAAATATTATAGCTTTAGTGTATAGAGATAAATGAACATCAATAGAACATCCATAAAAAAGAAAATATGTTCTATCTTTCTAAATGCTAAAGAGAATATCCACCCTAAAATAATGTCAAATTTAAGTATACTTGAAAGGGAGACATGGATAGTCCCCTAACATAATCATATTTCATGAAAAGAGATTAGGTCTAAAGGGCTTAAAAAAATCATGAATATATTAGATGGTGAATGGAATCTAGGCTAAATACCCTAACCTAAATCAATCATTCCACCATAAGCATTGAGGGACAAAAAATTAACCCAAAGATACTATTTGCTTGATATCCTAAAGGGAGAGCCAAGTAGGTTGGTCAGGGTTTTGGTCCTTTTTTATTTGTGTGGGGTGTGATGATTAGAAGAAATGTATTGAACTAGGAGAATTAGGATCAAAGTGAAATTTTTTTATAGAGTATAGAAAAAAGCAAAACAAAAAGACAAAAATAGAAAAAAAATCTAGAGTGCAAACAAAGAGGAACCTGACATTAAAATCTAGAGCTGAACTGGTAGGATAGGGGCATTGAGTACCCTAGTCTAAGAGTACTAAATTTTAGGGTTTTACAACATGCATGGGAGCACCATAGTCAAAAGGTCTTTGACAACTGATATTAGGTTCCAAAGTTTGATAGTTTGCAAATGATTAGCTTACACTAATTTGCTGACGAAAGGTATAAGAATGCATAAATTAAGGTTGTGAAGCCTTAAGATCTCAAATCCACTTCAATCAACTTTAGCCTTGTAATTGATAAAATGGATAGAGGGAGAAGGGTTGTGTCATATAGGGGATTTCCTTGGTCAAACTCCATCTTGGTGTTTCCACCTCCACAACAGTTATGATGATAATGATAAATATCATGTGATCTAAGGGGAGCAGAGGCAAATAAATAAATATGAATGATAATGAATAGTAATGGAACTTACCACTCAAATCTAAAATCCTTGTTGGATTGAAGTCACTTTTTTCATCATATAGAAGGGGAAGTAGGAGGATTCTTAGAGATCCTACAAGTGTTAGTACACAAAATAATAATAAACATAAAGATTCATGAAATATCTTACAATGCATGATCATGAATTTACTGATGTGTTATAGACTATAATTAACTATAATTATGTTGTAGATATTCTAATTATTCTTCTCTTGAAGTTTCATTAATTTCCTTTAGGATGCTTGAAAGATATTAAGTTTCTTAGATGTTCAAATGGAATGAATAACTTATATTTATATGGAATTAAACATATTTTGCATTAACCATTAAGATAAGCTGATAAATTGTTTTTTAATTCCTAAACATATTGAGGTCAATAATAAAATATGAGATTTAGGGCCTAATTAGATGGGACAGGGGTGTTGGGTGCCCTAGTCAAAGTATTTTAAGATTTTTCAAAGATTTATAAATAAGGATTTATTAAACTTACCAAAAATAGAAATTAAACGAGTAAATCATAAACATAATTAGGTACATGCACTTAAGAGGGTGCCAAATCTAGTGTGAAATTGTCAAGGGTGACAATAGACAACACTACATTTAGCACCCACTTTAGTGAGGATATGAACTTATGCTCATACTCACACTAAATTGTGGAGAATCCACAATATTCATTTTGTCAAAACATTAAGGAGGTAAGATAACACTAATATGGGATATGTGATAGGCCCCAGGCTTAGGATCCTACTGAACAATAATGTTAAGGTAAAAGGAACACACAAACATATAAGACATGATGCAAAAAAATATATAGTAAAACCAACATATGTGAAGCAAACATGAAGGAAACACAAAGAAAAAACAAAGCATACACAAAGAAAATATAAAGAATACATGAAACATATAGAGAATTTAACAACAATGTTAGCATATATTATCTAAAAAATTCACTCTTTGAGTCAAAAAGGTAAAGATACCTTGATGTGAAAGGTTGTCTCAATACCAAGTATCATCCCCTGAATGCACAAACACATAGAGGATTTCTAAAAAAGGAGAAGAATGTAGATAGTTGATCAATTACTACAAGGGAATAATGCATACAAATAGATGGGGAGCAATCAATATAGAAAAAGAAGATCACATGACATAAACACTAGCTTTCTCTGTCACTAGGGATCGTGCATATTATAAAACCCTCATGGACCACATGCCAACAAGTTGTATTATGTTAGGTGACCATGGATGTGATAAGTAAAGCACACAAAATAGCAAGCTATGTTATGCTAGGTGGATTATAAAATACACCAATTCATAAGATAGCAAGTTACATTCTGTTAGGTGACCATGTATTATTAATGCGTCATGGAGCATACAAATTTTTAACATCTCAAAGGACAAATTGATAACCATGCTTTAGGGAGCACATAAATGTTTAATGCCTCAAGGGATGAAATCAAGCCTCAAGGAGTGCATAAATGCTCAACGTCTTGAGGGATGAAATTATGCCTTAGGGAGCACATAAATTTTTAACGTCTCAGAGGAAAAAATCACACCTCAAGGAGCACATAAATGTTTAAGTTTTGGGGGATAAATCATGCCTCAAGGAGCACATAAATGTTTAATGTCTTAGTTTACAAATTGATAATCTCACCTTAGGGAGCACATTAATGTTTAACATCTCAGGGGACAAATTGATAACCATGCCTCAAAGGGCATTTTGAAAAAAACCACCATAAAGGGGAACATATAGTGTAAGAACCTTTGAGTGTGAGAAGTGGCAATAATGAGAGATTTTTAATAGCCTTGGAGTGCTTAAGTTTTTGTATAAATAGGGGAGCATTATTCATCTCAGGGGATGCATAATTGCATTCTTATTTTCTTATTTTTCTGTGAGTTACTCTCCCACATTTCCGAGTTTAGAGTTTTGTGAAAATATTGAGAGATAGAGAGAGTTTAGTGAGGTTACTTTGTGAGAGTTTTTCAAGTGAAGTTAGAGTTAGTGAGAGGCTAAGTTTAGGAGTTGCAAGCTAATTTTGGTGAAGGTTGTGCTAGGAATCCAGATTTTTCAATTGGAGCTTTCTAAATACATGCATGCTATATTTCTACTCTATTTTATATTTTTAGTTGGAAAGATTAAATGATTGTTTTATGATGTTTGAATTGAATGAAAAGAGGAAATTTAAATGCATTATTATGATTGTGTTTGTATTCTTCTTGAAAAGTAAGAAAGATACTTTTTAGAGCTTAGTTGCTTATAAATCCATAAATAGGTTATATTAGTATATTATATACGTAGGAAGGAGTGTTTGAATGTTTTCTATAACTAGCTATGTTAAGTTAAAGCTTATATTGTTATAGTTTGATCTATTAAGGGGTTTGTGAAGATTGGTTTATGAATTAGTTTGAATTACTTTAGTGAACTTGAAAAGTATATAGTTTATTCTTGGGGTTAGGATAATCCAGTGAAGGGGATAGCCTATGCATAGAATATGTGTGGTTAATAAAAATTAAGCTAGGAAGGTGTGTGAATAGGATGAATCTCAGTCAAAATAACTGAGTGTTGAATTCTTTGGCCAAAGTAGTGTAAGTTGCCACTATTTACACTATCAATTTACCATGATCCAGTTATGCATGCTAGTCTAGGATTGTCATACATGTAGGTTGTAGCCACTGTATGGGAAATTTATAGTTTGTAGGACACAACACCAAGCTTAGGAAAGGCTAGTATTATGAGGTTACCAAACCAATCTATTCATCGAAGGGTAGGGACATCTTACTATTAGGTAGATGTGCGAGGGACCGCAGTAAGTTTGAGGTTGGTGGAAAAGCGCTTGAGTGATGCTTCTCCTCATCAGTTGGTTGCCAAGATTTGAAGGGGGGTTACTTAGACCATATGTATTTCTACTACCAGAAAGCTCAAAGGAGCTATATATGTATTCTTGTATCCATTTATATGGAAGATTGTAAATATGAAAAGTTAACTTGAGATTATTTATTATGGAAGATTGTGATATTACAATGTAATGCAATGGAAGTTTGGAATAGTGTTTATTTCAAATGTGCATGTTATCTATGTTTTAGAAAAGAAATATTTTATTGCTACATGATGGCATCATGGTTTATTCACTTATGGTTAAAAGCATAGGAAATTTTTTGAGTAGATCAATGGGCATGTTACAACTATGATATAAATTATCATTTTCAAATTAAATGTCAGATATTATTCTTTACCTTTTCTTCCATTTAGTACTATGTGATTCAAGAAAGTAAAGAAAAAAATAAAACCATTAAATTCTAATTTGAATATAGAACCTGTAAAATCTATATGGTGGTGTTACTTTTAGAATGGTTTTCACTTCAATTATTTCATTATGTATATATGTTATCCTCCTATTGATTTTTGTATTATTATTTAATATTATGTTGTTTTTGCATTCCACCACATCTATTATTTTGTGAGTGACGAGAAAATCTTATCCATTGTAAGATAATGCATAACAATATATTTTCTCAAGTGTATCTATTTTGGTTTGATGGTCATGTTATTCAAATTTTCCAAGATCGTCTTATAATTTTATAGATTAATTTTATAAAGGTGTTGTGGAATTAAGACAACAAAATGCCAAGTATTTAATAAATTTACATATGGATTATTTCAATTATTACTTAAAGCTTGTATAAAATTTAGAGGGATAATTCAAATGTAGGTTTTTTTTTTTACCTATTCATTATTTGAATGATCTTTGGGTCTTCATTGATGATTATGATACAAGACGACTTAATGAATTTGTTTTTAGTTTGAGTGGACTTTTTTCTCCCAATAATTTATTATTAGATATTCAAAATGCTTTGTTTCCAACAAGGATTTTCTTATGTCAAAGTTGGTTATATAATGCTATGGTCAATTCTCTTGCATGGTGAAAGGATTGTCCATATGTTTGTTGTTTCTTTTTAGTTCATCCTAGTAATGCCTTTAATAGCACTTTTATCACTCCTAAGATGTTGGCAAATCTTGGTCCTTATAAATACATTGGACACAAGTATACTTGTTCAAACAAAGATTATTAAACTATTACAGAGATGAGAACTAATGATACTAATACTAAGAAGATGATTAGTACTTTTATTGTCATTTATTACCTTTTTATCTGAGAATCAAGAATTGTGATCACCATATATAAAGGTATGAGATAATTATTAGTTTTCAAAAGACAAGTGTGTTAATTATTACTTTAAATAACATCAATGAGTGTCATGAATGATAGAAACAAATTTAATCTCCATAAATATCAAAAATAGGAGATATCTTGTTAAATGTCTACATACATAATCCAAAATCAATATCAACTATACATAAAAAAATGTCAATGTAAACATATAAATAAATATCAAATATACATTTAAGTATAAGTTAAAATAAACATAAATAAATGCCAATGTTAAATTACACATCTGATATGTGATACTTTCAAATACATAAGTAAACTCCATAATGTAAAATGGTTGATCATCACGTGTACTCTTGCTTGAGTGACCCTCAAAGTGACCCACTGTGTGTTTGGGAGAAATCTATATATTTGTGGCAAGTAATTTAGTAATAAAAACATATATTATACACATTAAGAAGTCCTTACATATCAATAATTTAGCATGTACAAACTTAAGGTCATGCAACATGACAATATAACTTTAAATACATAAGTGAATGTCATAATATAAACATGTCATAATGTAAAATGGTCAATCATCATGTGTGTTGCTAGTTGAGTGATCAATTTTGTGTTTGAGCGAAATCTACATTTGTGACTAGTAATTTAGTAACAAAAGCATCTATTGTACACTTCATGAAGTCCTTACATATCAATAATTTAACATGTACAACCTTATGGCCATGCAACATGACAATTTAACTTCATATCTCAAATTTCTATTTAAATAAGAAATTTAAATAATGTTTAGATAGTAATACCAATATAAACTTCTTCTAAATGCTACCATCACCATGAGAAGTTTCATATTATCTATAATTAGTGAAGAAAGAATGGTAATGAAAATTTAAGACACTTTAAGTTAGTTATAAAGATTTTATATAGTCATCACCTATGAGGTAAGAAGCCCCGATGACTTGAGGTTAGTTTACAATTTATGGAAAAAGAAAACACCTCAACCCAATAGTTTCACTAGGATAAGTGCATGGAAATGGGAGGCGAAAAGGGAATCAAAAGTTGTCACTTTTTCTAAAAATAAAAAAATTGAAAAGTAATTCAAGATATCTATGCTCAAAATTTTAAAATATGATAATAATTTTTTTAGAAGTGCTTATAGTTTTTATCATACTAATTTTTGTTTTAAATGTTAAATATTAAGAGGACAAAATAAGGCCAAAACACAAAATGGTACTATTTTTGTTAGAAAAATATGACATGGTGTCAGGGGTGATCCGTCTAAATTGATCATTTTAAATTTTGTAAATTCTTTCAATAGAAAGCTAGCTAACATAATTTAGTGTTTGCTATTTTTTTTGCTAATTTTTTAATGAATAGGTAACTTTTTACTAATTTTGAAAGTGGACAAATCCTAGAAAAATATTGTGTGTTCCATGTATTTGAAAAAATAATTAAAAATATATATTTTTGGAATGTGTATAGAATGGAGTGTAGAATTAAATTTTTAATTTTTTTTCAAAATTAGACTAAGAGAAAAAATGATGTTAAAAAAAAAAGTGTTTTAAGATATGTATGGATTGGAAATATTAATATATGAATTTTGAAGAAATTTTCCAACCTATTTACGTATTATTTATGAATGAACATTTACCCAATTTTCCTTTTATTGATTACATTGGATCACATGTTTTATCGTATCTCACCAACACATAGAAAATATTAATCTTGGCCATCATGTTCTATAGATTAATGCTATACCTCTGGCTATTACACAAGACAATGAAATACTCTGGCTACTACTCTTAATTTATATGGCTATGACCATTGGTGCAACTATAACTGATCTTGAACTTCTTTGGCATTACAGCTGCTGGTTGAGGAAGCCAAGAACAAGTTTATTCACCTCCTCAGGGAATTGCTCTTGAACAAAATGGCTCCCTTCTGGGAAAAACTTGATCTCCAGATTAGGCACTTCAGATTTCAGGAAATCACTCTTGATGTAATCCTCCATTTCTGGCGATTTCAGTACATAATCTTTGGTGCCCATAATCACAAATACTGGAACCTTAATAGTATAATCTGATAACTCCGCCAATTTTCCCCAGTGGCTGTTAATTAACATCCATAATTCAGACCATGTAAGTTGTATGATAGAATATCCTTACTGAATGTTTGAAAGCAATAACAAAAACAATTGTTTTCAAGATTTACCTCATAAAAGTAATGTATGGAACTTGCATAGGGAAAGCAAATCCTGAATTCTCATACAGGCTTGAGTATGTTTTGAGGTCATCCTCAGTAAACCAAGATGGCAGTGGAGTTGCAGGATCATAGAGGTCCATGATCTCTTTACCCTCTTTTGCCACTGGCGGTT
The DNA here is from genome assembly GCA_007258455.2 of Sequoia sempervirens. Taxonomy (NCBI): domain Eukaryota; kingdom Viridiplantae; phylum Streptophyta; class Pinopsida; order Cupressales; family Cupressaceae; genus Sequoia; species Sequoia sempervirens. The sequence goes on from VDFB02000013.1 coordinate 26,430,955, forward strand.
CACTTCCAGAGAAAAGGGTATATATATTCCTTACCACTGTTTCTGCATCAAAACGCCCAAAGTCTGCCAAGGCTCTTCCGGGCTCCTATTATAAACCCCAAAAGAAAATCCATCAGTAAACAAGCCAATTTAAGGGCTGACATTAAGTGGCAGAAACAGGGAAAGTGAAAGAGACCTTCCAATGTCTAATATAAAATCCTTCTGGAAACAAATCCAACTGAACAGTTTCTTGGCCTGGTCTCATATAAGGTATGCAGTCGTTGCCCCAAAATCCTTGCCCACAACAAATACCTGTAAAACTCAGGGAAACAGTCATTTCGGATGTGAGTTGGGGATACTAAGTTACAAAGGGCCTATAAATTCATTTGAATAGAGTTTTGGGTACCAACTGTCTGAATGCCAAGGGCATCAAGAAGGCCGGTCATGTCCTCCACAAGATCTACAAAGTTGCCTTTCTCTATCTGGGAAGGCTGTTCAGAAAGTCCATAACCCCTGAAGTCGGGCAATTGCATGAAATCCTGCATCTGCTAAGGCAATCATCTGATGACGCCATGAATACCAAATTTCAGGAAAGCCATGCAGCAACAACACAGCTGGACCTGTAACCAAATCTCATCAAGCCACGGTCATACATTATAAGAAACCTTGAATAAAGTGCGAGAAATATCTGATCCAATCTCTACAACATGTAATTTCAGTTCCCCAACATCAACATGCGTGTGTTGTATTTTCTCCATGAATGATAGACGATCACTAGACTGGGAAAAAAAGAAAATATTCAGAGCTGAAGAAAAGCTGTTGTTAGGGAACTGTTTATAAAGTTTTGCAAGTGATTGTCATCTGTTAAGAACTGGTCATCTGCTATTGGAAAATAAAAAACAGAAGCGAAAGTCCACCATTGTTGGGGCAGTTCAAAATATGTTGAGCTGGTCATTGTGAATAGCTTTAAATAATACCCTCTCTCTACCGACTGTCACATGTGAGCAGGCCTGAATCCAAAGCAAAAGCGACCTTATTTTTTATACTGTTTTTATAGTCTGAAAAAGGACTTACCTATCGATAGGTGATAAGAGGTTTAGTTTTCGTTTTGTCAATTATATTTTAATATTTTATATATGTATGTATTAAATAATAGTTTTATTTTTTAGTGAAACAAATCAAATTTTTTTTTTTTAATGCAACAGGGGTTTCCCCACGACCTAGCTCAGTGGCCCAGCAGTCCATAGCCCATACCTTGGGTACCTGGGGCGAGCTGAGGCGAGACTAGCCCCTTTGGGTGGACGCCATAGCCCACATACAAGCCCACCGGTCAACCGTGAGAGCGGGGGATTGAACCCAAGACCTATGGGGAGCAAACCCACAGCCCAAGCCAACTCCGCTACCCAGGCAGGCTAAACAAATCAATTTTAGATATAGAAATTGAATTTAAAAATGCATATTTGATTGGATTTAAAAAATAAATGAAATAAAAATAAATGCATATCTTGAAGTTAGAAAAATAGGAGATTAATTTGACTACAACAAATGATAGTTATTGATATTCGAAATTAAATTTGCGATGAATAAACTAAGACAATTATGCTCAATGAAATATGTGATTGTGCATAAACCTATTTCAAACCCACACGTTAGTGATTTTGATCCCCAAATGTGTAGTTTGACATTGCTATTAAGGAATTCAATCCAAGGTCTTAAAAAAATTAGTATTTGCAATAAAGTTTTGTTTGTGCCTACACCTACATAGAGAAGGATTTGATGGTGTTGAAGAACATAATTAGAACTTGATATGCTAAGAGATGAAGACAACTAGCTTCCCACTTTTCATCTTAGTCAAGTGTAATAACTCATTCTAAATTATTACTTAATTTATATTATTGCAAATGACATATGAATATATTTAAAAAGACATAACTAAGTAGCTATAGTTAATCATAGGAACAAATGTCTAACTAAAATGAATCAAAAAATTATATATTCAATTCGAATGTCAATTACAATATCCCAGTTTGACTTGGCTCATAAGGCCACAAAGTCAATACAATGTACAACTTTTACATCAAGGTTACATCATAGACAAAGATAGTCTTGTTGTGTGTAGTGTTTTTACCCCATCTAAAATGCAAGAAATAAACTCGAGGAAAAGGATAAAAATAAAACAAAACACTTAGATTAGGGCTTAAAGTTAAAACTCAAAATTACAAATAAAATACCAAATATTACTTTGTTTGAGCTTGATGAATTTGTTTTCCCCTTTTGATGGCTTGATGTGTGTGCTTCTAGATCGATTTTGGCAACATAACGACTTGTTTTTGCTTGACTCTAATCACTGAATGACAAAGGTGCAAGGATTTGGCTATGGAGACTAGATGTATGCTTAAGAGATTGAGATGATGAATGAGATAGTTGTATGTGCTAGAATGAATGTGAGAGTGAAAAATGATAGTCTTTTAGTCATTAGCAAGAGGGGAGGTGATTGAATGGCCAAGATTCATTCTTGGAAGAAGATCAATAATTGACAAAAGGAATTAAAAATTCCTTAGGGACATGGGGTGAATAAAAATGAATTTAATATTCCTTGGAGAAAGGGAAGAGGAATTAAAAATTCCTCCAAAAACCTTGGATGAATAAATAGAATTTAAAATTCCATTGGAAAGGACATGTGGATTGTAAAATGGTATTTAAAATTCCATGAGGAGTGTTGGAGGAATAAAATGGAATTAAAAATTTCATTGGGATGTGGGTAGTATTTATTAGGGGGTTGACCATGGTTAGACTAGGCTAATTAATGGATAATTAGGATGTGGAAGTGAGGGATTAGTGGGGTGATTAGACTAATTGAGGAAGCTTAGGAACAACTTGCATATTATGGAGGATGTGACACCTCCCTAATCAAGGATTAGGAGTGTGCACATCCCTAACCAAGGATTATGCAAATTAATCATGATTAGAAAAAAGGTTATGGAGGATGGGACATGTGGGGAATTCTTTAGAGGAAAGAAATAAGGGATGGGAGTAAATAATTTAAGGTAATTATTTACTTTAGGTTGGAATTTAGAGATGATAGAAGAAATAAATTAGGATAAAGGGATAATGAATACTAATTAAATAATAGGGTATTATTTAATTAATATAGAGGATATAAAATTGGTCATATTAGGGGTAAATTGAGCAAATAAAAGTGGTCAATTTTCAGTGTCTACATTTTCCCCTTCTTTGAGATGGTGTTACGAAGTAACATCATTTAAAAGAAGATTAAACATAGCACCTAGAAGAAGATGGTTAGATTGTGAAAGATGCCCTGGTCATTCAAAGGAGTGACTAGAAGGAAAGATGATGGGAGTGAAGATGAAGATTAGGGATTATGGATGCCCCCTCAAGAGGACATGTAGGTTCAAGAGAACATGGGTGTGCTCTCGAAATGGATGAGATGATGCAAGGGTAGATGGGGAAGATGATACAAAGTGATGGATAGAATATGGGATAGGAGGAGGAAGACATAATGAAAGGAGAAGATCAGAAGTAAGCAAGCACAAACGGATTCAAGGACAAATGTGATGTTGACCCGATGCAAGCTACAAGCCAAGATGGATTGATGATTGATGGAGTGTTGTTGATGAGGGAACGATATACCTCAAAACAAAACAAGGATGGGGAAGGATACATCTCGACAATGATGATGATGGAAGTTTTGTTGATGAGGGAATGATATATCCCAAAACAATACAAGGATAGTGAATGATACATCTTGATGATGAGAGTGTTGTTGATAAGGGAACAAGGTATCCCAAAACAACACAAGGATAAGGAAGGATACATCACGATGATGATGATGAGGGGATCAAGGCTTGTGGCAAGGCTAGGAGAAAGACCAAAGATGTGATTAGATTATTTTTTCTAGATTGAATGGATTAAGATTGGATTGAGATGTGAGATTGTTGAAATGAATGAAGATGATTGAGGAAAAGATGCTTAAAATAACAAATCTATATTATCCTAAGAAGATTGAAGAGATGATGGAATGATGAGGATGAATATAGTGGAGTGATGAAAATGGATAGGATAGATAGATGAGGAAGAGTGATGAAGGATGAATGGATTAGAAAGATTGCAGGTTAATGGATGGGGGTATTTCGATATATGAGAGGATGGGAGATAGGGAGATGAATGGATAGTAACCAAATCAAGCAAGTTAATTGTTATGCATTATGTTGTCATGTAATGAGCACTTAATTTGATATAGCATGAGATACTATGCATTAGGGTATAAGGAACCAAGGTGAAGTTGTATTGCATGCATAGGATTGACGCAACAAACAAAAGGTTAGTCCAACATCCCAAAGTCATAGGATTGGTAGTGCCAATGTTGTAAAACTACAAACACAAAGGATGTCCCAACATAACAGAAGACCACAAGGATCTTGTCGAATACTATGTGGAACAACCAAGAAAGTATGATCACATAGAAAACCAAGATATGCCCCTATGTCTACCAATCAAAGCACACCATGATATGATGGATTGTGGCAACCTTGAGTAGGTATAATAAGAAGCTCAAATGATAATTAAATGCAAAAGCACCAAGAAATAATAATAAATATCAAATATCCTTTTCCATGAGGACAATAGGTGGATGGGATTGACACAGTCTGATATGAGGAAGGATACCTCTTGCTAAGACTAAAGATGGGTGGAGTAGATCATAGGATCAACATGACTTAAGATAACTAGAATTGATTGGGACTTATAGGAGCTAATGGATTTTTATTTTTATTCCCAGCAAAATAGGGACACTCTTGATGGCACAACAAAGAAAAATACACACCCTAAAGTATGAACCTAGGCCTCAAGGGCTTGTTGATGATGGCCTTGCCTACGTGAAAGAAAAGAGGCAACGTAGTTCAATAAAATACCAAAAATAGACAATAGATAAGGGATGATGAGATGCAATACCTAATGATAAGTAGATACAATGATGGAGCCTATATGATGACACGAGACTAACCATGTGGATAGGATGGTTGATATGTTAGATGTGGATTGCATGAAGCTTAGAAATGGGATAGTCATCAAAATCATCGAAATATGAATTGGGAGGATGAGTAATGAAAAGTGACTTTCAATTAGCAAACTATGGGAAGTAGATAGGAGTGATGATAGTGAGATAGATGGCATTAGAGGGTATGGGGGTATCCTATAGCTAGATACCAATGAAAATGGATTATGAGATGGAATGAGGATAGAGATAAATGGATAGAGAGATGAAGATGGGGGATGGAGGGGATGGATAGGAAGATAAGGATGGGGATATGGAAGGGATTTTTTTTTGGATGGATGGATGGGGAAGATGGAAGGGAAGATAAGGATTTGGAAGATGGAAGGGATATTTTGGATAGATGGATGGGGAATTAAGGATTTGGAATATGGAATAGATTTTTTGGATGGATGGATGGATGGGAAGATAAGGATTTGGAAGATGGAAGGGATTTTTTGGATGGATGGATGGGGAAGATGGAAGGAATTTGTTTGGATGGATTGATGGGAAGATAAGGATTTGGAAGATGGAATGGATTTTTTGGATGGATGGGAAGATAAGGATTTGGAAGATGGAAGGGATTTTTTTGGATGGATGGGTGGGGAATTAAGGATTTGGAATATGGAAGACATTTTTTGGATGGATGGATGGGGAATATGGAAGGTATTTGTTTGGATGGATGGATGGGAAGATAAGGATTTGGAAGATGGAAGGGAATTTTTGGATGGATGGGTGGGGAATTAAGGATTTGGAATATAGAAGAGGGTTTTTGGATGGATGGATGGGGAAGATGGAAGGGATTTGTTTGGATGGATGGATGGATGGGGAATTAAGGATTTAGAATATGGAAGAGATTTTTTGGATGGATGGATGGGAAGATAAGGATTTGGAAGATGGAAGGGAGTTTTTGGATGGATGAATGGGGAGATAAGGACAGGGAAGATGGAAGGATGAGCATGTGACATGATAGAAAGAAAAGAATGGGGATATGGAAGGATCATGGTATGAAGGGATGAATTTTTTGGAAGAAGTAATGGAATGAGGATGGAGAGATAATGATAGTGATATGGAAGGGATGACAACATGGATAAATGATGTCTCCAAGAACTATGTTACAAAGCTAGAATATGCCCCACTCTAGACATGTCATGTGTGATGAGGCAAGAGGGATGGGAGATAAAAGCATGGGTAGACAAGGAAAGGAGATGGATTGTAGCATGATGGATGGATAAGAGAGATGGACGATAGTAGGATGGGTGGACAAGGAAAGGAGAGGGGTTGTAGCATGATGGATGGATGAGGGAGATGAATGATAGTAGGATGGGTGGACAAGGAAAGGAGAGGGGTTGTAGCATGATGGATGGATAAGGGAGATGGATGATAGTAGGATGGGTGGAAAAGAAAAGGAGATGGATTGTAGCATGATGGATGGATAAGGGAGATGTATGATAGTAGGATGGGGGGACAAGGAAAGGAGAGGGATTGTAGCATGATGGATGGATAAGGGAGATGGATAATAGTAGGATGGGTGGACAAGGAAAGGAGAGGGATTGTAGAATGATGGATGGATAAGGGAGATGTTATGACTTGCATAACCGCCATTTCATTTCTGATCAAAATGGGTCCCCCTTTGTTGTTTTTGTCTTTGGTGTTCTTGTTCGGGCTTTGGGAGATGTATTTTTCTCCCAAGTCTTTGTTTTCTTTTGTTTGTCAGGTTCAGGTTTTAGACTATCCCTGGCACTTGATTCTTTTCCAAAGTTCAAGTCCCTATTTTCATCCCAATCCTGTTCTTCACATTTTTCCTTGTGTGCTTTTCATTTGTTGGAATCGAACTTTAGAATGAAACTAGAACCAATAACTTTTCCAAAGTTCTTGTTCCCGTTTTCATCCTAATCCTGATTTTCAATGCCTTTTTTTTCTACCTTGTTTGTTTCAGAATCAGACATCTATCCAGAACCAGAACTAACAACTTTTCCAAAGTTCTTGTTCCATGTTCTAGCTTGATCCTAATTCCCACGTCTGTCCTTGTTTGTCGAGGTATGGATTTCAGAAAATTTCCAAAATTTTGCACTTGCTAAAAGTTTCAGTGCTCTGTTCCCAACTCCTTCTTACCTTCTATTTTTGTGATGGATCATTTATGACCTCTGCCCTGATCCAAAGGCTTGAACTACCATGCATTAATGGCCACTTGTTCACATGTGTAAACAAGTTTTTATTCCCACTGCTTCTCAGTTTTTTTCTCTTTTTTGCTTATGCATTTTGATGGAGAAAACTAGAGTAGAATGAGAGATTGAAGATTGAGGTTAAGCTTGGATTTCTTACCGTGTGGTTTGATTTTATATCATGTTTCTTAAGGTAGATGTTTTCTCTTTTGCTTTCTTTTCGTTTCTTGTTTGTGCGTTTGTTTTGTTGGTTTGTTTCTTTCCCTAGTTTGCATTTTGTTTGTTGTTATTTTTTGTTTCTTGTTTCATGTTTCTTGTTTCTCTTTTTTCTTTCTATCATTTTCCTTGCACCCTCTAGTGCATTGTTTTCCCTTTTCTTTTGGGTTTGTTTTCATTTTCATTTTTCATTTTTTGCGCTATGTTTCTTGTGTGCAATTTTTTCATTTTGTTGTGCCCTAGTTTAGCTAGGGTTTCCATACTACTTGGGGTTGATTCTATTTCAAAGAAATTATATCTTTAAAATTCTAACCATTGCAATGTGTGAGTTGAAACCCTACATTTTCTTGTGTCTAATTCCTGAATGAGATAGAAATATAGTTAACCTTTTTTTTAATTGGTTTGTGTTATGGTTTTGAAACTCTCTCAATTTTGATCTTGAAGGCATGTTTGAAAATACTATTACATTTATTTAATCACCTTCATATTTGGTGTTTTCCAAATCTTGATTCTTGCATTCCTTTCAGAATTAGGTTTTAGAACTAACTTTTTGTTTGTTACCACCACCTAGGTCAAAGACTTTCCCATGTCCAGATTCCAACTTTTGATCCTTCATCAGAATCAAAGTTCAAGTCGTGACCTTAAATGTGTTCAAGGGTTTTTATTAGGGTATCAACTCATACCCTGATCATTATCCCCGCATTATTGTTGGGATTGGATTTTAGAAGGTTACCAAACCCTTGATAAAGTATTAAGTTCCTATACCAGGTGTCATCCTCATTCTGAATTTTGACACAATGTCGAGATCAAAACTTGGAACTAACCCATTCCTGATCATGTTCCAAATGGTCTAATTTCAAACTACAACTCGGTTCTGACTTTCGATATCTTATCAGGATTAGATCTTGAAATGATACTCAAGCTTGTTCACTACTTAAGAGTCTCATATTTGATGATTTCCTAATCCTGATTTTTGACTACACCACTAGATCAAATCCCGTAATGCAATTGAAATCTTCTTACCACCATGGGTTTCTAAGCTGAGTGTTAACCTGATTCTACATTTTGACATAGTCTTTTATAGAGTATAAGTGTTGATTTAAAGCCCAATTCTAATGTCCAATAGTATTGAAAGGGTGTTATATTAGGGTCATGTTAAAGGTATTCCCTGATATCAACTTCCGACATAGTTCAGTGTTAGGCTCAAAATGATCAAGTTCTTGGTTTTATCCCGAACCCAAAACCCAAAAACACTAGATTAACTTATAGAATGGGAATTTTTATTGAATGAATGAGGACTTAAGATGAATGCTTGTGTTAATTTACCCCTTCACATTTCTTCTCTTTATCTGATGAAGGTCACTATTATAGGTATTAACAAATGTTTGATTCAGAGGAAGAAGTAGTTGCTGAAGGAACATAAAAAGGAACAAGGGTTAGAAATTTAAAACTAGAATAGGTTCCTGTCACCATGAAATATAAGCTCTAGGGGAATCTAGTGCCATCCAAATTTGGTTATGAGGTCATTAAGATTACAGATACACTTGTGAGCCATATTAATTTGAATTAATTTCAATGTGATACTTTTTTAGAAGATGCTTCCCTAAGGGCCAAGAGGATTGTAGATTCTAGGTTGCCAAATGTGGCTACATTCCCTATTTTTGTGTAATGTTTGGAATTCATACTAACTACTACACAAGTTTACAATGCAACTTAGAGGAAGTGTATTGATTTCCAGGGAAATGAGATCATAGATTTAACCCTAGGGATGATTAGAATGGTGTTTGATCCTCTTTCTCACTCCATTCCCAAAATTAAGTCCAAAGATGATACACTAAAATGGTGGGTAGCGGATGAGGAAGGGAATAAAATGCTTATCAACAAGAGGTAGCTCAAAATAGAGAAGAAATCACTGAAGAAGATACCACCTAAGCCCAAAATGTTTGATTTATCTAAGGATATTGGGGACATGATCACTTTGCTAGCCAGGGCATTTGGAAAACAAGATTCCCATGCCTTTTAGAATTGGATGTTCCCATTTATCCAATTAATTATAGATGGGAAACAAAATTTGGATTGGCAATAGATAATCTCAGACAATATTCATAATCAGCTAATCAAAGGGGAACCAATACATTTTATATGTCTTCTTATGTAATCTATTGTGTTTCAAGAATGGGACAATTTTCGGGGTTGACTACTATGGGATCACTTGAGGATGGTCTAGATCAGAAGAAGGTGTGGGAACACTACAAACAACTAGAGCTAAAGGTAGTAGAAAGACACCTTAAATGAGTTAATGATGCATTCTTATATGTTGTCATTAATCAACTCATAGGAGATGTTGGCTTCAAGTTGTCACAGGAAGCCATGGAGTTCATTCAAGAATGGGGAATTTGGTTTATCCAATACCCCAAATCCACTTATGCTAGACTATTTGGATATGACAAGCACCCTTTCAAACTACCAAGGTGTTGTGGTGATAGGTGGATCTTAATGGAATTTTCTCAACAAGCAATTGAGGAAAATACAAAGTTTTCTAATAAACATAAGGCTAGCTGCCATTCATTCCCAATGCAATTGGGATTTTATTCTTGTTCATCTTCTATAGTAGTCAAGTCAGAAACAAAGGAATTTCAATCTATGAATTTGAAGCTTCATACATCTAGAAATGACTTTGATTCAAAGGGGAAAATGAATGGTCTATATGCTTCACAATTCCCTTCCATTAGCCACTTCTCAAGGACTTTTGGGAAAATTTGCAAGATCAATTTGACATGAGAAGAGGAGGATATGAAAGACTAACCATTCCCCAAATGAAGGATTTTGGGATTAAAGAAGATATACCAAAAGGCATTTTAGATGATAGAATGATTCTTGATCCTAGATATGAAATGGATAAAGTGGCTATAAAGGATGTAGATCCAATTAACTAGATGGAAAAAGAGGAAACAAATATCAATAAAATTTCATAGGTAGTTGTGGAGAGAATTTTGAAATGGCTTAACCTTTGTCTCAAGCACCCAAGGGTTAAGACCTCGAGGAAGAAGTATTCCAATAGTGATCCCAACTAAAAAAAGGTAGTAGAAGAGGTTGAAGAAGGGTATTACAACTACAAAAGAACTTGCCCCAACAAAAGAAGAAATGTCGATGAAGAAAGTTACTGAAGTCTTTGCACAAGCTAAATTCACTTATGTTATTGTTATTGCAGTGTTATTATGGGTCTTGGTGTTCAACCTTTGGCTACAGTATACCCTAGAGAGGAAACTTCCTGGGAAGGTTCTTTTGTTGTTCCTATGAAAATTGAGGATACCCCTCCAACTGCACCATTAACTATGGAAACTATGTGATGGTAAAATGTGTAAAGTAAACAATATCACACAAGAAATGAGATGTATTACATTAAAGATTTGAATCATAAACTAATCAAATTAAAACAAAAAAAAACTCTAAAATCATTCCATTTTTCTCTATTCTCAAGGATTCATAAAATCATATTGGCTCTTAGATTTTGTGTATGCACCATGATTGTTAGAATGAAAACTTGAGAAATGAGGCTATGAATAATGCAAGAATCTAGTTCCTACATGATTTAATAAGCTATATGATACTAAGGCTGCAAATGATAATGTTGATATGACAATGGATAATAATGCTAAATATAATGCAGCTATGAACTAAGACATGATTCTAAACTAGAATGATAAAACAATTCTAAATGTTAAATGCTAAACAATGCTAAATGCTCAAACTCGAAATACTCCAAATGCTCCAATGTTATTCCTAATTAGTAAATTTACTTAAAGATGGGACGTAAAATATTGTAGAATGGGATTGTATTTATAGGAATTCCAAAGCATCTTGTGATGTGGCAACAACCAACAGTCAAGATTTCAACATGAAAGATGAATGGTGGAGTTGGAAGAATCATGGAGGAAGTTCCCTTGACCAAGGGAAACATGTCAAATGTATGAGATTTCCAAGTGTCCAAAGTTTGTTTTGGAATTGGTTGAGAATAATTCAATTTAAATATTAGTCATATTTAAATACATGTGACACTTGATGATGTGGCCAAAAAGTGTTGTAGACATGTGACTAAATTTGAATTTGGAATTATTCAAACTTAGTGAGAAGATATTTAATTAAACAAACTATTGAAATTTGTTTATTTAATTAAATTTAGATGAATGTGGTTTAAGATGAAGAATTTAGAAAAGTTTGAACTATATAAATAAATTAAGAATTTATTTATAAGTAGATGAAATAAAAGGGGTCATTAATTAAATAACTAGTATTTAATTAATTAATTGTCTTGATCAATTTTAGGTGTATACATTTTGCCCCTCTTTCAAGTAATGTGTTTACAAGTTGCTTCAAAGAATAATTTTTTGCTGATGTCGACAATTTATTTTGTTTTGATGCCCTAGACATTGATTTTTAGGTGATGGCAGATATATGTCCCCTCGAGAGATAAATTAAGAATTTTTGAATTTTTAGGATTTTTTTAAATCTTTTACATTTTGATTTTTTTTATGATTTGATGATGATTTCAAAATTTTATGATCCAAAAATGATTTGTCTCCCGAAAAATGATGTATAAGTCACTAGGTGATGAAATGATCAATTAAGCCCCTTTGGAAAATAAAATAAATCAATCCCATAAAAGCCCATTTAATTAACCTTTGAAAGGTTAAAAAGGTGATTTAAAACTTCATTTGTGCATTTTGATTTTGAAATTGAGAGTGATTGAGTGATTTAGCAAATTTGGAGCAAGATGGTGATTCCTTATCATACACACCAATTTGAGCATGTCAAACGTCACAACCACCCAACAACGTATGGACCTTTGGTATGTACCCCATAAAGCCTCCTCGTAAATTGTGTAATTCATTTTCCTACTCTTTTCCACATTTGAATTTGGTTTTAAATATTCTAGCACATAGACCACCCGGTGTAGTGCATAGATTAACTATTCTAGCACATACAATAGATTATTGCTTAGGGTTTTTTTTGTAGCACATTAATAGGGGTATTTAGCGCATAGATCAATTTAGTGCTTAGAGCCAGACATTTAGCACATCTGATAACTATTCTAGCGCATAAGATTTATTAGCACATAGGCAATGTAGTTTAGTGCATTAGGTGAATGATATAGCACATAGAATCGATTAGTGCAATGATAGAGGGTTTTAGCGCATTGGTCAAATATGATGGCGCATAGGGTATTTTAGTGTATTGAAACCCTGTTTTGGTGCATTCATGAATTTTTCTAGTGTATGCAAGCTTTTAGCACATAGAAAGACTATTTTAGCACATACATGGTAGAATGATCAATTTTTTATTAGACTCCCTAATTTTGATGATTCTTATCACGTCAGTTGTTGATTTTGTTGTTTGATGATGTTGATAGATTAGATGATGATTGATCTTAAGATAAGTGAGATTCAATGATAGGATGATGATAATTGACCTCATGATAGATGAGGATCAATGATAGTTTGATTGATTGATAAACCTCATGATAGGTGAGGTTGATTGATAGATTGATTAATAAACCTCATGATAGGCGAGGTTGAATGATAGATTGATGCTCACGAGATTTTATAAAAGTCTCACCATAGCTGATTAGATTGATAGGCTAATTGATTTTGATTGATTGAGAAGATTACCGATCTACAATAATTTGTGATGATAAGAGCCTTTGATGAATCTACAGATTCAAGAGCATTTCCCTAGGATGTGGGATTTGATACCCCACCTAGTGCAGGCTAAGGTAGTTGTTATTGCACAATGTGGATTGTCCTCTAATCTAGTAGGATCTGAAAGAACCTAAATTTTTCAATGTCTCAAAATCTCTCAGAACTGGCATTGTATAGGGCCCATCAACATGAAAAAGATGCAACTTGAATGGGCTTAAAAGGAGTTTGTGTGCAAAACTTGTGAGCAGTCAAAGTTCTGGTCAATTAGCAAATCAAAGGCCTCAGAAAAAGGGAAAAATTTGAAGTCTGCAAAGGTGGTCAAATGGGGTTTCATCGTGAAGATTTCATTGAGATCTTTTTGACTCAACTCGTTTCATCGAAAACAGAGTCCATTTGCACAAGATACAAGCGGTCAAAGTTGGCAACATATGTTGACTAGTCAATGCCTTGTCATCAGTCTAGTCAGCACAATGGCCAATCAGCCCTTGACACTCAACATCATCTCACCTCTCCATGTGGCAAGCCATTACTGGAAAATGGTGGCATAAATATGGATAAAACCATATTGTTAAAAAAAAAACACGTATGGTTTTAAAATTAAAAAGAGCATTTGGTGGGATTTATCCCTTAAAATCCTCTTGCCTTTCCCATAAAAAAAGGAGAAAAATAAAACCTGTAAACTTATATTTCAACAAATTAACCCCTTTAACCACCTTTCTCATATTTCAATAAATTATGATATTTTAAGGGGCTTAAAATAATTGGTTAAAGATTTTTATGTTAAAGGGATGTTATAAACAAATTGTAAAAGAGGGAATTTTGTTAAAAGGGAGTTATTTTCTTTAAGATGGTTATTTTTTCATTTGTTCATGGGGAGTTATTTATTAAATATGGAGGTTACACCCCATATAACATATTTTATGTATAAAAAGGGGGTGTAGGTTCTTAATTTTTCAACCAAGTGATGGAAAATTATTGGAGAATTGTGAAAGAATTTTTGGAGAGAATTAGAATGCTGATGGAGGGTTTGATTTATTTTTGAGAGGTAGAATTACAAGGTGTTATTATACACAAAAAATGTAATAGTGAGAGAGATTGTGAGAAATTTTGTACATGACTAAAGCTTGGGTAAAGTCCAAATTTTGTTCTTCTCTTCTCTTTTATAATTCTCTTCAGTATTTATTTCTTGAGTTTCTAATTACGATATTTAAGTAATTAGTTTATGTTTTATTAATTTTGGATAAGAACAAGTGAATGCTAATTTTCATAATTTCAACGGTTAAGATTCATAACCATGTAATTCTATTGGATCGGGGTAAAATTTGTGGTTGGGAGTAAAGTGCAAATTGTTTGTAGCTCTTTAATTATTGATCAAATTGGTATCAGAGTAGTTTAACAGGAAAATTGCATGTGGTGAATGTTAACCAGGTTGAAATTGAGGCAAGGAGAAGGTGCACTTATTGAGTTCAATCCAAAGATTAGAAAATGAAGGACTTTTCCACAATCAAAGATGGTAGCTAGAAAAAGTTCTATAGTGCTTGATGAGAAAGAATTCCTAAAATCTTTTCTTGAGATGAAGTCAATGGTGGAAGTTCTTTTCCAAGAGAGGCAAGAACGAAAGAAGAGAAAGGAAGACAAGGACAAAAAGAAGAGGGAAGTTGAATCCTCTTCAAAAGATGATAAAGGTAAAGGAGTAGGAGGTGATAGTGACACTCCTGAACCTCCATCCCCATCTTCTTTTTCATTCTCTTCTTCTTTGTCTAACTCTTCTAAGAAGAAACAACCTGTGCAAGCTAATACACCTTTGTTAAAACTGAATGTTAAATTTGAGTTTCCTATATATAACGGTGAATTGGATGCAGAAAAACTGGATAACTGGCTTAAGCAGATCGAAGTGTATTGTAGGGTTCAACATATCTTGGATGATTCTTCCAAAATCCAGCTAGCTACTCTTAGAATGGGAGGCACTGCATTGGTTTGGTGGGAGAGTAACATTCAAGATGATCTTTCTATGCACAGTAAAATTATTTCATCTTGGTATGAATTTACTTCTACTTTAAAGAAATAATTTTATCCTTTGGGTTATATGCAACAAGCTATTGTGGACTGGAAAAGTCTAAGACAAGGTAAAGGACAAATGGTGCAAGAGTATACACAGGTGTTTAGAAAGAAATCACTTAATCTTGGAATTCCTCTTTATACACAAGAAAATTTATTAAATTATATAGGTGGTTTGCATTCACATTTGAAACATACAATCTTGATGTTTAATCCATCTAACTTTGATGAAGTGTGTGTACAAGAAACCCATATTGAAGCAGGTGGAAGGAACACAATTTTCAATTCAAATAAGGAATTTGTTCCTCCAACTAAAGGCAATAAGAAGGGTAAGGAGAGGAAAACAACTATTGTGAAGAAAGAGGAAAGTGAAAAGCCTACTTGTTCACACTGTCAGAAGAAAGGGCACACAGATGCGAAGTGTTGGAAACTGCATCCGGAGTTGAAACCCAAGTGGTTTAAAGAGTCTAAAGAAAAGAAAAAGGCCGCAACTATCATTTAGGATCTTGGATTGGATTCTAATAACAAAACAAAGATTACAGTTGTGGGTATGAAGGGTAAGACTTTTGTTGATTCTTCCACTAATGTTTCATGTGCTTCTACTTCTAAAAGTCATGTTGTTCTTGAAGATAGCAAAAGATGTGAATTGTTTCATACAAGGGTGATATCTAAGAAGACTAAAATTGATACATTAATTGATAGTGGGTCCCAAGTTAATCTAATTTCAGAATAAGTTGTTAAACAGTTGGGATTAAAAACAAAGCCACATAAGAAGCCTTATCCATTAGGTTGGGTGTGCAATGATAACAGATTGTGAGTAACTAAGCATTGCAATCTAAGATTTGTAATAACATCTAAGTTTATTGATGAGGTTGAATTTGATGTGGTTCCACTTGATATATGTGGAATTGTGTTGGGTAGCCTGTACTTATATGATAGGAAAGCAACCTTCTACAAGGAACATAATCAATATCACTTGTTTAAGGAAGGAATTGAATACATTGTACATTCTCATCCAATTAAGACTGATAAATCTTTTGTGAGAACGAGACAATTGAAAAGGGTAGTTAATGCAAGCAATAATTTGGCACTTATGTCTATTACACAAGAAGTGTCATTGCATAAAAGCATATATGATTCTAAGGTTGTTCCAGTTATCAAAGACAAGTTTGATGTTGGTACATTCTTTTTCTCATCCACAAATTTAGTTTTGTTATTCAAACTTCTACTTTTTAGCAGTGTATGGTTGGTAGCAACAACATTGAATGCGGATGTGTATAGGTTCCAGAAAGGAAGGACAGATGATACTGGGCAAGTGGGGCAACATTTCCCTAGCTCAATTTTTACATAGATAGACCTTTTGGAGATCCAAAAGCTTCTTAATGGGGAGGAATGATCCAAGAGGATCCAAAAGAACCTAAAATTTTCATAGTATCAAAATCTCTTAGAATTGGTGTCATTGTTTAGGGCCCATCGACATGAACTTGATGCAACTCGAATGGGCTCAAAAGGAGTTCGTATGCAAAAGTTGTGAGAAGTCAAATTTCTGGTCAATTAGCAAATCAGAGGCCTCAGAAAAAAGGGAAAAATTTGAAGTCTTCAAAGGTGGTCAAATGGGGTTTCATTGTGAAGAGCTCATTGAGAGCTTTCCAATGCAACTCATTTTGTCAAAAATGAAGTCCATTTGCACAAGATACAAACGGTCAAAGTTGGCAACATATGTTGACTAGTCAACGTCTCGTCATCAATCTAGTCAGCACAATGGCCAATCAACCCTTGAAACTCGGCATCATCTCACCTCTCCATGTGGCAAGCCATTACTGGAAAAAGGTGGCATAAATGTGGATAAAACCATATTGTTAAAAAAAAAACACGTATGGTTTTAAAATTAAAAGGAGGATTTGGTGGGATTTATCCCTTAAAATCCTCTTGCCTTCCCCATAAAACAAGGAGAAAAATAAAGTCTGTAAACTTATATTTCAACAAATTAACCCCTTTAACCACCTTTCTCATATTTCAACGAATTATGATATTTTAAGGGGCTTAAAATAATTGGTTAAAGATTTTTATGTTAAAGGGACGTTATAAACGAATTGTAAAAGAGGGAATTTTGTTAAAAGGGAGTTATTTTGTTTAAGAGGGTTATTGTTTCATTTGTTCATGGGTTGTTATTTATTAAATATGGAGGTTACACCCCATATAGCATATTTTATGTATAAAAAGGGGGTGTAGGTTCTTAATTTTTCAACCAAGTGATGGAAAATTATTGGAGAATTGTGAAAGAATTTTTGGAGAGAATTAGAATGCTAATGGAGGGTTTGATTTATTTTTGAGAGGTAGAATTACAAGGTGTTATTATACACCAAAATTGTAATAGTGAGAGAGATTGTGAGAAATTTTGTATACGACTAAAGCTTGGGTGATGTACAGAAGCCATAATTGCTTGGCATCATTAATAAAATGGTTCCTCATTGA
>VDFB02000013.1:26448696-26467741 GCA_007258455.2 Sequoia sempervirens
ATAGATATTATCCACTCTCGAGAATGTAAATATGTTTGAGATAACTAAAAAATAATTTGTATCCCTTATATCCTTTCATCCAATGTAGCCTATCTCTTAATTGAGATCCTCTACCACAATTAAGTTCAAATCTTCTAAGTTTTATTTCAACGGAAGCAAACACTCATTGTAGAAGAGTTATTAGTAAGTGCTAAAGCCAAAATAAGTTTTTTTTTCTATTTGGATCCATATTTTTTTTCCATTCTAGATCTCTTTCTAGCCATATTCTTATTGTAAGATCATAGTAAGGTAGTGCAATAGATTTAATCACATCATTCCACAATTGTATCCACTTACCATTTTGATGAGGTCTAGGAACATCAACCAAAGGGATATTAGGGAAGCAAGGTGATCAATTTTATTGAGGTGGGAAGTGTTGAGCTTGAAGGATAGATTATTGGGTATGAGGAATAATAAGTTTGAAAATTTTAAAGAATTGGGAGGTGATATGTGAGATAGGTTTAATAGAATCTACTTAAATAAGGGTGTTTTGTGGAGAGGGGACAATTGAAAGAGAAATAACTAAGTTTTAATCTATCAATACAACTAAGTTTCCCTTAGTTCACCATCTCTTTAGTTAGTCCAAGTGAACTAGTGATCAGTATAAGAATATTTTTTTGTCTAAAATGGGATCTAAAGCCCTCATGGTATTTCTAGTTAGGATGTAGGAATTCAATTATTTTTTAGAGAGTTTATGAGAACTAAACCAAATTGTATCTTGGTTTTTTCCACCATATCATATTCACCTCATTGTAGCCATTTAGTCATAGGGAGGGCATAAAAATCCATTCCCACAATTTAACTTGAGATGAGGAGTCATTAGGCATACAATAAAGAAAAAATGAATAGGTATTCCTTGGATTAGTAGTAAGCACTAAGCACAATTGTTGTTGGGATCCACTCCTCAATAGATGATAAACTTAGCCAAGTATTGGGAAAGGTGGGTCAACCTTGCATCCTAATATTTTGATTTATTATTTTGTCCTCATATTAGGAAATGAAGCATCTCACTTTGTGTTGGTAGTTATTTGTCATTTGTTGAATGCTTCAAGGAAGGTTTCTAAGATGTTCTAAGAGCATATAATATCATTATAGCTTTATAAGATGAAACCCTCTTATGACATATTCTTATGACATTTAAGAGCATGACTATAGAATATTTACAGTAAAGTATTGACCAACATTATGAAAAATCATAAGAAATCTTTTAAGAAATAGCAACTATGTCAAGGAAAAAGATGTGGACATTTACAAGAACTTTTGTTTTTAAGAAAAAGTGGGAGACCACTTATAATTTTATTTATATATAATATTTTACATATAGCTAGTTTAGGCGGACATACTGGCGGGAAAGAACCAACAAGAAAACCCCCAGTTGTAGTCTGAGTAACAAATTTTACAAAATATCAAAAAGACTAGTGAGGTCCTAGTACAAATGACCAATTGTCTGATTACAACATTACAAAAGCACATTGGTTGAATACATCATTACATATGCACATTCTCTTATGCACCCAAAATACCCAAAAGAAGACATCATACTAGATATACCCGTGACCCAAATACATAACACAGTGGAAATTACAAAACCTTACTAAACATAAGACTGATAAGCTAGGAAGCCACTTTCAAAAAGATGTAGATTTTCCACCAACATGATGAAAGCCATTAATTGAGCTTTCTTTTGTTTCCACTCATTTACCTTTGTGTTGGCGATCATGCTCAAATGAAGGTTTTGATTTGTTAATATCAGGAACATAACAATAACATAGTTTCCTTTTGGATAAGATGGAAGTTGCAAATCATGAATGCAAACATGACTTCTCAAGAAAGAAATGGCATGATATTTTCTTTTTAAATCATCGATCTCCTCCATGGAAATGGCAGATCTGTATCTATTTAGAACTTGGTAAAGATGTGAAGAATTGTCATGCATTGTGGATAATAGCATGCCTTGGTATATGTCAACAAGGTCTCTTCTTATGAAACAAAACCTTCTTTGAATAATTAACATTAGAAATTAATACTTGGCGAGCATATTGTATAATCACACTAGAAACCAACAATGGAAGATTGAGAGTCTCAACTAAGAATTCCACCTTATAGATAACATTCATATTAGAAGCCAACAACTAAAGACCAAATTTCATAAATAAAGTTCATGTGTTATATATATCATTCCTTTGAGGGGTCCACAAGTACCATGATCCTTTTGAAATCCATCTAAATGCATCCATTCCAAGACCATTGGGAGGTGGGTATACAATATGAGCCAAGTATTAGTTTCTAATGTTAATTATTGAAAGAAGGTATATAAATTATTCGAGCATCTTAATTCTCATATAGAGTTACATCTTAGTCAATTTCTCAATGTATGAGTTCCATATATTTGTAAATTTTTCTTAATATAAAAACATATTTTATTTCATTAAAATTAACCTATCTATTCCATGTTACAAAGGATGCTCTTATTTTAAATTATAGAGTATATATTCAAAATTAATTAGTAATTTTCAAGATAGAGTACACACAATTTCTTTAGTTAAAATAAAATAATATTCTTATTTCCATGTGAGAGTTATGTAGAATGGTAGTTTGATGTCTCGAAAATATTTCTTTCATACATACTAAATTTTTATCATTACATTATGAGTGAATCATCTCAATATATAGCCAAGCACATCAAAAATTTATAGAGTGGAAAGAAAAATAATCACACATTTATCATATTTTTATATGTATAAAATTTCTACCATCAAATTATTTATACTTATAGATTAAATTATTTTTGAATTTGGTTATTTGGGTTCAACATGTCATGCTATAGGATTTTCTTGTGTTTTCACCATGTTGTCATGTGTAAATAGCTATGTATTTTATAGGTTTAGGAATTTTAGAGGAAGGCGAGGTTGAACAAAATGCATAAGGATGAGATGGAGCCTTGTTTACCTTAGGATTTGGTTGAGACTCACTTTGAGCATAATCGAGGGGTGGTTGGTCCTCTTGTAGACATGACTAATTTAGGTCTTGTCAAGAGAAATTTAGAGGAGATTGGTAGAGACAAGAATCATGTTATAGATGGATTAGTTGGAGTTCATTGCCTCTACAATTCTCTTGAATTGCAACATTCACCTCTTGGAATTTCTTCTAATAATTTAAAAATATGAAGGTTCAAGTTTAGAAGATTATAGGAACCCTTTATTCCCTTTGGTCTCAAGTTTGGAAACTAAAGATGGAAACTCCATTACAAACCTGAACTAGGTTTGAATTCATGGAAAAGGATAAGGTTCACAATAAGATATAGTTCCTTGAAGAATTTTGGATTCAAGTTGTGAAATGATAGATCTACTAATGTTTTTGGGAAAACGACCCTCTTTATTAGATACATTGCCACTATTGGTGGAGTATTTCTAATTGGATGTTATTTTTCTAACTTACAACTATATTTTTCTTGTTGTTGTTCCATGCCAATATGATTGATCATTTTTTGTCTCTTTATTGGTCTTTGTAAAAGGGTGGGGCCCTTTCAAAATTTCTATTTCTAATTCATAAATTCAACCAAAAGTATTTACCCTAAAATTAAAATATAAATTTAAACTTTAAAATAGTCTTTTTTGATATTATATAATAGCCTCATGTATTTAATTTATAAATCCTATTATTCTTTATGTTTAATTTCAAAATTTTAATGCTCTCAAGTATAGATTACAAGCACACATTCTTTACATTTTTTCTCTTTCTTTTGTACTATTTTGTATATGGGTGTCTTATATGCATTGCCTCAAACATATAATTTTGATGTCCTATACCTAGTTCTAAATGTAGTTTTATGAATGTATTCCTCCTTTATTCTTTGCTAATTGTAATTGAATATTAGACCTGTTTTTTAAAATATGGCCACCCCTCTCAATTAGTAAAATAAGTCATCTATTTTAGGTGGTGGATATTAATGTTAATTGTTTATTTATTGAACATACATAATCAAGACAACTTGGAAAAGTGTCTTATCTTTCTTTTTCATAAAAATAGTTGGAGCATCCCATGACAAGACACTAGAACATATAAATCCTTTCTTTAAAATGTCATTTAGGTTCAATCCTTTAATTCATACAAATATGAAGTGTTTGTTTGATAGGGATCTCTAGATATAGGGGCTAATTCATGCATGAACTCTATTAAAAAATAAAACACCCATTTAGGAGGAAACATGAGGAATTAATTCTAGGATTTATACATCCTAAGACTTTTGTAATGGAGGTTTATTTTCATTTGAATGGTTCTCATTCACTTTTACTAAATAAAAATTAACAACAAACAAGGCACACCCTTTACTTTATTCTCTTTTGAGTTGTAAAATAGAAAATTTAATAATACCTTCATTTCTTCTAATCCTAATAGAACTATTTTATTATACATTTCATTCAAACAATATAGTTTCTTTCCTCTAAATTTATTCTTTGATTCATACATTTAGTTCACCAACCATTTTTGGAGTAATGTCATAAGACTCAAAGGAAAAATATAAAGAATTTTATCCAAGTTTCCATTGTATGCACCCTAAACTTTATATCATGAACTATTTGATATAATGTCTCAAATAAATTTTTTAATGAACTATTTGATATAATGCCTCAAATAAATTTCCAATAGTGTTTTTGATGAAGTATGATAGAAATAGTGCTTTTGATATAATGCCTCAAATAAATTTGTTAATGAACTGTTTGCTATAGGGTGCATACAATGGAAACACTATTTCTATCATACTCCATCAAAAATTACCATGAACTGTTTGATATAATGCCTCAAATAAATTTGTTAATAAATTGTTTGATATAGCGTGCATACAATGGAAACACTATTTCTATCATACTCTGTCAAAAATTACCATGAACTGTTTGATATAATGCCTCAAATAAATTTGTTAATGAATTGTTTGATATAGGGTGCATACAATGGATACACTATTTCTATCAGACTCCGTCAAAAATTACCATGAACTGTTTGATATAATGCCTCAAATAAATTGGTAGAATTTTTGGCCTCCATGGAGAGGAAAACAACAACAAAAATCTCTTTCGAAAAAAAATTGATTGCCTCCAAGTCTTTCCAGAGCCCCTCAAGCCAACTTTTGATTTTATTGCGCTCAAATCTTGGGCCTGCTAGCCTGCCAATAACTGCAACATCTTTGAGAAAATCGCTCTCTTCCTGGGCTTCCACGGACAGATTGATTGGCATGAAGGATTTGTGGCACGGGACTTCACACGAATTTTCCTTCCTTGCATTCACCAACTTCTCATCATCATTCGTTGCCCTAGCACTAGCATCACCAGTTTCCTCCCAACTTCGTACCCCTCCTGGATTTCACGCATCTCCTGCCGAACTTTGCACAACTCCTGCCAAGGTTCACTCCATCTCTTCACTGTTACGATTTTTGAAATTCTAAAAAAATGTTAATTTTTTATTGCATTTGTATTATTATTTTATATTTGTAATGTACTTTGTTTTTAAATTTAAATTTTGTTGCCTTGTTTATTTTTTTAATGTATTGTTATGTTTAAATTTATTATAATGTAATTGAATTTGTATTATTATTTTATACTTTTATTATGTTTTATTATATTGTATTATAATATATTTAAATTATATAAATAAATTTATATTATTATTTATAATTAATATTACATTAAATTATATATTATATATTAGTTTTAGAATATTGCAATTATTAAACTATTTTATTATATTATTATATTATTTTATTTTTTTATATATTTATAATGTAATTAAATTATATTATTATTTTATAATAATAAATTATATTTATGTATCATTAGTATAATAATTATGTCTATATAATTATATTTATAATATAAATATCTTTTTAATTATATTTATTTCTATTTTTTAATAATAATATAGATATTAATATTAATATACTAATTTAATTATTATCTATATTTCTACTTTCAAGATTTATCTCATTTAACTAGAAAAACTTTTTTATTGACTATAATCAATTTATTGCTTAAATATATTTTATTTTAATTTAGAATTATTTATTGTGTAATGGCCTTTAGTTTTTAAAATCGTGTTATATTTTTTATTAAACAATTATAGTTTACTTGAAAAAACATAAGATATTTATAACTATACTTATTTGTCCCTTGTTTACATATGCATTTCAAATAATAATAGCATTTCAATACAGTATGCTTGGGTATGACAAAGTGTAGGTTATAAAACACAATGTATTTTGAAGCATGCAATTTGTTATAGTAGGTAATGTGTTGTTCAACTTCATTAGGATGTTGTTGTCTATAGCTACATCTTTTTATTTTGAAGTGGAAAAAATAAATTTTGAAACAACATTATCGTACATAGAGATTTAGATGAGAAAATCTATATTTGTCTTGACCTAAAGAATGTTAGATAAGGGGTATAGAATAAAGGGTTTCTAAACTAAAAGGATCTTTATATGGATTAAAGTACTCACAATGTATGTTGTATAAAAAAATTGATGCATATGCATTAGAATTGAATTTTTTAAGGAATTAAGTTGAGTTAATCACAATTTTACATGTTGATGATATGTTAATCATTAGAACTAATGAAGTGTTGACTAGAGAAATCAAGGTTTAGTTGGATTATAGTTTTCAAGTGAAATATATTGGAGCTATCAAATACATAGAAATATGGCTAATAAGAAGCTATGGTTAAACTAGAGGAAGTATCTTGAGACTATTTTGTAGTGTTCAACATGCACAGTGATAATATTTTAAGTATTCCTTTAACAATATCCACTAATTTGAGCCTACAACAATGCCCTAAATCTATGAAGGTTTTTAGGGACATTAAGAAGATTTATTATCCAATTGTAATTGATATCTCTATGTATGCATTAATATGTATAAGGCTTTAAAATTACTTGAGCAAGGGGAGTTCTAGGTTGACTCATGCCATTTTTTTTGTAAAGAGCGGGTGCTATCATAATAGTGGTTTACAATTCCTGAGAGGAACGAATTTTAGCTGAAATCACATATTTTTAGAAAATATAATGATTTAAGCCTTAAAAAGTTCCATTTTAAGGATTCCAATTGAAGAGGGTTTGATCAAATCACCTTAGATCAAACCCCTTGGATAGAACCTTCTAGTTTTAAACCATACCTATAAATGTCTCCTTTACACCTATCAAAATGATGATAAAAAATCACTTTTGATTTAGCTTTTGGGGGATCAAATGAATTCATTTAAAATTTATTTCAAATGATTATGGTATTCCTCAAACAAGCTATCCAATGAATATAATTTTAATATGTTTTGGTTTTGTTATGTATTTGTTTTTTAAGTTTTATTAAACATAGGTTTTTCATCAAAATGAATTTCTTTGTTCTTCAAATGTGGAAAAATAGAAGATTATCAAAAAAAAAAATTGAAAAATATGAGTGCACCAGATATTGAAGTCCTTGATCCAACAAAAAAAAATAAAAAAATTGACATATACAAAAAAGTTATGCATTATACGTATGGTAATGAATTGTAATTTGTTTGACTTTGAAACTTGATTAAGGAAAAAATATTCAATAAAAAACTATCTAACCAAGTGGAAGCACTAGATATCAAAGTTACAAATCTAAATTTGAAATAATTATAATTTTATCCTTCATTGAAAAGAAGTTATGCGTTTATCTGGCCACTTTTTAAAAATGTTGTTTTCTCAAAAAATCAATTTTCATGGGAGATGGAAAAAGTGCAATTTGATTCCAAAATTTTGAAAAAAATATTTTTAGAATCTGAGAAAAAATTTGATGAGACTCTAGTTTGCACCATCTTCAAATTCCTCACAGTTTAGCCACTATAGGTGCCCGAATGTGAAGATTTAGTTAAAAATAATAATTTTAGTGTCCAGTTTGGCCAAAAATTGTAAACCACTATTATGGGATCACCCAAGCATTAGATGTAGATGCCACAGTAGAGGTTACAATACATGGTGTGTTTTGGGTACCATGTGAAGTGCATGTTACAAATCATAGTGTGTTTTTAAGCTTATAATTTTTCATACCCAAACACATCGTCATGAAACGATGTTCTTAGTTGAAATAGAGATCTAGATATGTATAGTTATGAATATATTATAACAAATAAGGGGTTTCAAAAGTTGTATTTCAAAACCACTATGTTTATTAACTTTCAATTCACAACATACCCAACCCATAATTTTTTCAAATTGTGTTTATCTAGGTTTTCATTTGAAATAGCAACTACACAATTGTTCCTATTATTGGGTAAATTGGTTATACTTTTCCATAGTAGAGATTAGAAAACATGGTGTGTTTTGGGTACCATGTGAAGTGCAGGTTACAAATCAATGTGTTTTGGAACCTGCAACTTTTCATACCCAAACACACTATCATGAAATACATTTAAGCATAAGGAAGTTCTTGTGTACTCAAGACACTGGCATGGACTTGGTAAGTCTATGCAAAGAAAAACCATCATACATAAAGGCATTCCTACACACACAAGGTTGAAAGAAACCTTAGTGGGTAATGTAAGGAATAAACAAACAAACATGAGATCTATCAATAAAAGACTATGCCCCATTATATACCAATCAAAACAATAAAAAATGGGAAGATCTAGGTGGCCATGAGTAGGAATAGTATGGGTAAAAAAGATAAATCAAAATAAAAGACCAATTGGAGGGAGATGTGGAGTGGTATGGTGGGAGGGATGGAAGTACATATAGAGAGAGGGTGGGAGAGGTATGTATAGAGAGAATGAGAGAGAGGGAAAGAGGGAGGGAAGAAGGGTAGGATAATGGGATGCATAGGTAGAGAGGTTGTGTGTGTGTGAGGGAGAGAGAGAGAGAGAGAGAGAGAGAGAGAGAGAGAGAGAGAGAGAGAGAGAGAGAGAGAGAGAGAGAGAGAGAGAGAGAGAGAGAGAGGGAACTTGAGGTAGGGAGAGAGAGGTAGAGAGATAGTGAGAAGTAAGGTGGGACATGTATGTATAGAGAGGGGATCAGGGAGAGAGGAATGGAGAGAGAGAGGTAGGTGGAGATAGATTGTGTGGGAAGGAGGGATAGAGAGATAGAGGAATAGAGGGAGATAGGGAGAGGTAGTTAGAGAGTGGTAAGGTGAACAAAATAGAGAGAGGTAAGTAGAGAAAGGGATGTAGGTAGGGTGGGAGAGGTAGAGAGAGGTGGTATACATGAGAGAGAGAGGGGGAGGGGGAGGTAAAGAGATAGGGGTAGGTAGAGTAAGGGATTTATGGGTGGGTGGGATGGAGGGAGGGAGGGAAGGAAGGAGGGAGTGAGTGATAAGGGAGGGGTAGATGGAAAGAGAGAGAGGGGGGAATATGGAAAAAGGGAGGGAGGGGAAGGTTAGGAGGGATAGTGAGAGAGGAGCGATAAAGAGAAGTATAGAGGAATGGGGGTAGGGAGAGTTCTAGCAAGGTAGGATGGGAGGGATAAAGGGATGGAGGAAATAAGGGAGACATGGAGAAGTAGGTAGAGAGAGGTAAGGTTGAAGGAATATAGGGAGAGGTATCCAAGAGGTTAGAGAAATCTTGACTTGAATCTAATTTCTGAGCAAGGTTAGGAATTTGTAAGAAAGGAGATAGTACCTTAGGAATAAGGGAAAATACCAGAATGGTCAGAAAAGAAGTAATCAACAAAGTGGACATGTTTCCACCAACAAAAATTGATGAGAAAAAAATTGAGTTTTGATTGAGATGAGAAAAAGAAACCAAGTAAACCTTAGAATGTTTAAGGTCACAATGTACCAAGAGTTGGGACAAAGACACTTGGAAAGTTGATTGTGAGAAAGAAGCCTGAATAGGTAAATTGTATTGATCTGACAAATGTTTGGATAGTACATAGATAGGTTGGAGTATAAGTATAAATCACCAACGTGTCAATAAAAACCAACATACATTAGAGGTTCCAAAAGGAAATGGAATGTAGTATACTGTATGGAGTTGTGTGTCAAATCAATAGAAGTTGTTAGGAAACAAATCTCTATGTTGAAAAGTACATCAATAGTAAAAGAGGCTTTGTGAGATGGATATTCCTCCACCAAAGAGGATATTGGAGAAGAATAACAATGAATGTTAGCTTGTAAAGTTTATAATTATTCATTAGATCTCCTATTGGATGATCCAAAATGTTGAATCTATGAGATTTAATTCCATAATGAATCTAACTTTGGGAAAAAGTATATTCAAGGTATGTCATTGAGGCAAGGAAAAGGAAATATAAAGCCAACAACATGGAATTTTAAATTATTTTGAGAAAGAAAATGTCTGCCATGAGTTCGACTTGGAGTTGATCGAATGTTATGGAAACACTAAGGGGGGAAGGTAGATAATAGATTGACTCAGATTAAGTACCCTACCCAATGAAAATTTTGGATGCATTTTTGATTTGGAAGAAATTTTGACTTCTTAGTAAGTCATGATGACAATTAAGTCATGTATTTCATGACCACAAGGATAAGGTATTGGAATGTTTTGGAGAAAAATAGTGCTAAGGTCAAGAGTTGTGACCTATTATCACCCCATACCTTGCATATATGTTTATTATAAAATTAATTGTTGCCTTAAGGAAATGATCGAAAGATAACTTGGTCATGAAAAGGAATATCATTGTCTTTGAGAGAGTAAGTATGTGTGATACATACAAGTTTTCCCTATGTGGTAGCAAGGACACTCGATGCAAGGTCTAGGAAGGACAAGGTAAAAGGATCA
This sequence comes from Sequoia sempervirens, assembly GCA_007258455.2. Taxonomy (NCBI): domain Eukaryota; kingdom Viridiplantae; phylum Streptophyta; class Pinopsida; order Cupressales; family Cupressaceae; genus Sequoia; species Sequoia sempervirens. The sequence goes on from VDFB02000013.1 coordinate 26,459,479, forward strand.
AACTTATTTGTGTGAAGGCTCACCCAACAAATTTGGGATGTGATAAGATCCAAATAAAAAAGTTAGATGTGGGGATTATGGGATGAAGGGATGAGGTTGTAGGATGGAGTGATGGATAATAAAAGATATGAAAAGGAAATTGTAAGATAATGAAAAGGAATACCAAGGGGTATTATTAGGTAAGAGCAGTGGAGATGAGGAAAAATTTCTTGGTGATCAACTTGTAGATTAATAAATTTGTATTAGCCTAAAATGAACCTAATGGATTAATGCAATGATGATGGATGTTAGGTTTACAATTTAGGGTTTAGGGTTTATGGTTTATGGTTTAGGAATCTCATCTAAAAAAAATTGAAAATAAGCAAACCAAAGTGAATGAGATAGATAATATATTGACTAAAGAGATTCTTCCCGCTCTTGAGAAGTTGAGGAAGGTGTGTGTGTAGTATGTGCAATAGGAAAATAGCAATGCAAAAGTGGATAAATTCAAGATACTAGTCTTCCTTGTTGACTTAGTAATGCTCCTCCCACTCTACCATTAATTATCTCCCTCTCTCCCTCTTATTTGTGTGAAGGCTCGCCCAAAAAATTTGGGATGTGACAAGATCCAAATCAAAAAGTTAGATGTGGGGATTATGGGATGAGGCGATGAGGTTGTAGGATGGAGTGATGGATAATAAAAGATATGAAAAATAAGTTAGAAGATCATGAAAAGGAATACTAAGGGGTATTATTAGGTAAGAGCAATGGGGATGAGGAAAAATATCTTGATGATCAACTTGTAGATTAATAAATTTGTATTAGCCTAAAATGAACCTAATGGATTAATGCAATGATGATGGATGTTAGGTTTACAATTTAGGGCTTAGGGTTTATGGTTTATGGTTTATGGTTTAGGAATCTGATCTAAAAGCACTTGAAAATAAGAAAACCAAAGTGAGTGAGATAGATAATATATGATTGAAGAGATTTGTACCGCTCTTGAGAACTTGAGCAAGGTGTGTGTGTAGTATGTGCAATAGGGAAATAGCAATACAAAAGTGCATAATACTAGTCTTCCTTGTTGAATTAGTAATGATCCTCCCACCCTACCACTAACTATATTCCTCCTTCCCTCCCTCTCTCCCTCTCTGACACACACAACCTCTCTCCACCTAGCCCTCCCCCTCTCCCTAACTCTCTCTATACCTATCTCTTTTAAATGTGGTGATGATGTTTACTAATGGAATAAAAGAAAATTTTCACTTGTATGATGATGTCTAGAGATAAGGTGGATGGTCCTCATATCCTACTTATCTACATGTTCTCCTTACCTCTCTCTATATCTCTCTCTCTCACACACACAACCTCTCTCCACCTACCCCTCCCTCTCTCCCCAACTCTCTTTATAAAAATGCAATGAAGTCAACCTTCAAATTTTAGAACTATTTGGTATAGTAAAAATGGCATTTCACTTTCTTCATTTGATTGGAACAAAAAAATGCTCACATTATTTGCAGTGTTGGAAAACACATTGTCCCTTATCAATTATTTCCTTATGAAAAATGCTCACATTATTTCTAGTGTTGGAAAACACACTGTCCCCTATCAATTATTTCCTTTATGAAAAATGCTCACATTATTGTAGTGTTGGAAAACACACTATCCCTTGTTAGATATTTCCTTATGAATTTTTTTTTATTCGTACACACCAACAATGTAATGAATTCCACCTTAAAATTTTAGAACAACTATTTGGTACAGTAAAACTAAAATTTCACTTTCTTCATTTGATCGGAACAAAAAAATGCTCACATTATTTGTAGTGTTGGAAAACACACTATCCCTTGTCAATTATGTAATGAAGTCCACCTTCAAATTTTAGAACAAATCTTTGGTTACAGTAAAAATGACATTTCCAATTGTCACTCGATAGGGGACAATGTGTTTTTCACTTTCTTGATATGATTGGAACAAAAAAATGCTCACATTATTTGTAGTGTTGGAAAACACACTATCCCTTGTCAATTATTTCCTTATGAATTTGCAGTGTTAGAAAACACACTGTCCCTTGTCAGTTATGTAATGAAGTCCACCTTCAAAATTTAGAACACCATTGGAAATAACTAATTGAGGACAATGTGTTTTCCAACAAGGGACAAAAAAAATCTCACATTATTTGCAGTGTTGGAAAACACATTGTCCCTTGTCAGTTATGTAATGAAGTCCACCTTCAAATTCTAGAACAACATTGGAAATAACTAATAGGGAATAGTGTGTTTTCCAACAGGGAACAAAAAAATGCTCACATTGTTTGCAGTGTTGGAAAACACACAGTCCCCTGTGTAGGAAAAGTAGACAGGGGACATCATTAGAATGTAAGATGTCTAGAAATAACTAACAGGGGATAGTTTGTTTTCCAACTTTGGAAATAACTAATTGGGGACATTGTGTTTTCCAACAGGGGAGAGTGTGTTTTCCAACATTGGAAAAAACTAATAGGGATAGTGTGTTTTCCAACAAGGACAGTGTGTTTTCCAACAACAAAAAAATGCTCATAGTTTGCAGTGTTGGAAAACACACTATCCCTTGGTTAGTCACCCCTGATGTCAATTTTATTAGTTTTATGTATCCCCCACTTTAAACTCCCCAAGCTCTCCACCCTTGAGCTTAGAATAAGCAAAATGAAATCACTCACAACCCACTGTGTTTTCTAACCTGTAATTATTTTTTGCATTTTTTTCCATCATAGGAGGAAATTAAAACATAATTTTACTCTTCATAATAGTTGTGGTAACTTTTGAAAGTACTTTTCATTACATTCATACTCTCTAAATAAGAAAATATTTTCAATACAATAATTGAAGGTTGGAAAACATTGGGTGTTATGAAACATGATCAAACCATTTTCACCACCCCCCCCTCCTCTATCATACCATATACCATCCTCCCCCATAACCATATTTTCATAAAGATGTGTATATAAATCTATGATGCAAACCCCGTCATATACATATCAAGCCCCATAAACCAATCATTTCTTGATTATGTGTTGAAAGAGGTTTTGTATTGCATATGAATTTTTGCAAACAAACAAAGTGAGAGATGATGCTATAAGTGGAGTTGAAAAAATGAAGTCAAAGATTCTTGAACTTAAGAATTCCATGGAAAAAATACTATTAGAAATAGATGATAAGGAAAAGACAAAATCAAATCTAAGTGAAAAAAAGAGAATCAATTGGGTGGTGACATGAAATCTTATTTGAAAAGGTAGACAAGTCTTGTAAAGAACTTGTTAAAAGAAACATTTGAATACTCTAATCATAAAGACACTCTGGAATTGGAGGTTGGAAAACATTGGATGTTATGAAACCTGCAACCCACATATTGCTATAAAACACTCTACACATAACAAACTAATTAGTTAATCATCAACCCTTAGGAAAATAACATCCTTTTCTTTGCAACCACTTTTTTCTCAACTTTGAGAGTGTCTTTATGATTACAAAATGCAATTTTTTCTTGTAATGAGTTCTTTAAAAGACTTGTCTACCTTTTCAGATAAGACTTTCATGTCTTCACCCAATTGATTCTCTTTTTTTGAACTAAGATCTGATTTTTCCTTTTCCTTATCATCTATTTCTAATTGTATTTGTTCCATGAAACTCTTAAGTTCAAGAATCTTTGACGTCATTTGTTCAACTCCACTTATAGCATCATCTTCACTTTCTTGGCATGCACAAATTCATATGCAATACAAAACCTCTTGATTTTATCCACTTTTGCATTGCCATTTTCCCCTTGCACATACTACACACGCACCTTCCTCAACTTCTCAAGAGTCAAAAGAATCTTTTTAGTTAATAAATTATCTATCTCATTCACTTTGGTATGCTTCTTCTCATGTGTTTTAGAGAAGATTCCTTTTTCATTTCATGTATTCTAATACTTGATGCCTCTAGTTCTACATTTATATTGGCCCATTGCACATAGTGCACATGCTCCTTGCCCATTGCACTAATAGTTTGAGTAAAATTTGTATTTCAATTTTTTAGATGATTGAAAAATAAATGTGCAAAATAATGGAAGGTTGGAAAACATGGTGGGTTGTGATTTATTTCATTTTTCTTGTTCAAATCTCAAGGGTGGAGAGATTAGGGAGGAGTTATGGGTTGGGGATACATAAAACTAACCAAATTAACCTAAGGGGTGACTAACCAATTGGGTTGTTAGGTGTAGAGGGTTTTACAATAGTATGTAGGTTGCAAGTTACATAACACCTAGTGTTTTCCAACCTCCAATTTTAGAAAATAGTATTAATGTAATTAAAACCTTTTGTTATTTACACAACATGAGTGTAATGAAAGTCACCTTCAAATTTTACATTTAATGTAGTTTAAACTTTTATATGTTGTGCAATAGCACCTTCGACTTTTGATCTATCAAAATTATTTACATAATCATTTTAGGTAAATTGAACATTTTCTAATTGAGCTTTGAGGTGCCTAATATCATTCTTCAACTTTTGAACTACCTCAAATTCTTGTAAACGCTCTTTTTCTATTGTACTCTACATGCACCCTTCTTCATAAGCAACACTTTCCATTGTTGTATTCATTTTCTCAACTTCATTCTTTTACATTGCAACTCTCTCAACAATATGAACCTCCTTTTCTTTTGATGATAAAATATTCTTCTTATCTTTTACTTCCTTTTCTAAGTGGTTAATTTTAGTCTTCTATTGTTTTGCTACAATTTCAACACTTCAAAAATTTTCCGTTTTTGCACTTAGATCTGATTTTTCCTTTTCCTTATCATTTATTTCCAGCTGTATTTGTTCCATGGAATTCTTAAGTTCAAGAATCTTTGACTTAATTTGTTCAACTCCACTTATACAATTATCTCACTTTCTTTGCTTGCACAAATTCGTACACAATACAAAACCTCTTGAGTTTATCCACTTTTGCATTGCCATTTTTCCATTCCATATACTACACACATCTTCCTCAACTTCTAAAGAATGAGAACAATCCCTTCAGTCAATACATTATCTATCTCATTCACCTTGATCTTCTTATTTTCATGTGTTTTTAGATGTTGGAAATAGGATGCCATTTAATTGCAAATCCTAAACATTAATTATTTCATGTATCTCCTAGATTCTTGGAATGTGTTCAACAACACTAAGATTAGGATGAGATTAATATTTGATGAAATAATCATGATTATTGACATTTGTAATTAATTCTAAATGTAAGGAGCATGTGAGGGTGTCCATAGTGAGTCCCTAAATAATAGGGGCACATGGGGCACCCACATGGTAAGGTGACACTCACCTTGCATTTAGTTAACTATACGGAGTAACAGTTAACACTTTTGAATGCATGTAAAGATCATAGGAGTTAGGATTTGGTGTTTGCATGCATGAAGTTAGTTTAGTTTAGTTCAGTTCAGTTCAATTCAATTCAGTTCAGTTCAGAATTAGTTTAGTTTAGTTTAGTTCAGTTTAGTTATGGTTCATTTGTCTTCACTTCTGTTTTAGTTGTATGTTAGTTAACTTCAGTTAACTTGGAATGCATGGCTAATAACATTGAGTTGTATGACAGATAATAGGGACTACATCCAGTTAACAGGGGATGACCATTCTTGCATGAATGGTGTTGAGTAAATGTTTCAGTTAACAAGAAATCACTTGAAGCCAACTTGGGTGCCCAAGATTATTTCTTGGAATTAACTCCAATGCATGATAAGATATTTCTGAAGGCTCTGTTAAACTTGGGACCCTCTTTTAGACACCATCTTTCAGGAAGAGCTTAGGAATTATCACCAAAGTGAAGGATGATTTGTAGCTTCAGTTTGGGAAACCCAAATGGATGAAGCACATTTTCTAAGCTTTGGTCTTCATGGTAGAACTCAACTTGAAGCAATATGGCATACCTTTTCTAAGGCTTGAGCTTGTGCACTATAATTATCACCTTTTGGAGATTACAAGGTTGAATATTGCCTCTATATCTCATTCAAGTTGAAGAGAGTTTTCATAATTGTTATTGCAGGTGTGAAGAAGATTGGAAAAGATAGAAGAAGCATTCTCAAGTAAGAATTGAAGCTATTGTAATTCAGAGATTGAATAATAGAATAATTCTTGGTGGATTTTTTTCCCAAAAGGGTTTCTCCATGGTACATCTTGTGTAATCTTTCTAATATCCTGTCTAGTTCTTCTGTCAACTTCTATCTACATTCTACAATAGTAAAATGGATTAATCAAGACAATCACCCACAAAGAATATATGTAAAAAAGGAAAAGCTTATTTAGATAAGTAATATTAAATTTTTACAGAGTATTAAGCTAAGAAAACAACTCATTTTTCAACATTTGGTATCAGAGCTAAGGTTGGCAAGAGTATTGGGACGCCTTTCTCTTGAAGTTCCAAGGATTTATTGGCTTAGTGGGAGCTTTTATCATTTTAGTAATTTACTGATTTTGGAATTAAGTTTTTGTTACAATGAATTCAAGGTTAGATATTGAAAGGTTCAATGGTTATAACTATGAAATGTAGAAATTAAAAATGGAAGATCTTCTTGAAGAAAGAGATCAGTGGGTAGCGGTTAATAATGAGACAAAGACACCTACAACTATTTCAGATGAAGATTGGGCTAACTTAGATAAAAAGGCAAGAGGGACAATTAGATTATGTCTTGTTGATGTTGTTCTTTTAAATGTTTTAGTGGAAACCAGTGCATATAAATTATGGAAAAGAATAGGAGATATTTATCAAACAAAGAGTCTAACAAATAAGTTGTATCTAAAAAGGAAGTTATATTCATTGAAAATGAAAGATGGTGATTTAGTAGCATAACATTTAATTTTTTTCAATTTAATTCTTAGTTAGCTAGCCTCTTTAGATGTAAAGCTTGAGGATGAGGATAAATGTATTCTATTGCTTTTCTCTTTACCAGATTCTTGGTAAAATCTAATAGTTGCAATTAGTGGTAATGGTGCAGATCCAAAGATGGACATCATTCCTACTCTCCTATCAGAGGAGATGAGGAGGAAATCTAAAATTGGCTCCCAAGATGCCTTGTTTGTAAGAGGTAGGCCTAAAGAGAAGGAATCTAAAGCAGACAAGAAAGGAAAGGGTAAGTCTAAAGGACAGTCAAAAACCTCTAGTAAGAGTAAAGTAAAGTGTTGGAATTGTAGAAAACCTAGACATATTAAAAAGGATTGTAAGAGAAAGATGAAGAGTATTGATGCTTCTACAGAAAAATATGATGACAGTAATGATGCATTAGTCATTTCTTCTAATACTATTGTTGATAACTCTTGGCTTCTTGATTTAGGTTTCCCCTATCATATGACTCCTAGAAAGGAGTAGTTTTCTAAGTATATTGTATATGATGGAGGAGATGTATTCTTTGGAGACAACAGCACAATAAAGGTTGTTGGCAAAGGAGAGGTAAAATTGTGTTTCAGTGATGGTAGTGTTAAGACCCTTAATGATGTTTTACATACTCCAAGACTTGCAAGGAATCTACTTTTTGTCTCTAAGTTTAATGATTCTGGAATGCATTTGACATTTGACAAAGGTGGTTGCAGATTGGTGAAAGGGAATATGGTGGTTACTAAAGGATTTTGGATTAGGACTTTATTTAAGCTGAATATGTTAGGTAGTGGGGTTGGAGAAACCAATCACTAGTTCCTGCTCTAGGTCTTTCCTTATAAGACCTCCTTGGTGCTTGGCTTCACCAATCTAACCTATAGGCCCCTACTCATGACTGGGTGCCCCTGGTTTTTCTGACCAACCCCTCTCCTATCAAACATGTTGTCCTTCTACCAAGCTAACCTTGGTGCTTCGCCACATTCTCTCCATTGGCCCTTACTCTTCATTAAAGACCAAATACCCTCAACCTTCTACTAGATTCTTGCAGGGGTGAGAGGCGTTATAAAGCTTTCAAAATGATCAAACTAGGATTCTTGTTCCAACACAAGACTCCAACCTTCCATCACTCTCATCAAACTTTCACCTAGGGTTTGGAAAGGGCTACAAACCTAAGCCCCAATTAGGCCTCTAAATAGGGATAAAATGCAAATTTCTTTAAAACCCATTAGAGACTTAGGTTCTTTGTGAAGAATCTATGGTTCTCATGCCTATGCCTCCAATATTTTTAGGGTTTTAGCCCTATATAGGCCATACACTATCCATATACAAAAATGGTCAAGAACCCTAGGGTTTTAAACTGCTCAAAACTATTTTTAGACTGTCAAAAAGTTCTCCTACTAAATGCA
>VDFB02000013.1:26467841-26503879 GCA_007258455.2 Sequoia sempervirens
CAAGTATCTCCATCCTACCCCCACTCTTCCTTTCTCTCCCACTCCCTTCATATCTCTCTCTCAAGTCAATGATATGGGCCTTTTGTAAAAATTTCCAGCCATACTTGTCATTCTCTCCAGCTGAAAAAATCCATGCAGGCCCATTAAAAAAAACTTAAGAATAGTTAAAGAATACCCATAAGCACAAAGCTAACAAATCTTCAACTTCATTGCTCAGGTGATTTAAAGCATCAGAATAAAATAACCTTCTGGGTCTCTAAATCCTATACAGTATATGATATGAAGCAATTTCATCATTGTGGGAAAATCACTGCACCAAAAAAATTTATAGAGAAAATAAAATCTCTGAGGTTCGTAGGGTTGTAAATACATTAGAATTAGAATAGGAACAAATAAAAAAGGAGTGACTCGTAATCCTTTTAACCATAGTTTACATTTTTAGAATAGAAAAATTTGGAATATGCAGATCATCAAATTAGTTAGGCTGTGCAAACAGACCTCATCTTTCAACTGAATATTCTCAATACGCAGTTGTTGCTCTTGAAGACTGACTTCTGTAATAACAACATGTGCTCTACAGTTGGTGCATATGGGATTTCTCATGGCTTCTCTAATTTCCATGTTCTCCAAGTGGAGCTTCTCATTATCCTGCCTGAGGAGAGTGTTTTCATGACACTCGTGTTGAGCCTGAAAATCCAAGATTTGAAAAGCCATGATTAGAAAAAATTAATATATAGTTTTTAACTATATACTTTTAATATTATAATAATAATATAGATAGTTTTTAATTATATACTTTTAATATTATAATAATAGTTAAATATATTATAATAATAATATAATTATTAAAATATATTGCAATAATAAGTATATTATTTATTATAATTTTAAAAGAATATAATTTATATTTATATTAATATTAAATATTAATTTTTAATAGAGGGGGTTTGACCGAACATTTTTAGAACGTTCGACCAAACCCCATTCAAATTCTTTTTTTATTGTATGTTAAATGGGTTCGGTCAAACCCCTATTCGACCGAACATTAAATTTTTGTTTGACCGAACCCAATATTTTCACCCACATCCTCTCAGGCACAAAAATTGCTCAAAATTTTGCACTTCAAAGCTCAATTTGAGAATAAAAATGGAGGAGATCTCAGAAAACCAACTGGTATCAGGTTTCCCTCAAGAGTAAGGCTATCCATGAATATAATTTTAATATGTTTTGATTATATTATCTATTTATTTTAAGTTTTATTAAATATAGGTTTTTCTGAGAAAACAAAACTCTTTAATTACGCACATGTGGAAAAATAGAAAATTATTAAAAATATTTTTAAAAATGTAGGAGTGCACAGGATATTGGAGTCCTTGATCAACAAATTTTTTTTGTACATCGATAAAAGTTATGCATTATCTTGGTCGTTATGTCTTAATTGTAATTGATTTGACTTTGAAGGAGCTTGATTAAGAGAAAAAAATATTCAATAAAAATATCTAACCAAGTGAGCACTAGATATCAAAGTTACAAATCTAAATTAGAAAGAATTAGGAATTTTTATCTTTCAAGGAAAAAAAGTTATGCATTATATGGTGTGCGTCACTTTTAAAAAATGTTTTTTTTTGAAAAAAAATAGTTTTCGTGGGAGATGGAAAAAGAAGTGCAATCTGATTCCAAATTTTTTGAAAAATATATTTTTAGAATCTATAGACAAAATGTGACAAGACTTTAGTTTGCATCATCTTCAAATTCCTCACGGTTTAACTGCTATAGGTGCCCAAATGTGAAGATTTAGTTAAAAAAAAAATCAGTGTCCAATTTGGCCAAACCTTGTAAACCACTATTGTGGGATCACCCTTAGGCTTGTTTCGAAAGAAATATTGTTATGTGTGAATGGAGCACACTAGAAATAGAAAAGGACTTCTCTTGGCTCTACAGGGGCGCCTACTCCGGCTCACATGAAGAAGGCGTCAAATGAGGTTCAGAATGATTTCACTACCAACTCAGTTCCAAGCAAAACCGAAGTGGATTCCCAGGCTAATTCACCCCCAACATCTTCTCCTCGGGCATGGGTGGATCCTCCTTCTGGGGATGTGTTAGCGGATTCCAAGATGGCCATTGTCCCTTTTGTGCCCAGTGGAGTGTGTGACTGGGCAAGATGCAGTGTTTTTGATTAGGATGAGGTGTTTTCTAAGGAAGATGTTTTGGACATTATTGAGCTCAGGTGTCTGAGCCAATTTGCTGCTTTGTAAATCAAAGAAGTGCAGGGGGAGAAAATATAGCAAACAAAAGAGGGAAGAGGAGGCCAGGGAGAAAGGCTTCCAAAGCATCATGAATTTTTTGACATCCAAGGGAGCGGAGGCCTCCCTTGGACAACAATGAAATTCCTAACATGGAATGTAAGGGGCCTATCAACCCCTGACAAGAAACACTTGGTGAAGCATCATTTAGATAGATCAAAGGTTGATATAATTCTGCTTCAGGAGACAAAGATTGACTCTCTTGCTGGTGGAAAGTTTGTTCAATACTGTAAAATATGGAAAGGAACTTTTAGTGATTCTATGGGTTTGGCTAGGGGCTTGGGTGTCCTCTGGGCTTCCCACTTGGTGGATATAAAACTATTAGAGGCTCGACCCAACTGGATGTTGTGTTGGGTAACTTGCTGGGCGAATGGGTATGGTTTTCCTTTATTCAATGTGCATGGGCCAATAAAAATGGTTGAAAAGAAGAGAATTTGGAATGAAATCAAGGAGCAGGTGGAAAAACTAGGTGGTGAAATGCCTATTATGAGTGGGGATTTTAATGCCATTTTGAATTTGAATGAGAAGAGTGGCGGGCTGCAAAAGGTAAACTGGGTAATGGAGGATTTCCAGGACTTCATTTCTGATTTATCTATAGTTGAATGTATACCATGCAATGGTTCGTTCACATGGACAAATAGGCGGCTAGGCTTTACCAACATTTCATAATGTTTGGATCATTTTTTCCTTGGCTTCGGTTGGTGGAGAGATGAGTTTCGTTGTTTTGCTTCTATCCTCCCCATTGTTGTACATCTCTGACCACTTCCCAATGTAGCTGGAGATTACTTTAAGCATGAGACCATCTAAGGGGTTCTTCAAGTTTGAATCGATGTGGTGGCGAGAGGCTTGTTTACTGGAAAGTTTGGAAGCATGGTGGAAGGAGAGAATTAACTGTGGGGGTTCAGCTAGCTTCCAGCTTCTCAAAAGGCTTGGGTACATTAAAGCCAAGTTGAAGGTTTGGAATAAAGAAAATTTCAAAAATATCTTTATCGAAAAGGCCAAAGTTGAAGATGAATTAGAAAAGTTTAACAAGCAAGTAATTAGATTCGGCATGACAACATAAGAGTTCAAGAGAGAAAAAGACTTAAAAGAATGGCATTCAGAGATTCTAGCTCGCGAGGAACTATACTGGAAGGACAAGGCTCGTGAAACTTGGCTTAAGGATGAAGACGCAAATACGAAGTATTTTCATGCTTCCACTCGATCTAGAAGAGATCGAAACAGAATTGCCAACATCTGATTAGCTGATGGGTCCACTGTAAGTGGCATGTAGGGCCAGGAAAAAGAAGCGATTCGCTTCTTCATCGATTTGCTTGCTACCAGGGCGAATGATGGTGGTTGGGACAAAGAGTATCTGAATTGCATCCCAAAAATTATTGGGGACATTGACAACAAGATGTTATACACTCCATTTACCATGGAGGAAGTCAAGGAAACCATCTTTGGGTTAAATCCCGATAAGGCGCTGGGGCCCGATGAGATTCCCATAAAATTCTTCCAAAAATGTTGGAGTTTTGTGGGTCAGGATGTGGGGAACTTTTTGGAGGAATTCAGGAAAAAGAGGAAATTCGTCAAAGATATCAACATGGTGGTGGCTTTGGTTCCCAAAAAATCGGACTGCTCTTCCTTTGCTGATTATCATTCGATATCTCTTTGCAATGGTGTGTACAAAATTTTGGCAAGAGCAATCACAAACAGACTAAAGAAGGTGATGGGTTCAATAATCTCAGTGGAGTAGAATGGGTTCACACCTGGAAGGGAGATAATAGACAACATAATCACAATGACGGAGGTGGTCCACTCAATTACTTCAGATCAGTTGAAGGGCATGGCCATCAAGCTTGATGTCAGTAAAGCGTATGATAGGGTCCATTGGGACTTTCTATTGGTAGTTTTGGAAAGATTCGGTTTTTCCCCTGAAAGGGTTGAAATGGTTAGCTGGTGCATTTCTTCTCTTCAGTATTCTATTCTTGTAAATGGCATGATGTGCGGCTTCTTTAGTGCTACCAATGGCCTTCGACAGGGAGACCCGTTGTCCCCTTTTCTCTTTGTCATCATGGCAGAGGCCATGGGGCGTCACTTCTGTAAGTTAAGGGAAACACATGTCTGGTGTGGTATCCGGGTGGTGGATGGGATGGAAAATATCACACACAATCAATTTGTAGATGACACTACGCTCTTCGGGGAAGCTTCGGTGAGGGAGGCAGGGGTTATTAAGGGAGCTTTGGATAAATACACTATTGTGTTGGGTCAAGTATTGAACAAGGAAAAATTCGAAATTAAACACCAAGATTTATGTACAAAAGAAAATTTCACGGATTCTTGGCTTCGTGATAGGTTCTTTTCCATCGAAACATTTGGGTGCGCCCTTATTTCAGGGACTTGAGCAAATCTTCTCATTGGGAGGATGTTCTGAATCATTGTAGGTTGAAGGAGGCATGGAAATGTAAACAATTATCATTTGTAGGAAGAATACATATGAGTAAATCAGTGTTGGCCTCAGTCCCCATTTTTGTCATGTCCTACTTTAAAATACTAGCTAAACCCTGCAACAGTCTTGAAAGTATGTTGAAGAAGTTTATGTGGGAAGGTGCTAAGGAGGTGAAACAGATTCCTTTGATAAGTTGGGAAATTGCATGCTTGCACAAGAACGATGGGGGTGCTAGGTTGCGTAATATGGAGCTTTTGAATAACGCCTTGGGGGCGAAGCTCAATTGGAAACTCTACAAGGAATCTGATAGACTATGGTGTAAAATCAATGTGGCAAATACTTGGACAACGACGATCCCACTCGCATTTTGACTATGGTGAACTCTGTGGGCGGCTCGACCGTCTGGAGGTTCATATGGCAAAGCAGGGGATTGATTATTGACCACATTTCGTGGTGGATCGGGAATGGGAGATCGATAAATTTCTGGATTGATTCATGGAATGGCTTCCCATCGCTTGATTCGCTTTTTGGCACAAATGACTGGATTGAGGATGTGGTTCGTTGTTGTGGTTGTAAAGTGGTGGACTACGTTCGGGTCAATTCTGATCATGGTAATCTAGAGTTGGGCTAGATTGACAGTGATGTGTTCCACATCCTGGTTGAAGATCAAACTAAATTGAAAACCATTTTGAGCAAGCAAAAAGTTTTGTTAACACAGGAGGTAGATGAGATAGTATGGTGTGGGGCACGGTCTGGGGATTTTTCAGTAAAACTAGGCTATGAAATTCAGTGCGCATAGGGTAATTATGAAGGGTAACTGTCCTAGCTGTGTTGGAACTCTCATCTTCTACCAAAGGTCAGTGCCTTCTTGTGGGCAACACTTCACAAGAAGATTTTAACAGTTGAAAGGCTGGTCAAATATGGAATTTATGGCCCTTCGATGTGCATGCTTTGTAGAGCGGTGGAGGAAAACATTCACCACTTGCTACTTTTATGCCCCATTGCTGCGACTTGTTGGGATTGGTTGATGCAATCCCTGAGTTGGTATACTCCAAGACAATTGGATTTGAAGGACTTTTTGACAAGCTGGCCAAGAACTTTTGGATGTGATATGTGGAGGGATGTTTGGTCGATTGCCCCCTCTTTGCTTGTTTGGCACTTGTGGAAGGAGCAGAATCGTAGAGTTTTCAACGACAAGAGTTTTGAGGCATTTGAATTGATTTATCGGTTGGAAACAAGCATCTACGAGGTGACAAATGCAAAATGCCATTCAAAGAAAGATTCAGAGTTCACTGCCTGGGACAATGCGTTAAGGAAGAATTTGGGACTCCTGAAGCCACCTACGATGGGGGGTTCTGTCACTGCCAGGAAAAGATGTGAAGCTCGGTGGAAGACTCCAAGGCCTGGCAGAGTAAAATTGAATTTTGATGGTGCGTCGAAGGGGTACCCAGGTGCGGTCGGGTGTGGTGCCATCATAAGGAATGAACAAGGGGAATGTTTGTGGGCGTCTGCTAAAGGGATTGGGGAGGCAACGGACAACACGACTGAGTTCGAAGTGTTGGCTTGTGGTATTTCCTTGTGCATCGGTAAAGGGTATCATGAGATTGAAATAGAAGGTGATTCGATGATCTGCATTAACGCACTCCAAAAGAACTCGGTATTGGATTGGAAGCTTAAGGGTCTTGTCTCAAAAATTCATCAGTACTTATCTGAACTGGCAGACTTTACAATTACTCATGTTTACCGTGAAGCTAACATGGCTATAGACGTCTTGGCTAATATCGGGGTTTCCTTGGGTGTTTCTAAAGTTGTCTACAGGGATGTTGGGCTTCCGAATAATCTCGTAGAGGCCATAAAGAAGAACTTGACAATTCAATGATCTACTTTCGTTGCAATCTTCAGAGATTTGGGCTGCTCTATTTACATTTCTTTCTTCCTAATGGCTTTGCTTGCCCACCGGTTGGAAACAACTTATGTGAAGCTGGATTTCTGTATTCTCAAACTGAACGCCATTATGCTGCTGTAATTAATTAAACCAAATCAATTTCATGGGAACTGCCCCCTTAGACAGCATTTACCTAAAAAAAATAAAAATAATAATACAAATGCAATTACATTATAAATATTATAATAAATTTAAATATATCAATGCATTAAAAACTAAAAAGGGCGGCAATATTTAAATTTAAAAATCCTTGAAACCCGGAAACCCCTCGTTTAAAATCTGCCGTTAGGGCTGCCGTTTCTGCCGTTGCCGTTTGTTTCTGCCGTCTTCCATCAATTACCCTCCGTTGTTTTTGTATCCTTCCTTGGTGGGCCCCGCGCATGATGGGCATGCATGTTTTTATGTGTTTTTGAATGTACGTAGGTGCGTTTTGTCTAGGAGTTACCCGGCTCCCTTTTGTTCTGGTTTCATGTCTGCACACACGTGACAGTCGGTAGAGAGAGGGTATTATTTAAAGCTATTCCGAATGACCAGCTCAACATATTTTGAGCTGCCCCAACAATGGTGGACTTTCGCTTCTGTTTTTTATTTTCCAATAGCAGATGACCAGTTCTTAAGATGACAATCACTTGCAAAACCTTATAAACACTTCCCCAACAACAGCTTTTCTTCAGCTCTGAATATTTTCTCTTTTTCCCAGTCGAGTGATCTTCTATCATTCATGGAGAAAATACAACACACGCATGTTGATGTTGGGGAACTGAAATTACATGTTGCAGAGATTGGATCAGCTATTTCTCGCACTTTTTTCAAGGTTTCTTACAATGTTCTCTTAGCTTATTGTTCTTATAATGTATGGCCATGCCTTAATGCATGGCTTTCCTGAAATTTGGTATTCATGGCGTCATCAGATGATTGCCTTGGCAGATGCTGGATTTCATGCAATCGCCCCTGATGACTAACTTCAAGTCATCAAAGCTTCTTACCTCCTAGGTGATGACTATATAAAACCCTTATATCTAACTTTAAGTGTCCTAAGTTTTCATTACCATTCTCACCATTAAAAGTCTCCTCACTAACTATAGATAATATGAAAATTCTCATGGTTACGGTAGCATTTAGAAGAAGTTTAGATTGGTAGTACTACCTAAACATTATTTAAATTTCTTATTTGAATAGAAATTTGAGTTATGAAGTTAAATTGTCATGTTGCATGATCATAAGGTTGTAAATGTTAAATTATTGATATGTAAGGACTTTGTAAAGTGTATAATAGGTGTTTTTGTTACTAAATTACTAGTCACAAATATAGATTTATCTGAAACACACAATTGGTCACTTTCAGGATCACTCAAATAGCAACACACGTGATGATTGACCATTTTACATTATAACTTGTTTATATTATGGCATTCACTTATGTATTTGAAGTTATAATATCTTGTTGCACGACCTTCAGGTTGTACATGCTAAATTATTGATATACATAAGGACTTCTTAAAGTGTATAATAGATGTTTTTTATTACTAAATTATTGGCCACAAATATATAGATTTCTCCCAAAAACACAATGGGTCACTTTGAGGGTCACTCAAATAGAGGACACATAATGATCTACCATTTTACATTATAGAGTTTACTTATGCATTTAAAAGTATCACATGTACAATTTGACATTGACATTTATTTATGTTTATTTTACTTATTCTTAAATGTATATTTGACATTTATTTATATGTTTTCTTTGACATTTTCTTATGTATAGTTAACATTGATTTTGGATTATGTATGTAGAGATTTAACAAGATATCTCCTATTTTTGACATTTACTTATGACTTTTAAGTTTGTTAAAAATTGATATGTAAGATTACATGAAAAAACTCGATGAAATATACATGTATACAATTCTATTATATTAAAAAAAAAGTTACATTTTTTATTCAATTATTGAATTTTCTTTAAATAAAATATTTATGATAAAATATTCATGAACATTAAATAAATTCAATTTGGTAAAATCTAACCTATAGATTTAAGTTTCATCTTTTATGTAAAAGTATGGATATAATTAGTTCCAATAAAAAGTGGCATGGAATAAAAAAAATTGTGTTTTCTAGTTTCATTTTTGTTGTTTGTACATGCATCAAAATAGTTTTAATGGTGGATGATTGACAATACTATGTGTAAGTGTTTAATCTTACACAACCTTTCAAATTTTATGAAGATTTTTTTTTTTTTTATCATTCATGGCACCCATTGATGTTATTTATAGTTATAATTAACACACTTGTCTTTTGAAAACTAATAATTATCTCATGTATTTTTATGGTGATCATAATTCTTGATTCTTAGAGGAAGAGGTAACAAATGACACTAGAATCACTAATCATCTTCTTAGTATTAATATCATTAGTTCTCATCTCCATAATAGTATAATAATCTTTGTTTGAACAAGTATACTTGTTGCCAATGCATTTATAAGGATCAGGATTTGCCAACATCTTAGGAGTGATAAGAGTGCTATTAAAGGAATTACTAGGATGAACTAAAAATAAACATCAAACATATGGAAAAAAGTTTCACCATGCAAGAGAATTGACCATAACATTATATAACCAATTTTGACATAAGAAAATCCTTGCCAAAAATAAAACATTATGAATATCTAATAATAAATTATTGGGAGAAAAAATGACTCAAAGTAAAAAAAAATTTGAGTCATCTTGTATCATAATCAATGAAGACCCAAAGATCATTCAAATAATGAATAGTTATTTGAATTATCCCTTTAAATTTTATAATGGTTTAAGTAATAATTGAAATAATCCATATGTAAATTTATTAAATACTTGGCATTTTGTTGCCTTAATTCTATAACACCTCTATAAAATTAATCTATAGCATTATAAGCTAATCTTGGAAAATTTGAGTAATGTGACCATCAAACCAAAATAGATATACTTGAGGAAATGTATTGTTATCCATTATCTTATAATGGATAAGATTTCTTGTCACTCAAAAAATAATAGATGTGGTGGCATGCAAAAACAACATAATACTAAATAGTAATACAAAAATCTAGAAAAGGATAACATTTATACATAATGAAATAATTTAAGAGAAAACTATTCTAAAAGTAACATTGCCATATAGATTTTACAGGTTCTATATTCAAAATACAAAATTTAATGGTTTTATTTTTTTTCTTTATTTTCTTGAGTCACATAGTACTAAATGGAAGAAAAGGTAAAGAATAATAACTCACATTTATTTTGGAAATGATAATTTTTGCATCATGGCCTTCTAAAGTGGCTCTTTGTTGAGAACAATAGACTTAAATTTAAGATTGCTCTATTGCATTAGCTAAATAATGGGGACCTTTCTTAGCCTAATGTCAAGGGTAGTTTTTATAATGTTCAATGGGGATTTATAGAGGATATGAGTAAGATCAAATTACAAGGAAAGAAATAGGAATAAATAATTAAATATCTTGAAAACTATTTGTAAACTATTAAGGAGGACATTAAGAAGGTGATCGATGTTAGCATAACTACCATAAAAATTTATATTGCTACTATCCATATGCTTCAAGAGGTTTGATTAAGAATAAAGATAGGTCTATTCATATTGGTCCCATTAAAATAAACCGTAGTTAGAATAAGAACATTGTTTAATTATGATTGATGATATGGAAGAGGATTATGTGGCATATCATTTATAGTTTCTCAAATAGGAGTGAGGAAGTTGTAGCTCTTAATTTCTTACCCTCCATTCTATAGGATTCCTATTGTATGCCATTGGTTCTTAGGTTTATTAGAACTTCCTATTTTATTTCAAATACATTCCAACCTTGTTGTATCTCTTGTCCAATTAATAGTTCAGTCGTCTTTTGTAGTGATTATTGTTTATTTTGTTGGTTGTTAAAGGGTTTGGGCCCTCTCAAAACCTCACCTTTCACTTAGTAAAAATATTGATATTTATATTAGTTATCTTTTCCACATTCTCAAATTTACATATTAAAAAGAGTGTCAATTAAATAGCTAAATATTATTTAGGAAAATCACTTAAGTTTTTAGTTTTTAGATTCAAAGTTAGTTGAATAAATTATTGAGTGAATACAATCACATCACATCATGTATATGAAAAATTCATTAAATTTATAATAAATTCACATCATGTAAAATCTAGGGAATTAAATCAAGGTTCTTCTCCACATTTATCATTCAACATCAATTGGTTCACCTCACTCTTCAATAAAAAATAATATTTTTTATGGTCACCACTCTTGTCTCTGGTTATGTTGTCGATATTTTTATGGAATAGGACAAAGAGCCATGCAAGTAGCAATTACTAGGTGGCTACAATAATACATCATGCTATGAGGTTTGTAATTGATAAAATGAACTCTAGTTGAAGGGTTTTAATGTATTTCAAGTATGATCCCTATACTATAACTAAGATTGTGGGAAATAACATTATATCATTTGTTTCTAGTTTTAATGAATTAATCCTCTTTTATGTAATGTAATTAATAATATCTTACACCTATGTTTCCAACCTCTATTATAACAATTAAATATATATAAAAGATTAGGTCATAAATTAAAAAAATTAAAATCATGAATTTAATTTTAGAAGAACATTATTTTGCAATAAGAGACATGTCTTTTTAATTAATCCTTAATGTATAATCAAAGGAATGCCTTGAAATATTTCATCATCATATTTACCATATGTTTCATCATTAACTAATAGCACCATATTTTTTTCACTAACATAACTATGTTGTTGGATCTTGTGATTCTCATTATTTTCTAGCATGCATTCACAACAAAAGAAATAAAAATTGTTAGATTAAACAAATATTTACCTAATTAATTGCTTAACTACTTAGGTCCCTTTCACTCTAGCTACTTAAGATTACTTAGGTAATATTATTTTTTGTACTTCAAGTCATATGATGAGGACACATTTCATGATCTCCTCTTATCCTCAGGTGGTTTCTCTAGGGTTGTTTTTTTTCTTTCCTTGTATAAGGATTCATTATTATAATTTTATATGCAATGCGCATAATGATTCATTTCTTTTATGGATCAATCAAATTTTTTTTTCTCTAGATTTTTTAATCTCTTTGTGTGATAGGTGTTTGATTACAAATGATCCTTGAGAGTTGTAGGGTTGAGGAATCAACTCCAACATGGTATTAGAGATCCATATTTGTAATTCCCTATCCTTGCTTAGAGATCTAGCCTTAGGGAAAAAATGGTACATCGTGGAGCCAAAAACCTCACCATAGAATCCAACAGTCCCAAAAATTTAAGATCACTTGTCGAAACGTTGAAATTAGAGCACCTAAAATTTTTAAAAAATATTTTAGAGGGCACAAGATTCGAGGTTAAGATTTATGGATACAACTATACAAATCCATATAGGTCATACAATCATAGTACCCTCCTACATCAACATCTATGATTTCTAAAAAAAATTACATTTTCTTCATTGTTCATGTGTTTTCAAGTGGTATTTTTGGTTGCAAAAACATCATATTTTTATTTTGGTGGTGATTGCATATTCATTGGTGCAATCAAGGCTTTTTAAAGGTAATGGAGGTTTTTCTTCATGAATAATTTTTTTCCAGTGACATTATTTTTTAATAGTTGGTAGTAAGTGACCCCATTTTCCGACCACTCCCAACTACTAGCATTGCCCTTATGACTATGGCACTTAACACTATTGGTGGCAGGCCTTAAATTTTTTTTTGGAGCCCATGAAACTATTTTTAGCTTGGCTTAATGGTTTGTGTTGTGTGTTGGTTGTTTTTCATCAATCTAGGAAATTCTTGTCAACAAAGGGTGGCTTATAGGTAACCAAAATGGTTTCATTACTCTTGAGTAGGTTTTCAACCAAATCTAGCAATTCCCAGTGACTCCAAGGAATATTCCATCATAAAACAACATTATTTATTCTTACAGTTTTTTAGCCATGGAATTTTTCTTGACACATGTAGAAAATATTCTAGTGACTAGTAGAGTATTCTAGTTCTCACATTAGTGTGACATCAATATGATGTTGGCAATATTTCTTTCCTACATACTTTGAAACCCTAGTTTTTTCATAAAGCAACCTTTTTTTGTCACACCCCGTCTTTTTATTACTAATTTACTTTTTCCTTCATAGGTAAAATGGATGATAGATGCAATCATGATTTTGATATGCTTGCTAAAATAATAGAATATTGAAATAGGTATTATGTGAAAGTGTTGATAAATGCTAAATGTGGCTTTGAAAGAGTAAATATGTTTACATTGTTGAAGAACATGTATTTCTATATGAATATGTTAAAGTTTTAAGATGCATGTGGATTATTATGAATGTCTAACTACCTTGGTGTTGTACTAAGCTAGTTGCAGGGACATGTACAGTCCTTCGAAAGGGAGGGGAAGTATCACTAAGGAGAAGTGATTGGTCGGGTAACCCTAAATAAAACCTAACTAAGCTTACATACACTCATGACCTAGACTTGGTTTAGAAGAGTCGAGTTAGTTTGGATTCAACAAGTGAACCCTTCGTCTTAGTCTTGGATTATTGGAATTAGTTGGTTGACTTGATTGATTAGGGTTTTGGTTATGATCATCTTTGAATGTTCATTTTTGTGGTTGTCAAGTGGATATCTTCTTTATATGTTTATGTGTATGTCTTTGTCGATAAGTAAATATACATCAAATACATATATGTATATATGTTTGAGTGGCAACTCATGCATATGATTAACATAGTATGGATAAGGATATCAATTGCACATATGTATATATGTACACATTTAATGTATCTACTTGCCAACAAAGATGAACATATATTTGACTAAATGTTAGTTAATATTAAATGCTTATGTATGTATGTATATATATATATATGCATGTATTTGATAATGCATACGTATATACGTATATGTATTAGTATATGAAAATCATTTGCATTAAATATGTTTTAGATAAACAAATAAATATGATTATAGTTATGACAATTAATATTGTCGACAATTTTGAGGATATATATATATATATAATATGATTGGTGGTCAGTGAATATTTTAAGTGTTTTATATAGCACTCATATGAAACACATATGTGAGTAATAAGAGGCTTGATTAAATGCCATACTATGTAGATTGAAAGTGCTTTATAAGGAACCTTTGCACATGTAGTATTCAATACACATAGGGAGAAGATATTTATATAAACCAATAGCTAAGTGCATAAGCATTGATTCTCCTTTTTAAAAAGCAACATTATATTATGGAGGGCGCATGAGTTTGGCCATCAAAGGAAACACAATGCTTATGGAAGTATAAGTACTATTTTAAGTATGCAACAAACAATGCATACATAGTATGGAAGTGCATGAAATAGTGAAGGGCACAACTAATCAAAACATAAATACAACGCATAGGTAGTATTTGAGGCCAATTTGTATATATATTATGCAAAGTATTTAGAGGCCGATCTATGCAAGTATGTGAAAAATATAAAGGCTGATATGAAGTAATAAGCCATGGTTGATATCATACAAGATGCATCACTATTTTGTAAGAGACACATTATTTCTACCTTTGAACACATTTATCCAAAGATATAAGGCAATGGAAATATTAAAGCTTGTTGTATAAAGTGATTTGAACGCATGATAAAATGAATAATCAACAAGAAACATGCTTGGTCAAAGCACAAGCTTGAACGCTATTATAGAGGAGTCAAATCATCTTTTCTTTGTCAAAAGAATAGACCATGACTAAGTTGAAACGGGATATGTGTTGCTAGTTTAAAGTGGGTTGTTTCATTGAGATAAACCACACCAAAAGAATAGGAAGATGGTTGTTACATGGCGCCAATATATGAAAACTCTCTTTTGTAGAAGTCTATCTTGTTTGCAAGTTGATTCTCATATTTTAGGCATGTGCATATTTGAATTAGTCTTGAGTTATTGTCAAGCAAAGGGGGTCAATCTATAGAATACCAAGTTGATTTTGCACTTAGGTTTTTGCCACCTTTTTGGTGTGAGAGGTGAGTCATTCAAAATTTTAGAGTGGTGTCAACTGGCACACCTTTTCTTTTGGCATAAATGTCTCAATATTCTGTATAAATAGATGGGCTAGCTCTCTCATTTTAGATGCACATTTCGGCAAGGTTATTTTTGTTGTAAATATTCTGAGAATTATATTTTGTGAGAGCTTAGAGTTACTTTGTTAGAGCATAGAGTTATCTTGTGTGCCTAGAGGAAGAGGATATAGTGAAGTATTTCTTTGAGTAGATAAAGTGAAGCTATCAAGCTACCATTGGAAGGTTGAGAATCAAGTTAGTTAATTGGATCAAGCATATTATAGGAATGAGGATCTAATCTTCTTTTACTATATGGTCTCGTGGGGAGGCTTGGGCTTCTATTTTCATGGATTAAGTAGTCCCATGAAACAAAAAAAATTATGCTATAGGATTAATTTGAATCTTTTCTTGAAAAATAGCAACCCCTACCTTTTAGGACTACAAATTTTAGTGGATGAAATTTAGGTGGGGCTAGAAATTGCCCCTACAACTTAGGATTTTTTTAGGATTTTTTTTTTTCACTTGTCTATCACTTAAAATTTTAAATTCCTAAAAATAAATGAGAGAATTTCTTATCAAAATAATCCAATTTGTTTCTTAAATTTTGGGGCTCAAAATTTTAAGCTAAATTGCAAAATTGAATTCATGGGACCACCAACTTAAAAATATTCCTAAAAATTCTCAATAGCACCCACTGAAATTTTTTAGGAAGGCCCCCTCCATGAGACCTTACCCTTATTTCTATTTTACTATGAAAAATGAGTCTTGATTTCTTTGATTGGAATTGCTTGAGAAATGCTTGCTTTAGTAAATCATAGCATTTTCTTATGAAAAGAAAAAGAAGTTGTTTTGTGCTTTTCAATGAAATAGTTTGTATTTACTCCATAATAGGAGGGATTTTTTATCATTAGTATAAGTATACTAGGAATGATGATTTACATGATTAGCTTAAGGAAGCATCTTAATAATCCTATATACCCTATATAGGGATTTAGATAATGATGTTATTTCTATACATTCGTAGTATTACATGTATATTGTGAAATGTATCAACATCATGAAGTGACTTGACACTGTAGCTTATTATGCTAGGAAACCTTGGGAATGATAGGGTTAACATTGCAACAATATTGAAGGTATCAAAAGTATGATTTGAAGTTATGTAAAATACATCAATTATCTTTATTTGAATGATCACTTGATCATTACCTTACTCTTGAATGAAACCCTAGGTCTAGAATAACCTATTTGGGTGGAGAAGAGTATTGAAACCTAGGTTAAGATTTACCTACTAGGTTGGAATATTTAATAGATTATCCATTGGAACCAATAGGTTAAGAATAAATTGCTTGGATGGGTTGTATGTTGTTCTTGTTTGGAATACATAGGTTTAGGTTAACCTACTTGATTTCACCGACTTTGTTGATTATTGATTATATCTGGGATTAAAGTCTACCAAGGTTGAGACTCACCTATGTGATTAATTTGATCACTTGAGTTTAGGAATTATTACTTGATTACAACCATAGGTGGGATTACCTATTGAAATTTAATTGCTATTTAATTGGAACCATAGGTGGGATTACCTATTGAAATTGAGTTGCTACTTGATTGGTTGTTTTATACTCTTGCTATGGAATCATCTATCGATATGATTATCCATCGATTGAGGTCATTCATTGATGTGGCAACACTCTTGATGAGAACCACCTATTAATGTGATATATTATTGAATGGAGTAAGTAATTTATGAATATTTTATCTATGATTAGATGAAGCTTATGTAGCTTTACTTAAGATTATAAATTTATACTTGGGACTAGGTTTTCTTTAAAGTGAATAGCTTGTTTATGCAAAGTTAATTTAGACTGGAAAAGCTCATATGTTATACCTAGGATTGGAATATCCATTGAAGGGGGTAACTTATGCTTTATTGGTAGAGATACCATTTTGTTTTGTAAAAGGGGATTAGGTTATTTCTAAGAATAGTATATGAATGGTCACAATCCAAACCAAGCTATAGAAGTGTATGTGAATGGGAAGACTATCACTCGAAGTAATGGGTGAGAATACTTTGGCCAAAGTAGTGTAAGTTTCCATTGGTTACATTGTAGTTCACCATATTCCTTTTATGCATTCTAAATCAAGATTTTTACACTCATAGGGGAAACGATTGTATGATTAGGTTTTGGTTTGTAGGACACAACACTAAGCTGAGATAGACTATTGTTATGGGGTTTACCAACCAATCTTTTAGTCGAAGGGTAGGTCCATCTTGTCATATGTGACAGATGTGCGAGGGACCGCATTTAAGTTTGTGGTTGGCAGAAAAGCACTTGATTGATGCTTCTCCTCATCCCATGGCGGTCGAGGATTGTGGATATTTGTGCCAGTATTGGGGATAGTTGGATTATATGCACCACGAAGTGGGGACATCAAAAATGTATGCACCAATGCAATGACATCAGGACCAGTTTGTATATCTATTGTTGAATGAAGCTCAAATGAGCTATGTATGTATCGTGTACCCATTTATATGGAATGATGTAGTCATGAATGATAAACTGGAGTTTCTTCAATATGAAATCTATGTTATGGAAAGATTTGTGAAATTACAATAAAATGCAATGGAAGTTTGGAAATAGTGTTATTTCAAATGTGCATGTAATTTACATTATGGAAAGCTTTTTTTTTCTTTGTTATGGCATCATGGATCTTCACTTAATGTGTTCAAACTTTGAAATTTATTGTGTTGAAAACTAGGGTTGTAACATTTTTATTTTGGCATAAATTTTGTATATAGTGTCAATTTTTGATAAGCAAGATATCGTTGGAAACTTGGTTTTGAGCACTTTCCATTGGTGTAGGTACTTCCCTCATTTTTTTGGGTGCATTTTATATCCTATAAAATTTAGATCTATTTTTTTGGCTCCCAAGCTCATAAATTTTGGCTAGTTTCTCTATTTTTTGTTATTCTTGTGACATTGGAAAAGTCTTTTAGAGATCTTCAAAACTATCTCTACAATTTTTCTAGAGTTCCCTTGGGTACCTTTTATTCAGTTTTTTATTATTTTATATTTTGATTTATTACTTGGATGTTTTGGAACTTGGAAAATATTTATTTACATATGATGAATTCTTTTGAGTTGTTCTTTATGTATTTATAGCATGTCCTTTTTGGGAATTTTCAACATTTTTTAAATTAATGCTTTCATTTTTAGACACACTAAGATAAAGTGTCACTATTGTACATGATTTTGGGGATATCACATATAATTTTGTGCTATGTTTTGTGCTCACACTACTTTATGAAGAACCTAAGGGGTCTATTATGTAAACTTTATTATTTGCAATCACAACCTTGTCTACCTTCATGCATGTGTGCCTTGGTTTGCACACCCTTTTTCAATGGTAGGTACTTTCTTGTGCACCTTCATATGATATTTATTCTACTTCATGTACTACATTATGGCACATAATTTTAGTGGAATTATCATCCCTCTCCCTTGTTAGCATTATGGGTATTTCATACTATTAGTTCTAATGCTTTCTTGGTTTCAATTTGGAGTGAGCTATGTATCTAGTATTTGTTCTTATGTATTAAGAAAATGTTTTTATTGGTTACCCATGCATTTCAATGAGATAGAAAATTCACCATATAGAAACTCTTCCATTCTTATTTTATGGAGGAAAATTTCCATCCTTGATCGATCAATTTCTTTAGACTATTGGCACTTGTATTTTTTTCTTGCATTATTATTTGCATTGATGGAGTAGTGTCATTGGGGTCCCTCATGTAGATTCATATTCCATATCTAACTTTGACTATTAGATTTTTGTCTTTGTTTTATATATAATAATTATTCAAGTAGTGTCCTTGGGGGCACCCATGCATATTTATTATCTTCTTGATCTTGATCTTCATCATAATTTCAAAGGAGATCCTTTAGTTACAATACTATAATATTCATCTTTCAACATTTATTTTCAATTTATTTGTGCTTTAATGTGTTTGTCATGTTCCTATTATTTTTGGGGCATTATTTTGGAGGCTTCTTATTCCTTCATTTTTTCTCTCTTTTAGAGAGGATTTTTTTCCCATGAGGTTTTCTCCCTTTATCTAGTTATGGGAGATCCTTTTCATCTGTACATGGGTACCTAATCATTCCTAGTTGTGTATTCATCATTTAGAGGCTTTAGCTACTCCCTAAGTTGCACTTAAGGGGGGTTGTTAGAGTAAAAGGGTATTTACCTAATTAATTGTTTTATTACTTAGGTCTCTTTTCACTCTAGCTACTTAAGCTTACTTAGGTCATGTTATTTTTCATGACTCAAATCATATGATGAGGACACATGTTATGATCTCTTCTTATCTTCACCTAGAATTTCTCTAGGGTTGTTTTTTTTTTTTTAATTTTTCCTTTTATAAGGATTTATTATTATATAATTCATTATTAAATACACCTAATGATTCATTTCATTTTGGAATCAATTAGGTCTTGTCCTCTACAACTTTTATTTTTCTCTCTATGTGTGGTAGGTTTTTATCATAGGTGATCCTTTGGATTTGTAAGATTGAGTCAACTCCAATAGTATGAAATTTCTTTGTATATTTGTGTTCATGACACAATTCAAATACCTTTTTTTCTCTACCTTCTTACAACCACATAATATTTTTTGATCCATACCTATATATTTTGCATATAATTCAATTAGTTGTTTTGATTGTTTATTTTATTAAAAGTAAAAAATTAATCACAATGAAGCAAAATTTATAATTAATTATAAAAATATACAATTGATGCAGGAGCATCATCCAAAAATAGTTTGGTTTGATTTTCCTTCCATTTTGATTTAATTTCAGTCTCATATTGCATTTCAAAATTGAAGTCAACTTTCAAGATTCAATACAAATGAAATTTAATCATTCATGTGTTAGTAAAGGTAGAGATAAATGTGAAGGCATGACAAATTCCTCAACCAGATAACCATGTGCATAATTATCAAATTCCTCTTGATGATCGTGAAAAGAAGAGGAATTGGCCATATGGAATGAGAAAAGACATAGCCAAAGATAAAAAGATGGGGAGTTGAAGCATTACTCCTCATCTTCTAACACAAGCATTATTTAATATAGTGTGAATAGAAATTGAAGGTGGCTGTGAAAAGATAAAAAAAATAGATGCCAGCTAAAGGGGTGGTGGTTGAAAGAAAGGGAGGATGTATGGTGAGAAATCCACACTAGGAAATCAAGATCATGCACAACCCCAAGAAAAAGTCTTCATGAAGGAAACTTGTATTATTCATTTGCATATCTAATTGAAATGGGAGAATGGGAGGACAAAAGAATAAGAGGAATGTGCAAATACAAGTCATGGTAAGAGCACAAGGACAGTGGTGCAAGCACACCCTAGCAAGAACATGCCTTCATGAGGAAACTTCTAGTTTTTTATTTAAATATGATGTCCTAATGTTGTAATAAGGTCAATTAGATAATTTTGAGTGTTTTTTAGGTCTTAGATGGTCATTTTGGGTTCATTGGGAATATAATGTGAAAGTTGCAAAAATTGACAAAATGTTGTCATAGCAACATTGTAAAAAATGCAAAATCATGGAATGCCAAGAGTCAAGTAGTTAAAGAGTTAGTTTGAGGTGTTGGTTCTAGTTTATAAAGGTATTTTGAATCCTCTCAAACTTTGAGGAAGGAAGGGGAATAATGTATGGGTGAGAAAATCAATGAACTACCCTATTTTTTGTAATTTACCAACATTTTTTTTTTTTCAGGCCATTGTACGTCCAAGTTTTGTGCATAAATACACCTCTCCTTCATTGTACGAGAAAGCCCTAAGAATATACTTTATTATGTATTTGGTTTCATTAAAATCCATTCAAGTTGGTGAAATTTATTGGGAAATCACTCCAGGCGGATCAAAACCCTAATCTAGGGTAACCAGAGGTAATGAAAATTATGTTTCTTCCATTATAACTAGTGGAAAAGGATAGTTTTTGGAGAGAAGGATTATCACAAACCTTTTGGAGGATTATGCCAGGTCATGACAAAGAGGTTGAGGAATTGGGGAATTGAGGATGACAAGGAATTCATTCTCAAGGAGAAGTGATATGGAAGAGAGTTAACAAGAAAAACTTGAGAAAGAAAAGGCTTTTGGGATGTCAATATTAGAGAGTCAAGCCAAGGCTTAACTTGCTACCGAGTCAAGGAAATGGCCAAAATCCTAACTTTGATAGGTTATAAAGAGCAATCTATAGAATTTCAAACTTTCAAGGGTTGATACAAAGGGGTACTCGATTACAGGAAACCAAAAATTATAACTTTGATAGGTCATATAGAGAAAATTGACATAGTTTTAAGACTATTGGGGGTTGGTGGAAATGGGTACCAAATTAAGGGAAGGGAAAAAATATTGACTTTGATAGGTCATATAGAGAAAATTGGTGGAGTTTCAAACTTTCAGGGGCTGGTGGAAATGGGTAGCCAATTGAGGGAAGGTCAAAAACTCAAGACCTCACAAGACTTAGAGACTTTTTTTTAATGTAAGAGATTAGAGTTTAGGGAGTAGAGATGAAGGGGAATGGTACCAAGGGAAGGGATGGATGATGAAGTATGAGAGTATAAAAAATGAAAAGGACATATTTGTAGTATACTTTCAGGCTTTAAGGCTCAAGAATGCCTAAGGAATAGTATTGGGGGACATGAAACTATTAAACTTCTATAAAACATTAACAAGGATTTAAGATGGTTGTCAAGATTGGTAGGGAAGGTATGTAAGTATGGACAACCTTGAAACTATTTAAGGTTGAAAAACAAACAAAGCACCAAGAAAAACACCAAAAATAACCTAGACTTAGAATCTTTATGTAGTTTTGCATATTTTGACACTTAGAGGACCTATTTATGATGTCTCAAATTAGTTATTAATAGAGAATGGGTAAGGTCAAATGCACAACCTCTAAAGAAAAAAAGTAAACATGAGACATATAAAATTGAGCTACCATGGGGACATGTTTCTCCTATAGGCACAAGAAGAATCTAGATCTCTAAGAGAAAACCAAAACATGGACAAAAAGGAAGATTTGGATAATACACTTCATCAAAATCAAATAAGGATCATGATTGCACAAAGACACACACAAAATAAAGCTCACAAGACAAAACATAGAAAACAAAAAAAAAAAATTATATACAAAAGTCCACATAACCTCACCATCAAAAGAATTAGTGCTTAAGATGTTGACCATACATTGGTAGCTCCATTAGTTCTCCATCTAGGTCCTTGAGGTAAAATGTGCCTTGACCTTATCCACGATCAATTTGATAGTGGCCAACCCACTTGGCAACAAAATTTTTATGTTTTTCTTTATCTTGAAACCTATAATTCCACGAGGGAAAAATCCCTAATTTGAAACTCCCTCTTGATAGTCCTTTTATCAAAGATGTCTTTTGTTTTGTATTATGAAAAGCTCCTCTCATGGTCCACCCTTCTTGTTTCCTCAAGCTTGATCAATTCATGCACTCTTTGGGAAATGCCACTTTCTTCTTCTCTTTCAATATGCTACAAAAATTTGTGAACTTTTAATTAAAGGATAAGTGGAAATATGGCCTCCATGATATATGCTAGCTCAAAAAGATTCTTTTTGGTAGCCTTGTAGTTTATTATATCTTCCCAAGAAATAAATTAGTTTATCATCCCATCTTTTCTTGTTTGAATCCAATATTTTATTCACAATTATTTTGCTACTGGACTTAGCTTTTCCATTTCCCTATGGATATAAGGGGATGAATGTGTTAATGAGATTTCAAATTGAAAATATATATCAAAATTTTGGGGCCTAAAACAAATTGCATTATTAACAATTATCCTTGATGGAATACCTGTTGGAAACACGCAACACTAAGAGGGGGGGTGAATCAGTGTTCTGCAAAAATTAACTTTATTATTCTAAACTTTAATCCACTTAAGACACTCAACTAATAGTAATAAGCAGAAAAAGAAAGAAAACAACCATAACACCATAACACAAGGATTTTTACATGGAAACCTTGTTAGGGGAAAAACCATGATGGATGGCCAATCCACAACAAGTTTTGAGTATACTCAAAAGAAAGATTACAAAATGGGAATGCACTTGCATTCAGGCACACTGCCTAGAGCTCACTACTCAAAATAGGAAGGAACATTGCCTTACAGTGATTTGGATTAGATCCAAGAGAATGAATTGAAGAAATAGCATCTACAAATTCTTGATTACAGTTCCGATTAGGCTTTGATGTCGACCTTCTATCCTTCTGACTGGTATTGATCTTCTGCTCTACTTTGCTTTGAATTTCTTCACAAAATGTTTATGCACAAGTGAAATTGTTCATAAAATTGGTCTAACACACTTCTGGTATTTGCAATACACATCGACACACCACACACATATACCAAAATGATATAATCGATCATCTATATATGTCTGTGACTAAGGATTTAATCACTACAAGTTGGCTCCAACAAAACTTAGAAATATTTGCAACTTGTCAGCTCAAATCATAAGTAAAAATCAATGCATATCCCCAACGGTCAGCTACACCTTAGCTTGGACCCAAAACATAACGATCAAACAAAAAAATATTTGAACAAACATTTCCTAAACATCTGCAACATGTTTTATCAACTGAGTCAGCCCCAAAATACTGATAAACAGAGAAATAACAACCAGATCTACAAACTCACACGAGACTCAATATGAGACACCAAGATTTCCTAAAAACACATTAGATGTACTGACAAACCTCCTATGAGGTCCACAACACAAATTAACAACTGAAATCTGTATGAATATCATTGAACACCAATCTGTCGGATGCTCTGTTATTCCAAACTAACTTCACTTAGACTGTCAGGAGGAGAAAATGATGTCATGCAGATCCGATTACCAATTAGGGTTGCCATCAATGACAACACCAAAGCATAACTGCAATGTCTCTTACCAACAATCTCCCCCTTTGGAATTGATGGCAACACTTAGTGAAAAATGACTAAGTGTCAGATCAAAACCAACATGAGTTACACTATTATTTCAAAACTCCAAAAAGAAACTTCAACATTGGAAAAAAAATCCCCCTATGATGACTATGTAATTTTCATTGTACACTTCTCCCCCTTTGACATCAATGGAAAAAACTAGGGAAACTGAAACAAAATTCCAAAACTGTATAGGTATGGACTTGTAACTTACAAAATTTTGAAAATATTAGCAAAATATTGCTTCAACACTTTTAAATTGTTATCACAAACCTTTTTGAGCCTTTCCAAAACTATTATGTGACCACACATTAAATATGATTGAGCTTCTACAGTCTCAAGATTCTCCGGGTCACTGACTGCTACAACAAATTTCACTTCCTTCAAAAAACTCATCATTGTCTCAATCTTAGGAAAAATTAGTCCTCTAAGTTCAATTACTCTTCCAACAATCCTGTCATTTTCTCTCTTCAGGCATCTTATTTTATCAAGTAGACCTGTTACTTGACCTTCTTGTTGAACCATATCACCAGCTAATGGATCAAAAGTAGCAGAAATGGTAGCTAATTGATTTTTCAGATCCTTCACCTTTTTCTCATTACCTTTAGTAAACTTGGACATAATCAAATAAGACTTGTAGGCTTTTCCAGCTTCAGATATAGAACCTTGAATGTTCTTTATGCAAGTAGCTAACAAAATCTTATCCTTTGCAATTACTGCCTTCAATTGACTAAGTCTTTTTCTATTAAACTCTTTTTGCACTTTATCCTTAGCAGATT
Organism: Sequoia sempervirens; assembly: GCA_007258455.2. Lineage (NCBI taxonomy): Eukaryota > Viridiplantae > Streptophyta > Pinopsida > Cupressales > Cupressaceae > Sequoia > Sequoia sempervirens. The sequence goes on from VDFB02000013.1 coordinate 26,492,423, forward strand.
TATCAAGAGACTCAAATTGAGTACTTACAACATTTATTAGCTTCTTTAGCTCGTCAGAAGAGGAACTTGATGGATCCATGACATGAGTTGGCATTAATTTATGTAAGACTCCATATGCAAGGCTTAACAGTTCACTATCCTCTATGTGAGACTACATAATCTTCTCGTTGGCCTTAGCTTGAGCAATTGATGCAACTCTCATCATCTAAATTAGGGATAGAGTAGATAGATTGATTGAACTTTCATCCAATTCAAGATCAAAATCTTCCTATTGCTCCATTAGAGATCTCTTCATTGCCTTAGTAGTGTCTCTTGCCTCCACTTTGATTTCCTAAAATTTTTCTTTTTCAACTTTGGGTTCTTTTGAGATTGTTTCCAGATTGCTTTGAGGCATTTTCACTTCTTCATTTTGCACCACCTTCTCCTCAACTAATACCACCTTAGGAACTTCAATTTCCATAGGTGTCTTTGTATTTTTCACACTAGGAGGAATCAAAATATCCTCAACTTCTGGAGGATCATATACATTTATGTTCTCATTCACGTTCTCGTCTTCATTGACTTTTACCTCCTCATTCATTGCCTCATTTACTGGAACATTTTTTAGTATTTATTTCCTCAATGCTAATCTTATTCTTAGACATAAACTCTTCCAAAATTTCCTTAGTTTCACTAACAACAACATCAGTTTCACCAAGCATGAGTTTATTCACCCTTGTCTTGCTCTTGAATTCCTTTTTAGCTCTCTCAAGGAATGAATCCATTTCTTCAATTGACATTTCAGGACACAAATCTGCAAGAACTCTCTTCCTTAGATTCTCTTCTTCTATTCTAGCATTTACTCTCCTTGACTCCAAAATATATACAAATATTAGGGTAGGCTAGACATAATCTCAACAAGAGCTTTATTAAAAATATTCAGATGTTTTATTGTAGCTTCTTCTAGAACTCTTTGACTGGTTTCATCAAAAGTTTCAAACAATTCATAGAGGGGCTTGAAATTACTGTCCTTGACAACTACATTCACAACTTCATCAACTAACATACCAGGTTTATCAACTTTATCCTTCTTTTCCTTCGCTTCTTTGCTGAAATATTTTAACTTGACAACCTGAGTTTTGAAAGCTTTTACTTCTCTCAAGACTTCTTATGTTTTTGTTTCCTCATCTTCTAAAACATGCTTGTATGATCTTGTACTTTTATTCTTCTTCCTTTTACGGGAAGGTTGGTCTTGAGTTGGCTTTGTTGTAGGGGAACTCCTTGTAGATCTAGTACGAACAAAGGATGCACTAGGACTAGCATAATTTGTTTTTGCTTTCACTTTTGTGGCTCCTGCCTCATCTCTCCTTCTTGCTTCTTTCAAATCTTCTATAGGTAAGCCCATCCTTTCTACAAAAAATTGTCTCTTTTCTCACTCTCTTGACTATCACCAGTTTTCTCAATTCCTCATGAACTTGCATACTTTTCTCTGCATATGATCCAAACCTCTCTTGTCCCTAATCCAAAGGTGAGTTCAACAAGTGTTCAACATACATCTTTAAAAAATTTCCTCTACTTCATAACCCATTGGAATGATCCAAACTATTCCAGGATCAACAACTTCCATATGACATTGATCAATATCCACCATGAAGAAGATAGTGTCTTTGTATTGTTCCACAACTAAAGTGAGAATTCTTTCCCTAGCATGCATTATATTTTGGAAATTTTGGAAATAACCCCAAAGGGTAGTGTTCTTGACTTGATGATCTCCCATTCAAACAACTTGTTCCTTATCTGAACAACTACAGGCTCATCTCTTTGCCAATGTACTTTCCCAATGCCTGAAACCTCACTCATGAAATAGAAAAATAAGCACAATAGCAGATTACCATACTTGAAGGTATTCTTCTTGTCTTTCTTGATTTTTCTTAGGTTCTCCATTAGCTGACTTTTGAGCAGCTCGCACAAGTCATACTCTAAATTTTTCTTTATCATTTCATAAGCTACATTGATGGTCATACTAGATACAAAATTTTATCGGTTGGAATGGTATATCTTGTAACCAATGACCATTGATGTGAATTTCACATCCACTTCAACAATGTCATCAATTGTCATTGCTCTTCTATCCAAATGTGCACTTTTTGCCTCAATAAATTTGTCATTCTTCATAGATTTTAATACTGGAAGTGTTTCAGTAGAATTTAGACTAGTTACTGCACATATAGCGGGTATGTGTAGGATCATCATGGAAAAAATAGGCCCTTAAGTGGCAAAAAATTCAGAAAAATCAGATTTAGGCAACTTGACGTAAAAAATTGAATAAGTTATATATATTATTTAAAAAATACGTAAGAATATAATCTATAGAAAATTGAATGTAGTTTCTAAACTACTAGGTTTTATAAAAAAAATCTATTTGGTGAAAATTTGAAATTTCAATCACGTGGTACTTAAATTTCAGGGAAAAATAAGTAGGTGTTATCGACCACCCTAACCACAATAAAATGATAATATTTTTTTATAATATTTTAAATATAAGTAGAGGACTCATGCCTCGATGGGATGCATATTTTTTGTAATTTTTTTCCAAGTAAATAATTAATTATGAATTTTTTATTACAACTTTTAAAAATATAAAACTTGTATGTCACCACCTTAACTTGGTCAAAACTTCATGAAATTCATTTTTCTTTTTTAATCCCATAGTATTGTGAGAAGCATAGAATGTGACACATGTTTGGATTCAAAATGATACCGTTTGAAAGCTATAGATGTTTTTCAATCAGCCTATCAATCAGGACTTTAGTCTTAATTTGAATAGAAAATGAATAATAATTACTTATTAAATTCAAAGTAAAGCATAATTTATATTGGTGGAAAGCTGAGAATCTCCTTTAAAAACCCTTTTCGTTTCATCAATTTTGGGTAAAAAAATAGTCGTCAGCCACATACCAATCATATTGCCACTTTTTGGCCCATCATGATCCTGCACATACCCTAGCCTCCTTTGTGATTTTGAAGGGTACATATAGCCACGTGAACTCATCATGAACACAGCTCAAAATGTATCTTACCCATTCATTTTCCTGAAATATGGGAAATCTCACAAATTGTGCAAACTTCTTCTCTTCTAGGGTTTGAAATTCTAGTTTTACAATAAAATATTCTCCAACTATTTGATGGGAGTACATATTCATTATATGAGAGGTTCCTAGCTCTTCAATTTTTGCATGAATATATGCCCTAATATCCTCAATGTGCAAAAATCCATACGACATAGATGAAAATACACCTAAGGGCTCGATCTCCATGGACTTATAGGGATGCCATTTGAATTTAGGACACAGTTTGTCCTTGACTTCAACGACCAGAGGAGTGGACATGATTGCAAATTCAGAAGTTCATGGACTTTTCGAGAAATACCTTTTCGTCAGATTGAGGTTCGATCGTAGATTCTTCTTCACGCCTCTGAATCTTTCCACAATTCAACAAAGTTCACTCTAGGGCTCCTTCAAATTGCTTTTCTTCAAAATGTAAAGTGACAAATGAAAGATAAATGTGGCTTTTTATCACTTGCACAACTAACCCTTTTTTTTGCAATAAATTCCTTAACCCTAGTCCATCCAGTTACTTTGTTACAAAAAAGAGACATATAAGCCTTATGTGGATCCTCTATACTGCATAGTACAAATCATTTGAACAGCATCTAAAAAGAATTGATCCACCTACTAGACTGATCCACATTCCAGTGCCACTTTCCTTTAGGGGGTAAAAGGATTTTTCTGATAGCTCCCCCTAGGCCAAAGGCCTAAAAATAGTTCCTAGAGGAATTACCAGAAGTAGATTCTGGTGCAGGACATTTTCTTTAGTAGAGGATTCCTTCTTCACCCATTTCTTCTACATTTTCCTCTTAATCACATCTGTAGTGAATTTCCCTTTTCCTTTGACATCCTGTTGTGTATTTTATCTTGCTAGACCTCTTCTGTTCCAACAAAATCTAGCAATATGCCCAAATGTTTTACAGTTGTAGCACACAATGTTTCTTTGATCAGGCCAACTGTTCCACTGATTTTGCCTTGATCTGCATTGGTTAGCAATATGCGCAACTCTATTGCATGCATATCATCTGACATCTCTACTAAGGTTGTTCATCAAAAATTTGCATTCATTTGATTTATGACCATACTTATAGCAATTAAAGCACTGACCTGAGAATGATGGTCCACTTGTGTTCATCTTGCTCCTACATTGAGAAGCCATATGATTGAATTTGTTGCAAGCAAAACAATAACTATTGAATTTCTAAGCATTCGGTTCTCTTATCGGATTTCTTCTAGCTCCATTCATCTGATTTCCATGCCGAAATATTCCTTGTCTAGAATTCCTTTTTCCAGAGCTCCTTTGTCCAGATTCAAAACTTTCACCTTCCTCATATCCAAGACCTTTCCTGTCACCATCAATCCTCTGACCTTTAATAAGTTCATCAAGTTTGGTTGAACTAGCCTTGAATTTCTCCTTGTACTCATTTGCAGTATTAAGTTCATCTCTGAGATCATCAACCTATTTTTCAAGCACTTCCTCATTGTTCTTAGAATGTTCCAATTCATTCTCCAATTAGCTGCATTGTTCAAATTTTTCTTTCAAAGATTGAGCAAGTTTTTCTTCATTCTTCTTTCTGTCTCCAAATTCCTTGGTCATTTTCATCATGTTGGACTCCATCTCACGCTTCAGGGATGCATTTTCTATAGAATTTTTTTTACATTCTTATGTTTTCTCCTTTAAGGCATGATTGAGTTGATCATCTTCCATGCTTCTGTTCTTCTACTTGAGTTGATCACATGATTCCTTTCTTTTCTCCCTTGACTCATTGATTTTGTCTTTTAATGAATGGATGATTTTTTTTGCATTCTCAAGATTTTCTTGCAGTTCCCAATTCTCAGATTTTGATTGGTCAAGATCATCCAAGGCCACCATAAGTTGTTGTTGAAGACTGCTTGTGTCCATTGAAAACACCTTCCAAGATCTCCCCAAGCTGTTAGACTTCTTTTGAGGATCTGGCTCTGATACCAATTATTGGAAACAAGCAACACTGAGAGGGGGGGTGAATCAGTGTTTTGCAAAAATTAACTTTATTATTCTAAAATTTAATCCACTTAAAACATTCAACCAATATTAATATGTATAAACTGAAAGCAAACAACCATAACACCATAACACAAGGATTTTTACATGGAAACCTTGTTAGGGAAAAACCACAGTGGATGGCTAATCCACAATAAGTTTTGAGTATACTCAAAAGAAATATTACAAAATGGGAATGCACTTGCATTCAGGCACATTGCCTAGAGCTCACTACTCAAAATAGGAAGGAAAATTTCCTTATAGAGATTTGGATTAGATCCAAGAGAATGAACTACAGAAATAACATCTATAAATGCTTGATTACAGTTCCGATTAGGCTCTGATGTCGATCTTCTACTCTGCTCTGCTATGAATTTCTTCACAAAATCTTTATGCACAAGTGAAACTATGCATAAAATTAGTCTAACACACTTCTCATATTTGCAATACACATTGACACACTGCACGCATATCCCAAAATGATATAATCGATCATCTATATATATCTGCGACTAAGGATTTAAATGCTTCAAGTCAGCTCCAACAAAACTTAGAAATATTTGCAACTTGTTGGCTCAAATCATAAGCAAAACTCAATGCATATCCCCAATGGTCGGCTACAACTTATCTTGAACCCAAAACATAACGAGAAAAAACAAAAATATTCGAACAAACATTTCCTAAACATCTGCAACATGTTTTATCAACCGAGTCAGCCCCAAGATACTGATAAATGGAGAAATAACAACCCGATCTTGAAACTCACACAAGACTCAATATGAGACACTAAGATTTCTGGAAAACGCATTAGATGTACTGGAAAACCTCCTATGAGGTCCACAACACAAATTAACAACTAGAAATATGTACGAGTATCATTGAACACTAATCTGCTGGATGCTTTGTTCTTCCAGATTGACTTCACTTAGACTACCAATAGGAGCAAATGATGTCATATGGATCTGATTACCGACTAGGGTTGCCATCAATGACAACACCAAAGAATAACTACAGTGTCTCTTGCCAACAATACCAAATCTGGTAATGATATTATTTAGTATAAAATAAATCACTACTTTTGATGTATCATTTATTATAGGGATTTCTTATACCTATTTTGTAAAAGAATCAATGGCCACCAATATACACTTGTATTAATTGTTGGAATTTTATGTTATCGCCCTATAAAATCTATGTCTCATGGTCAGAATGGATCCTCTGTTGAAATGGCAATGAGGGGGAGTGAACCTACAAATTTCAATTTACTAGAATTTTTTTGGAAAACATCACATATTTTTATAAATTTGGCCACATTCCTAAATAATTTTGGCCACCAATAACTTTCCCTCATGCTCTTATGAGCGGTAGTCCTTGACATGAAATTTTCACCACGCAATCCTCAATGGAATTCTTCAACAAATCTAGTAGATTTTTACTCATTTAAACATCTCAAGAGTGTACCATCAAGGTTTCTACAAATTAATTGAATTTTGAGCAACACATATCTCTAAGCTTCTAGCTTCAATGTCCTCATTTTTTTATCATTCAACTTTCGTGGATAACTTAGGTTTTTAAAATAAAATACAATATTTGTATACCAAGGACAATATTTTGAATGGCATGAAATAAATTATGGGTCAAATTTAACCTAATGAACCCTACCTACATCCAAATTTTTATTAGACTTTAATTTCTCTAGGCCTTGACCTCTAACCAACTTGGTTTTCTTCACCTCTATGTCATACTCATGGATCTTATTGATCCTACATCTTTTTTCTAATGCCCCTTGTTGCACGAATATATCTTGAATTGTTGTATGTGGCACAAAGGTAGTAATCTTGGATCATATATGATAAAGTCTAAATTTTCTTATAGCCTTGAAAAGATCATAGGTATGATTTTTCATCATGGAATAATTAAATTCAACACCTCTCAATTATTTACTAAATAAATCTATTAGATGTTCATAACCTTCATCATTATTTTGTAGTAGAACAACAATGATAGTGTAGAATGAGGAAAAATACAATAATTGGAAAGGCCTTTAATAATTGGGGCTTGCCAACATTGGTGCCTTATTTATTACATCCTTTATTTCCATAAAATATTAGTTGATTCAGTGTCCCTTCTTTAAAACCTTAAAAATCGCCTTTATTTTTTTCTATAAAGTTAGGAATAAACCTCTTAACAAAATTTATATGCTTGAAGAATGAATGGACCACCTTGACTATTTTGGGCTACGGGATAAGATCAATGGCCTTGACACATTCTAGATCAATCGAAACCCTTATTTATCTTCACAATATGTCTAAGAATCTTTCCTTCTTCCACACCAAATATAAATTTCTTTGGATTCAAAGAAATCTTGTACTCTAAGAATCTCTAGAAGATCAACTCCAAGTGCTTATAATGATCATTCTGATCATTGGGATACATAGTCAAATCTTCTCGGTAGATAACCATGGTTTTATTTATTAGGAAAAAAAGGCTACATCCATGGCTCATTGGAATTTAGATCTAGCATTCTTTATCCCAAATGGAATTCGAACATATAAAAATGTTCCCCATGGTGTCATGAAGGTTATCTTTTTTTGCTCATGTTCCTTTACAATGAATTGATCTTATATCATAAGAATTCATCTGTCATGGAAATAAAATCTAAACCTATTACCCACTATAATAGATGATCCATACTAGGGAATGGATAATTGTCTTTAAGGGACTGAACATTTACATTTCTAAAATCTATTCTAAAATATATGCATAACCTATTGCCTCCATTTTTTTCTAACTAGAAAAAGGTTAGAGATCCACTGTAATGTTTTATTAGTTTGATTATACATTCCTCTTTTAGCTTCATCAATTCTATTTGTATTTGAGGGGCAAGAGTGGTGTTGATGGGCCACTACTTCTATCTAAAGGATTTTGCACCATGCTCCCATGGGATGGTATGCAAGAACAAATCTTCCCTATAAGCTTTCATCTCATCACTAGACTATGAAAAGCACTTTTATACCTTTTCAACAATGATAGAAGATCTTGCTTCTTTGTTGCTTTGAATTTCTTTCCAAGGTAGATCATCTTGGGAGTTGATTTAGTTCCCTCATTGAATAGCTTACTTCTTGTTCTATAATATTATCAAACATTCTGGAATGCCACAAAACATCTTTGAATAGTATTTATTTTGAGTTGTATAATTTCATTTGCAAAGAGAGTCTCTTTTCCATAATCATCTTTTTCTACCATGGGTTGTCAATGAATGAGTTGACTCTTAGATTGATCAATGCAATTCAAGAACTCATAAATTTGTTTTAATCAACATTAAAGACCTACCAATTTTAAATGTTATCAGAAATGATAGGCCTTGAAAGAATTTCAACACCATGTCTACAATATGGAGATGACAAGGACATATGAAAATTTGAAGCTAACACAAGGGAATCAACTACTTCATTATTTTTTCTTTTAAACCATCTAATGTCAAAGGCACCAAACATATCAATAGTATCCCACACAACATTCTTATACATCTTCAATGTTTTATCTTTGGTAGCATACATTCTTCTAATATGAGACACCAAATGTTTTAGATCACCATGAACTCTCATGCAATTGACTCCATATCTATAAGCCATGTTTAGGTTGAGTAACAAGGCTTCATATTTAGCCACATTATTGGTGCAATAAAATTTCAATCTGAATGTGAACTTATAAATTATGCTCACTAGTGACACCAATAGAAATCATGCACCATTTCCTTCCCTTGAACATGCACATAAAAATACATGTTCCAAATTCTATTATTTCCAAGATAGTTATGTGGAGAGAAATAATCAATGTCTACCTAATTTTTCAAGCCCTTCATTACAATATCCAACAAAATAATTTGGTTCAATATCAAAGTAACAAACCTCATTCTTTGCCTCATGTAGAATATCCATTATATGTAGCATTTTATTTTATCCATGCAATTGGACTTCCCTTCCATGCAATGTTATGGTAGCATAAGGAAACTTCATTTGAATGTTACCACCAATTGAGCCTGTCCATTTTCTAGACAACAACATATCCCATTTGGTTGGACAGTCAACTTTGATAATTCCCATTGATTTTTTTTACCAAGGTATGCAAAAAGTTGCACTAAAACATTATTAACTATCCCAATTACATATACCTCATGAGAGTCCATAGAAACAAAACTCCTATTATATTTTGAAACATGTAGGCTTATCCAATTCATGACTTACAAGACATCACATTGGGGATGCTTGAAAATATAGCATATAGTTATGTACCAACTGACCATTTATTAGCAAAGATGTATAAAATGGATCACTTGCTTATTACTTATAGACATAGTGCCTAGGTAAATCTTAAGTGGTTCTTGTGTATTTGCACTATTTGTGGGAACATTTGTAGGTTCACTTAGTTGATTAAAGATACTAGGAGCATTGAGATAAAGCAATGTTATTTCTCTATGGTTGAGGATCCTCATCAATTCCCTAACTAGCACTTGAACCTTCATTTAACTAAATTATAAGTGATGTTGATTGGCTTATATGTTGGTAATGGGTTAGATAGTGGAATAGTTATAGCACAAGTGGGTCAGCCCACAATATAATGTCCCATTTTTTTAGCCAAAGTAAGACATTGAAATCAATATTTTTCACCAATTTTTTGCTTTATGAAACCTATATAGCAACTAAACCACTAATGATTTGGAGATGATATGAATTAGTGATTTTTGAGGCTTTGGCTATAGATTTTCATTGATGTCAAAAGGGCTTACTAAGGATTCCTTAAAGTGTTGAAGAAGTTTGGGCTTTAGACTATAGGCTTACGCCTTAAGATTAAGAAAAGGGTATGGAGAAACCATGAACTCCGACCCCCGAAATGGATTTAGGCTTCGAAAGTTGGAGCTAAGGCTTATGCCTTACCATTATGTTCGTAGGAAATTGGTAAGGTGAAAGGGTGAACCCCAACACCCGAAAAGGATTGGGAATCAAAGATTTTTCTTAAGGCTTATGCCTTAACAATTTGCGAAGTATGAAGAATGGCGAAGGCTTATATCTAGGTCATGTATTGAAAAAGTTTATAATTGATGGTTGGAAAGATATTGATCATTATCGGTTGCTTAAGTTATAACTTAAGACATTTTAGTCATTCTGGTGACCAATCCCTTCACCTAGTGTTACCGGCTTGGCAAGATGTTGATGGAATTTATTATTTCCTAAGTTTAGCCTCAATTATTTGCTCAAAGAAAATCAATGATTGAGATCAATGATCTATGATCAGGTGGCTCTCGCATGCTCGCACCACTCAAGAGGTGACATCATCAATTTCCTATGGAATTGCGGGATGATGAAACATGATCATAAGAGTGATGTGTAAAGGTTAGTGGAATGTGGCATCACAAAGATGGGTGGTGGTTTATGATTGTCTCACATAATTAATTCATATTGTTGTTGTGAATTACCCCACTTCAGGAAAGAAGTGACATGTAATAGTAGTAGAGTATGACATCAAAAGGGATATATGGAAGCATCTCACTAGCCCATTGAGAGTATGGTGGGTCCTTGGGTTAGCCCTACAAGAGTGTAGTATGAGGAAATGTGTCTAGGGTGACATATGGCGAATGTTTATTGTGTTTATCTTCTCTTTAGAGAAAATGAAGTTGTGATGAAGTGATAAGTAAGTGATATATCGACACATGTCCAGATTGATAGCTGGTAGCTTCTCATTGTGTCATGCGACTTCTTTACATTGCAGAAATGATGTTTGAGCCCTAAGCATAAAATCAATAGTCATATGGAAGGTGATAGAGATCAATAGATCGATTTTAAACATAGTTAAATCTGGTGGTCGTGTTTCAAAGTGAAAATAGTTAAAGGAGAATCCTTAGATTATGGCATGAATAGTACATATCAACAACCTGAATTCAAATATTTGATCCAGTAATGGCTAAATGGCATAAACAACTACAAATCGATATAGAAGTCAAATTTAATTGGCTCAACCGCTCCAACTACTCAATTTGATTGGAAAAAAATGTATAGCTAGCAGCATAGAGAAGAAGGTGATTAGAATGTCAAACATGGATCAATCATGCAAATAATTTCATTTATTGTGAATTTGATCTAGGGTTTATAGGTTGCTAAGAATAGAAAATACATCATATCTGGAAGAAGATCATGCATACAGGGATATGAAATTAAACTCAAATCAAAACCTAAGATTGATAGATGCCAAAAAGAGCAATTGCATTGAATAATATCAGTGGTTGTTTGTCTCAAGGAGAGTTAGCTTGTTGGAGAAGCTAAGTGAGCAAATTTGAATGACTAAGTTTTGTAT
>VDFB02000013.1:26503979-26550423 GCA_007258455.2 Sequoia sempervirens
AAACTTCATTTGAATGTTACCACCAATTGAGCCTGTCCATTTTCTAGACAACAACATATCCCATTTGGTTGGACAGTCAACTTTGATAATTCCCATTGATTTTTTTTACCAAGGTATGCAAAAAGTTGCACTAAAACATTATTAACTATCCCAATTACATATACCTCATGAGAGTCCATAGAAACAAAACTCCTATTATATTTTGAAACATGTAGGCTTATCCAATTCATGACTTACAAGACATCACATTGGGGATGCTTGAAAATATAGCATATAGTTATGTACCAACTGACCATTTATTAGCAAAGATGTATAAAATGGATCACTTGCTTATTACTTATAGACATAGTGCCTAGGTAAATCTTAAGTGGTTCTTGTGTATTTGCACTATTTGTGGGAACATTTGTAGGTTCACTTAGTTGATTAAAGATACTAGGAGCATTGAGATAAAGCAATGTTATTTCTCTATGGTTGAGGATCCTCATCAATTCCCTAACTAGCACTTGAACCTTCATTTAACTAAATTATAAGTGATGTTGATTGGCTTATATGTTGGTAATGGGTTAGATAGTGGAATAGTTATAGCACAAGTGGGTCAGCCCACAATATAATGTCCCATTTTTTTAGCCAAAGTAAGACATTGAAATCAATATTTTTCACCAATTTTTTGCTTTATGAAACCTATATAGCAACTAAACCACTAATGATTTGGAGATGATATGAATTAGTGATTTTTGAGGCTTTGGCTATAGATTTTCATTGATGTCAAAAGGGCTTACTAAGGATTCCTTAAAGTGTTGAAGAAGTTTGGGCTTCGAAAGTTGGAGCTAAGGCTTATGCCTTACCATTATGTTCGTAGGAAATTGGTAAGGTGAAAGGGTGAACCCCAACACCCGAAAAGGATTGGGAATCAAAGATTTTTCTTAAGGCTTATGCCTTAACAATTTGCGAAGTATGAAGAATGGCGAAGGCTTATATCTAGGTCATGTATTGAAAAAGTTTATAATTGATGGTTGGAAAGATATTGATCATTATCGGTTGCTTAAGTTATAACTTAAGACATTTTAGTCATTCTGGTGACCAATCCCTTCACCTAGTGTTACCGGCTTGGCAAGATGTTGATGGAATTTATTATTTCCTAAGTTTAGCCTCAATTATTTGCTCAAAGAAAATCAATGATTGAGATCAATGATCTATGATCAGGTGGCTCTCGCATGCTCGCACCACTCAAGAGGTGACATCATCAATTTCCTATGGAATTGCGGGATGATGAAACATGATCATAAGAGTGATGTGTAAAGGTTAGTGGAATGTGGCATCACAAAGATGGGTGGTGGTTTATGATTGTCTCACATAATTAATTCATATTGTTGTTGTGAATTACCCCACATAATTAATTCATATCGTTGTTGTGAATTACCCCACTTGAGGAAAGAAGTGACATGCAATAGTAGTAGAGTATGACATCAAAAGGGATAGATGGAAGCATCTCACTAGCCCACTAAGAGTATGGTGGGTCCTTGGGTTAGCCCTACAAGAGTGTAGTATGAGGAAATATGTCTAGGGTGACATATGGCGAATGTTTATTGTGTTTATCTTCTCTTTAGAGAAAATGAAGTTGTGATGAAGTGATAAGTAAGTGATATATTGACATATGTCCAGATTGATAGCTGGTAGCTTCTCATTGTGTCATGTGACTTCTTTACATTGCAGAAATAATGTTTGAGCCCTAAGCATAAAATCAATAGTCATATGGAAGGTGATAGAGATCAATAGATCGAGTTTAAACATAGTTAAATCTGATGGTCGTGTTTCAAAGTGAAAATAGTTAAAGGAGAATCGTTAGATTGTGGCATGAATAGTACATATCAACAACCCGAATTCAAATATTTGATTTGGTAATGGCTAAATGGCAGAAACAACTACAAATCGATATAGAAGTCAAATTTAATTGGCTCAACCACTCCAACTACTCAATTTGATTGGAAAAAAATGTATAGCTGGCGGCATAGAGAAGAAGGTGGTTAGAATGTCAAACATGGATCAATCATGCAAATAATTTCATTTATTGTGAATTTGATCTAGGGTTTGTAGGTTGCTAAGAATAGAAAATACCTCATATCTAGAAGAAGATCATGCATACAGGGATATGAAATTAAATGCAGATCAAAACCTAAGATTGATAGATGCCAAAAAGAGCAATTACATTGAATAATATCAGTGGTTGTTTGTCTCAAGGAGAGTTAGCTTGTTGGAGAAGCTAAGTGAGCAAATTTGAATGACTAAGTTTTGTATGGCTAAGGAAGAGTTGTGTTAATGGTGAGAGGATGTTGCATAATAGAAGAGAAAGGATGCATTCTCAGGTTAATGGAGAACTAGTATTTTTGCACTTATGAACTTGTAATGTTGTAAGAGGTTGGTACTTTAGTAAGATTGGGTTGGTGCTCAATCAAGTGTGAAGTGTACCTTGAGGTTGGTGCCTCAAAATATTTTCTTGTGTGTCAATGTACCTATAAGTCCAGGTACTTACAAAACATATGTTAAATCTTTGATTATGAGGTTGGATTTGAGTAGTAGACTCAAGCAACTTTTGTCATTGTGTTTTTCCCTTCTAGGGTTTTCCATGTATATCTGGTGTCTTCTTATGTCTGTGTTGTTTTTCTTGATCTTTAATCTTGTCTACTATGTTAATGTGTTAAAAATTTGTATACATTGATTCACCCCACTCTTAGTGTATTGGTGTTCTTTAAACAATTGGTATCAGAGTATACGTTCCTTGAAGAAAGTTTAATCAACTTAAGGTAGATTTGGTTTCAAGAACACTATGGTTGGACAAGATAGATCTCATTCAAACAAAGCTCAATTTTTTTATGGAACAAATTGTGCTTTCTATAAAGTATGAATGTAAATTTATTTAACTTGTCTTGAATTTTTTGTATGGAAATCAGTTGTAGATGGTTATACTACACCAAAAAATCCTCCTACTGATGCAACTGACAAGAAATCCTGTGAAAACAATTCCAAAGATAAAAATGCTATTCTATGTGGTTTTTCCAGTATTGAATTTGTAGAAGTCATGCATTGTATATCTGCTAAAGAAGTATAGGAGAAAATGAATAGTATCTATGAGGGAGATGTTAAAGTGAAACAAGAAAATTTGTGAACTCAGAGGAAATTTTGAGACTCTTAAGATAAAAGATGAAGAAAATATTGTAGCATACATGGTTAGAAAAGATGAGGTAGTGAATGCAAGTAAAGGTTTTGGTGAGACTATTAAAAAGAAAAGGTTATTGTAAAAAAGGTCTTGAGGTCACTCCCACAACAATTTGATTCTAAGGTCTCTGCGATAGAAGAATCTCAAAATCTGGATACATATTCTATGGATGTGTAATGTCATAGAATTGCACCTAGGGGAAAATCCACATTTTAGCATTTATGACGCTTTGAGATATTAATGAAAAAATACCATGGGTAAAAATTTCATGATTCTAAATCCATGTGGACTTATGGTTGAGTGATAGAAGCCTGGTGACATGTTTTCTAAGAACCTAGACTTTGGATGCTTATGCAGTGCATAGATGTCTACGCAGTGCACTAGCATCCTATCAGTTTCTTGAGTTCAAAACATGGAATCTGGAAGGCTAACCCTTGAGACACATGTCCTAGCAGTTACATTTCAAAAGTAATGGCTCTTTGCCGCCCTTGCAAGCATTAAAAACCCCTTTTTGGTTCTCATTTGGGGGTTGGAAGACATCACTCAAGCTATCTTATTTATTTGCTCCAACTTTGAGATCTCCTCATCTTTGATAGTAGTGCTCTCACAAGCAAAGCAATGCCAGATTGAGGTCCTCCTAGAAGCTGCAACAACTCTCAAGCAAGAACTCAACAGTGCATTTGTGTGCTCCGGAGAGGGTCTAGGCTAGTGGGTAACACTCTCTTTGTTTCAAATTCCTTTCATATTTTCTCATTTACTATCTTGTGGTGTGGGTTCTACCCTCAAGTGGGTTTTTATTTCACCACACACTTCTTGTGGTGTAGGTCCTACTCCTGAGTGGGTTTTGACTTCACCACACGCTTCATTTACTTCTTTAGCACTCCTTTCCAAACTGGCTATCCGTGGAGGTTGGAACACCAAAGTGAGGTCTGATTGAGGCAGGCCCCTATACAACCACCCAACAACTTTCCTCTCATTATTTTGTGTCTAGGTCACAAAGAGGAGCTTGGAGTGAAGATTCAAATGTCCAAAGGAAGGTAAGCTTTCTCTAAGCATCCTTGTGTCCATTTTAGTTTTTAGTTTTCTGATTAGTTATATAGTTCAGTACGACTCACCCTTGAGCTTAGAAGTAAACCTTGTTTCTGTCCGTTTGAGTTTCTGAGTTCTTTGTTGCTTAGGATGCCAACACATATTTTAGATGATAGTACATTGCGCTAGCATCCTAAAACTGCAGTGAAATCTTTTGGCCAAGAGCTCCCTCTTCTAAGATAGAAATCTCCTGGTTTTGCTCTTTCAAGGTCTCTAGTGGTTTTTCCTCGAAGCATAATTGAATCCTATTTCTTCATTTTTTGTCAACTTGTTATCTTGAGGTGTATAAGGGTAGTTCATTCCCTAGTGATCTCTTGAGAAAGGAGAGAGCCATGTACAATGAATCCCTCTTATATCACATTTTGCTGTTGGTGAACCTGACATGAATGTCATATTTTTCTTCACGATGTTGCACATTCATGACTTTTTTGAGGAATATTTCGATATGTTGGAAGATGCTTTAGATGATTTCTTAGAAGTGCTCTCCCCTATCTACAAATCTCTTGAACAAGTCTCCTCTTGACAGGTTGAGGGATCAATAAATGTGGTGGTGGTCTCTATGGCTCCTCTGAGCCCTAAGAAACTCATCATTTATGTGATCCCGACTAACTCTTATGTCTATGGGATTTCATGTCATAGTGATTCATTGAACTTATACTCAAGGTTCGTAAAAGTTACGGACTCTACATATTATAATACTATCGGACACACATATCCTACAATGAGCAATAAACAAAATCTGAAGGGTATGTGCAGGATCATCATGGAAAAAATAGGCCCTTAAGTGACAATAAAATTCAAAAACATTAGAGTTAGGAAACTTGACGTAAAAATTTGAATAAGTTATCTATATTATTTCAAAAATATGTAAGAATAGAATCTGTAGTAAATTGAATGTAGTTTCTAAACTACTAGGTATATTTTTTTAAAAAAATCTATTTAGTGAAAATTTGAAATTTCAATGTAGTAGCACTTAAATTTCAGGAAAAAAATAAGTAGATGTTTGTGTGACCACCTAACCACAATAAAATGATAATATTTTTTATAAGATTTTAGATATAACTAGAGGACTCATGTCAGATGTGATGCATATTTTTTTGTAATTTTTTCCAAGTAAATAATTAATTATAAATTTTTATTACAACTTTTAAAAAATATGAAAAAATTGTATGTAGACCACCTTAACTTGGTCAAAACTTCATGAAAATTCAATATTATTTTTTTAATCCTATAGTATGTGAAGCATAGAATGTGATGCATGTTTGGATTCAAAAAATGTGATACCATTTGAAAGCTATAGATGTTTTTCAATCAACCTATCAATCAGGACTTTAATTGTAATTCAAATAGAAAATGAATAATATTTATTAAATTCAAAGTAAAACATAATTTATATTGGTGGAAAGCTAAGAATTTCCTTTAAAAACCCTTTCATTTCATCAATTTTGGGTAAAAAAGAAGTCATCAGCCACATACCCTACACATTCCCATCATATTGCCACTTTTTTCCCTATCATGATCTTGCACATACCCTAAATCAACAACCTACTATTCCTACATTACAACCATCTATCCCTACTTCTTTACCACCTTCTCAACCAATCCTTCCTTTAGCACCTAAACTTGTGATCAAAGCACTAGGTGATTATGATCTTGTCGAGCAACTTCAGTTACTCCGGCTAAGATCTCGCTTTGGGAATTGCTTTAGACCACTTCGGTTTATCAGGAGATGCTCCAGGAAGCTTTGAAAAAGATTCTCTTGCCTGCCTCGACTAGGCCCATGGATGTTAATTTTTTGTTTTCTCATATTTGTACGGATTCAATAAATAGATCATGTTCCACTTGCAAGAACTCTTGCCTCCAGATGTGTAGAAGCAACTAGAGCCTTTGATGATTATAGTCAATGTTAACAACATCAATATTAGGCATACCCTCATTGACACCAGTTCGGCTCTCAATGTTTGTGGTATAGACCTATTACCTAAAATTAATATTGATTCATATTCTTTAGCAACTTCCTCCTTGTACATTTGTGGATTCGATAATGTTGGCCACCAAGTTCTAGGTACAATAATACAACCTTTGCAGCTAGGTCCTGTTACCTTACCCATGTTAGTTTATGTGATGCCCAACCCCTTACCGTAGAACCTCCTCTTAGGGATACCCTAGATCCATGCTATGGGTGTGGTGGCTTCTACTTTACATTATTATTTGAAGTTCATTGCAAATAATCAAGTAGTTACAGTCAAAGCAGATCCAGAAGGCGTTCACCTCTATGAACTTGCCACTGTTGGTTGTGCTTCAAATATGTCTACTCTCAAGAATTGTATTCCATCTTTGAATTTTGATGCTATGGCCTGTTCTTTATCAATACGCTTTGTGGAAGTTGTACCCAAAGCCAGTGTCATAAATGATGAATCATCTAAAGCAGAAGACCCTTAGTCTCCCTTGTCTTCTTTTCAAACAAATATTTTCCTTGGAGATGATTGGGGCTCCTTGAATTTATCTGAATTATTTGTTGCAAAATACAAGGTGAGCTCCTCTTGCATAGACCTTCTAGGTACCCTTGACACAAAGGTAGATGATACTCTCATAGAGGAGGAGAAGTGTGATCATTTTCAAGAGAACACTCCTTGTGTTGAGGAAAATAGTCCTGCTCTTGCGAAGGAGATTAACATTTATGAGCACAGTAAAGAAGGCGGGAGTACCCCCATAGAAACGTTTGACATCCATTGGTGGAATGAAATTCTCTACATGGAGCCACTGAGCCTGGTCCACCCTAAGTTAATAGATGAAAGGGAGTAGGTTGAGGTCCCTCTCAATGTCTTCTCCTCGAATGAAGCGCTAGAGGAATTTATAGGTGCTTATTCCCCGTTGACTCCTTATCATCACAAGAAACGGTTCCCATATCATTTGCATAGTCAAGTGTACTTTTGAGAGTCTATTTTGAGAATTGATGAGAAAGACCCTCTATCTAACGTCGGTAATGATGTCACACTATCTCATCCTGAAGATCACAGTTCCCTTCTTAAAGGAGATACCATTGAAATCTCCATGGATCCTAAATCCTTGGAAAAAGTGATCAAGATCAAGAAGTGTCTCTCTTCGAAGCAAGTAGATGAACACTCTGATCTCTTGCATTCTCATCCTGATATCTTTGCTTGGACATACAAGGATATGCCTAGTATTGATGAATCTACAGTGGTTCACAATAGGGTCCTATGTCTTGATGCCAGGCCAATTAAACAAAAAATATGAAAGATCAATCCCAAGGTGGCATTGATGGTCAAGACTGAGATAGAGAAGCTATTGAAAGTAGGATTTATCCATCCTATCAACTATTCCCCCTGGTTTTCGAATATAGTTGTTGTTAGTAAACCTGATGGTTATATTCGCATATGTATCAACTTTTGTGATCATAATAAGGCTTCTCTTAAAGATGATTTTCCATTGCGTAATATAGATATGATTGTTGACTCAACTGTAGGCAATGCATTACTATCTTTCATGGATGGCTTCTCATGTTACAATAAGATTCATATTAACCTGGTTGATCAATACAAGATAGCCTTCACTACCCCATGGGGTACTTTTTGTTATATAGTCATGCCTTTTGGATTAAAGAACGTGGGAGCTACTTACCAATGGGTGATGACCCTAATATTTCATGATTTTATCCATAATATCTTAGAAGATTGCGTTGATGATATATTGGAAAAATCGATAACCCATCAAGATCATTTCAAGAACCTTCGTCTTATTTTTGAGAGGCTTCGACTCTATAAAACGAGACTAAATCCCCATAAGTGTGTTTTCGACATTAACGCTAGCAAGCTTTTGGGATTTATAGTTTCTCACCATGGGATTGAGGTTGATACTAATAAGATTGATGCTATTGTTAGCATGCCTCCACCAAGGAATATCACTAAGTTGCAAAGTTTATAAGGGAAGATTCAGGCGATTCGTAGATTTATATCTTAGTTGGTTGATCGTACCCTTCCTATCACTCATTGAAAAAATATTTTCGCTTCATATGGGATGAAGAGTGTCAAAAATCCTTTGAATCAATCAAGGTCTATTTGGAAAATCCTCCCATATTGATGTCGGTTATGCAAGATAGACCCTTTCTGCTTTACCTTGTTGTGTCACATATGCTTTGATAGCTCTTTTAGCTCAATATGATGACACTAGGAAGGAAAGAGCAGTCTAATATATTGGCTATGAACCCATTATTCCATGGAGAAATTCCTTTCTCTCGTCTTCACTATGCAGAAGTTGAGGCTCTATCTCCTCCATGTTGAAACACATGTCATAGTGAAAATAGATCTCTTAAAGCATCTATTTTCTAACACCAACCTAGCTGGGAGATTAGAGAAATGGGTTATGTTGCTTTCTGAGTTCGACATAAAGTTCGTTACTCAAAAATCAATAAAGGGTCAAGTGGTTATGGATCAGCTAGAAGACACTCCCTCATCTCACTCCTTTCTAGGATTGGATTTGTTTCCTCATTAAAATATTTTTGCGATTAATCAAAACCTTGAGTGGAAGATGTATTTCAAAGAATTGAGGTGTCAAACTGGTTTTTGAGTTGGCATGGTTGTAGTATTCACTGAAGGTAAACAGATTCCTCTTTCCTTTCATCGTTGAGTATGAAGCCCTTATTGCTAGCTTGCATGCCACAATTGCACTAAAAATCAAACAACTTCATATTTTAGGTGACTCTAAACTTATCGTGAACCAGAAAACAAGAACCTATCAAGCCAAGTAGAGTAAGTTGTCCTTATATCAGGACCTTTCCCTTTCCTTGCTTAAATAGTTCTCCTCTTTCACAATAGATAGTGTCCCTAGGAGAGAAAATAGACATGTTGATGCCATGGTAAGTGCTGCTTCCTTGGTACCTTTGGAAGAAGATACAAAAGAATACCACTTTGTGGTCCAGCTCCTATGGAACCCTCTGGTTCCCAACCAACCCAAAGACGAGTCCCTTCTATGTTACCATGTGGACTCTAGAGAATGGTTTTCTAGTATCTATAACTATCTAAAAACTGAAAACTTTCTTGATGATGCGACAAATAACAATCGCACTTGTATAAGAAAGATTTTAGTTTGTTATGTTATCTTGTCTGATGTCCTTTATAGAAAAGCCTATAATGGCTTGATTCTCAGGTGTCTCACTAAAGTGGAAATACCCCTTGCCCTTAAGGAAGCCCATGTGGGCTTCGGGGGTGGACACTTTGGTGGTAGATCCTTGGCAAGAAGATTGATACACATGGGGTACTATTGGAAAATAATGAAACAAGATTCATTCGATTTTGTTAAGAAGTTCCCCCAATGTTAACAACACAATCGTCTTATTCATGCACTTGCCCAAGAATTACAAAATAAAACTTCTTCTTGGCCATTCACAAAATGGGGGTTGGATATTATTGGAAAAATATCACTTCCTTCTTCCAAAGGACATACCTTTATCATTACCACTGCAGATTACTTCATGAAATGGGCCGAAGCTATCCCACTCTGATCCATGAATGTTGAAGCAATTTGTAGTTTCCTCATGAATAACATCATTTCTTGATTTGGATTGCCTACTACGCTTGTTTTTGAAAATGGTGCACCTTTCAAGAATAAGGAAGTACCTCAAGAAATTGCATATTCAACATAGGTTTTCCACACTGTACTATCCAGAATCTAATGGTCAAGTGAAAGTGTCTAACAAAACTCTTGAGCTTATTCTTTGTAAGATGGTTAATAAGCATGCTAAAGATTGGCATATTCAACTGATGTACGCTTTTTGGTCCTATCACATGAGTGTTTGTACGGATACAAGAACAACACCTTGCAACCTCATGTATGGTGCGAAAGCTATTATGCCTTTGGAATTGGAGATTTTTTCTTTATGGGTTTCCCTTAAAGGGATAATTGATGATGAAACCTACCAGGTTAACTGTTTGCATTAGCTGGAGATGCTCGATGAGCATTGTTTATGGGCCCTCAAACATCTTAAAGCTTATCAACGGTGGTTACCTAGGAAATATAATCAAAGTGTGCTTCCTAGGACTTTTAAAATATGAGATCTAGTTCTCCGTGAAAACTAGAGAAATGTAAATGTGCCAGCTAAATAGAGAGGAAAGTTTAGTCCCAACTGGTTAGGCCCTTAGATTGTGATCTTCGTATATGGTTTAGGTGCCTATGGATTATCATCTATGGATGGGATGCCTTAAAATAACCTATTAATGCAGTGCATCTTCATCGATACTATGCATAGTGATATATGTGTCATCTATGTGGTGTTCTCTCTACAAAAGGGTAGTAACACTACATATGTTGACATTATTCACTAAAACATTATGAAAACATTTTGTGTTGTGAATGACCATGCATGTTTGTATATCCGTGCATCACATTACATCTATCAAAACCATTAGATCATCATTGCATTTAATTAACATACAACCATGTGTGTTTATTAAATCATGTTAGCATCTAATGTAAGTATACATCCACACAAGCATATAACATCCATAGCATGAACATACATAAATATAAATCTTGAGCATATATATCTAAATGAACAATACCTTGAAATCAGAATTAACGTATCCATATATATATATATATGTGCATGTATGTATCAAATGTCATGTACATGTATTGGGCCACTACTATAAAAATGAGTGGTTGTTGAATATGTGTCTATACAAAATATCTACAAGTATGTATGTATATATATGTATCTCGTTGGAAAAATGATATACAAAACTGATGTCTCTAGTCACTGTTGTGCATGGCTCTTGGAGCCCTCTAGCTCTAGTGGATACTCTAGAACCCTAGGGAGGGGTTGAACAGTGGTCACAGAGAATGAATTGTGGGAGTGTGATACAAAAAAAGTTTCCTGCATTCCCTTGATCTCCACCTATAGGGAGTTTATTGTCAACTCTTCCTGCCTCAATTGGTCCCACAATCACTGAACCTCTACTGGGATCATAGCTACTAACTACCTGTCGAGGTCATTGAGATGGCTCTAGAGGGCATCACACACCTAGTCGATGGCATCATCCCTCCTCACTACTTTGTCTCACTCGGCGAGCACCATCCGCAACTCCCCCGACAACTGGTCGTGTTGTCCTTGAATGGTCGTGAACTCCATAGTGAGTTGGATGATCTCCATGCCTTGCTCCTTGTAAGTGGTCCTTAGACACACAACGAACTCGAAGCTAGGGGCATGGCATCCCATGAATGTTGGTCAGTAAGACTCAAGGACCGATCATTGAATTGGCACAATAGGGAAACCTCTGAAATACACTAAGCTATAAACCCAGTCCATCCCTATGTGTCCTCTATAGCCAAAAAGAGAGAAAGAGCTATCGGTATCACATGGAATGTACATATGTCATAAAGAAAAAGACAAAATGTGGAAACATAAACAACATATCTTGTATACCTAGGTGCCCTGGTTTCCATGTTGGGTTAGGGTGAGGGTCTGTGTTGGGACCTGGCTACTAGAATTGATTGTTGCTCTTGGTGACAATAGTGCCACTACGCCTGCAGTATAAGTTGGTGGTGCCAAAGAAATATGGGTGGCTGGTTGGAGATCTAACCACCTCCATCACCTTGGCCTCGATGGTGCTGCCCCCTCCTCCTATGGTGCTTCCTCCTCATCAGTCTGCTGCCAACCTCTCCTCCTGTCCTGTGGTGGCTGGGGTGGTAAGTCTTCTTGTGGACTAGGGTCCCCTCTCGAGGCACCCTCACCAAAAATAGGAGTAGGACGATGCCTCTCCCACCACCATGTATAATCAGTCGCTACCCTAACATTATCCACCATCGCTATAGGTTGCATATCATGGTCAAGCTCATCATCATTTGAGGGGACAATATCAATAATAGTGGGGCAAGGGTGATCCCCAACCCTCACTACAGTCCTATGGGCCCTAGTATAGGAGGGCACATCTGTTGGAATCATCTAAGATCGGCCATGCTACTGCATGACCTAAATCCAGTAATAGGGTACTATGATATAATCTCTCTGACTGATCAAAAAATGTTCCCGCTACAGGTTCCTCAAGTACTTGTTATCATCCACCCACTTGAAAAATCGGTAGGGTCTCCACTAGACCCCATCTACAGTGAGAGTGTTGAACTATAAATGCCAAAACTATAAATCTCCAAATCTCCATTGGCCCATCATGTCATACCAATGGGCCATAGGAATCTGATACAACCGTTGTTGGGGAAAACTAATTGGCTAGGTGCACATGATGTGGGAACATGCCCACACCTACAAAAGAGGCTACAATACACATAATGTATGTACCATCCTAGCTCCTGGTAGAGGTGTGCTAGCATGCTATGCCCCCAAGAAAAAATGCTCCTATGCTCCACCATCTCTTTGATAGTGTGGACGTGGCCCTCATGCAGATGTGAGCCTTGCCCATCAATCGTGATCTGAAAGGAAACAGTAAGAACCATGACTCGGTGGATCAATGGTGTAGTGGTCCTCACATGGTCATACCAGTGCGTGTAGATATGACCTATGTCATTGTAGTTGTCTATCCTCCCTATGCAATAGAGGACCCCCTCCATCTGAGCCTGTGCTGATCGTGTATCATCAAGAGCCACCCACCATCCACAGATGGGTAGCCCGAGGATCTGATAGACTTCCTTGATTGTGATAGTCATCTCTTCACAAGGTAGCTAGAAAGATGACATGGTGGCATCCCGCCGCTCCATAAGGGCTATGAACATCTACTCATGATATCTCATCTCTAACATAGTAAACACATGCCAGAGACTGACCCTCTCTAGAAGTGTGACCTTGTCCTCTAATAGACGGTCCCTCCACTCACGAATGAGTCAAAATACTCGCCCTCTCAGATGCTCCTAAATCTCTAGGTACTCTTGCAAAAAGTAGCACAAATTCTAAGTCAGAACATCAAAATCTTGCATGAAAACAAAAAATTCATTAAGATCTATGCACGTCGTGCAGACGTCTTTGTCACGTGCATGCATCCCTAACCACCATGGTTGCCACAAAGACGACAACATGTCTTGGAGATGACATCGCAAAGTCGAGACATTAGCACTTATTGAAGACAATAGTGCAAATTTCAAATGAGGGTGCAGGAAAAGGATGCTTGCACACCTTGCTGATGGAAAATTCCCTAAAAAGAGCTAAAAATCATTAAAAATGAGGTTTTATGGCCTACCTAGTCCACCTCGTGACCCTCAGCGATGTCCTGGAGTAGCTTCTCCAACCTTGATGCCTCATACTCTGTCCTATTTGGCATTTTGTTGAATTTTCTCTCACAAAAGTCAACAATTTTCTCGTGGTGAATAGTAAAAATGACCCCTCTAGGGGCCCACGTAGGTATATATAGGCCCCCCGGGGCCCATTTTTCCTAGAGCTTGTGGCTTCTCAGTTTCTTCTAAATTTTCCTCACTAGGCTAGGGGAAAACTCAGGAGGGGGCATAAGGTTGTCTCTTGATCATATATTTCTTCTGAATTGATTACTTTTTTCTTGATCATTCCTCTCTGTGTGGTAGCTTTCTTTTGACTTTTTGGAGCTGACCTAAAATTTAAGTTTTGTAGGTTAATGCTTTGAACAATTTTTCATGACCGTTTTGACGTTGTTTGTTGAGCTCGGATGCTGGGGGCACCTTAAGTACCAGTTAGCTTGACTTTGATGGCTACTATGGTCTCTCTCTGTTGGCACACAAATTCATAAAAATTCAAAATTTAAATGAAAATTTTCTTTTCTACTTTAGTGAGGTTTATTTTTTCAAAATCAAGCCCACTAAAGTGGGGGAAAAATGCAATTTCATAGAATTGCACCTAGGGGAAAGTCCACATTTTAGCATTTTTCCCTATCATTTATGATGCCTTGAGATATTAATGAAAAAATCCCATGGGTCAGAATTTCATAATTCTAATTCCATGTGGACTTATGGTTGAGCGATAGAAGCTTGGCGACACATTTTCTAAGAAGCTAGGCTCTGGATGCTTACATGGCACATAGGTTTCTGTGCGGCGTGCTAGCATCCTATTGGTTTCCCAAGTTCAAAACGTGGAATTTGGAAGGCTAACCCTTGAGACATGTGTCCTAGCAGTTACTTCTAAATGTAATGAATCTTTTCCACCCTTGCAAGCATTAAAAACCTCTTTTTGCCTCTCATTTGGGGGTTGGAAGACATCACTCAACCTCTCTTGTTTCTTTGCTCCAACTTTGAGATCTCCTCATCTTTGATAGCAGTAATCTCACAAGTGAAGCCATGCTGGGAGGTCCTCCTAGCTATTGTAGCTCTCAAGTAAGCACTCAATGGTGCGTCCATGTGGGTGATGCTCTCTCTCTTTCACTTTCCTTTCATATTTTCTCATTTACTATCTTGTGGTGCGGGTTCTACCCCTGAGTGGGTTTTTCTTTCACTACACACTTCTTGTGGTGGGGGTTCTACTCCTGAGCAAGTTTTTCTTTCACCACATGCTTTGTTTACTTATTTATCACTCTTTTCCAAACTAGTTGTCTGTGGAGGTGGGAACACCAAAGCGGGGTCTGATTGAGGCAAGCCCCTATACAACCACCCAAAAACTTTCCTCTCTTTCTTTTGTGTGTAGGTCACAAAGAGGAGCTTGGAGTGAAGATTCAGACATCCAAAGGAAGGTAAGCTTTCTCCAAGCATCCTTGTGTCCATTTCAATTTTTTGTTTTTATGATTAGTTATATAGTTCAATACGACTCTCCTCTAAGCTTAGAAGTAAACCTTTTTTATGTCCATTTGAGTTTATGAGTTCTCTATTGCTCAGGATGCTAGTGCATCCTTTAGATGAAAGCACATCACACTGGCGTCCTGAAACTGCGCTAACATCTTTTGACCGAAAGCTCCATATTTTGAGACATAAACCTCTTGGTTTTTCTCTTATAGGGTCTCTAGTGGTTTTTTCCAAAGCATAACTGAATCCTAGTTTTTCCTCATTTTGTTAACTTGTTATCCTTAGGTGTATAAGGACAGTTCGTTCCTTGGTGATCTATCGAGAAAAGAGAGACCCATGTGCAATGAATCCCTCTTATATCATAGGATGAATTATTTTAGTCCCTAACTACATATGAAATGAGAAATGAAAATACTATATCAACAAAAGGTGAAGTTACATTCAAGACCTCAAAAACCAAGAAGATTAAAGAAGATTTAGAATCTAGCATAAGCTCAAATGAAGAAGAAGTGAACTTTGTGAGAAAGTTGAAGAAAGACACTAGAAACTAAAAAGATAAGCTTCCTTTGAAATGTTTTGATTGTGGTAAAGTAGGACATTATACCTCAAAGTGTCCATTGAATGAAAAGGAAAATGGAGACAGTTCCAAGAGTCAAGAAGTTTACAAATATAAAAAGAGGAACTTTGGAAATAATAAGAAGTCTTTATTTGGATAAAGAAATTAGTTCTTTAGATTATTAATCCTCTACTAGTGAATATTGTGAAGTAGGTGAAGTTGTATTTATGGTTGAAGAGATTAAAGGATGTGAAGATTCTGAAGAGGAAGAAGGTAAGGTTGATTTGGAAGGTGAACTCATTTTTGTGTTAGAAGATTTGAGTGATACAAGAATACAAAAGGAAAAATAAAATTTAAGGATTAAAGAATCTAAAAAAATTATTTTAGAACTTAAGTTGCAGTTGGAAGATTCAAAGAGAATTGAAGAGATGACTAATCTAGATTTGAAGAAAAAACTAGAAGAATGTCAAAAACTAGAGGTTGAAATTGTTTCTCTAAGAAAGGAATTAGAGAAGGCTAAAGAGAAGATTGAAAAAGGTTTAAAGTTGAAAGGAGGCTCTGAAATCTTGGATGAGTTAATTAACTTACAAAATCCTTCTTCAAAATAAAATTTTGGTCTCAGTTTTGAAAAAGGTAAAGGTCACACTAAAATTGCATTTGCTAATTTATATGATAGCTTTAAAGTAGAAGATAAGTCTAATACAAAGAATGAGAAAGATTGCAATGAATATTTTGAGAAGCCTAAAGGGTCCTTGAAGGATAAGAATATTGAATATCTCAAGAAATCAAATGATAGATTCATCAAGGTGCATAGTCCAAAGAGGAGATTTAGAGGCCAACATACAAGACAAACCAAGTTTAATTATGCTTTTCATGTTTTTTTTTATGCAATCAGTATGGGCATAAAGATATAGACTATAGGATTAGACCTTTGAGAAATCATAGACATAATTTTGTAAGAAATAATCCTTTTTCTTCTTTAAGTGCCTTGAATGATGTATGTTATAACTATAATAACTATGGGAACACTGCTAAGTTTTGTAGAAATAAGTTTATATAGTCTTCTAGATAGGAGATAAGTATGTTTACTTCTAAGAAAAATATATTTTCTCATGATCATGCAAGTCAAAAGAAATAATTTAGACCCCCTGTAGAGAAGAAATAATCTACACAAATTTTTGAGGAAAAGGAGAAAAACCCTAAGAGGTATTGGAGTAAGAAGAAGACTGAGATGAAGAATGAAGAATCAATGTTAGTTAAAACAAAATTTCATGCCAAAGGATAAGGGAATCATTGGGTGATTGACAATAGTTGCTCTAGTCATATGATTAGAGATAAGAGAAAATTCACTAGTTTGGACAAATGTAATGGTGGTACAATCAAGTTTGGTGATAATACTATTGCGAAGATAACTGGAAAAGGTACACTATGCACATAGATGGTTAGACTAATGCTCAATATGTGTTGTATGTAGAATGGTTAAAACATAACTTGATTAATGTCAGCTAGATGTGTGAAAAAGGATATAATCTGTTATTTAATGCTAGTGGATGTGAGATAAGGAAAAGATAGCTTTGGTAGAGTTGTTTTTAAGGCAAGCCGAACAAGTAGTAATTTATACCATCTGAATAAAGTGAAAAGTGGAAGGTTCTTGTTAGGTCAAACTGATGAAATTTGGTTATGACACAAAAGGATGGGTCATGTTAACTTTTACCATCATGTGAAAGTCAACAAGAAGAATGCACTTAAACATTTTCCTAACATTGTCAAACCAACAAGCACTCTTTGTAAAGAATTCCTTGAAGGAAAGTAAACAAGGTTTAGATTCAATTCAAAAGAATATTCAACTACAAATCTCCTAGATTTGATACATACAAACCTATGTGGACCAACAAGAACCAAAAGCATTAATGGAGAAAAATATTTCATGTTATTAATAGATAATTATTCAAGAATGACATGGGTAAATTTTCTTAAAGATAAATCTCAAGCTTTAGAAAAGTTCAAAATTTTTAGAGATATGGTTGAAAATGAGATTGGTTCAAGAATTAAATGTTTGAGGTTAGATAGAGGTGGAGAATTCACTTCACATGAATTTAATAAGTATTGTGAAAAATATGGAATTAGAAGACACTTTTTGCAGCTAGAACACCTCAACAAAATAGAGTTGTTGAGAGAAAGAATATAATGGTTCAAGACATGGCTAGAACAATTTTAAATGAAGCCAAACTTCTTGATAGATATTGGAAGGAAGTAGTTCAAACTACTGTTTACATTCTCAACAAAGCATAGTTAAAAATGAATCATGATAAGACTCCATATGAGTTATGGAAAGGAAGACCTACATCTATTAAAATATTTTAAAATATTTGGAAGCAATTGTTTTATAAAAAGGGATGAAGATACCTTGAGTAAATTTGAGACAAGATCTAATGAAGGAGTATTTTTGGGTTATTCATTTACAAGAAAATCCTAAAAGTGCTCCAATAAAAGGTTACAAAAAATAGTTGAAAGTGTCAATGTCAAAGTGGATGAAGATCAATCTTAGCAGTTACACAAAGATGGCATGCGTTCACATGTCCTTGTTTATGAAGATAAAGAATAATCTATAGAAAAAGATTCACAAGAGGAAAGTGATGTTGATGAAGAAGAGAAACCAAATACTGCTCCAAAAGCACAACCCAAAATTTTCAAAAGAAATCATTCTGAGAAGAAAATTCTTGGTAACAAATCTAATGGTATCATGACAAGAAGAAATTTTTCTCAACAAGATTTGGTAAATTATTATTTACTATCTGAAATAGAACCTAAATCTTTTGAAGAATCTAGTAAGGATGCAAACTAGATTGAAGCAATGAAAGAATAAATAAGTCATCAGACTTGGCAACTTGTTCCAAGGCATGCTGATAAAAATTTCATAGGATCAAAATGCATGTTTAGAAATAAATTGGATGAATATGGGAAGATAACAAGAAAAAAATCTAGATTGGTCTACAAGGGTTATGCTCAAGTTGAGGGTATAGATTTTGATGAGACATTTACACTTACTGTTCAGCTTGAAGCTATTCGAATGTTTCTTGCATATTCAGTTTATAAAAAGTTCAAAGTTTACCAAATGGATGTATAATTTGAATTTATTAATGGCTATTTGGATGATGAAGTTTATATGGAGCAACTTGAAGGGTTTAATGTGATTAAACACAAATATTATGTATATATATTGAAAAAGGCTCTGTATGGTTTTAAAAAAGCCCCCAAGGCTTGGTATTCTAGGTTAGATAAATATCTTCAACAATAGGGGTATAAGAAAGGTATTGTTGGCATTAATTTGTATTTCAAATGTGAAGGTGAGCATATGATAATTGTTGTTGTGTATGTAAATGACATCATTTTTGGTGGCAGCAATGACAAAATGTGTAAAGGATTTTCCATTCAAATGCAAAATGAATTTGAAATGTCTATGCTTGGAGAACTTTCTTTCTTCATTGTTTTACAAATAACACAAAATGATAATGGGATATTCTTATCTCAAACTAAGTATGCTAAGGAAATGCTCAAGAGGTTTAAGATGGAATATTGTAAGCCAGTCAACACACATATGGTCACTAGATGTAAGCTCAGTAAAGATGATAAATCTGAATTAGTAAACCAACCATTATGCAGGTTCGTGATTAGAAGTCTTTTATATCTTACAACAATTGGGCCAGATATCATGCAAGCTATTTACATGGTTGCTAGATTTCAAGCTGCTCCTAAGGAGACACATGTTAATGCTGTGAAGAGAACTTTTAGATATTTGAAGAGTACAATTGACTATGGATTATGGTATCCTAAAAGTGAAGACCTCACTTTGACAACATAAATAGATGTTGATTGGGAAGGAAGTGTTCGTGATAGAAGAAGCACTAGTGGAGGTACATTTTTCCTTGGAAACAAATTAGTTTCATGGTTGAGCAAAAAGAAAGAGTCAGTTACTCTTTCAATAGCTGAAACAGAGTATGTGACAATAGTGGCATGTTGTACTCAAGTTTTATTGATGAAGCAAACACTTAAATATATCAAGGTAGAGTACAAGGAACCTATATCTATTCTTTGTGACAATTCAAGTGCAATAAACATATCAAAGAATCTATGATGCACTCTAGGACCAAGCATATATCAAGCAAGTAACGCTTCTTGAGAGAAAAGGTAACATATTAGGAAGTCTACATGGACTATGTGGCAACCAAATATCAAGTGGCAGACATATTCACCAAGTCTCTTCCCAAGGAGAAATATGAATATCTGAGACAAAAGCTGGTAGTAATTTCTCCCACATCAGATCACTAAATTATAGTGATAGGGAATAAATCCAAGGGGAGCTTCACATGAAGATTTATGCAACCCCTAGAAGAGTGTGAAGAATTCAAGTTAGGTATGCATGGTTTTACAAATTTCTAATGAGTTGATGGTTGTAGAGTCTTGGACACTCTCTTTCTCTCTTTCTCTTTCTATGATATGTCAAAGGGGAAGAACATCAATAGCAATTGGTGTCTTGAAGAGTCCCTTTGTCATTGATGTCAAATGAGGAGAAATTGAGAAAAATGATCCTTATTTTTCAAATAGGGAAGATCTCTCAAAGGGGGAGTTATGATTATGAACATATGTGTGCCAAAGGGGGAGAATTGATTGTTGTTCAAAATGGGTGTTGATGGTTGGGCAGAGCATTTAGTTTTTCCATCAATGAAAAAGATGGAGATTGTTGGAAATATGTTGTCATTAAAGCCAAAGGGCTTACTAAGGATGCCTTAAAGTGTTGAAGAAGTTCAAGCTTCAAATTGTAGGCGTATGCCTTAACTTAAGGTTAAGCAAAGGGTATGGAGAACCCCCAAAATGGATTCAAGCTTTGTGGGTTGGAGCTAAGGCTTATTCCTTACCTTTATGTTTGTAGGAAAGTGGTATGGTAGAAAGGAAAATGCTGACACCTGAAAAGGATCAAGCATCGAAGATTATTCTTAAGAATTATGCCTTAATAGTTTGTGAAGTATGAAAAATGGTGAAAGCTTGAAGGCTGACACTCGAAAGGGTTCTAGGTCATGTGTTGAACAAAGTTTATAATTGATCGTTGACCAAATACTAGCCATTACCAGTTGCTTAAGTTATTACTTAAGCCATTTTAGTCATCATGGTAACTAGCCCTTCACCTAGTGTTTATCAACTTGGTAGGATGTTGATGGACTTTATTATTTCCTAAGTCCGACCTCAAATATTTTCTCAAAGAAAATCAATGGTTGAGATTAGCGATCTACGATTGGGTAGCTCCTGCATGCCTTCACCACTCAGGAGGTGATATCATCAGTTTCCTACGGGATTGTGGGATGATGACACGTGGTAATAAGAGAGATGTGAAAAGTTTAGTGGAATGTGGAATCACAAAGATAGGTGACGGTTTATGATTGTATCACATAATTAATTCACATCGTTGTTGTGCATTACCCCATGTGAGGAAAGAAGTGACATGTGATAGTAGTGAAGTATGATGTTAGAAGGGATAGATGGAAATGTCCTGCTAGCCCACTGAGAGTATGGTGAGTCCTTGGGCTAGCTCTGTGCGAGTGTGGTATGAGGACACATGTCTAGGGTGACATATGGAAAATTTTTATTGTGTCATGAAAGCTATATGAATTATGTCTATATTCTCTTGAATACAAACAAAGTTGCGATGAAGCGATGGTGAGCAATATATCAAAACATGTCCAGATTGATAGCTAGTAGCTTCTTATTGTGTCACATGACTTCTTTAAATTACCAAAATAATGTTTGATCCATAAGCATAAAATTGATAGTCATAAGGAAGGAAATAAAGATCAATAGCTCAAGTTTAAACATAGTTAATTCGACAGCCACATTTTAAAGTTCAATGGTTAAAGGAAATCATCGGATTGTCGCACAAAGAGTACAAATCAATGACTCAAATTCAAAGATTTGATTTGGTAATAGCTAAACAATAGAAACAAATGCAAACTGACATAAAATTTGAATTTAATTGGTTCAACCACTCCAACTATTCAATTTGATTGGTGACAAAATATATAGATGGTGGCAAAGAGAAGAAGGTGGTTAGAATGTCAGAAACAGATTAATCATGTAAGGAATTTAATTTATTGTGAATCTGATCTAGGGTTTGCAAGTTGCTATTAATTGAAAATACATTGTATCTAGAAGAAGATTGTACATACAGGGTTATGAAATTAAATACAGATCAAAACCTAAGATTGACAGATGCCAGAAAGAGAAATTGCATTGTATAATGTTAGTGGTTGTTTAGCTCAAGGAGAGTTAGCTTGTTGGATAAGATAAGTGAGAAAATTTGAACAACTAAGTGTTGCATGGATAAGGTAGAGTTATGTGAACATGGTGAGAAGGTGTTGCAGAATAGATGAGAAAGAGTTCATTCTTAGGTTAAAGGAGAACCAATATTTTTAAACATATGAACTTGTAATGTTGTAAGAGGTCGGTGCCTTACTAAGATTGGTTTGGTTCTCAATCAATTGTACAGTGTACCTTGAGGTTGGTGCCTCAAAACATTTTCTTTGGTGTATAGTGTACTAGGATGTTGGTGCCTCAAAATATTTTCTTGGGTGTCAATGTACCTATAAGTGGTTGCTTACGTTGGATTTGAGCAATAAACTCAAGCAAATTTTCTCACCATGGTTTTTCCCTTCTAAGGTTTTCCACATATATCTAGTCTCTTCTTATGTGTGTGTTATTTTTCTTGATCTTTAATCTTGTCTACTATGTTAATGTGTTTAAAATTTATATACACTAATTCACCCCCTCCTCTCACTGTATTGGTATTCTTTCAACAATATATATATTAAGAAATAATTTGTGAGATTTTTATGTAACTTTTAATAACTTATTTTTATAGTTAACAATAATTTTAAAAAGTGACATTACCTTATTTTTAGAAAGAATAAAATTATAAATTCTTGGACATAAATTTTTAACACCAATATCTAGTGCTATTATTTTTTCATAATTTTTTGTTGCATAATTTTTTTAATAACCTTTTAAAGTGAGATTAACTATAATTTAGACATAGGTTCTTTCATAACACTATTTTTTTTTGTGTTCATCTAAATTAACTTCTTTTTTTTGTTGAAATAAAGACATCAATACATAGCGCACATATAATTTTTAGATTTATTTTCTCTATTTTCCTATTTTTTGCATGTGTGAAACAAAGATCTTGATGTTCAATGAAAAATCTACATTCACAAGAAATAAAAATAATATAATAATAAAATTAAATATATTCAAAATTATAAATTTTGGAAAGCTTATAATAAGGGCTACATATTTACAAAACATAATTTCTAAATTACTTTATTTGACCCTTGAAAAGGTCAAGAAAAAGTGTTTTTTTGTTAGCATTTTGATAGGTGTGGAGGAGACTCCATTATGGGTATGATTTAAGACTAAAGGGGTTTTTCCAAGGGAGTTTGATCTAACAAGGTTTGATCTACCCTCTTCAATTAAAACCTTTTAGATGAAACTTATGAAGACAAATCATTTAATTTTCTAAAAAAAATGTGATTTTAGGAAAATATCAAGATGTCTTAGAAGTGGTGCACACTATTGTGGAAGCGCTATAGTATAAGGGATGAAAGGAATTACTTGATCATTAGAAACAACCTACTTCGTATTTGATGCATTTCTAACTTCTTTAACAACCATTCACTTCTCATTTATTTCTTCATTGGTTTGATTTTTCCCGACATTATTTCTAACCACCTTTAAGTTCTCTCCATTGCTAATTGGAATCTCAACACTCTTTTATTTAGGGACACACTTATTTTTTAGGGATGCATCTAGCATATGCATATTTTTTCTTGGTGGTGACCTCTCGAAATTTTTATTTTATCTTTTCCTATTCTATTATCTTTTTGTTTTCCTTTCCCTACCTATGCATCTAGAATATATAAAACAACACCACCTATGACATGAGTTTTGGAACCTACTTGTTTCTTAGCTGAAAATCAATTTAAACTTGCAAGATATATTCTATTAAAAACAATGATGTGTTGAGAGGGGAGAATTGAATCAACACATATTAAAACTTTGTTGAGAAATGGTGCCTCAAACGTACCGATGTTCGGGTCTTTGCATTGTCGCTATGACAATTGGATATCATTGGGACAGAGTCACAAGTATTATGGATAGCCCAATGAAGGGTGTTGTCAGCAAGACTTGTAGTGGTCGATGGGACTCTGTTTTGAGTCTCCCTGATAGACTGATGGGATATGGTGATGTCGCAAGGTTGTGGGAAGTTGAAACTCTAGAACCTCATGTCGCAGGTTGTGAGGTTTTGGAAACCTTTGACATAACAACTGTAGGCTTCATCGATGGGATGTTACTTCATTGGCAGGACTTTGTAGGTGGTCTCCCAGATGGACCAATGATGTTCATCAATGGGGTATTGCTTTGTTACCAGGATATTGGAACATGTCTCTCTAACATGGTGATGGGAACTATTATTAGCAAGACTTGTAGTAGTCGATGGTACTCAGAGTGAGGTATCCTCGATGGACCAATGACTATGGTGGGACTTGAGTTGTTAGGGTGGAAGTGATAATTGGAACAAGCCATGCTGACTCGGTAGTGGGGACCACATGGAATGATATGAAATAAATCAGTGTGACTTCATTATATCGGTGGGAAATGATATGATGTATCACCAATATGGCAATGAGGTTGACTTAGTAATAATGTCAAAGTGGGGATCACATGAACCAATACAATGAACATCAGAGTGACTATCTTGTATTGGTGGGACGTGATAAGGCGTCTCGTCAATATGGTGATATATTGCTTGCTTCACATGGTTGTTGTGAAGTGGATGGAACAATTGACTCTTTGATATTCAGTTAACTATATGGAATGTTCTAGACCATTTTACTATAGTTGCCCATTGGAAGTTGAACTAAACCATTTCCTATTGGAATGTTATAACTAGGGTTAGGGTTAAGAATGAATGTTATAAAGCCCTAGAATGTTCTATAATGAGGTGAGATCCGAGATCGAAGTAGGGTTATTCTATTGGTTTCTCTCTAGATTTGAACAAGATGTATATCTCCTATAAAGGCTTAGAGCCTGAATTGTATTTGTAACTGTACTCTTTGTTGCTAATTAATACAATGGCAATCTGGGATTTTGGAGTGTGGGGGTTTTTACTTGAAAGGGTTTTTCCCACATAAATCTATGTGTTCATATATTTTGTTCCATATTTCATGTTTAATGGTTCTACTTGATTGAATTTGTTTAATGATGGTGTTTGGAATTGGTTTCATTAGCATTAAATTTTTCTGTAAGGTTCAATGTGGGAAATGAACTATGTTTGATTCCATTTTGTGGCATAGTAGTTCATTTCTTTGAGGAAATCTAAAGAAATAAAATCTATCGAAGGCACTACTAATCTTGGATGATTCTTTCTAAGCTGACCAAAATTTCCAACTAAACTTAGCCATTCCATTTGCAAATTAACAACACATCACAATAATAAAAAAAAATAGAAGATAACGCATGCATCACACACAGACATCGAGATTTTTACATGAAAAACCCAATGAGGGAAAAACCATGGTGAGGATTAACTCACAACAAATATAGCTCATTGCTAACAAGAATTAAAATGTTTTAAGGCCCACTTACTGTGGACTTGTAGAATAAGGTATACAACCTTAGAGAAAGATGTAAATGACTTGATGAGACTCACTGTCTCAAAGTAGGATACATAAAAATTAGAATGAGAAAATTGATTATGAACTACTATAAAGAAGCATCTAACACATGTTTGATGTTGCAGTCACTATTTTGCATAATTATTCCTTTACATTGACTTCTAGAACTTCATCCTTTTCATTCTTCTTAATTCATATCATCTTTTTTCATCATCTTCGTAAATGGTTTATCCTTCTATAAATATCCTTCACAAAAAATATACACCTTAAATAGGTTAGCACCAAGATCACCTTTTTGGTAAATCAAATGATATAGCATAGGTCGTCTTCAATTATATTCATCATGAAGAGAAAGAATTGTGGGTCAATACATGAAATTTCAGGACCAATTGTATCACAACACAACCTTCAAAAGAAGATTAATTGATCAGGATCAACTATAGATGGGACAAATAAATTATGTTGTCTCAAATAGTATCAATACCATCAATGTTGTCATTGTTTGAATTTGCGGCATTGGGAGATACCAAAGACACTATGGAGACTCATATGTGAACCATGTAGGTAACCATCAACATTCCTACAACCTTCTCCAAAAAGATCTAATCATCTTATGTTGGCACAATTTGAGAAACTTATAGAATAAACTGAAATAGAGTAACCTAGATAGACTATAGCAAATTGTCATTCAAAAAACTGAACTTTTAGACCATCACAACACTTGATATAGATAAGTAGTATGTTGTAAAAACCAATGAACTTGGTCAAAAAACTACAAGACCAATACTTCAAATCCTGGGGAATGTGGATCATTCTAGTAGTTCTTCATCAACAAAGTACTCTACCGGAGCACAAACCGGAACACTGTTACTTGTAACTTTTTTTGTAGAAGGTGTGATGACTTGATTTCTTGGATATGGAACCTTCATAACTTGGAAAAATATCATCTAAACCGCAATACTAATTATTGAGAAAAAAAAATATGTAGACCAGAATACCATGACTCTACCTTAGAGTCTCCACTGCGAATGCCTTAGTGAAACTTCTACACTTTGTCTCTATGTGTAGTACACCAAATTGAGATGATATAATAGTAGTCATGTTGGAAGCATACTAGAACAAGTGTACCTACCTCCATATCACATATAGATCACCATGCTTCCTTATACTACTCTACATACATACATCAATTGATATCAACAACTACTATACAACAACTACTTCTAAAGTATGTACATACTTCAACAACACATCTGACATCAATGAAAGCCCATATTGGGTTGAAATAAATGAAACAAATTATTTCCAACAATCTCACCCTTTTTCATTGATGGAAAAACACATATTCCTCTCCCCCCCTTTGACATCAAGGGAAAATGACATGATATCCAAAATTGTATGAACTCCCCCTTGCTATACATTCCCTCAGAGATGGAGATTCCCAAAAATTGGTTCTATATGTCTTTAAAAATATATTAGATTCATCTGCCAAAAGTTTACAAAGACAAAATAATCTTATCTATATCTTTGTAACTTTCTTAGAAAGTAGGATATTCTTGTAAATTACGTTTAGTTGCTCTAGGGTTGCAACCCAATCTACTTTTGTTGGGGTGAGAATATGAATGTGGAATTCAAACTCTATGCACAATTCCTCATCCTCACTTATTTTGCTAGAGTCTTCATTTTTTGACCCACCTACACTACTTTGACCAACAATTTGGATAGTGATGCAAACCACATATTGATTACTTCTCTTAATGAACTAGATTGTTTCTTTAACCACTCTCTTTATTCTAGAAATAATGCCAATTGTACATAAAAAAATTCAACTTTTTCCCTAGTGGATCCATCCATATCTCTTGATAGATCATATGTATCGTCCAATTGTGTAATCTGTAACTCAATATAGTCAATTTGATTTTTGATTTCTTTGGTGGAGCTTGGCCATTTCAAACAAAATTGATAAAGAGTAGTAACTTCATTCACATAGTCCTTAAACTTCTTTATGTTTTCCTATAGGTTATTGTATGCATTAGCACATTACTAAGAGGCTTCATCCATTCTTTTATATTTTATCTTTCTCAAGGCCTCTTGTTTTACCTTTTGCTCCAAGTGAGAGGAGTGATCCTTGAAAGAATCCATTAATAGTTTTAGCTTTTATTCTAAAGGCAAGGATACATCAATTTTTACTTCTTCTATACCTTCTTTAATAATCTTTACTACCTCATCAATTAACTCACTCTTCTTTACATTCTCTTATATAATTTCCTTTCTTGCGGATGCATGCAAAACATCACCAAGTTGAATCTTGTGGAGGGGAGAAATGTTTGAGAAGTCAACTTGTCCTTAAAGAGTGGGAATTTTTAGAAGTTGAGGTGTAACTATTAGTTGAAATTGCATTTGCATCCCTAGCAGATCTTTGAAAGAGTGTAGATGAAGAACCTTGACCTTCGCCCATAAAATCATCTTACTTCTCAACTATTTTTACTTCTATATCCTGAAATTTCTTAGGACTTTCTTCTTTATTTTGCCCAATATTTTATTTCTCCTTTTCCTCTTCTTTCCCGTCTTTTTCTATCTTCATACCAGAGACTTCTTGCACCTTGTGTACATTGGAAACTTCTTTTCCTTCTTTCTATCTAGAAAGTCCTTCCATTTATTTATCATATTTCTCGAGGGGAAGCACATTGTGTTCTTTGTCAAATTTAGTGCTCTCTAGAGGTGAGACACCCATTTTACTTTGATCCCCTACACCTTGTGCACTTGTATTATCTGAAGGAGTAGTATCCTCATTCTATTTGACATTTTCAACTATCTCATCATCTTTAGTCATATTATCCTCAAAATTTGATGAATCTATGTCATGAGAAGACATGTCATGTATATCTAAAGTATTTGAAGGAGCTTGATCACAAATGATTTCAGAATTCTTTAATCCTTCTAGAATTTTTGTTTTCTTTTCTTTAGTTTCATTCTTCATCCTTTTTATTTCTTCTTTATCATCCCCCATTAGAACATTTATTCTTTGTTTGATTCTAAATGATTCTGCTTAATATTGAGACAATTTGACCCTTTCTTCATGAGAGATTGACACACCATCATTTTCTAATGCTTGTTGTCTCATCTTAACTTCTTCTAAAACAACTTCATTCCTCTTGCTACTAAGTACATCTACAAGGCTTGTTGAAATTTGATCAATGATTTCATTTAGAGACATATTAAAGTTTCTCATATATATAATTATTGCTTTCTCAATTGTGGCCTTGTTGGCAGGAGCCATTTCATCATAAAGTACAACAACCACTTTTAATGCATCATGCTCTACAATTGCATTGATAGTATCCCCAAGTTGTAGAGGCTCATGTTTAGATGATTTTGGAGGAGACTTAATTATTTCTTCTTTAATTTATTTTTCCATGGATATCTCTTCTTCCTCCTCTTCAATATAGAGGATTTAAATTCTTCATCATCATCATCCACATTTACTAGAGTAAAATTCTCCCTTGTCAATTTATACTTAGTTCTTTCCTTCTTTCTTTCAACAATCTTGGCTTTTTTGAAACATTATAGTAGTTTCTTTCTCCTAGGAGGTGATTGAGAAGGTTCAAATGTTTTAACAACAATAGGGGTAGACCTACTTG
Source organism: Sequoia sempervirens (assembly GCA_007258455.2). Lineage (NCBI taxonomy): Eukaryota > Viridiplantae > Streptophyta > Pinopsida > Cupressales > Cupressaceae > Sequoia > Sequoia sempervirens. Next base: position 26,532,906 of record VDFB02000013.1, read on the forward strand.
ATCTCCTTGGTCCTTGAGTGGTGATGGAGGCTTGTGATACATCCACATAACCCTTGGCAATTTCAATCACCCTCTTGAACTCTGGCATCATCTTTCCTACTTTCTTCTTTTCCACTTTCTTTTTAGTTATTTCATCATAACCACCAAATATCTCGACTATGCAATCCTTAGGTTTGCTGAGAAATTTTTTAGCATATGCAATCTAGTTTTCTCTAAAAACTTCATAGGGTATCCTTGTAATCTAGGAAGTTCTTGGTTCAACCGCTTCCATGTAACAATTGTCTTTATAAGTTATGAAAGTGATCACATCCTGGTACCTTTGTACAACTTGAGAGGGTATTATGTCCCTCCTTTGCATTTCACTCTGGAAGGTTTTAAAGAAACCCAAAAATGTTTTGTTGCATTGAGTGGTGTCCAAAAATCTACACACATGATCCTTTATTTGATGTGCAACAAGAATATTTCTAGACCATATTCTTGAAACCATGCATTTCTTTCATGAAATAGAACATAAGGAAAATTATCAAAGTACCATAGCAAAATTTGTAGCATGACTCCTTGGTTTTATGCAGATTCTCCAATACTTGTTGCCACAAGGGTTCATAGAGATCATAATATTCTCCTTCCTTTACCATCTGATACTTAGTATAAATGGTGGTGGCTATAGTGGAACCCTCTTTGTTTGCATAGTAAATTTTGTATGCAATACCCATCATGGAATACCAAACTCCAGGGTCAATGATGTTATCTACATTTAGGGTTATTTTGTCAAATTTAGCTCCAGTAAGTTTCATGACTTCTTCATTCTTCATAGATTTTAGTGCTGGTATTGGTCTAGTGGAGGAAAAACTAGTCACAACCCTTGATAGCTTCCTTTGTGATTAGATAGGCTTGATCAAGCCAAAAGATATACTCATGAATTCATCTTAAAGCAATTTTGACCCATTCATCCTCATAGAAAAAGTTAGGAAAACCCTTCCACACATCTAATCCTTTTAGTTCCACATTCGTATATTCTGGATATAGCTGAAAATCATCACCTAGGAGATGATTGAATATGAAATATTCCATTTTCAAATGGTTGTATTCATTCAAATTTTAATGAATGTAGATGTGGACATCATCTAAATGCAATACATTGATAGGAACATGGGAGAACGTTCTGTCCTTGTCAGTTTCCATAGATTTGTATGAATGTTTCTTAAATTTTGGTCTTGGCCTTTCAACATCAATGAAAATTGGTGTAGCCATGATATCACTAGTTTTTTTCATGCAAACTAGAGAAATGCCTATGATTTTTTCTTGTTAGGATTTGCACACACTTTTACAAACACCTTCCTCACTTCCTTAGCTTTTGCATGCACTTGATATATTTTGAATGAAATCAATTGTGATCAACTTGAGATTAAATATGATTCATACCAACCCTAAAAGTCATTAAATTCCTTTCTTGGTTCTTATCATTAGAAACTTTTTACTGTTTGTGACACATAGCTACATAAAATTTTAGGACACTTCTGTATAAGGTGCATTTGCTCTAGAACCATAGAAAACCAAATTGATATCACTATTTACCATTATGTTGAAGACTTTAGAATCTCATGTATTTTAAGGGTTTGACAAGATCTGCAGTTACAACTCCCCTTGACTCAATGTTCTCTCTTTAGTTACCAAAGGATTCATCTACACCATGCTAAGGTACAAATTGATTCTTCACTTCAATTTCATCCTTCTTCTTCCTAAATTTGTTCATCTCCTTATTTTTGTGATTAATGAAAGACTTCTTTTGATGAGGAGAATATCTTACACTCTTTCCCTTGCAAAACTTTGCAACTTGTCTTGGTTTATTGCAGTTGTAGCAGATGATACTAACTTGTAGAGAAAATTGCTTCTTTTCACATTTGATTTGCAATCAACAACCTTACCAAACTTGTTGCATGTGTAGCAATAACCATAGAGGGATTGAGAGGTCAAAACATTACTATTCCTTGTCATTTTACTTCTACATTCATTAGCTTTATGACTAATTTTTTGGCAAGCATAGCACTAACCATGAAGAGATTGAGTGTTCATAGTACTGTACATTGAAGGTTTGAAAGAGTTTTTACTTACTTTGCTTCTGCATTTAACTGCCTTATGACCAAACTTATTAGATGCATATAAATTACTATTGGAACTCATAGGAGCAATTTGTTTAGGGCAAGGTCTTTTGAAATTATTCTTCTTGTTTGAGATAGGAATAAATCCACCAACTTTATTTCTTTCTTGATTTATCTTTGCATCTCCAAAGGATGTCTCCTTATGACTTTTTATGGCTTTCTCTTCCATTGTTTCAAATTTCCCTTTTTTTTAAAAGTTATCATAAAGGTTTGCAGATGCATTGGATATAGGATTTTTTCCTTTTTCAAAACCAAGTCTGGATTTCTCTTTGGATGGATTTTGAGAGTTAATCAATTCATTAAGAATTTCAAAACCTCCTCTCAATTTTAGACCTTTGTAAATTTTCTCTTTTTCTTTTTCAAGTTCTTTTCTTAGAGATAAAATTAATTTCTCAAGCTTTAAGAATTCAACAGTTTTCTTATTGATCTTGATATTTAGGCAATCCTCAATCCTCTTGCCTTCTTCAAATTTTAATTTTAAATTTGATATCATATCTTCAACTTCTTTGGCTTTCATTTCAAATCCATTGCCTCCTATTTGAGATTTCAGTTTGCTAATTTCTTCTTTTGATTCTTTAGTGTTTGCTTCATTATCTATTGTCTCTTTTGATTTTTCCAGCACACACTCATATTTTAAATTTTTCAACCTTGCTTCATCTATATCTTCAAGAGTAGATTGAAGTTATCCTTCAAAATATAATTCCAATATTCTAGATTTATGTCCCAACCTTTAGGTTCCATTGATTCTAGAATTGGTTCTAGAATAAACATATCATTGATTTTTGAAATAGACCCCATGTGTTCAAGAGTAGGATCAACCTTAACTATTAAGATTCTCAAGGAACTTGGATCTTATACTAGTTGAACACAATGATATGATGAGAAGGAGGGTGAATCAACACATATTAAAACTTAACCATTCTATTTGTAGATTAACAACACATCACAATAGTTAAACAGAATAGAAGAGAACACATGCATCACATAGAGACACTAGGATTTTTACATGGAAAACCCAATGAGGGAAAACCACGGTGGGGATTAAATCATAATAAATGTATCTCACTGCTAACAATAATTACAATTATGTTTTAAGGCTCACTACCTATAGACTTTCAAACTAGGGTATACAACCTTAGATAAAGATACAAAGAACCTAATGAGACTCACTATCTCAAAGAAGGATACTTGAAAATTAGATTGAGAAAATTGATTAAGAACTTCTATAAAGAAGCATATAACACATGTTGATGTTGCAGTCACTATTTCATACAATTAGTCCTTTACACTAACTTCAGACACTTCATCCTTTCATTTTTCTTAATTCATATTCTCTTTTTTTCATCTTCACAAATGATTTTTCCTTCTATAAATATCCTCCACAACAACTCAACACCTCAAATAGGTTGGTACCAAGATCACATTTTTGATAAATCAAATGATAACATAGGTCAGATTCAATTATATTCATTATGAAGAGATAAAGACTTGTGGGTCAATACATTGCATGTCAAGGCCCAATTGCATCACAACAAAACCTCCAAAATAATATTAATTGATCAGGATCAACCATAGATGGAATAAATAAACCATGTTGACTCAAATAGTATAAACACCATAAACATTGTCATTGTTTAAAATTTGCGCCACTAGGGAGATACCAAAGACACCATATAGACCAAGATGTGAACCATGTAGGTGTATAGGAGTGAATTCACAACCCTTATGCAAAATTCCCCTTTCTCCCTTCTCCACTTTAGAAAACCAAGTTCAGAGGCTTAATTATACCTAAGCCTGCTGATTTCATTCCACTTGGTGCCTGTTTTGAGCATCGATGGGGGAATTTTTGTTGAGGATGCCCACGAAGTGTGTAGATGTCTGCACGGTGTGCTTACATCCATGGTAGATTCCTGTGATTGAACTTGCAGAGGTGTTACACTTCTCATTGGCAGTCGACATGGAATGCCCTCTTCGGTTGACTGACCCAAATATGGTTTTTTTTTCATCTCTCCTTCAAATTCCTTCCTTCTACTTCCATTTCAACTTCTACACAACCTCTTCAAAGATTTTAGTTTAGCTTCTTCACACTCTTGCACTCACTTCTTACACTCTTCAAGCATCCTAGTAACACTTTTGCACTCCTTAGCAGCAACAAATTCACTTGATCACTTCAGTAGAGCAAGTTTGGGACAACACCATTGCAATAGAGGCTCTACTACTCTCATTCTCTCCCCAATTAGCCTTGAGTGCTCTTGGTAGAGGTGGTAAGCTTCCCGTTCCTCTCCTCTATTACTTGGTTGAGTAAGCACATTTACTATTTTGTAGTGTTTTAGTGTTCTTCATTACATTACTTTCTTTATCATACTCACTTTCTTGGTTTTCCATGGAGGTGGAAACATCTAAATGGGTGTTTGAATGAGGCAGGCCCCTATAAAGCCACCCAAAAATTTTGCTCCTCTTTGTGTGTAGGTGAATGTGCTTTTGGAGAGCTAGCTGGCGAATGAATTTCTTTGTGAGATCATTCTTGCCACCCTAACTCTTGCATTTTTACTTTATCATATTAAAGAGTATTTTTTTTAATTAATAGTGTTATTTTGGCCCTTTAGTAGTAGTTAGCTATGGTGTTAGCTTTTTTCCTAGCTTCAACCTTGTCTCTTTAGTTGTCTATTCATAAGGATTCCAACATACTTGAGATATGCAAACATGCTGCACTGTCATCCTAGGACTATGCTTTCATCCTCAAGTAGAGAGCTTCCTAAGGCATAGTGTTGAACCCGAAAACTAGCTTGCCTAGCCCTATCCTATATTTCGGGTTTGTAGAGTGATTGAAGGACTTTATAGTCCTCATCATTCTCGTGCTAGATTTCCTAACACCCCATTAAGCTGACGTAAGTTAGGGAAGCCTTTCGCTCTTTTCCCTCCATGACCTGGGGCCTTGAACATGGTTGGTCCCCCTCTCTTACATTTTTGGTGAAATCGACATGAACCATTTTGGTTCCATTTTGTGATATCAATAGTTCCTTTCCTCATACTCTAAGAGTGTTTTAGGTCTGAGTGTTGTGAGGCTGCCACCTTACAACCCAACCTGTGACTCCTAGTTGGCATAGTTGGAAGGTTCTGAAGGTGTTGCATAACAAAACCTTAATTGGGTCACTGTCTTATCCCTTAACCTTTAGGGACTCTATGAAAGTATCATCTCGTGTGTGTAATTTCCTCCTTCCTACATTAACCTATCCCCTCTATGCAGCTTGTGGATAGTGGTACTAGTATAACCTTCACTTCACAGGACCTACCGATGGGTTTTAACAAGGAACCATCTCATCTCTATATTCTTGCACAGATCAATGGAAACATTGTAGCAGGTGTTCACATTGATCTGACATCACAAGTAAACATAATAATTGAGGAAATTGTGTTGATTAACTTTCTACATAAGGATGGGTATGATGCACCTATGAGTACCATCCACACACATTACAGGATTTCTGTGCCACCTTTGGGTAGTATTGTCCTATCAGTCTTGATTGGACCTAAATCTGTGAAACTCATGTTTGACATTATCCATGGGTCTAAGCTCTTAAGGGTGAAATTGGGTATCCCTTGGTTGGTAGCTATGAATTAGGTGCCCTTGATCATGCATAAATGTTTAAAATTTATCCACGGGAGTTTTGTGCATGTAGTTCATGACACTAGTTATAAACCACTAGTTGCTCATGGTAGCTACTCCTTGGACTACTCTTGACCTAAGCATGTTGGTCCTCTTTCGCCTAGGATAAACATTCTGCAAGGAACATATTAGAACTATAAGAAAGGGTGCCTAAGGCTGAAAGTGAGATACCCCCCATCACCTTATGTTGTTTCACATAGGGCTTGCTTAAAAGATGATAGCCATGCCACTAAGGCACGTAGGAGGGAAGAAGAGAAGCGATCTCGAGATCCTCCTTCTTCCTCTTTCACTGATCAGTCTAACGCTTCTTCTCACTCTGTTGTGGTGTCATTAGATTCTATTTTGTGCTTGCGGGAGAATCCTATGGTGCCTGCTTGGCGAAAGCCTAAGCATCCTGCATTTGAAATTCTTGTTCTATCGACAGAGCCTGGACCCGTTCGGTATAACAAGAAGGTATCCCATGGAGAGTCCTCTTTGTCTCAACCTCTGAGGCCTCCTATCACTCCTACTCCTAAAAAAGTGAATGGGAAGAGGCCTGCTATTGAGGCTCTTGAGCTGACTCCCCCCACTACTTCTTAACCTACTCCTCCTACTCTCATTTAGGAATCCATTCCTCTGCCAGAGATGGCTGTAGTGGACATTACCATGGTTGAGTAGGAGATTTCCATTCCTTTGTAGCCTCTGGCCTCCAACTCAAAGAGTCATAGAAACTGCCTTGAGCATGAGCGCAAGCATCAGTGAAGGGATATCTTGGCTGAGTAGGTCACCTCAAAAAGGAAGGAGGAAGAGACAACCACCCCTGCTTTAGGGCCTCTTGTAGTGTCTACCTCTCCCCTTCCTTCTACTTCTCTTTAGTCTAGTTCCACATTTCTTTTGGCTTCTATTGTGAGTACGGATGTGACTAACCCTAAGGGGTTACAAGTGTTCATCACTCCTTTGGTGGAGCCACCTTTGCTAATCTATGTTCCAGATATCCATCCTTTCTCAAAGCCCATGGATATGACAAATACCTCAGTTGTACCCACTATGGTTCTTTCCTCCTCTTCCTTCACATCTCTGGCCTTTTCTATGGGGAGTTCATCTCCTCCAATGAAGCCAAAGGTGGAGTGTGGTCCTTCTAGTAATGAAGGACGTAAAAGGAGCCCACCTTCTTCATAAGGTGGTCTCGTATTGACTTGTTCTATCCTAGTGATGAAACTAGTCCCAACTTCCCCTGAGTTTGTCACTGCTCCTCAGTCATTCGACGAGCCTAGTGATGAATCTCAAGTGAAGCTTGCCCTGTCTAGTGAAGATAAACATGACACTCATGTAGGGTGCATTTTTAACTCTGTGGATAAAGTTTTAGCCTTATCAGTGATCTTCGTGAAATCGCTAACCCTAGCTCTACAAGAGCTCAGGGAAGAAGACCTTATGGGGCCTTCTTCCTTGGCCCTTATTGTGGGAGGGTCAAATACTCCTCCTCTTAACATCCCACCATTGCAAGCTCATCCTCCTTCCCCCTATAATGATCTAGAGTGAAAAAAGATAAACTCTTCGTCAATCAGTGTTAGGAGGAGGCCTCTTCTTGATCTTGTGTGTGTGTTTTGTGATATGTTCCCCTGTGATCATGCTATGTGTGCCTACATGACCCTTGTCACCCTTGTTGGTGTTTGGATATAGGCGTAGTTTTTGTGTCGTAAACCTTCCTCTATTTGTATAATCATTCTTCCATGTTTGTGCTTGATTTTCGATAAATTGGGGATGATGCAAAGCATTTAGGGCATTTAGGCTTCCCTTCCATGTTGACTCATTTTTTAATTTTTACTTTGTATTCTCGTGCATTCTTCACATGGTTAGATATAGTAGGGGGTTGATGATATTTCATTTATATACTATTATTATACGTACACACACACATACATACATACATACATACATACATACATACATACATACATACATATATATATATTGAGCAGTTCTGACCCCAAAATATCAGGATACACTTGTGCCCTTTGTTTTTGTTTTTATCTTTTTATTTCTCTTTATCTTTCTCTCCTTTGCTTCAGTTTTCCTTCTCATGTGTGACAATGTTGCTTCTTCAACATTTCGATTTTCAGAAAATGCATTCGTTGCCAATGAATCTTTTCTCAAAAATCTTCATAAAAATTTCTTCAGAATCACATTCTCAACTTGGAGCCCTAATGGAACATGTTTCCTTCATCATAATTTCATAAAGAAAGGACTTGAAAACCTTCCTCTGAAGTAGGAACAACTTTGACCTTCCCCTCACGTGGGAGCATATTCTTCCTCTTGAATTCCTTGATGAAGTAAACATCTTTCAAAAGGATCCCTTGATGATGGATCAATTCGAGAAAGAAAACATCTACTTTCAAACTACACATCCCTTGATTAGACCCCCTCTTCATGATGGGCTCCCTAGGGACCCCTTTGAAAGTCTTCCAAATTGTTGACGATTTGTGTGACTGTTTGCTTACTTGCCTACATGGTCGCATCCTAACTCTAAAAAGTCTACTTTCCTAGGTTTCCTCCATGTGAGAGATCTTGGGGGATACTTCCTTGTAGGTCTGAGAACTTGTAGGGAACTTACTTTGAGCTTCCTCCATCTAATAGATCTTGGGGGTGGCTCCCCTATAGCTCTACAAGCCTGTGGGGTACTTTCTTGGGTTTCCTCCATGTGAGAGATCTTGGGGGTTACCATCCCTGCAGGTATGCAGGTCTATAGGGTGCTTTCCTTGGGTATTCTTCATGTCATAGATCTTGGAGAATACCTTCCCTACAGGTTTGTGGGTTTGTATCATGCTTTCCTAGCTTCCTCCATGTGATAGATCTTGGGGGACGCTTCTTGGGTATCCTCCATGTGAGAGTACTTGGGGGACACCTTCCTTATAGGTATGTAGACCTATAAGGTACTTAATTCATAGGGATTCCTTCATGTGAGAGATCTTGTGGGTTTAACTTCATATTTCTGAGAAGTTATGAATTCCTTCACTTGCCCTCCACCTATAGGTTCGTTAGATTGTGATTTGCTTCCTCGATAGTTCAGGTATACATTTCTAACCTTATTCATTCTAATCTACTTTAATAAAGAACTCATCAGTATTCTTTCTTGCTAAAGTGGGGGAAAAATGTATAGGAGTGAATTTGCACCCCTTATGCAAAATTCCCCTTTTTCCCTTCTCCACTTTAGAAAACCAAGTTTGGAGGCTTAATTACACCTAAGCCTATTGTTTTCATTCCTCTTGGCACCTGTTTTGAGCATTGGTGGGGGAATTTCTGTAGGGGATTCTCACACAATGTGTAGACATCTGCATGGTGCACTTACATCCCTGGCAGATTCCTACGACTGAACCTGCAGAGGCGTTACACTTCTCATTGGCAGTCAACTTGTAACGTCATCTTTAGATGACCTACCCAAATATGGCTATTTTATTCATCTCTCTTTCAAATTCCCTCCTTCTAATTGCATTTCAACTTCTACAAAACCTCTTCCAAGCTTTTAGTTTAGCTTCTTCACACTCTTGCACTCACTTCTTGCACTCTTCAAGCATCCTAGTAGTACTTTTGCACTCCTTAGCAGCAATAACTTCACTCCATCACTTCAGTAGAGAAAGTTTGGGACAACACCATTGTAGCAGAGGCTTGAGTACTCTCATTCTCTCCCCCATTAGCCTTGAGTGCTCTTGGTGGAGGTGGTAAGCTTCCCATTCCTCTCCTCTATTACTTAGCTGAGTAAGCACATTTATTATTTTGTAGTGTTTTAGCGTTCTTCATTACATTACTTTCTTTATCATATTCACTTTCTTGGCTGTTCATGGAGGTGGAAACACCTAAATGGGGGCCTAACTGAAGCAGGCCCCTATACAGCCACCCAACATTTTTCCTCCTCTTTGTGTGTAGGTGAATGTGCTTTTGGAGAGCTAGCTGGCGAATGAATTTCTTTGTGAGATCATTCTTGCCACCCTAACTCTTGCATTTTTACTTTATCATATTAGAGATTATTTTGTTTGCTTAATAGCATTATTTTGGCCCTTTAGTAGTAGTTAGTTGGCTCATTAGCTTTTTTTCCTAGGTTCAACCTTGTCTCTTTAGTTGTTTGGTCATATGGACGCTAGTGCACTTGAGAGACGCCAGCGCACCACACTGTTGTCCTAGGACTGCGCTTTCATCCTCAAGTAGAGAGATTTCCTAAGGAATAGTGTTGAACCCAAAAACTAGCTTGCCTATCCCTATCTTTTATTTCGGGTCTATAGAGTGATTGAAGGAATTTATAGTCCTCATCATTCTTGTTCCACATTTCCTAACACCCTGTTAAGTTGAGGTAAGTTAGGGAAGCCTTCTGATATTTTCCCTCTATGACCTAGGGCCTTGAACGTGGTTGGTTCCCCTCTCTTATAGTAGGTAACCATCAACATCCTTGAAACCTTCTCTATAAATTTATGATCATCTTATGCTACCACAATTTGAGAAACCTACAGAATAAACTGAAGCAATGCAACCTAGACAGACTGTAACAAACTATCATTCAAAAAACCAAAATTTCAAACCATCACAACACTTGATATAGCTAAGTAGTATGTCATTAACACCAATGAACATGGTCACAAAAATGCAAGAACAATACTTCAAATCTGAAGGAATGCAGATCATTCTAGTAGTCCTTCATCAACATAGTACTATGTCGGAGCATAGACTGAAACACTATTACTTGTAACATTTACTATAAAAGTTTTGATGACTTGATTTATTGGATACAAAACCTTCATAACTTAGCCAACATATCATTTGAACCACAAGATTTATTCTTGCACAACAGAAAGATGTAGACTAGAATACCATGACTTTTCCTTAGAGTCTCCATTGTGAATGCCAAGTATTGAAACATTTGTACCTTGAATTTATGTGTGGTACACTAAATTGAGATGATATTATAGTAGGCATGTTCTAAACATACTAGAAAAAGTGTAACCACCTTTGTATCACACATAGATCACCATTCTTCCTCATACTGCTCAACAAACATACACCAACTAATATCAACAATTACTATGCAACAATTATTTCCAGAGTATGTACGTACTTCAACAACACAACTGACATAAAAAACAACCCATATTGGGTTGAAATTAATGACAACACTTATTTCCAACAATATTCTTCATTGAGAACTTGAATATCTTCATTAGAAGGTTTTACTCTTTTATACCATTGTTACATCAATTCTTTAAACTAGTTAAATTCTTTAAACTAGTAAAATTCTTTAAACTAGTTAAATTATTTTTTTGGTAGCTCATGTCGAAAATGACAAATATCATGATCATATTAAAATAATTCCTCTTCCTCATAGAAATTAAGTTGGTTCACATTTTCAACTTCATAATACTTAGGTGTACTTCCTCTTCTTGGGATTCTTTCTCTTTACCAAGTGTTGTAGAAACAACACTTTTTGGTGGATCGCGAGGAAAGTGGCATTTTTCGCACTAGGATCAATCTTATTAAAGATTCACATGATTCTTCCTTAAGGGATAAGGGGATGTGTCTTTGGATATTCTTAATTTTCATTTCTTGAAACTATTTTCTTATCATTTGATCAAGGTTTTTTATACTAGTCATAACTATAAGGTCTATTATGAAATATTTGACCTTCATTGAAGTGAGTGGAAAAAATATTTAGAGGTATCTCCTCATTTTTTTTCAACCTTATATGTGAGATATTTCACATCCCCCATTAGTTTTTTCAATTTTTCCTTAGTAGTGAGGGGCTTACTAAGAGTTTTTACACCTAGTTTTTGAAGTTCTATATTATGTATTTTAATGCCTTTATTTGATGCTCTCATTTTGTTCTCTATATTTATTTCCATGACATAAACCTCACTTAATATTTAAGGGTTCTTATCACACAATAAATAACCCTACTTGGCATCAAATGCTCCAAAATAGAAAATAAGTAACATAAGTTCATTTGGCCTCACATGAAGAGGAACTTTCCTTATTGTCATCACAAACCTATTGTCAAAATCAAATACCATTTCATTCATCCATTTATTTATAGTTTTCAGCTCATGAATTATAAATTTGGGATATACTATAGCCTAAAATCCCTCTAACTCATCCCATGAGTTTATGGTACTATCTAAAAGGTCGATGTACCACTATGTTGCACTCTCCTCCAGTGATTACATAAATAGTTTAATCATGACATCTTGATCTTCTATAACATAATCATTTGTCACATTGATGAAACACCTCAAGTGATCCTCATTGGTGACATCATTATTGCCTTGGAATTTAAGCACCTTTCTTCTAATTTCATTTAAAATTAGATTAGGTTATCCTATAATTCCATAAAATTTAGTTTTTTTATATCTCTCCAATTCTAATGGTTGTATTACTAGAACTAATCTCTAAGCATGTCTTATGGGGTTGACCCCCATTTTCTGTCCCACATTCTTTTGCTAATGGTTTTGGTGATTTAGAAACTATTGATTTTGTTGCATATTGTGCATATACTAGTTTGGAATAATTTATGGATTATTTTTATTTCCCATCTACTATTGAGTGTCATGAGCATGGGCCTAAGATAACTAATCTATTTCACCTTGAAGTTCTTGTCACCTTCTTATATCTTGTTCAATCAAATCTAGTTCTTCATTTAGGAATATTTTCCTTTCATCTTCATTCTAAATTTTTTGATCAACATCATGGAAGGTCTAGCCTTGTTGAGACCAATGTGAACTTGTAGGTGAGATTTTTGCTAGTCTATTTGATGTACTTCTATACCTTGATCACACATTCCATATGTTCTTACATTTATATTTATAGGTTGAAATCTACTTGTTTTACCAATTATTGCATTGTTCCTTCTCACATCTTAGTCATCCAAATTCATTTTTCTCCTTCTAAGAAATTGATTAGTTGAGTCACTAGAGGTTACTAATATTGATCTCTTAATTCATCAAAAATAATTACCCCTACTTGAGGTACCAATTTTCTCTTGATTATTCTATCTAGAAGAACCACTACCATTATTTTCTCTACATTTGGTATGTTTATTTCTTGCATGAGATGAACTAACTTCTTTTTCAAGTTGAACTACATGTATTCTTCCATCCTTGGCTAGCTTTGATTGATAGTAATGAATCTAGGTTGTTACAATAGAGTTTCTACTTCTAAAATGGAAAAAATAATTCTTGATAATAATATACTATTGCAACAAAAGGAAATAGATATAAACATACTAGTTTTCTCTTAATTATTCTATCTAAAACAACCACTACCATTTTCTTCTCTCCATTCGGTACATTTATTTCTTGCATGAGATGAACTAACTTCTTGTGCAAGTTGAACAACACATTGTATTCTTCTATCCATGTCTAACTTTGATTGACAGTAATGGATCTAGGTTACCACAATAGAGTTGCCACTTCCCAAAATAGAAAAATGATTTAATTTCTTGATAATAATATATTGTTGCAACCAAATCCAATAGCTACAAGCACACAATTACTTACAATTTTGCAATCATTTTAGGCATTTCAATAATGTTCCCTTGGTAATGACATCATTTACTAGAAATATAAGTTGTAGGTCTTAAATCCTTGAGGTTGGATAGTCTTCCATGTGCTAGGGGTGACACACTTGGAAAGAATACCATATAGTCAATATTCAGATTGGGTAGTTAAGAACCAATTATTGAGGTGGGTAAGACCTCGTTCAGTTCTAGTTTTTCAAGACTAAGGTGTTTTCCCTAGGGTGATAAATAATATGATACTATAAGGACTAAATAATCACCTTGTTACAAACTATACCCACTACACAATGTACCCGTTATTTTTTTTTCACAACATACTTGTGTTGGTTTGAAAATACAAGGCTATCCACTTTTATACAATTAAAAAGGATCTGTTGAAAAGGCACAAGAGAATTGAGAGGAGGGGTGAATTAGTTGTCACAAATTTCATTCACAATCCTTAATAACTTATCAACTTCAAATCCACTTTTTTCTATTATTAAGTGTGAACATGAAATACAAGTAAGAAAAAGAAATAATAACACAAAAAACACTAGATTTATGTGGAAAACCCAATAAGGGAAACACCACAATGAGGATTAGCTCACAATATAAAGTAGTTCCAAAATTGAATACAGAAGGGCTCACTTCTAGAGGGCTCATTGCCCAAGATAGGACTCATTTTCCAGACAAGGAGGGTCACTACCTACAAAAATATTACAATACTAAAGAGGATTCACAACCAAAATGAACTGGTAAGAGTAAGCCTAACAAGTGTTGATTCAGTTTTGGTAATATTCAGTAAACAGACTTGACACACTTCATCTTCACATTTCATGCACAATATTACTTTCACTTTATCTGATTCACACACACTCTCACACACCTCAATCTCAAAACTATCCAACATATATATCTAATTTATTCAAAAGCATCAATTAGGTCAACCTAATTAGATGCAACCTTTATTTGAAAAGATCATCTGTCAGCTTCAAGCTTGCACAAAAATTTCCAAAAAAATAACATTCCAGATGTGGAGCATGCTACAAAATATCGTCATGAACCTAAGTAGGTCACACATATATCTGCAACACAAATTAATCCATTGCAATATCAACTTTACATTACATCAGCCAGGGATTGATTTAATAGCAAAAATGCAATAATAGAATAATGCCAACTTTCCATCAATATTAAGTCTCTTGATTGGAGTGAAAGAACACCGCATTTCACCAACCTTCTTCATATCACCTTTATCTAACATCGTCTGAATATCCTCTAGATCAATTTCAAATTCAGCTAGAATTTTTTCTTCATTCTTCTTTTCTTTTGAGATAGTGATGACATATTTTGTGATATTTTTTCTCATTTTAGATTTTGGAGGGGAAGCACCAATAAAAACTTCCAATTCTTTCTTACCAAAAGAGGAACCCTCTTCAAACTGACTGGACACTAACACATGAGAGCACAAATTCTTCTGCAGGGATAAGAAATAGATTTTTCATGCACTTTCTTTATCCTCCATGCATTCCAAATACCTATAAACTTGTTTTCTGATAGGGATGTCAGATTCCCACTTAACATTCTCTCTTCCCAGTAGTGAATTATGAAAGTAAAATACCAAAAACATGAGAAAAGACCCAAACAAGAAAGGATAACCCTCAACCAAGGACATTCTAACATTCTCAATTATGTTTTCCAATATAAGGCTACACAAATCAAACTGCTTGCTATCCTTCACCGTTATGTGAGCAAGATATATAGTAATAGCTAAAGTAGAACCTTCATGATTTATGAAGTAGATTTTATAAGAGATTCCATAAGCAACATACCTTACTATAGGATCAACAATAGTATTTATCAATAGAGTTGAGGGATCTTTGTCGACACTAGTAAGTTCCTCCACGTCTCTATATTTCACTTTTTTCTTCCTAGGGAGGTCACCAACATTGCACAAGCCATAAATAGCCTCAATTGCCTCCTTCGTGATCTGATAGGGTTTGTCCAAAATAATGTTGTCATCCTTGAATTGAAATAACAAGAACAAGATAGATTCTTTGTCTACAAACCGGGGAAATTCTATCCATAAATCCATACCCAGAGTATTTACATTCTGCAGTTCATTTTTCTTCAACCCTAGTTCTATTTCCTTCATATTTCGATGATCAAACTCTTCCAACTCAAAACCCTTTAGTCTTAGTGGAACATTGCCCCTCGATCCTTTGTCAACAAATTCCATCATCACACCTATCTTATTTAGATTCTTTCTTGCTTAACAAAACTTCTTTTCCCCTTTTTGTAAACAGAGAGAGATGATTTTGGAAAAGTTTGACTTATATTCCTAATTATTCATAATGATTTCTCCAGATTACCTCAGAATCACTCCAAATTGCTTCAAGATCACTTCAAGATTGGTCCAAATCATTTTTAAAACTCTTTGATTTCACAATTGATAAAAAATGACTTATGAATTTTTCTTTATATGCTATTGTGCTGCCCTAATTCACATTTAATGTAGTAGGTTTCAAAAAATTGATAAAAACCCTATTTAACTACACTGAGAAACACTTATTTGCTCCACAAATGAACATGCCTACACATTTTCTTTCGGTTCCTTTTGCATATCCTTTGTCTACCCATTCTCTACAATATATCATCGTGCCAATATCTTACATGCCAAATATCCAGGGGATTAGACTGATTTTCTATTAATGCTGCCCCTAAGACCATGCGAGGTCTAGTTCCCAAAGGAATTTTCTGCACCAACTAAGGGTACATACACATTTGGTTTTTTAGGCTCTTATTTCTTTCTCCATATCTTGTTCATTTCTTACTCAACCTCATTCTTGTCAATTTTCTTCACTGGTTAATTCTTCTCTACCAGAGTAGACTGATTTCCCTTTTTACTTCTACAAACTCTTGAAATATGTCTCGGTTTGTTGTAATTGTAGAAAATAACATTTCTCTGATTTGTCTGACCTCCATTAACCATTAATTTGTACTGATTTTCTTTGTTTCCAAACTTGTTACATGTATAGCAATAGCTAGAAAAATATTGATTCATTCTACCTCCATTAAACAAACTAATCATCCTTACTAGAGATTTGTATTTAGTGGCTCTATGTCTAGAGAATAAACCAAAAATTTGATTCATTTTATTTCTGCACTCAATTGCTCTATGACTAAATTTATTACATGAAAATAAAACACCATTAAAAGATGGGTACCTTTGAGTATTTGGTTGTGTTATGCCTTGCATAACCACCCCACTTTGATCTGGATCAAAATGGGTCCCCCTTTGTCTTTTCCTTTTGGCATGTGGTTTTCTGCCTTACACGTTTTCCTTTCAAAGTTATATCGGAGGTGGAACCGGAACCAATACCGGACTTGGAATTTCCTTCCAAGTTCTAGTTTTGTTTCGTCCCTGATTCCGGTTCCAATGGTTCTTTATCTTGGTCTTTTGTTCTTTATCAGAGTCGAGTCTGGGTCTGAATCGGAATGATAAACTTTTTCAGGGTTCCTCATTCAGTTTCCATCCTGGGTTTGACTCTGCTTTTTCTCTCCCTCCTCTTTGTTGGTCTTTTGTTGGGTTTTTGTGTCCCTATGCGCTGCAGGTGTTCTCAGCCCTTGATTCTTTTCTTTTTCGGCCGGGTGCCAGCGGGTCGGATTACGGGCGAGATTTCGCTTCAAAGTTCTATTTTCTTTTCCTTCCCGATCCCAATTTGCAGCTTTGGTTCTTTGGCCTGCCGTAGCGTCTTTTTCATTTTGTTAGAGCCCGGACTGGAACCCGAGGCTGGAACCGGAACAGGTGCCAAGTTTACGGTTGATTTCGTCGATCCCGATTCGCGGGTCTCTTTCTTTCACTTTTCTTTTCTTCTTTTGTTCCGTCGTGGGGTTTTCCCTCCTTTTTCTCTTTCTTTTTCTTTTCCTTTCTATTTCTTTTTAGATGACGTCGAAAGCGGGACTGGAATAGAATCTAAAATTGAAACTTGAAAAAATTTTTGGTTCGGGTTTTGTTCTGACCCCGGTTCCACTTTATTGGTTTTGTTTGGACCCTGGTTCCACTTTATCAGTTTTGTTCTGACCCCACTGGAGTTTGTTTCTTTCCTTCACGTTTTGGTTTCCTTTGTGGACGCAGATCCAAAATGGGGTATGAACTTGGAAATGTTGATTATTTCTAGG
>VDFB02000013.1:26559412-26717333 GCA_007258455.2 Sequoia sempervirens
AAGAACCTTCCACTTTTCACTTTATTCAAATGGTATAAATTACTACTTGTTTGGCTTTCCTTAAAAACAACTCTACCAAAGCTATCTTTTCCTTATCTCACATCCACTAGCATTAAATAACAGATGATATCCTTTTTCACACACCTAACTAACATTAATCAAGTTATGTTTTAACCATTCTACATACAACACATCTTGAGCATTAGTCTAACCATCTATGTGCATAGTGCACCTTTTTTAGTTATCTTCGCAATAGTATTATCACCAAACTTGATTGTACCACCATTACATTTCTCCAAAGTAGTGAATTTTCTCTTATCTCTAGTCATATGAATAGAGCAACCATTTTAAATCACCCAATGATTCCCTTATCCTTTGGCATGAAATGTTGTTTTAACTAACATTGATTCTTCATTCTTCATCTCAATCTTCTTCTTACTCCAATACCTCATAGGGTTTTTCTCCTTTTCCTCAAAACTTTGTGTAGATTATTTCTTCTCTACAGGGGGTGTAAATTATTTCTTTTGACTTGCATGATCATGAGAAAATATAGTTTTCTTAGAAGTAAACATACTTCTCTCCTATCTAGAAGACTATATAAACTTATTTCTACAAAACTTAGCAATGTTCCCATAGTTATTATAGTTATAACATACATCATTCAAGGCACTTAAAGAAGAAAAAGGATTATTTCTTACAAAATTATGTCTATGATTTCTCAAAGGTCTAATCCTATAGTCTATATCTTTATGCCCATATTGATTGCATAAAAAAAAACATGAAAAGCATAATTAAACTTGGTTTGTCTTCTATGTTGGCCTCTAAATCTCCTCTTTGGACTATGCACCTTGATGAATCCATCATTTGATTTCTTGAGATATTCAATATTCTTATCCTTCAAGGACCCTATAGGCTTCTCAAAATATTCATTGCAATCTTTCTCATTCTTTGTATTAGACTTCTCTTCTACTTTAAAGCTATCATATAAATTAGTAGATGCAATTTTAGTGTGACCTTTACCTTTTTCAAAACTGAGATCAAAATTTTATTTTGAAGAAGGATTTTGTGAGTTAATTAACTCATCCAAGATTTCAGAGCCTCCTTTCAACTTTAAACCCTTTTCAATCTTCTCTTTAGCCTTCTCTAATTCCTTTCTTAGAGAAACAATTTCAACCTCTAGTCTTTGACATTCTTCTAGTTTTTTCTTCAAATCTAGATTAGTCATCTCTTCAATTCTCTTTGAATCTTCCAACTGCAACTTAAGTTCTAAAATAATTTTTTTAGATTCTTTAATCCTTAAATTTTATTTTTCCTTTTGTTTTCTTGTATCACTCAAATCTTCTAACACAAAAATGAGTTCACCTTCCAAATCAACCTTACCTTCTTCCTCTTTAGAATCTTCACATCCTTTATTCTCTTCAACCATAAATACAATTTCACCTACTTCACAATATTCACTAGTAGAGGATTAATAATCTAAAGAACTAATTTCTTTATCCAAATAAAGACTCTTCTTATTTTTTCCAAAGTTCCTCTTTTTATATTTGTAAAATTCTTGACTCTTGGAACTGTCTCCATTTTTCTTTTCATTCAATGGACACTTTGAGGCATAATTTCCTACTTTACCACAATCAAAACATTTCAAAGGAAGCTTATCTTTTTAGTTTCTAGTGTCTTTCTTCAGCTTTCTCATAAAGTTTGCTTCTTCTTCATTTGAGCTTATGCTAGATTCTAAATCTTCTTTAATCTTCTTGGTTTTTGAGGTCTTGAATGTAACTTCACCTTTTGTTGATATAGTATTTTCATTTCTCATTTCATATGTAGTTAGGGACTGAAATAATTCATCCTATGATATAAGAGGGATTCATTGCACATGGGTCTCTCCTTTCTCGAGAGATCACCAAGGAACAAACTGTCCTTATACACCTAAGGATAACAAGTTAACAAAATGATGAAAAACTAGGATTCAGTTATGCTTTGGGAAAAACAACTAGAGACCCTACAAGAGAAAAACCAAGAGGTTTATGTCTCAAAATATGGAGCTCTCGGTCAAAAGACATTAGCGTAGTTTTAGGATGCCAGTGTGACATGCTTTCATCTAAAGGATGGGCTAGCATCCTAAGCAATAGAGAACTCATAAACTCAAATGGACATAAAAAAGGTTTACTTCTAAGCTCAGGGGTGAGTCGTATTGAACTATATAACTAATCATTAAAAAAAAAAAATTTGAAATGGACACAAGGATGCTTGGAGAAAGCTTACCTTCCTCTAAATGTCTAAATCTTCACTCCAAGCTCCTCTTTGTGACCTACACACAAAAGAAAGAGAGGAAAGTTTTTGGGTGGTTGTATAGGGGCTTGCCTCAGTCAGACCCCGCTTTGGTGTTCCCACCTCCACAGACAACTAGTTTGGAAAAGAGTGATAAATAAGTAAACAAAACATGTGGTGAAAGAAAAACCTACTCAGGAGTAGAACCCGCACCACAAGAAGTGTGTAGTGAAAGAAAAACCCACTCAGGGGTAGAACCCGCACCACAAGATAGTAAATGAGAAAATATGAAATGAAAGTGAAAGAGAGAGAGCATCACCCATGGGCTTGAACCTCTCTAAAGCACATGGATGCACCGTTGAGTGCTTACTTGAGAGCTACAATAGCTAGGAGGACCTCAATCCGGCATGGCTTCGCTTGTGAGATTACTACTATCAAAGATGAGGAGATCTCAAAGTTGGAGCAAAGAAACAAGAGAGGTTGAGTGATGTCTTCCAACCCCTAAATGAGAGCCAAAAAGGGGTTTTTAATGCTTGCAAGGGTGGCAAAGATTTGTTACATTTAGAATGTAACTGCTAGGACACGTGTCTCAAGGGTTAGCCTTCCAAATTCCACGTTTTGAACTTGGGAAACCAACAGGATGCTAGCACGCCACATAGACGCCTATGTGCCATGTAAGCATCTAGAGCCTAGGTTCTTAGAAAATGTGTCACCAGGCTTCTGTTGCTCAGCCATAAGTCCACATGGAATTAGAATTATGAAATTATGACCCATGGGATTTTTTCATTAATATCTCAAGGCATCATAAATGTTAGGGAAAAATGTGAAAATGTGGACTTTCCCCTAGGTGCAATTCTATGAAATTGAATTTTTCCCCCACTTTAGTGGGCTTGATTTTGAAAAAATAAACCTCACTAAAGTAGAAAAGAAAAATTTCATTTAAATTTTGAATTTTTATGAATTTGTGTGCCAATAGAGAGAGACCATAGTAGCCATTGAAGTTGAGCTAACCGGTACTTAAGGTGCCCCCAGCATCTGAGCTCAACAAACAATGTTAGAATAGTCATGAAAAATTGTTCAAAGCATTAACCTACAAAACTCAAATTTTAGGTCAGCTCCGAAAAATCAAAAGAAAGCTACCATAGAGAGAGGAATGATCAAGAAAAGAAGTAATCAATTTAGAAGAAATATATGATCAAGAGACAACCTTATGCCCCCTCTTGAGTTTGCCCCTAGCCTAGTGAGGAAAATTTAGGAGAAACCGAGGAGCCACAAGCTCTAGGAAAAATGGGCCTCAGGGGGCCTATATATACCTAGGTGGGCCCCTAGAGGTGTCATTTTCACTATTCACCATGAGAAAATTGTTGACTTTTGTGAGAGAAAATTCAAAAAAAATGCCAAATAGGAGAGAGTATGAGGTGTCAAGGTTGGAGAAGCTACTCCAAGACATCGCTGAGGGTCACGAGGTGGACTAGGTAGGCCATAAAACCTCATTTTTAATGATTTTTAGCTCATTTTTAGGGATTTTTCCATCAACAAGGTGCGCAAGCATCCTTTTCCTACACCCTCATTTGACATTTGTACTATTTTCTTCAATAAGTGCTAATGTCTCGACTTTGTGATGTCATCTCGAAGACATGTCATCTTTGTGGCAACCATGGTGGTTAGGGATGCATGCATGTGATGTAGACATTTGCACGATGTGCATAAATCTTAATGAATTCTTTGTTTTCATGTAGGATTTTGATGTTTTGACTCAAAAAATTTGCTACTTTTTGCAAGAGTACCTAGAGATTCAGGAGCATTCGGGAGGGCGAGTATTTTGACTCATTCGTGAGTGGAGGGACCGTCTATCAGAGGATGAGGTCATACTTCTAGAGAGGGTCAGTCTCTGGCATGTGTTTACTATGCTAGAGATGAGATATCATGAGTAGATGTTCATAGCCCTTATGGAGTGGTGGGATGCCACCATGTCATCTTTCTAGATACCTTGTGAAGAGATGACTATCACAATCAATGAAGTCTATCAGATCCTCAGGCTACCCATCTGTGGATGGTGGGTGGCTCTTGATGATACACGATCAGTGCAGGAGCAAATGGAGGGGGTCCTCTATTGCATAGGGAGGATAGAAAACTACAACAACATAGGTCATATCTACAAACACTGGTATGACCATGTGAGTACCACTGCACCATTGATCCACCGAGTCATGGTTCTAACCGTTTCCTTTTGGATCACGATTGATGGGCAAGGCATACATCTGCATGAAGGCCTCGTCCACACTATCAAAGAGATGGTGGAGCATAGGAGCATTTTTTCTTAGGGGCATAGCATGCTAGCACACCTCTACCAGGAGCTAGGATGGTACATACATTATGTGTACCATCGCTTCTTTTCTAGGTGTGGGCATTTTACCACATCATGTGCACCTAGCCAATTAGTTTTCCCTAGCAACGGTCGTATCAGATTCCTATGGCCCATTGGTATGACATGATGGTCCAGTGGAGATTTGGAGGTTTATAGTTTTGGCATTTATAGTTTGACACTCTCACTGTAGATGGGGTCTAGTGGAGACCCTACCGATTTTTCAAGTGGGTGGATGATAAAAAGTACTTGAGGAACCTGTAGCAGGAACATTTTTTGATCAGTCAAAGAGATTATATCATAGTACCCTATTACTGGATTCAAGTCATGTAGTAGCATGGTCGATCTCAAATGATTCCAACAAATGTTCCCTCCTATACTAGGGCCCATAGGAGTGTAGTGAGGGTTGGGGATCACCCTTGCCCCACTATTATTGATATTGTCCCCTCAGATGATGATGAGCTTGACCATGATATGCAACCTATAGTGATGGTGGATAATGTTAGGGTAGCAGCTAATTATACATGGTGATGGGAGAGGCATCGTACTGCTCTTGTGTTTGGTGAGGATACCTCGAGAGGGGACCCTAGTCCACAAGAGGACTTACCACCCTAGCCACCATAGGACAGGAGGAGAGGTTGGCAGCAGACTGATGAGGAGGAAGCACCATAGGAGGAGGGGGCAGCACCATCGAGGCCAAGGTGACAGAGGTGGTTAGATCTCCAACTAGCCACCCCTATTTCTTTGGCAACACCAACTTATATTGCTGGCACACTGGCACTAGTGTCACCAAGAGCAACAATCGATTCCAGTAGCGCAAGTCCCAACTCCGACCTTCACCCTAACCCAAAATGGAAACCAGGGCACCCAGGTATACAGGATATGTTGTTTATGTTTCCATATTTTTAGTCTTTTTCTTTATGACATATGTACATTCCATGTGATACCGATACCTCTTTCTCTCTTTTTGGCTACAGAGGACACATAGGGATGGATTGGGTTTATAGCTCAGTGTATTTCAGAGGTTGCCCTATTGTGCCAATTCAATGATCGGTCCTTGAGACTTACTGACCAACAGTCATGGGATGTCATGCCCCTAGCTTTGAGTTGGTTGTGTGTCTAAGGACCACTTACAAGGAGCAAGGCATGGAGATCATCCAACTCACTATGGATTTGACGAACATTTGAGGACAACACGATCAGTTGTCGAGGGAGTTGCGGATGGTGCTCGCCGAGTGAGACAAAGTAGTGAGGAGGGATGATGCCATCGACTAGGTGTGTGATGCCCTCTATATCCATCTCAATGACCTCGACAGGTAGTTAGTAGCTATGATCCCGGTGGAGGTTTAGTGATTGCGGGACCAATTGAGGTAGGAAGAGTTGACAATAAACTCCCTACAGGGGGAGATCAAGGTAATGCAGGAAACTTTTTTTGTATCACACTCCCACCATTCATTCTCTGTGACCACCGTTCAACCCCTCCCTAGGGTTCTAGAGTATCTACCAGAGCTAGAGGGCTCCTAGATCCATGCACAATAGTGACTAGAGACATCAGTTTTGTATATCATTTTTGCAACAAGATACATATATATACATACATACTTGTAGATATTTTGTATAGACACATATTCAATGACCACTCATTTTTATAGTAGTGGCCCAATACATGTACATGACATTTGATACATACATGTGCATATATATATATATGGATACGTTACTTCTGATTTCAGGGTATTGTTCATTTAGATATATATGCTCAAGATTTATATTTATGTATTTTCATGCTATGGATGTATACTTACATTAGATGCTAACATGATTTAATAAACACACATGGTTGTATGTTAATTAAATGCAATGATGATCTAATGGTTTTGATAGACGTAATGTGATGCACAGACATACAAACATGCATGGTCATTCACAACACAAAATGTTTTCATAATGTTTTAATGAATAATGTCAACATATGTAGTTTTACTACCCTTTTGTAGAGAGAACACCACATAGATGACACATATATCACTATGCATAGTATCGATGAAGATGCACTCCATTAACAAGGTATTTTAAGGCATCCCATCCATAGATGATAATCCATAGGCACCTAAACCATATACAAATATCACAATGTAAGGGCCTACCTAGTTGGGGCTGAACTTTCCTCTCTATTTAGCTGGCACACTTACATTTCTCTAGTTTTCATGGAGAACCAAATCTCATATTTTAAAAGTCCTAGGAAGCACACTTTGATTTTATTTCCTAGGTAACCACCATTGATAAGCTTTAAGATGTTCAAGGGCCCATAAACAATGCTCATCGAGCATCTCTGGCTGATGTAAATAGTTAACCTGGTAGGTTTCATCATCAATTATCCCTTTAAGGGAAACCCATAAAGAAAAAATCTCCAATTCCAAAGGCATAATAGCTTTGGCACCATACATGAGGTTGCAAGGTGTTGTTCCTGTATCCGTATGAACACTCATGCGATAGGACCAAAAAGCGTACATCAGTTGAATATGCCAATCTTTAGCATGCTTATTAACCATCTTACAAAGAATAAGCTCAAGAGTTTTGTTAGACACTTTCACTTGACCATTAGATTGTGGATAGTACGGTGTGGAAAACCTATGTTGAATATGCAATTTCTCGAGGTACTTCCTTATTCTTGAAAGGTGCACCATTTTTAGAAACAAGCATAGTAGGCAATCTAAATCAAGAAATGATGTTATTCATGAGGAAACTAAAAATTGCTTCAACATTCATGGATCAGAGTGGGATAGCTTCGACCCATTTCATGAAGTAATCTTCAGCGGTAATGATAAAGGTATGTCCTTTGGAAGAAGGAAGTGATATTTTTCCAATAATATACAACCCCCATTTTGTGAATGGCCAAGGAGAAGTTTTATTTTGTAATTCTTGGGCAAGTGCATGAATAAGATGATTGTGTTGTTAACATTGGGGGAACTTCTTAACAAAATTGAATGAATCTTGTTCCATTGTTTTCCAATAGTACCCCATGTGTGTCAATCTTCTTGCCAAGGATCTACCACCAAAGTGTCCACCCCCGAAGCCCGCATGGGCTTCCTTAAGGGCAAGGGGTATTTCCACTTTAATGAGACACCTGAGAATCAAGCCATTATAGGATTTTCTATAAAGCACATCAGACAAGATAACATAACAAACTAAAATCTTTCTTATACGAGTGTGATTGTTATTTGTCGCATCATCAAGAAAGTTTTCAATTTTTAGATAGTTATAGATACTAGAAAACCATTCTCTAGAGTCCACATGGTAACATAGAAGGGACTCGTCTTTGGGTTGGTTGGGAACCAGAGGGTTCCATAGGAGCTGGACCACAAAGTGGTATTCTTTTGTATCTTCTTCCAAAGGTACCAAGGAAGCAGCACTTACCATGGCATCAACATGTCTATTTTCTCTCCTAGGGACACTATCTATTGTGAAAGAGGAGAACTATTTAAGCAAGGAAAGGGAAAGGTCCTGATATAAGGACAACTTACTCTACTTGGCTTGATAGGTTCTTGTTTTCTGGTTCACGATAAGTTTAGAGTCACCTAAAATATGAAGTTGTTTGATTTTTAGTGCAATTGTGGCATGCAAGCTAGCAATAAGGGCTTCATACTCAACGATGAAAGGAAAGAGGAATCTGTTTACCTTCAGTGAATACTACAACCATGCCAACTCAAAAACCAGTTTGACACCTCAATTCTTTGAAATACATCTTCCACTCAAGGTTTTGATTAATCGCAAAAATATTTTAATGAGGAAACAAATCCAATCCTAGAAAGGAGTGAGATGAGGGAGTGTCTTCTAGCTGATCCATAACCACTTGACCCTTTATTGATTTTTGAGTAACGAACTTTATGTCGAACTCAGAAAGCAACATAACCCATTTCTCTAATCTCCCAGCTAGGTTGGTGTTAGAAAATAGATGCTTTAAGAGATCTATTTTCACTATGACATGTGTTTCAACATGGAGGAGATAGAGCCTCAACTTCTGCGTAGTGAAGATGAGAGAAAGGAATTTCTTCCCATTGACGGCAATTTTGGCACCACAACAATGCAAGCAGAATATTGCTACTCTACTTCTCCTGAAAGAGAAAGGCAACACATGGATGCCTTAGCTCCCAAGGTCTTGGTAGTTGGGTCTCAACTATGCTGATGTTACTCAATGGCCAATGTGATATTAATATTCAAGGGGCCTGCTGGTGTTGGGCTTCTGGATTGTTCTAAGGTCAAGCATGAAATAAAACCTACTCTAACCTGGGGTTTTAAAGAAATATAAAAAGATGGATTAGGGTTTTGGAACAGAAAAGAACAATAGTTCATCCAATTTAACCAAACTTATTGCCTTTCAAGGAATTGCTAACTAAAAACTGAAGAACAAAATTAACTTGCAATTAACACATAGTTGCATTCATTCACAGTGTTGATTTCAACAACTAATTATAAGTCACCATTTAAACAAAACACAAAATAAGATTTAATTCCTTGAAAGCTTTCAAAATCAAATGATTAACTTAAGATAAATACCATTCTGGAACACAATATGAAGTAGATTTGAATCTGGTTGCTTCTACTGTGGTTGAGACAAATAAACAACATTTACAAATCTGGCACAATCACTAGTGTACAGAAAACCTGTGTCTTCAGACTGCTTCCATCTACACAAGAATAAATTTGAAAATACATTACAATATGTGCTAAAATCTAACTACTAACCAAGAAGACAAGAGAATCTCTCATTACTGAGAATCAAGATGCAACTCAATCTCCTTCTGCTAGCTGATTAACTCCTAAAAATTCTAACTTTAAATAGTTCTCTAAACCTAGAAGTTCTAACACTAAAATTTTGGAACACTAAAAATTCTCGAACCCTGAAAATTCTCTAGCCCTTTATAAAGAGGCAAGCATGCCATATATACATCTCCCTGAGAAGAATGTCGGTGCCCATTTTTAGGGTTTACAAAATATCCCGTGGTGTCAGGAAGTTGGTGCCTAGATCTTTAACAAAAGTGGATTCTGCAATAAATCTGAATCCTTGCTATTTTTGTTGGTGTAGATTGCTTCCTAAGGTGTTCTGTAGATCTGTTGCAGCTACCGCATTAATTCTCATGTCTCCATGTCCACTTTCAACCTCCAGCGGAGCTACTTTGAGTGCCCCAAAATATCACCATTAATGCTGAGCTACCCCTGTCAGTAGATACCAAATGTCCATTTAACTCACGACTTTGTCTTCTCCCTCGTTCGGTTCTCTTTCCACTCCAGATCCGCTCTTCTGCAAGTTCGTCAGTGTAGCACGGGCTAGTCGGTGAGAGGTTCCAGTGAGCCATAGAGTTCATATTGATCTTGTAAAGACCATTGGTAAGATAGCATGGTGAAATCATGTCCTTGGTGAGCTCTATTTCTTTCAGTGGGCCCCTCTTTTGGTTGGCAGGACATCCACCCTCGGCAAGATGTCATGGCGGGCGCTAAGAGCTACAACAATATGTTCTTTCCTTAGCATATCCGTTGTTACCAGCAAGACCAAAATTAGTTGGGAAGATGCTTCAGCGAGCTCAATGCGTCACACCGAGGGCACAAAACATGTCGGTGAGACCCCACTAGGTCGACAAGACCTATCATCGAGATCCCCAAGAAATATCCTCATGCACATGACTTGATCCTACAAAATGAGGTCTTCGTTAAAACAATACATTAATATCATGCCTTTTACCAAAAAGAAACTTAACTCTGGCAAAGGAAAAATCAAAATGGGACCAGGAAGCAAAATTAAACAAGTCCCAATGGAACCAGGACCGGGAAAAAACATGACCCAAAAACATCATCCCTCGCCTTCAAAACTAGTGGGGGCGGGGCCAAAATAAAACTGGAACCAAGACCGGAGTCAGAGAGGGAATGAGCCAGGGAAATAATCAACATTCCCAAGTTCATACCCCGATCCGGCTCCGTGTCTGCGAGGAAACCCAAAACGCAAAGGATGAAAATAAAAACACCAGTGGAGCCGGAGCAAAGTGACAAAGAAGGTGGAATTGGGGTCAAAACCAAATCTGAACCAGAAACTTCTCCAAGTTTTGGGTTTGGATTCCATTCCGAACCCACCTCTGATGTCATCCAAAAAAGGAGGAAAAAAGGAACAGAAAGGGAATGAGGAAAGGGGGAGGACAACCCCACGACAAAGAAAAAAGAAAAAAAATGAAAATAACGGGACAAGCAGAACTGGGATCGGAACCAAATCCGAACTAGAAACTTGGAGGAAGTTTTAGGGTTTAGCCCCAGTTCTGGTTTCGAGTCTGCCAAAACAAAAAAAAAGAAACAAAATGCCCAAGGCCAAAAAGAAAATACCTAAGGAAAAGGACACAAACCAACAAAGACCAATGAAGAGAAAAGAAAAGGTGGGGTCGGACCTGGGACGGGACCCAAATGAGGGACTTTTTTGAAAGTCCAACATTCTGAATCGGTCTCGGACTAGACTCAGACAAAGAAAAAAGGAAGAAGGCAAAGAACAGTCAGAACCAAAACCAAAGACGAAACGAGACCAAAATAAAAAGGGGATTTCCAAGTCTGGTATTGGTCTTGGTTCCACCTCTGACAGAAATTTGAAAGGAAAACACCTAAGGCAAAAAACCAAAGGCCAAAGAGAAAAAAGACAGAAAAAAGGGGACCCATTTTGATCCAGATCAAAGTGGGGTGGTTATGCAAGGAATAACAAATGGTGACTTAGCTGAGAAAATGGTTTAACCATTTTCATGGACCTAAAGGATTCAGCTACCTAGAACTCTTGGTTCATGAACATTACAACTCCAGTTGGGTCAGCTATAACAAGCAAGGTAGAGCTAGAATCTCAAATGTAAGTCAATCAATGGCTACCTCTGAATCTATGTGTGTGCTTGATTGTGCATCATTCTGTCATGAAGTTTTCCTCATCTTTCGAACAACAATGTGCATGATTTGAGCTACATGAGTTGATTTCCTTTTGTGCAATGACATCCTGGGCATTGCTCCACTGCCATTCAGGCGTCCATAGCCCCGACGGAGATACCTCTAGATTTATTACAACATTGCTCTACTGCCAGTCAGGCGTCCATAGCCCTGGTAGAGATACTAGAGTCGCCCATTCATATTGAATCCTCTTTTTCTTTTGATAATTATTTTCTTTTCTTTTGGAGCTTCTGATATTTCATTTAATTCTGTTTTTTCTTTTCAATATGTTAGATGTTTAACATCTGATCTGGGTTGAAAACTACCATGGACCTCATAACAACACTTGGAAGATTGGATTTTTCACTCAAATCTTACAACACCCTAGTCCTAGGAAAAATATACCCTTATAAGAGGAGATGATCTTGACAATTTGTGATAGATTTAGGGGAGCTAATGAAGGTTACTTACTTGGCACCTTGTTTTAAAACTTTCCACAACTTTTATTGACAACAAGCATAAAACAACGAAATGAGGACAAAATCATCCAATCAGAAAACCTGAAAATATCTAAACCACTTCTCTCCTAATTGTCAAAGAATGCTTTAGATAACAACCCATCACCTCAAAATGGAAAGAAACAGATAAACCCCAAAGAACAAAACAAACCAAAAACAAAGAGCAAAGGAAACTACAAAGGATGGAAGAAGAGAACAAACAAAAAGCGAACTATTTACAAGCAGAAATAATTTATACAAATGCACCACCTAGCAAAATGCCAACTTCATGATTAAAAATAGTGCTTAAGAAATTATCCATTGAAAGACAAGGGGACAGGTTCTCCAGTTAAACTACTCAATCGAAAAGCATTTTCTCCTAAAATCTTAGCAATCTGATAAGGACCTAGCCAAAGTTTGTCAAATTTTTGGTGACTACCCTTCTTTTCACTGGCTTTGTCCCATAGCAGCACTAGGTCTGATATCCTAAAGGCCTTGATTTTGGCTCTTTTTTCAAACCAGCATTTGACAACAGCCCGGTGCCTAAAGAATTGCTGCAAGGTGGCATCTCTCTGCTCTTCTAACTTTAACAAAGCAGCTAGTCTGACTTCTATCCTATTATCCTTAGAGTAGAATTTTTGCATGAACTCAAGGATAGGTATTTGTAGATGGATGGGAAAGACAAGCTCTTGGCCATATACTAGCTTGAATGGTGAGGTGTTTAAAGTAGCCTTAATCCTAGTCCTATCTACCCATAATGTGAATCTCAGCTGGGTATGCCAGTCTCTAGGGTTATGCTCTAACAGTTTCTTAATGACCCCTAAGAGATTCTTATTGGTTGACTTTGCAACTCCATTACCTTGTGGGTAATAATTTGACGAATACTTCAATACAATCATGTGATCATAGGCCCAAGAAATAAACTCAGCAAAAGAAAAGGAAGAACCATTGTCACATACCCGAGTGAAGGGTACCCCAAACCTTGTAGTGATGCACTCGGTAAGGAACTCGATTACTACCTCTGTTGTACTATTTTTGCAAGGTATGGCCTATGTCCACCTTGTGTAGTAATCAGTAGCAGTCAAGATGAATTTATGCACCACAGTAGAGTTTGGGTTGATAACCCCAATGAAATCCAATGCCCATTGGGAAAAGGGTCTTATCTCATAGACAGGTTGTAATGGCATGGCTGCATGGCATTCCCTTGGTGCAAAAATCTGACATGTGTGACATGTCCTCACATGTTGATGGGAATCCTTGAATACACAGGGCCAGTAATAACCAGATCGGAGGATCCGATGTGCCAATGAATTCGTAGACCCATGGCTTGTGCCATGTTTCCCATGAAACTCAAAGATCACCTGCTTAGCCTCTTGTTGATCAAGGCATCTTAAGTACACTCCCTCAAAATTCTTTATGTATAGGAGCCCTCCTTTAAACATATAGTGTGAGCTTTTCAGTCTTAGTGCTCTCCTTTGAGTGGCCTTCATTCCCTTGGGACACCGGTTATTGAGCATGAAAGAAATGAGATCAGCATACCATGGGTCGTTTGAGAAGGACTGAATAGTATATTGTTGACAAATAACGTTGTTACCAACATCAGCCATAGATTTAGATAGACCCAAACCTCAGACAAGTTTCATAGGGTGTATCTCTAAATCAAACTCTTGCAAGATGGCCATCCACTTCCCTCTTCTTTCTCCTAGCTTGCTCTACATTAGTAGAGACTTGACAATAGCGTCAGGGACTACAACAATAATCTGACTTTGGAGGATGTAGTGCTTAAAATTTTTAATAGCTTGGACTAGAGCAAAAGCTTGCTTCTCAAGAGATGGGTGTTTAACTTCAGCATTTTTGAATGGAGAGCTCATGAAAGCAATCTTCCTCTCCTTTCACTTTTCTCCTTGTTGAGTTAATACAGCTGCACAAGAGTGTTCAGAGGCAAAAGAATAAATATAAAATGGCCTCAAATAGTCAGGGCTAGTGAGGACTGGAGCTTCCGAAATGGATCACTTGACTTGAGAAAATGCAGCCCTCGCCTCATCATTCCACTCTATTTTGGTATCCTTCCTCATCATCTCATTCAAGGGCTTCACAATTTCTGCAAAGCCTATGATAAACTTCCTCACAAAGTTGATCTTTCCAAAGAAGGATCTCATCTCCTTCTTGCTTCCCAGCATAGCTATCTTGAGGATGGACTCAACTCGATCTGGTTCGATAGATATTCCTCTTTCTAAAATTATGTGTCCCAAGAGCTTCCCTTTAGAAACTTTGAACACACAATTTTTAGGATTTAAGGAGACTCCATAGTGGATGCATCTTTGAAGAACCTTGGCTAAATCGGCAGCATGATTCAATCGATCCTTGGAGAACATTGTCGAATCATCCATGTAAACAATAATGCATTTTCCAATTAGGTCCTTGAAAGCTATGTCCATGGCATGCTGGAAAGTTGCTCCAGTATTTATCAGGCTGAATGGCATCCTTCTATAAGCATATGTCCCCCACTTGGTAGTGAAAGTTGTCTTCATCCTATCCTCAAAGTCGACTATAACCTGGTTATATCCAAAATAACCATCCAAGAATGACATCATCTATGCTCTGTTGATAGTCTATAATACCTCATCCAGAGAAGGAAGTGGGTAGTTATCCTTTTCTGAGGCTCTATGCAGGTTTCTAAAGTTGATGCATAGCCTAATCTCCCCATTCTTCTTACGGATTGGAACTAAGTTAGCCACCCATGTTGAATGGCACACAGGGAAGATTATCCTTGTTGACAGCAATTTCTGAACCTCTTTATAAATCAATGGTTCGATTAGAGCATTGACAGGGCGCTACTTCTATCAAAAGGGTTTAGCTTCGGGCTTCAAGGGGATAGTGTGAGTCATAACCAAAGCATCAAATGTCTGGAGATCTTCATATCCCCAAGCTATTGCAGTAATATCCTTTTTTAGTGCCCTCAATATGTCTTTTTTAATTGCTTCAGGGCAGGCCTTCCCTATATAGACATTCCTTTCAGGGAAAGAATCGGCCAAGTTAACTATTTCATATTCTTCTCCCTTTTCTTTAGCTGATGCCTTCTCCCAAGCCCTTGGATCTAAGTCAAAGATTCTCTCTAGAGCAACCATTTCCTTGGGAATGTTATTACTTTTTAGATTAAGAACCCCTTCTGTATCATAATCTCCAGGGTTCCAATCCCCTTGATCTCTATCAGACTCATCAATAATTTTCCCCTCAAAGACATCTGAGCTTGCTAAGAAAGCCAAAATATGTCTATCATCATCAAAGACCTAGAAATTTTTGATATTGTCAGGAACAGCTGGGGTGGACATCATTTCCACCAAGAATCTTTTAAACTTGGAGCCTTGCATAGGTTCCAAGGTGCTTGCAACAATAGCCAATGAATCAACTACCTGATTTTCTTCTCTTGGGATGAGACTAATCCCAAAGGCATCAAAGTCTTTGATCAGATTCCATACCCTTTTCTTATATGTTGTCATCCTCTTGTTGTGATATGTATACTGGCTGCGCACTTGCTTGACTACTATTACTAAATCTCCTTTGGCCACCAAGGTAGTGACCCTCTTCTTGTGTGAAAACATTAATCCTCAAGCTAGGGCTTCATATTTTTCTATGTTATTAGTGCACCTGAATTGCATCCTGTAAGAAGCAAAGAAAACTTTCCCTTTCAGGTTGGTTAGCACAATTCCAACACCACATCTGGTCTTAGATTTAGATCCATCAAAGGTGAGGGTCCATAATTGATCACAAGTTGGAGTTGATTCTTTTGAATTAAATACATGGATTGGTTGTTTAGTAGGTTTCTCAGGAATAATTCCCAATCCCTTTTTAGATGTATCATGTGGCCCAAGGTTGTCCTTCTGACATTTACTTATCTCTTGGGTTAACCCCTTAGATTTTGGTATATCTGTGAGTACAAGGGTATCAAGCAAACCTTGGGGCTGCTCCTCATCAATATGCTGATTCAGAAGTGTGTCTGGGGTAGGTTCAACTTGAAGAGGGATTTCTTTTACAAGTGTTGTATCCCTAGTTAACATAGTTGCTTCCTTGGCCTCAAATGAGAAGCAATATGCAATGGCCTCAGGGCAACTTGACCTAGCTTCCTCAGTTTTAGAAACATGATTTAGAATGTCAATGCAAGGTTGGCAAGCCAGCTCAGAATGAGTTTGATAATGTATCCTGCACCAATTAGGAAGTAGGAGGCTTTGCAAATCTATGTCTGCCCCTAAGACCAGTTGATCTTGTTGCAACTTTCTAACTAATGCTTGCTGATTTTCATCAATGGTGTGGTCAATTTTTTTTGTTTTGACATGTCCTTAGCATGGAGAACCGAGAAAGTTAGAATTTCTTCTCTTTTGTAAACCCCCATCTCAGTCTCAAAGTAAGCCACCTCATTGGGACTATCATACTCAATGATTATATGCTTGAGGCGTGACTCACATTCAATTCTAATCTGAGTAGGAATTCCATTCCATGGTAGCCACATGTGTGAAAAGTCCAGGGAGAGGTATCCCCCTATACTTTTCATTAGATCTCGGCTCAATAGCATACCATAGGTCTCAGGAATATTGCTACTTGAATGTCAATATTTGTTAGGATCCTAGGATCTAATCCTACTTGAACATGTATGTTTCTTAATTCCCCTACCACCTTGACCTCTGTTTTGTCAAGTTGAATGACCTTCTTATTTGTCCGAATAGGTTCCAATCCTAACTTCTTGCATATGGAAAAGGGCATGATATTTCCTAAAGCCCCCGAGTCTAATAAGTAGTTATGTAGGTTTTTGCCAAAAATTCTTAAAATTAAAAGGAAAGGTGGAGTACCTATCTTGGTTCTATACTAGGTTGCATTCATGTCCCCAGCAAGTGCCATTCTGCTCTTTGCTTTTGACTTATTAGCTTGTTCTAGATCCTTCAACACTATTTCCCTTTGAGCAGGGCACCACTTTAGAATGTCAAAATACGACAAAGAAGTTTTTTGTTTCTGCATCTCAGAAACAATGTCAAATTCTGCATTATAACTTGAATTACTTTTAAAAATGGCAGAGGAATTTCCCTTGTTATGATGATCAAGGGGCCTTGTAGTGGAGGGGGATTATTATCAGCACCCTAATTTGGAGGCACCATATGATTGAGAGGTGTTGATGTGGTGAATGGCCCCTTACCTTGATTTCTTAGGAAGTGTCCTCCCTTCATCTAAAAATCTTGGGCATCATGTGAATCCTCCTCTGGTTCATTCTCTTCTTTCCTTGGGAATGAGGGCTCCTCCTCGAAGAGCTCATAAGTCATTGCAGTCTTGGCTGAGTCATCTCCTTTGTTGGAATTCCCCTAGAATGTGTGAGCATCTTCATGTGCCATCTTGACCACTTTCTCCATCTGAGGGTAGTTCACCTCAGAATGGGTTGCAGTATCATGCAACGTGCACCAATTGGTCATGAAGTTGAGGTTAGCCATGTTTGCAGTATGTGCTCTCTCTTCATTTGTGTGATATTTGTGAGGGAATCCACCATTATTAGGTCTTGTATTCCACAGTCTATTGTTGTTTGGCCTTTGATTATACCCTCTATTTTGGTTTTGGTAACCTCTTTGGTTGTAGTTGTTATTATTCTGATAAGTACCCTGATTATTGATATTCTAATTAGGGTAGTTCCCTTGGTTTTGAGAGGGGTTCAAACGGAGTTGAGCCATATCATTGGTAACTTGAGACAGCATTTTCTTCAGGGTTTCTACCTCATTCGTAAGCTGAACTGTCTTCTCACTTTCCACACTCTTAACAATAGGTGGCTGATCAACATGACTTGGTGTTCCAATTTGGTTAAGATGACCATGGGAACTTTGAGGAACCTGTGGTTGTTGAAAGAGATCAAGAGTTCCAGTAGCAAAGAATGGGATGGGTGGTTGGGTTTGCAGTTTAGACACAGGCCCATAGTGGGAAGAAGACATCCCTAGGACAGTGTTGAATAGAGGAGTTGAGATATGCATCTGATATCCCATTGAAGGGAAACCTCCTCCCATACTACCCTGTTGAGAACTGACTTGCTGCTGCAACTTAATAGCCAAGTGATAGACTTTGGATAGAGAATCAATATCAGCTGCTAGATATGTCCTTTGCAAGAACAAACCTAGCAGGGGGTCTATAACCCTAAAGTATGCCAGGATAGCACTATTCTTAGTAACTAGATAGGGATCTTGCAATCTCCTATACATTCGTTGGAACCAGGTATTAAATAAAGGAAAAGATTCACCTGGTTCCTTCCTAATGGTTGCAAACTGATGATATAAAAGAGTTGGATCCACGTACACCCTTAACTGGTTGATGAAAGCATTTTCCAAATGTGTCTAGGTCAAAATGGAACCTTGAGGAAGGTTAAGGTACCAATTGTATGCCATGTTCCCTAAGGAGTAAGGGAACAATTTGTAGACCACATCGTGGTGGGCTATTTGAGCTCTAGTACAAGCATCCTTGAAAGCTTGTATGTGCTCTTCAGCACTTCGTGATTCACCATGGATGTTCTTAGGGTAGAATTTCTTAGGGTTTTTGGGCATATCGTGAAAACCTCTAGGGATAGTCCCCAACGGAGAGGGATTATTTTAAAATAAAGCCATTGGTGGTGGTGGTGGTTGAGCCAACTATTGTATGGATTGAATCAGCTGTGATGACGGTTGAGATGAATTAGATGGTGGATTGATGGGTATCCACTGAGGTATGGGTGAAAATCCTGGTGGAGTGAGTGGAGCTAGTAGGGGTGGTATGATGGTCACCCCAGTTATGTGATGCTTATGTCTTGTTGGGTTCTTGAGTTCTATGAAAGAAGATGGATTCCCAGTTGATGGAAGAACTCTGTGGGGTCTTTGTGAGGAAGATGACCCAGTTTTATCCAGCTTTCCCTTTTAGGCCCTCCCTCTAGCGCCAGTTCCTATTGATGGCGATTTTGGCACCACAACAATGCAAGCAAAATATTGCTACTCTACTTCTCCTGAAAGAGAAAGGAAACACATGGATTCCTTAGCTCCCAAGGTCTTGGTAGTTGGGTCTCAACTATGCTGATGTTACTCAGTGGCCAATGCGATAGTAATATTCAAGGGGCCTATTGGTGTCAGGCTTCTGGATTGTTCTAAGGTCAAGCATGAAATAAAACCTACTCTAACTAGGGGTTTTAAAGAAATATAAAAAAGATGGATCATGGTTTTGGAACAGAAAACAACAATAGTTCATCCAATTTAACTAGACTTATTGCCTTTCAAGGAATTGCTAACTAAAAACTAAAGAACAAATTAACTTGCGATTAACACATAGTTGCATTCATTCAAAATGCTGATTTCAACAACTGATTATAAGTCACCATTTAAACAAAACAAAAAATAAGATTTAATTCCTTGAAAGCTTTCAAAATCAAATGATTAACTTAAGATAAATATCATTCTAGAACACAATATGAAGTAGATTCGAATCTGGTTGCTTCTACTATGGGTGAGACAGATAAACAACATTTACAAATTTGGCACAATCACTAGTGTACAGAAAACCTGTGTCTTCAGACTATTACCATCTACACTAGAATAACTTTGAAAATACATTACAGTCTGTGCTGAAATCTAACTGCTAACCAAGAAGACAAGAGAAGCTCTCATTACTGAGAATCAAGATGCAACTCGATCTCCTTCTGGTAGCTGACTAACTCCTAACAGTTCTAACTTTAAATAGTTCTCTAAACCTAGAAGTTCTAACACTAAAATTTTGGAACACTAAAAATTCTCCAGCCCTTTATAAAGAGGCAAGCATGCCATATATACATCTCCCTGAGAAGAATGTCGGCACCCATTTTTAGGGTTTACAAAATATCCTGTGGTGTCAGGAAGTCAGCGCCTAGATCTTTAACAAAAGTGGATTCTGCAATAAATATGAATCCTTGTTGGTTTTGTCAATGTAGATTGCTTCCTGAGGTGTTTTGTAGATCTTTTGTAGCTACCGCATTAACTCTCATGCCTCTGTGTCCACTTTTGACCTCCAGCAAAGCTACTTTCAGTGCCCCAAAATATTGCCATTAATGTCAAGCTACCCCTGTCAGTAGATACCAAATGTCCATTTGACTCACGACTTTGTCTTCTCCCTCGTTTGGCACACTTTTCGCTTCAAATCTTCTCTTCTGCAAGTTCGTAGATGTAGCATGGGCTAGTCAGCGAGAGGTTCCGGTGAGCCAAAGAGGTCATACTAATCTTGCAAAGACCTTCGATAAGATGGCATGGTGAAATCATGTCTTCGACGAGCTCTATTTCTTTTAGTGGGCCCCTCTTTCAGTCGGTAGGACATCCACCCTTGGCAAGAAGTCATGGCGAGCGCCAAGAGCTATAGCAATATGTTCTTTCCTTAGGAGATCCGCTGTTACCGGAAAGACCAACATTAATCAGGAAGATGCTTCGACAAGATCAACGCGTCACACCGAGGGCACAAAACATGTCGGTGAGACCCCACCAGGTTGGCAAGACCTATTGTCGAGATCCCCAAGAAATATTCTTATGCACACAACTTGATCCTGCAAAATGAGGTCTTCGTTAAAAAAATACATTAATATCATGCCTTTTACCAAAAAGAAACTTAACTCCGGTGGAGGCAGGATCAAAACGGGACCGAGAATCAAAATTAAAAAAGTCCTAGTGGAACTGAGACCAGGACAAAACCTGACCCAAAAACATCATCCCTTGCCTTCAAAACTAGCGGGGGCAGAGCCAAGAGAAAACTAGAACCAGGACCGGAGTCGGGGAGGGAACGAGGCAGGGAAATAATCAACATTCCCGAGTTCATACCTTGACCCAACTCCACATCCGTGAGGAAACCCAAAATGCAAAGGATGAAAATAAAAACACCAACAGAGCCAGAGAAAAGCAACAAAGAAGGTGGAACTGGGGTCGGAACCAAATCTGAACCAAAAAATTCTCCAAGTTTTGGGTTCAGATTCCATTCTGAACCCGCATCCAACGTCATCCAAAAAAGGAGGAAAAAAGGAACAGAAAAGGAATGAGGAAAGGGGGAGGACAACGCCATGACAAAGAAAAAAGAAACAAAATGAAAATAACGAGACAAGAGGAACTAGGATCAGAACCAAATCCGAACCAAAAACTTGGAGGAAGTTTCAATGTTCAGCCCCAGTTCTGGTTCCGAGTCCACCAAAACAAAAAAACAAGAAACAAAATGCCCAAGGTTGAAAATAAAATACCCAAGGCAAAGGACACAAACTGAGAAACACCAATGAAGAGAAAAGAAAATGTGGGGTCGGACCCAGGATGGAACCCAAATGAGGGACTTTTTTGAAAGTCCAACATTCTGAATCGGTCTCGGACCCAACTCTGACAAAGAACAAAGGAGGAAGGCAAAGAACAGTCAGAACCGGAACTAGAGATGAAACAAGACCAAAACAAAAAAGGGATTTCCAAGTCTAGTATTGGTCCCAGTTCTGCCTCTGATAGAACTTTGAAAGGAAAACGCCTAAGGCAGAAAACCAAAGGCCAAAGAGAAAAAAGACAGAAAAAAGGGGGACCCATTTTGATCCAGATCAAAGTGGGGTGGTTATGCAAGGCATAACACTTCACCATGGAGGAATAATGGGTTCATATTCAATGAGAATGTGGCTAATATATTAGGCTACTCTTTCCTTCCTAGTGTCATCATATTGAGCTAAAAGAGTTGCCAAAGCATATGGTGACACAACAAAAAGGTATCTTGTATTGATCATCCAGGTTAATATGAATCTTATTGTAACATGAGAAGCCATCCATGAAAGATAGTAATGCATTTCCTACAGTTGAGTCAACAATCATATCTATTTTAGGCAACAAAAAATCATCTTTAAGAGAAGCCTTATTACGATGACAAAAGTTGATACATATGTGAATATAACCATCAGGTTTACTAATGACAAATATAGTCAAAAACCAGGGGGAATAGTTGATAGGATGGATAAATCCTACTTTCAATAGCTTCTCTATCTTAGTCTTGACCATCAATACCACCTTGGGATTGATCTTTCATATTTTTTGTTTAACTGGCTTGGCATCAAGACATAGGACACTATTGTGAACCACTATAGATTCATTAA
This sequence comes from Sequoia sempervirens, assembly GCA_007258455.2. Lineage (NCBI taxonomy): Eukaryota > Viridiplantae > Streptophyta > Pinopsida > Cupressales > Cupressaceae > Sequoia > Sequoia sempervirens. The sequence goes on from VDFB02000013.1 coordinate 26,581,602, forward strand.
TACCGAGCATATCCTTGTATGTCCAAGCAAAGATATCAGGATGAGAATGCAAGAGATCAGAGTGTTCATCTACTTGCTTCGAAGAGAGAAACTTCTCGATCTTGATCACTATTTCCAAGGATTTAGGATCCATGGAGATTTCAATGGTATCTCCTTTAAGAAGGAAACTATGATCTTTAGGATGAGAGAGTGTGACATCATTACCAACATTAGATAGAGGGTCTTTCTCATCAATTCTCAAAATAGACTCTCAAAAGTACACTTGACTATGCAAACAATATGGGAACCATTTCTTGTGATGATAAGGAGTCAACGGGGAATAAGCACCTATAAATTCCTCTAGCGCTTCATTCGAGGAGAAGACATTGAGAGGGACCTCAACCTACTCCCTTTCATCTATTAACTTAGGGTGAACCAGGCTCAGCGGCTCCACGTAAAGTGTTTCGTTCCACCAATGGATGTCAAACGTTACTATGGGGGTACTCCCACCTTCTTTACTGTGCTCATAAACGTTAATCTCCTTTGCAAGAGCGGGATTATTTTCCTCAACACAAGGAGTGATCTCTTGAAAATGATCACACTTCTCCTCTTCTATGAGAGTATCATCTACATTTGTGTCAAGGGTACCTAGAAGGTCTATGCAAGAGGAGCTCACCTTGTATTTTGCAAAAAATAATTTAGATAAATTCAAGGAGCCCCAAGCATCTCCAAGGAAAACATTTGTTTGAAAAGAAGACAAGGGAGACTTAGGGTCTTCTGCTTTAGATGATTCTTCATTTCTAACACTGGCTTTGGGTACAATTTCCACAAAGCGTATCGATAAAGAACAGGCCATAGCATCAAAATTCAAAGATGGAATACAATTCTTGAGAGTAGATATATTTGAAGCACAACCGACAGTGGCAAGTTCATAGAGGTGAACGCCTTCTGGATCCGCTTTGACTATAACTACTTGATTATTTGCAATGAACTTCAAATAATGATGTAAAGTAGAAGCCACCACACCCATAGCATGGATCTAGGGTATCCCTAAGAGGAGGTTATACAGCAAGGGGTTGGGCATCACATAAACTAATGTGGGTAAGGTAACGGGACCTAGCTGTAAAGGTTGTATTATTGTACCTAGAACTTGGTGGCCAACATTATCGAATCCACAAATGTACAAGGAGGAAGTTGCTAAAGAAGATGAATCAATATTAATTTTAGGTAATAGGTCTATACCACAAACATTGAGAGTCAAACTGGTGTCAATGAGGGTATGCCTAATATTGATGTTGTTAACATTGACTATAATCATCAAAGGCTCTGGTTGCTTCTACACATCTGGAGGCAAGAGTTCTTGCAAGTGGAACATGATTTATTTATCAAATCTATACAAATATGAGAAAACAAAAAATTAACATCCATGGGCCTAGTGGAGATAGGCAAGAGAATCTTTTTCAAAGCTTCCTAGAGCATCTCTTGATAAAAAAGAGTGGTCTAAAGCAAGTCCCAAAGCAAGATCTTAGCCAGAGTAACGTGAAGTTGCTCGACAAGATCATAATCACCTAGTGCTTTGATCACAAGTTTAGTTGCTAAAGGAAGGATTGGTTAACAAGGTGGTAAAGAAGTAGGGATAGATGGTTGTGATGTAGGAATAGTAGGTTGTTGATTCAGGGTATGCGCAAGATCATGATAGGGAAAAAAGTGTCAATATGATGGGTATGTGTAGGGTGTGTGGCTAATGACTTCTTTTTTACCCAAAATTCGTGAAATGAAAGGGTTTTTAAAGGAAATTCCAAGATTTCCACCAATATAAATTATGTTTTACTTTGAATTTAATAAATATTATTCATTTTCTATTTGAATTACGATTAAAGTCCTGATTGATAGGTTGATTGAAAAACATCTATAGCTTTCAAATGGTATCACATTTTTTGAATCCAAAACATGCATCACATTCTATGCTTCTCATACTATAGGATTAAAAAAATAATATTGAATTTCATGAAGTTTTGACCAAGTTAAGGTGGTCAGACATACGATTTTTTCATATTTTTTAAAAGTTGTAATAAAAAAATCATAATTAATTATTTACTTGGAAAAAAATTACAAAAAAATATGCATCACATTGGGACATGATTCCTCTAGTTATATCTAAAATCTTATAAAAAAATATTATCATTTTATTGTGGTTAGGGTGGTCAGACAAACACCTACTTCTTATTTTTTCGCTGAAATTTAAGTGCTACTGCATTGAAATTTCAAATTTTCACCAAATAGATTTAAAAAAATATATATACCTAGTAGTTTAGAAACTACATTCAATTTACTACAGATTCTATTCTTACATATTTTTGAAATAATATAGATAACTTATTCAAATTTTTACATCAAGTTTTCTAAATCTAATGTTTTTGAATTTTATTGTCACTTAAGGGCTTGTTTTTTCCATGATGATCCTACACATACCCTTCAAATTTTGTTTATTGCTCATTGTAGGATATGTGTGTCTGATAGTATTATAATATGTAGAGTCTGTAGCTTTTACGAACCTTGAGTATAAGTTCAATGAATCACTATGACATGAAATCCCATAGACAGAAGAGTTAGTTGGGATCACATAAATGACAAGTTTCTTAGGGCTCAGAGGAGCCATAGAGACCACCACCACATTTACTGATCCCTCAACCTATCAAGAGGAGACTTGTTCAAGAGATTTCTAGATAGGGGAGAGCACTTCTAAGAAATCATCTAAAGTGTCTTCCAACATATCGAAATATTCCTCAAAAAAGTCATGAACATGCAACATCATGAAGAAAAATATGACATTCATCTTAGGTTCACTAACACCAAAATGTGATATAAGAGGGATTCATTGCACATGGCTCTCTCCTTTCTTGAGAGATCACTAGGGAATGAACTACCATTATACACCTCAAGATAACAAGTTGACAAAAAAATGAAGAAATAGGATTCAATTATGCTTCGGGGAAAAACCACTAGAGACCTTGAAAGAGCAAAACCAGGAGATTTCTATCTTAGAAGAGGGAGCTCTTGGCCAAAATATTTCACTACAGTTTTAGGATGCTAGTGCAATGTACTATCATCTAAAATACGTGTTGGCGTCCTAAGCAACAGAGAACTCAGAAAATCAAATGGACAGAAACAAGGTTTACTTCTAAGCTCAAGGGTGAGTCGTACTGAACTATATAACTAATCAGAAAATTAAAAATTGAAATGGACACAAGGATGCTTAGAGAAAGCTTACCTTCCTTTGGACATTTGAATCTTCACTCCAAGCTCCTCTTTGTGACCTAGACACAAAATAATGAGAGGAAAGTTGTTGGGTGGTTGTATAGGGGCCTGCCTCAGTCAGACCTCACTTTGGTGTTCCAACCTCCACATATAGCCAGTTTGGAAAGGAGTGTTGAAGAAGTAAATGAAGCATGTGGTGAAATAAAAACCCACTTAGGAGTAGGACCTACACCACAAGAAGTGTGTGGTGAAATAAAAACCCACTCGAGGGTAGAACCCACACCACAAGATAGTAAATGAGAAAATATGAAAGGAATTTGAAACAAAGAGAGTGTTACCCACTAGCCTAGACCCTCTTCGAAGCACACAAATGAATTGTTGAGTTCTTGCTTGAGAGTTGTTGCAGCTTCTAGGAGGACCTCAATCTGGCATGGCTTTGCTTCTGAGAGCACTACTATCAAAGATGGGGAGATCTCAAAGTTGGAGCAAAGAAACAAGATAGCTTGAGTGATGTCTTCCAACCCCCAAATGAGAGCCAAAAAGGGGTTTTTAATGCTTGCAAGGGTGGCAAAGAGCCATTACTTTTGAAATTTAACTGCTAGGACATGTGTCTCAAGGGTTAGCCTTCCAGATTCCATGTTTTGAACTCGAGAATTTGACAGGACGCTAGTGCACTGCGTAGACATCTATGCACTGCATAAGCATCCAAAGTCCAGGTTCTTAGAAAACGTGTCACCAAGCTTCTATCACTCAACCATAAGTCCACATGGATTTAGAATCATGAAATTTTTACCCATGGTATTTTTTCATTAATATCTCAAAGCATCATAAATGCTAAAATGTGGATTTTCCCCTAGGTGCAATTCTACGACATTACACATCCATAGAATATGTATCCAGATTTTGAGATTCTTCTATCACAGAGACTTTAGAATCAAATTGTTGTGGGAGTGACCTCAAGACCTTTTTTACAATAACCTTTTCTTTTTAATAGTCTCACCAAAACCTTTACTTGCATTCACTACCTCATCTTTTCTAACCATGTATGCTACAATATTTTCTTCATCTTTTATCTTAAGAGTCTCAAAATTTCCTTTGAGTTTGCAAATTTTCTTTTTTCACTTTAACATCTCCCTCATAGATAGTATTCATTTTCTCCTATAATTCTTTAGCAAATATACAATGCATGACTTCTACAAATTCAATATTGGATAAACCACATAGAATAGTATTTTTATCTTTGGAACTGTTTTCACAGGATTTCTTGTTAGTTGCATCAATAGGAGGATTTTTTGGTGTAGTATAACCATCTACAACTGATTGCCATACAAAAATTCAAGACAAGTTAAATAAGTTTACATTCATACTTTATAGAAAGCACAATTTGTTCCATAAAAAAATTGAGCTTTGTTTGAATGAGATCTATCTTGTCCAACCATAGTGTTCTTGAAACCAAATCTACCTTAAGTTGATTAAACTTTCTTCAAGGAACCTATACTTTGATACCAATTGTTGAAAGAACACCAATACACTGAGAGTGGGGTGAATCAATGTATACAAATTTTTAACACATTAACATAGTAGACAAGATTAAAGATCAAGAAAAACAACACAGACATAAGAAGACACCAGATATACATGGAAAACCCTAGAAGGGAAAAATACAATGAAAAAATTTGCTTGAGTCTACTGCTCAAATCCAACCTCATAATCAAAGATCTAACATATGTTTTGTAAGTCCTTGGACTTATAGGTACATTGACACACAAGAAAATTTTTTGAGGCACCAACCTCAAGGTACACTTCACACTTGATTAAGCACCAACCCAATCTTACTAAAGTACCAACCTCTTACAACATTACAAGTTCATAAGTGCAAAAATACTAGTTCTCCATTAACCTGAGAATGCATCCTTTCTCTTCTATTCTGCAACATCCTCTCACCATTAACACAACTCTTCCTTAGCCATACAAAACTTAGTCATTCAAATTTGCTCACTTAGCTTCTCCAACAAGCTAATCTCCTTGAGACAAACAACCACTGATATTATTCAATGCAATTGCTCTTTTTGGAATCTATCAATCTTAGGTTTTGATTTGCGTTTAATTTCATATCCCTATATGCATGATCTTCTTCCAGATATGATGTATTTTCTATTCTTAGCAACCTACAAACCCTAGATCAAATTCACAATAAATGAAATTATTTGCATGATTGATCCATGTTTGACATTCTAACCACCTTCTTCTCTATGCCGCCAGCTATACATTTTTTTCCAATCAAATTGAGTAGTTGGAGCGGTTGAGCCAATTAAATTTGACTTCTATATCAATTTGTAGTTGTTTATGCCATTTAGCCATTACTAGATCAAATATTTGAATTCAGGTTGTTGATATGTACTATTCATGCCACAATCTAATGATTCTCCTTTAACTATTTTCACTTTGAAATGTTAGAGTAATAAGTTATTATGCTTAATTAATTACATCACATTGATTAATTAATTAAGTCACTTATTCCTCTTTATTACTTAAGCTAAACTTAGGCACATTATTAATTAATTATTAATTATTAAGTGTGCACACTAGGGTTTCATTTAGGGTTTCCCTTTTAGGGTTTCTTGATCTCCTTCATTAGGATTGATCATTTTGTAATAATTGATTCTCTTAATGCATTTTTATTGAGAGGTTTTTCAGAGAACAGCTTTTTTGGTTCTTCATATCTTTTGCATGTGACAGGTATTCATCTTGCATGCAGGTGATCTTGGTTTCTAACATGGTATTAGAGCTCCAGACCTGCAGCTGCCTGTTCGTGATCTGAAGATATGGCCTCTTTGTGAGTTTCAAGTGCAAGGGTTTCCACAGGCATCTTTTCTGCAAGATCTGGGGGTAGCCATTTTTTTGGGACACAATGGGCTCAAACAGACGTCGCCATCGCGTTTGCAGCGTCCCAAAACCCTAGAAACGCTTGTCAAATCGTCCATTTTGGTGCAGTTGATCTAGGAGGTAAAAAAAATTTTGTATAAGGGGCCATACGGCCTCCCTGCACGCAGATCGAGGCAGAAAATCTTGAAAATCATGCCAAAAAGGTCAAAATTCCTCTTCGTTTTGTGCGCCCAGTACAAAAGCAGATCCGCTGCCGGCGGCCACCGGCCCGCCACCGCCGCCTGGACCCTACACCCGCCCGTCGCTCGCAGTATTCAACCCCCGCGGGCTTTCATCAGCCAGCAGCCGGTCCCATGGGGGGCCAGGCGCTATGCCCACCGGCTGGCCACTTCCTGCGGCGGGTGGTCCTATTGAGGACCAAGACCTAAGCCTACCAGAATGCCGACGGAGAATATTCTGGCTATTTTCAACGAATATCCGGCAGCCGAAAATTTTTTGCAGGGGGGGCGATTTTTTGCTACGACGGCCAGACGGTTGTCAAATTTAAGCTCGTGAACTGATGACATCAGTATGACGTCAGCGTACGGCCGGCCCTATATGCCCCTCCTAACCCTAGTTTTTCCTAAAGAAGCAGTTTTTTTCTTTTGGCCATAACTTGGGCATACGGTATCGAAATCAAGCAAACAAGATATCGCCGAAAAGCTGATTCTGAGCACTTTCATTTGGTGCAGTTTATTTTACAGTAATTTTCTGTTTTACTGCATTTATTTCTGTTTGAAGTCAGATGTACTTTTTATGCTTCCAAGCTCATAACTTTTTGCCACGATCTCTATTTTTTGCCTCGTTTGAAGCATCGGAAAGGTATTGAGGAGCTCTAGGTTGCTGTCCATGCATTTTTTCTGTATCTGTCCCAGGTTTATCAGTTAGTCCAGATTTGGCCCGATGGGTTGTTTGGCGATTACTTGGATATTTTGGCAGTTGGGAGAGTGCATCTTGCATCTTTGCACTTCATTTTCAGTAATACATCATTCAATAATTGCTTGCTGCTTCATAGATTCCATAGTTGTTCCATTTTGGAGTTTTCAAGTGTTCCGTGGCATCGGGTCTTCTGTTGCTTTATCATGATTCCTTGAGTCAATCAGTGACTCTCATCTGGTTTCAGTACTGTATAGAAGAATATTTCCTTGCTTGCCTATATCAAGTTCCAGTGTTACTCTACAGAGTTCTTCCAGTGCTTCTTTGCAGCATGTTATCTCATTGTAAGGGGGGTTTTGTCCCACTGGGTTTTTCCTTCTCTTACTCCTTATTGCATTTGTAAATGGGTACCTGATCAGGCCTCGTTGCCGGGACCCATCTTTGTTTTCATGCATCTTATTCTAGTGTTTTAGCTTCTTCCTAAGTTCATCTTAAGGGGGTGTTAGAGTAATAAGTTATTATGCTTAATTAATTACATCACATTGATTAATTAATTAAGTCACTTATTCCTCTTTATTACTTAAGCTAAACTTAGGCACATTATTAATTAATTATTAATTATTAAGTGTGCACACTAGGGTTTCATTTAGGGTTTCCCTTTTAGGGTTTCTTGATCTCCTTCATTAGGATTGATCATTTTGTAATAATTGATTCTCTTAATGCATTTTTTACTGAGAGGTTTTTTCAGAGAACAGCTTTTTTGGTTCTTCATATCTTTTGCATGTGACAGGTATTCATCTTGCATGCAGGTGATCTTGGTTTCTAACATGAAACACGACCATTAGATTTAACTATGTTCAAACTCGATCTATTGATCTCTATCACCTTCCACATGAGTATTGATTTTATGCTTAGGGCTCAAACATCATTTCTACAATGTAAAGAAGTCGCATGACACAATGAGAAGCTACCAGCTATCAATCTGGACATGTGTCGATATATCACTTACTTATCACTTCATCACAACTTCATTTTCTCTAAAGAGAAGATAAACACAATAAACATTTGCCATATGTCACCCTAGACACATTTCCTCATACTACACTCTTGTAGGGCTAACCCAAGGACCCACCATGATCTCAGTGGGCTAGTGAGATGCTTCCATCTATCCCTTTTGATGTCATACTCTCCTACTATTGTATGTCACTTCTTTCCTCAAGTGGGGTAATTCACAACAACGATATGAATTAATTATGTGATACAATCATAAACCACCACCCATCTTTGTGATGCCACATTCCACTAACCTTTACACATCAATCTTATGACCATGTTTCATCATCCTACAATTCCATAGGAAATTGATGATGTCACCTCTTGAGTGGTGTGAGCATGCGAGAGCCACCTGATCATAGATCATTGATCTCAATCATTGATTTTATTTGAGCAATTAATTGAGGCTAAACTTAGGAAATAATAAAGTCCATCAACATCTTGCCAAGCTAGTAACACTAGGTGAAGGGACCACAATGACTAAAATGTCTTAAGTTATAACTTAAGCAACTGATAATGATCGATATCTTTCCAACAATCAATTATAAACTTTTTTCAATACATGACCTAGATATAAGCCTTCGCCATTCTTCATACTTCACAAATTGTTAAGGCATAAGCCTTAAGAAAAATCTTTGATTCCCAATCCTTTTCAGGTGTTGGGGTTCACCCTTTCACCTTACCAATTTCCTACGAACATAAAGGTAAGGCATAAGCCTTAGCTCCAACTTTTGAAGCCTAAATCCATTTCGGGGGTCAGGGTTCATGGTTTCTCCATACCCTTTTCTTAACCTTAAGGCATAAGCCTATAGTCTAAAGCCCAAACTTCTTGAACACTTTAAGGAATCCTTAGTAATCCCTTTTGACATCAATGAAAATCTATAGCCAAAGTCTCAAAAATCACTAATTCATATCATCTCCAAATCATTAATGGTTTAGTTGCTATATAGGTTTCATAAAGCAAAAAATTGGTAAAAATATTGATTTCAATGTCTTACTTTGGCTAAAAAAGTGGGACATTATATTGTGGGCTGACCCCCTTGTGCTATAACTATTCCACTATCTAACCCATTACCAACATATAAGCCAATCAACATCGCTTATAATTTAGTTAAATGAAGGTTCAAGTGCTAGTTAGGGAATTGATGAGGATCCTCAACCATAGAGAAATAAAATTGTTTTATCTCAATGCTCCTAGTATCTTTAATCAACCAAGTGAACCTACAAATGTTCCCACAAATAGTGCAAATACACAAGATCCACTTAAGATTTACCTAGGCACTATGTCTATAAGTAATAAGCAAGTGATCCATTTTATGCTTTTTTGCTAATAAATGGTCAGTTGGTACATAACTATATGCTATATTTTCAAGCATCCCCAATGTGATGTCTTGTAAGTCATGAATTGGATAAGCCTACATGTTTCAAAATATAATAGGAGTTTTTTTTCTATGAAATTTCATGAGGTATATGTAATTGGGATAGTTAATAATGTTTAAGTGCAACTTTTTGCATACCTTGGTAAAAAAAATCAATGGGAATTATCAAAGTTGACTGTCCAACCAAATGGGATATGTTGTTGTCTAGAAAATGGATAGGCTCAATCGGTGGTAACATTCAAATGAAGTTTCCTAATGCTACCATAACATTTCATGGAAGGGAAGTCCAATTGCATGGATAAAATAAAATGCTACATATAATGGATATTCTACATGAGGCAAAGAATGAGGTTTGTTACTTTGATATTGAACCAGATTATTTTGTTGGATATTGTAATGAAGGGCTTGAAAAATTAGGTAGACCTTGATTATTTCTCTCTACATAACTATCTTGGAAATAATAGAATTTGGAACATGTATTTTTATGTGCATGTTCAAGGGAAGGAAATGGTGCATGATTTCTATTAGCATCACCAGTGAGCATAATTTATAAGTTCACATTCAGATTGAAATTTTATTACACCAATAATGTGGCTAAATATGAAGCCTTATTACTCAACCTAAACATGGCTTATAGATATGGAGTCAATTGCATGAGAGTTCATGGTGATCTAAAACATTTGGTGTCTCATATTAGAAGCATGTATGCTACCAAAGATAAAACATTGAAGATGTATAAGAATGTTGTGTGGGATACTATTGATATGTTTGGTGCCTTTGACATTAGATGGTTTAAAAGAAAAAATAATGAAGTAGTTGATTCCCTTGTGTTAGCTTCAAATTTTCATATGTCCTTGCCATCTCCATATTGTAGACATGGTGTTGAAATTCTTTCAAGGCCTATCATTTCTGATAACATTTAAAATTGGTAGGTCTTTAATGTTGATTAAAGCAAATTTATGAGTTCTTGAATTGCATTGATCAATCTAAGAGTCAACTCATTCATTGACAATCCATGGTAGAAAAAGATGATTATGGAAAAGAGACTCTCTTTGCAAATGAAATTATACAACTCAAAATAAATACTATTCAAAGATGTTTTGTGGCATTCAAGAATGTTTGATAATATTATAGAACAAGAAGTAAGCTATTCAATGAGGGAACTAAATCAACTCCCAAGATGATCTACCTTGGAAATAAATTAAAAGCAACAAAGAAGCAAGATCTTCTATCATTGTTGAAAAGGTATCAAAGTGCTTTGCATAGTCTAGTGATGAGATGAAAGCTTATAGGGAAGATTTGTTCTTGCATACCATCCCATGGGAGCATGGTGCAAAATCCTTTAGATAGAAGTAGTGGCCCATAAACACCACTCTTTCCCCTCAAATACAAATAGAATTGATGAAGCTAACAAAGGAATGTATAATCAAACCAATAAAACATTAGAGTGGATCTCTGACCTTTTTCTAGTTAGAAAAAAAAGGAGGCAATAGGTTATGCATATATTTTAGAATAGATTTTAGAAATGTAAATGTTCAGTCCCTTAAAGACAATTATCCATTCCCTAGTATGGATCATCTATTGTAGTGGGTAATAGGTTTAGATTTTATTTCCATGACAGATGAATTCTTATGATATAAGATCAATTCATTGTAAAGGAACATGAGCAAAAAAAGATAACCTTCATGACACCATGGGGAACATTTTTATATGTTCGAATTCCATTTGGGATAAAGAATGCTAGATCTAAATTCCAATGAGCCATGGATGTAGCCTTTTTTCCTAACAAATAAAACCATGGTTATCTACCGAGAAGATTTGACTACGTATCCCAATGATTAGAATGATCATTATAAGCACTTGGAGTTGATCTTCTAGAGATTCTTAGAGTACAAGATTTCTTTGAATCCAAAGAAATTTATATTTGGTGTGGAAGAAGGAAAGATTCTTAGACATATTGTGAAGATAAATAAGGGTTTCGATTGATCTAGAATGTGTCAAGGCTGTTGATCTTATCCCATAGCCCAAAATAGTCAAGGTGGTCCATTCATTCTTCAAGCATATAAATTTTGTTAAGAGGTTTATTCCTAACTTTATAGAAAAAAAATAAAGGTGATTTTTAAGGTTTTAAAGAAGGGACACTGAATCAACTAATATTTTATGGAAATAAAGGATGTAATAAATAAGGCACCAATGTTGGTGAGCCCCAATTATTAAAGGCCTTCCCAATTATTTTATTTTTCCTCATTCTACACTATCATTGTTGTTCTACTACAAAAGAATGATGAAGGTTATGAACATCTAATAGATTTATTTAGTAAATAATTGAGAGGTGTTGAATTTAATTATTCCATGATGAAAAATCATACCTATGATCTTTTCAAGGCTATAAGAAAATTTAGACTTTATCATATACGATCCAAGATTACTACCTTTGTGCCACATACAACAATTCAAGATATATTCATGCAACAAGGGGCATTAGAAAAAAGATGTAGGATCAATAAGATCCATGAGTATGACATAGAAGTGAAGAAAACCAAGTTGGTTAGAGGTCAAGGCCTAGAGAAATTAAAGTCTAATAAAAATTTGGATGTAGGTGGGGTTCATTAGGTTAAATTTGACCCATAATTTATTTCATGCCATTCAAAATATTGTCCTTGGTATACAAATATTGTATTTTATTTAAAAAACTTAAGTTATCCACCAAAGTTGAATGAAAAAATAAATGAGGATATTGAAGCTAGAAGCTTAGAGATATGTGTTGCTCAAAATTCAATTAATTTGTAGAAACCTTGATTGTACACTCTTGAGATGTTTAAATGAGTAAAAATCTACTAGATTTGTTGAAGAATTCCATTGAGGATTGGGTGGTAAAAATTTCATGTCAAGGACTACCACTCATATGAGCATGAGGGAAAGTTATTGGTGGCCAAAATTATTTAGGAATGTGGCAAAATTTATAAAAATATGTGATGTTTTCCAAAAAAATTCTAGTAAATTGAAATTTGTAGGTTCACTCCCCCTCATTACCATTTCAACAAAGGCTCCATTCTAACCATGAGACATAGAATTTATAGGGCGATAACATAAAATTCCAACAATTAATACAAGTGTATATTGGTGGCCATTGATTCTTTTACAAAATAGGTATAAGAAATCTCTATAATAAATGCTACATCAAAAGTAGTGATTTATTTTATACTAAATAATATCATTACTAGGGTTGGTATTGCTGGCAAGAGACACTATAGTTATTCTTTGGATTTTTCATTGATGGCAACCCTAGTCAGTAATCAGATCTGTATGACATCATTTGCTCCTACTGGTAGTCTAAGTGAAGTCAATCTGGAAGAACAGAGCATCCAGCAGATTAGTGTTCAATGATACTCGTACATATTTCTAGTTGTTACTTTGTGTTGTGGACCTCATAGGAGGTTTTCCAGTACATCTAATATGTTTTCCAGAAATCATGGTGTCTCATATTGAGTCTTGTGTGAGTTTCAAGATTGGGTTGTTATTTCTTCATTTATCAGTATCTTGGGGCTGACTCAGTTGATAAAACATGTTGCAGATGTTCAGGAAATGTTTGTTCGAATATTTTTTTTTCTCATTATTTTTTGGGTTCAAGATAAGTTGTAGCCGACCATTGGGGATATGCACTGAGTTTTGCTTATGATTTGAGCCAACAAGTTGCAAATATTTCTAAGTTTTGTTGGAGCCGATTTGTAGTGATTAAATCCTTAGTCACAGATATATATAGATGATCGATTATATCATTTTGGGATGTGCGTGTAGTGTGTCAATGGGTATTGCAAATACGAGAAGTGTGTTAGACTGATTTTATGCACAATTTCACTTGCACATAAAGATTTTGTGAAGAAATTCATAGCAGAGCAGAGCAGAAGATCGACATCAGAGCCTAATCGGAACTGTAATCAAGCATTTATAGATGTTATTTCTATAGTTCATTCTCTTGGATCTAATCCAAATCTCTGTAAGGCAATTTTCCTTCCTATTTTGAGCAGTGAGCTCTAGAAAGTGTGCCTGAATGCAAGTGAATTCCCATTTTGTAATATTTCTTTTGAGTATACTCAAAACTTATTATGGATTAGCCATCCACCGTGGTTTTTCCCTTAACAAGGTTTCCATGTAAAAATCCTTGTGTTATGGCGTTATGGTTGTTTGCTTTCAATTTATGCATATTAATATTGGTTGAATGTTTTAAGTGGATTAAATTTCAGAATAATAAAGTTAATTTTTGTAGAACATTGATTCACCCCCCCTCTCAGTGTTGCTTGTTTCCAACAATTGGTATCAGAGCCAGATCCTCAAAAGAAGTCTAACAGCTTGGGGAGATCTTGGAAGGTTTTTTCAATGGACACAAGTAGTCTTCAACAACAACTTATGGTGGCCTTGGATGATCCTGACCAATCAAAATCTGAGAATTGGGAACTGCAAGAAAATCTTGAGAATGCAAAAAAATTCATCCATTCATTAAAAGACAAAATCAATGAGTCAAGGGAGAAAAGAAAGTTATCGTGTGATCAACTCAAGCAGAAGAACAGAAGCATGGAAGATGATCAACTCAATCATGCCTTAAGGGAGAAAACATAAGAATGTAAAAAAAAATCTAGAGAAAATGCATCCCTAAAGCATGAGATGGAGTCCATCATGATGAAAATGAACAAGGAATTTGGAGACAGAAAGAAGAATGAAGAAAAACTTGCTCAATATTTGAAAGAAAGATTTGAACAATGCAGCCGATTGGAGAATGAATTGGAACATTCTAAGAACAATGAGGAAGTTCTTGAAAAATAGGTTGATGATCTCAGAGATGAACTTAATACTGCAAATGAGTACAAGGAGAGATTCAAGGCTAGTTTAGCCAAACTTGATGAACTGATTAAAGGTCAAAGGACTGATGGTGACAGGAAAGGTCTCGGATATGAGGAAGGTGAAAGTTCTGAATTTGGACAAAGGAGCTCTAGAAAAAGGAATTCTAGACAAGGAAGATTCCAAAATGGAAATCAGATGAATGGAGCTAGAAGAAATCCGATAAGAGAACCGAATGCTTAGAAATTCAATAGTTATTGTTTTTCTTGCAACAAATTTGATCATATGGCTTCTCAGTGTGGGAGCAGGATGAACACAAGTGGACCATCATTCTTAGGTCAGTGCTTTAATTGCTATAAGTATGGTCATAAATCAAATGAATGCAAATTTTTGATGAACAACCTTAGTAGAGATGTCAGATGATATGCATGCAATAGAGTTGTGCATATTGCTAACCAATGCAAATCAAGGCAAAATCAGTGGAACGGTTGGTCTGATCAGAGAAACGTTGTGTGCTACAATTATAAAACATTTGGGCATATTGCTAGATTCTGTTGGAATAGAAGAGGTCTGGCAAGATAAAATACACAACAAGATGTCAAAGGAAAAGGGAAATTCACTATAGATTTGATCAAGAGGAAAATGTAGAAGAAATGGGTGAAGAAGGAATCCTCTACTGAAGAAAATGTCCTTGCACCGGAATCTACTTCTGGTAATTCCTCTAGGAATTAGTTTTAGGCCTTTGGCCTAGGGGGAGCTATCAGAAAAATCCTTTTACCCCCTCAAGGAAAGTGACACTGGAATGTGGATCAGTCTAGTAGGTGGATCAATGCTTTTTAGATGTTGTTCAAATGATTTGTGATGGTACTATGTAGTATAGAGGATCCACATAAGGCTTATATGTCTATGTTTTTGTAACAAAGTAACCGAATGGACTAGGGTTAAGGCATTTATTGCAACAAAAAGGGTTAGTTGTGCAAGTGATAAAAAGCCACTTTTATATTTCATTTGTCACTTTACATTTTGTAGAAAAGCAATTTGAAGGAGCCCTGGAGTGAACTTTGTTGAATTGTGGAAATATTTAGAGGTGTGAAGAAGAATCTACGATCGAACCTCAATTTGACGAAAAGGTATTTCTTGAAAAGTCCATGAACTTCTGAATTTGCAATCATGTCCACTCCTCTGGTAGTTGAAGTCAAGGACAAACTGTGTCCTAAATTCAAATGGCATCCCTATAAGTCCATGGAGACCGAGCCCTTAGGTGTATTTTCATCTATGTCGTATGTATTTTTGCACACTAAGGATATTAGGGCATATATTCATGCGAAAATTGAAGAGCTAGGAACCTCTCATATAATGAATTTGTACTCCCATCAAATAGTTGGAGAATATTTTATTGTAAAACTAGAATTTCAAACCCTAGAAGAGAAGATGTTTGCACAGTTTGTGAGATTTCCCATATTTGAGGAAAGTGAATGGGTAAGATACATTTTGAGTCGTGTTCATGATGATTTCATGTGGCTATATGTACCCTTCAAAATCACAAAGGAGGCTAGGGTATGTGCAGGATCATGATGGGCCAAAAAGTGGCAATATGATTGGTATGTGGCTAATGACTATTTTTTCACCTAAAATTGATGAAACGAAAAGGGTTTTTAAAGGAGATTCTCAGCTTTCCACTGATATAAATTATGTTTTGCTTTGAATTTAATAAGTAATTAGTATTCATTTTCTATTCAAATTAAAACTAAAGTCCTGATTGATAGATTGATTGAAAAACATCTATAGCTTTCAAATGGTATCACATTTTTTGAATCCAAAACATGCATCACATTCTATGTTTCACATACTATAGGATTAAAAAAAGAAAAAATGAATTTCATGAAGTTTTGACCAAGTTAAGGTGGTCAGACATACAAATTTTTATATTTTTAAAAAAGCTATAATAAAAAATTCATAATTAATTATTTACTTGGAAAAAAATTACAAAAAAATATGCATCCCATCGGTGCATGAGTCTTCTACTTATATTTAAAATATTATAAAAAAATATTATCATTTTATTGTGGTTAGGGTGGTCAGATAGACACCTACTTATTTTTTCCCTGAAATTTAAGTACCACTGCATTGAAATTTCAAATTTTCACCAAATAGGTTTTTTTTTTAAACAAACCTAGTAGTTTAGAAACTACATTCAATTTTCTATAGATTATATTCTTACGTATTTTTGAAATAATATATATAACTTATTCAATTTTTTATGTCAAGTTGCCTAACTCTGATTTTTCTGAATTTTTTGCCACTTAAGGGCCTATTTTTTCCATGATGATCCTACACATACCCGCTATATGTGCAGTAATGGGTCTAAATTCCATCGGAAGACTTCCAGTATTAAAATCTATGAAGAATGAAAAATTTACTAAGGCAAAAAGTGTGCATTGGGATAGAAGAGCAATGACAATTGATGACATTGTTGAAGTGGAAGTGAAATTCGCATCAATGGTCATTGGTTACAAGATATACCATTCCAGCCGAGAAAATTTTGTATCTAGTATGACCATCTATGTAGCTTATGAAATGATAAAGAAAAATTTAGAGTATGACTTGTGCAAGCTGCTCAAAATTCAGCTAATGGAGAACCTAAGCAAAATCAAGAAAGACAAGAAGAATACCTTCAAGTATGGTAATTTGCTATTGTGCTTGTTTTTCTTTTTCATGAGTGAGGTTTCAGGCATTGGGAAAGTACATTGGCAAAGAGATGAGCCTGTAGTTGTTCAGATAAGGAACAAGTTGTTTGAATGGGAGATAATCAAGTAAGGAACACTACCTTCTGGGGTTATTTAAAAAAATTCCAAAATATAATGCATGCTAGGGAAAGAATTCTCACTTTAGTTGTGGAACAATACAAAGACACTATCTTCTTCATGGTGGATATTGATCAATGTCATATGGAAGTTGTTGATCCTAGAATAGTTTGGATCATTCCAATGGGTTATGAAGTAGAGGAAATTTTTTTGAAGATGTATGTTGAACACTTGTTGAACTCACCTCTGGATCAGGGACAAGAGAGGTTTGGATCATATGTAGAGAAAAGTATGCAAGTTCATGAGGAATTGAGAAAACTGGTGATAGTCAAGAGAGTGATAAAAGAGACATATTTTTTTGTAGAAAGGATGGGCTTACCTATAGAAGCTTTGAAAGAAGCAAGAAGAAGGAGAGATGAGGCAGAAGCTACAGAAGTGAAAGCAAAAACAAATTCTGCTAGTCCTAGTGCATCCTTTGTTTGCACTAGATCTACAAGGAGTTCCCCTACAACAAAGCCAACTCAAGACCAACCTTCTTGTAAAAGGAAGAAGAATAAAATTACAAGATCATACAAGCATGTTTTAGAAGATGAGGAAACAAAAACATAAGAAGTCTTGAGAGAAGTAAAAGCTTTCAAAACTCAAGTTGTCAAGTTAAAATATTTTGGCAAAGAAGCAAATGAAAAGAAGGATAAAGTTGATAAACCTAGTATGTTACTTGATGAAGTTGTGAATGCAGCTGTCAAGGACAGTAATTTCAAGCCCCTCTGTGAATTGTTTGAAACTTTTGATGAAATTGGTCAAAGAGTTCTAGAAGAAGCTACAATAAAACATCTGAATATTTTTAATAAAGCTCTTGTTGAGATTATGTCTAGCCTACCCTAATATTTGTATATATTTTGGAGTCAAGGAGAGTAAATGCTAGAATAGAAGAAGAGAATCTAAGGAAGAAAGTTCTTGTAGATTTGTGTCCTAAAATGTCAATGGAAGAAATGGATTCATTCCTTGAGAGAGCTAAAAAGGGTGAATAAACTCATGCTTGGTGAAACTGATGTTTTTGTCAGCGAAACTAAGGAAAATTTGGAAGAGTTTATGTCTAAGAATAAGATTAGCATTGAGGAAATGAATACTGAAAAATGTTCCTGTAAATGAGGCAATGAATGAGGAGGTAAAAGTCAATGAAGATGAGAACGTGAATGAGGAGAACATAAATGTATATGATCCTCCAGAAGTTGAGGATATTTTGATTCCTCCTAGTGTGAAAAATACAAAGACACCTATGGAAACTGAAGTTCCTAAGGTGGTATTAGTTGAGGAGAAGGTGGTGCAAAATGAAGAAGTGAAAATGCCTCAAAGCAATTTGGAAACGATCTCAAAAGAACCCAAAGTTGAAGAAGAAAAAGTTTAGGAAATCAAAGTGGAGGCAAGAGACACTACCAAGGTAATGAAGAGATCTCTAATGGAGCAACAGGAAGATTTTGATCTTGAATTGGATGAAAGTTCAATCAATCTATCTACTTTATCCCCAATTTAGATGATGAAAGTTGCATCAATTGCTCAAGCTAAGGCCAACGAGAAGATTATGTAGTCTCACATAGAGGATAGTGAACTGTTAAGCCTTGCATCTGGAGTCTTACATAAATTAATGCCAACTCATGCCATGGATCCATCAGGTTCCTCTTCCAACGAGCTAAAGAAGCTAATAAATGTTGTAAGTACTCAATTTGAGTCTCTTGATAAATCTGTTAAGGATAAAGTGCAAAAAGAGTTTACTAGAAAAAGACTTAGTCAATTGAAGGCAGTAATTGCAAAGGATAAGATTTTGTTAGCTACTTGCATAAAGAACATTCAAGGTTCTATATTTGAAGTTGGAAAAGCCTACAAGTCTTGTTTGATTATGTCCAAGTTTACTAAAGGCAATGAGAAAAAGGTGAAGGATCTGGAAAATCAATTAGCTACCATTTATGCTACTTTTGATCCATTAGTTGGTGATGTGGTTTAGCAAGAAAATGATAGGATTGTTGGAAGAGTAATTGAACTCAGAGGACTAATTTGTCTTAAGATTGAGACAATGATGAGTGTTTTGAAGGAAGTGAAATTTGTTGTAGCAATCAGTGACCCGAAGAATCTTAAGACTACAGAAGCTCAATCCTATTTAATGTGTGGTCACATAATAGTTTTGGAAAGTCTCAAAAAGGTTTGTGATAACAATTTAAAAGTGTTGAAGCAAGATTTTGCTGATATTTTCAAAATTTTGTAAGTTACAAGTTCATACCTATACAGTTTTGGAATTTTGTTTCATTTTCCCTAGTTTTTTCCATTGATGTCAAAGGGGGAGAAGTGTATAGTGAAAAATACATAGTCATCATAGGGGGAATTTTTTTTCCAATGTTGAAGTTTCTTTTTGGAGTTTTGAAATAATAGTGTAACTCATGTTGGTTTTGATCTAACACTTAGTCATTTTTCACTAAGTGTTGCCATCAATTCCAAAGGGGGAGATTGTTGGTAAGAGAAATTGCAGTTATGCTTTGGTGTTGTCATTGATGGCAACCCTAATCGGTAATTAGATCTGCATGACATCATTTTCTCCTACTGAAACTCTAAGTGAAGTTAGTCTGGAATAACAGAGCATCCGACAGATTGGTGTTCAATGATATTCATACAAATTTCTAGTTGTTAATTTGTGTTGTGGACCTCATAGGAGGTTTTTTAGTACATCTAATGTGTTTTTAGGAAATCTTGGTGTCTCATATTGAGTCTCTTGTGAGTTTGGAGATTCGGTTGTTATTTCTCTGTTTATCAGTATTTTGGGGCCGACTCAGTTGATAAAACATGTTGCGGATGTTCAGGAAATGTTTGTTCAATTTTTTTTTGTTTGATCATTATGTTTTGGGTCCAAGCTAAGGTGTAGCTGACCGTTGGGGATATGCATTGATTTTTACTTAAGATTTGAGCTGACAAGTTGCAAATATTTCTATGTTTTGTTGAAGCTAGCATATATCATGGAG
The DNA here is from genome assembly GCA_007258455.2 of Sequoia sempervirens. Taxonomy (NCBI): domain Eukaryota; kingdom Viridiplantae; phylum Streptophyta; class Pinopsida; order Cupressales; family Cupressaceae; genus Sequoia; species Sequoia sempervirens. The sequence continues at coordinate 26,601,720 of VDFB02000013.1, forward strand.
GCCAGATTTCCACTTATCCTTGAATTAAAAGTTTACAATTTTTTGTAACATATTGAAAGAGAAGAAGAAAGTGGCATTTCCCAAAGAGTGCATGAATTGATCAAGCTTGAAGAAACAAGAAGGGTGGACCATGAGAGGAGCTTTTCATAATACAAAACAAAAGACATCTTTGATAAAAGGACTATCAAGAGGGAGTTTCAAATTAGGGATCTTTCCCTCATGTGGAATTATAGGTTTCAAGATAAAGAAAAACATAAAAATTTTGTTGCCAAGTGGGTTGGCCGCTATCAAATTGATCATGGATAAGGTCAAGGCACATTTTACCTCAAGGACCTAGATGGAGAACAAATGGAGCTACCAATGTATGGTCAACATCTTAAGCACTAATTCTTTTGATGGTGAGGTTATTTGGACTTTTGTATATATATATATATTTTTGTTTTCTATGTTTTATCTTGTGAGCTTTATTTTGTGTGTGTCTTTGTGCAATCATGATCCTTATTTGATTTTGATTAAGTGTATTATCCAAATCTTCCTTTTTGTCCATGTTTTGGTTTTCTCTTAGAGATCTATATTCTTCTTGTGCCTACAAGAGACACATGTCCCCATGGTAGCTCATTTTTATGTCTCATGTTTACTTTTTTTCTTTAGAGGTTGTGCATTTGACCTTACCCACTCTCTATTAATAACTAATTTGAGACATCATAAATAGGTCCTCTAAGTGTCAAAATATGCAAAACTACATAAAGATTCTAAGTCTAGGTTATTTTTGGTGTTTTTCTTGGTGCTTTGTTTGTTTTCCAACCTTAAATGGTTTCAAGGCTGTCCATACTTACATACCTTCCCTACTAATCTTGACAACCATCTTAAATCCTTGTTAATTTTTTGTAGAAGTTTAATAGTTTCATGTCCCCCAATACTATTCCTTAGGCATTCCTAAGCCTTAAAGCCTGAAAGTATACTACAAATATGTCCTTTTCATTTTTTATACTCTCATACTTCATCATCCATCCCTTCCCTTGGTACCATTCCCCTTCATCTCTACTCCCTAAACTCTAATCCCTTACATTAAAAAAAAGTCTCTAAGTCTTGTGAGGTCTTGAGTTTTCGACCTTCCCTCAATTGGCTACCCATTTCCACCAACCCCTAAAAGTTTGAAACTCCACCAATTTTCTCTATATGACCTATCAAAGTCAATATTTTTTCCCTTCCCTTAATTTGGTACCCATTTCCACCAACCCCCAATAGTCTTAAAACTATGTCAATTTTCTCTATATGACCTATCAAAGTTATATTTTTTGGTTTCCTATAATTGAGTACCCCTTTGTATCAACCCTTGAAAGTTTGAAATTCTATAGATTGCTCTTTATAACCTATCAAAGTTAGGATTTTGGCCATTTCCTTGACTTGGTATCAAGTTAAGCCTTGGCTTGACTCTCTAATATTGACATCCCAAAAGCCTTTTCTTTCTCAAGTTTTTCTTGTTAACTCTCTTCCATATCACTTCTCCTTGAGAATGAATTCCTTGCCATCCTCAGTTCCCCAATTCCTCAACCTCTTTGCCATGACCTGGCATAATCCTCCAAAAGTATAAAGGGCTTTGAGTTTTATATGGATTAATTGATTTGTTGGTTGGAATTCCAAATGTAGTTTTATTTTGGGGAAGGACCAACATATATAGATTTACATTTTAGTGGAGTTTATCAAAATGTCAAAGTAAGTCTTGCTCTTATCCCAACTATAGGTAAATAAAGAGAAACCCAATGCAAAAGGGAGTGCATAGTGTATTTATCATACTTTCAAAGAGGGACGTGCTCCCCTCTAGGTCCAATATGTTATGAAGAGTTTGATATATTAGGAATGATGGTGTTTATTAGAGTTTCAGAGCACTTCATACTCCCATCTCACTTGTATTGAAAAATAGTGAATTTTATTTATGATGGTAGGCCTTACAATCTCCAATATCCTAATAGTGGTATATACTTAGTGTCCTTGCATATTTTAGAGGTCCTAAAATATTAATGCACGTGTTTCATTCTACTAATAGTATCTTTAGATACTAATACTATGAGACATACTGTGAGCCTTAATATTTATTGGAGGTCTTATGGTAGTAATGGCATCGACCCATCCTACATACATGGCCTCTAGAGGTTAATATAGAGGGAGAGGTCCAACATGAAAAATTTACAATCCATATAAAAGGAATGTTGATATAGTTACAACATACAAAGTTTTAAAAGGAATTGGAATGAAAAGGGATGCCTGCTAATGTGAAATAGGGCATGTTAATTTCATTGAGCCTTGAATGAAATGGTTTCATTCCTATCCACCCACTCCACCTACTCATCATTACTATAGTCTTTCTCCCACCTACTTGCATTAATTATTTTGGGTTCCTCTTCATCTTGGGCATTTGTTTTGGAGGGAATTTATTTGTGTCGTTGATTTCAAAACTACTATAGAGTTGTCATCTAATGCATGCACCTAACTGAGTTAAAGTTTTACATTTCTTGATTTGAAGTATTCCAAATAGGATTAGTTACAAAACCAACAAAATTAAAATATTGCAAGAAGCCTTAGCATTTCATTTTCTAGCTTTGGGTCTAGTATTATTTTGAGGCTATAGTGAAGTGAGGTTGTTCATAATTTTGTAACTTAGAATCACTATAAATTTGAAAAATAATTGTGACTATAAGATTTGATATTGTTTGAGTGCCTCTAGGATTTATTTGTTTATTATCTTGATAAAATTTCTTTATTATTTGGTTTGCTAGAAGGACATAAAATCATTCCAATTTTTTTGTAATGTATCTTATCAAGATCAATAAAGAAATGTGTAGGTTTTTTATTGAATTATTAAGTGGAATCCTATAAAGTTATACAAATTTTGTTATTTATTCATTTGCATGTGTAGAACCTAGTTTATGTGTTCATTTGAATTAAATATAGTCTTTACATATGTTTTGGTTAAGGTATCCTATTATATATTTTGCATAAACTCCATACTATGTGCCCAATTGGATATATGCATTGATCTACAATTTGTTCCCCATCCTATCAATTCAACACATTTTAAATAAATTAAACATTATAAACTTTTTTTATTGTGTTGTCTTTATAGCTTCCATGTGTACATGCATAATAGAAATAGGGGTTGTTATATCCATATTTTAAAACACTTTAAGTTTGGTAAGACTTTTTTTTGTATAAAGGTGCATAGCCTTGTATTTTCAAGCCAACACATAGGTACCTTGTGACAACTAATATTGGGGTACATTGTGTAGTGGGTATGGTTTCTAGCAAGGTGATTGTTCAATCCTTATAGTTTCATATAATTTAGCACCCCAGGTAAACCCTCCTTGGTCTTGGAGAACCAAAAGTGGAGGAGGTCTTACACACATCAATAATTGGTTCTTAGTTGTTCTTGACCTAAATATAGGATTTGTGGTATTCTTCCCAGGTTTGACACTTTTGACACTTGGAAGACTATCCAACCAGATGGAATTGGGACCTACTAGTCAAAACACCAATAATCCTTATGCGTGTTTGATTCACATGTTTGTTCAATGGGAGGTGTAGAATAAGGTATTCCACAATCATTCCTAGATATATCATGTAGAAGCCCAAAAGGACCTAAAGGGTGAATCTCCATAAAAAATTGGTATGCCATTATAATGCATAGGAAAAATTATAGGATCTACTAATGAGGCTCCACTAGAAGGTGATCAATTAGAATCATGCATGAAATATGGTCTAGGGTCAATAGTAAATTGGTCTATTAAAGAAAGGAAGGATGTGTAATAAGCATAACATGAAGGTTATTATATATAAGAGTGGAAGTGGTATGAGGATAATGGACAAGTGAAAAAAGTGTGTGTAAGAGGAAATTAAAATTGCTAACCAACTCTATGAAGGAGGAAAAAGAACATACACGATGCAAAAAAAACTCCATAGAAAATACATCCCCATTGATAGGATAAAAAATATGAGTGCATCAAGGATAGAAAGATTGTGTGTCACAAAAAATGGGAACATTTCAAAATTAGAAATATGTGCATGTAAATTGGTAAGAGGGCATGCACTATGTGGATCTTTGATGGATAGTCCAAGGGTGTGAAGGTGGAATCAAATAGGAGTATCACCATGCATGAAGTGCATTTTCTTAGTCTTTCTTTTTGTCCTTATTTTGGTCTACTCCTAGAGTTTTGGATTATTATTGTACTTACAAGAGATACACATTCCTAATTAGAGCCAATATTTCCACCTCATTTTTATGTCTCATATTTACAAATTATTTTTCTCCAAAGGTTGTGTATTTGACCTTATCCACCCTTCATTGATAACCAATCCAAGACATTCTAAATGGGTCCCCTAAGTGTCAAAAGATGTAAAATCCATAAAGATTCTAAGTTGTTTCAAGTGTTTTCTAGGTACTTTATGTGTTTGTTAGTTATTTTGACTTTTGGTGTTGTCCATACTTGCATGCCTTCCTACCATGAAAAATTGCTTAAATCCTTGTTAAAGTTTCATCTAAGTGTTGTTTTGTTAGAGCTTTGGATCTTCCCATCCCCCAATACCACTCCTTTGGAATTCTCAAGCCTTGAAGCCCAAAGTATATCAAAAACCTAAGATCTTTTCCCAATAATATCCAAGATCCCTACAATGGTATATAGTGAGTTTCCTTGCATTTGTTAGAGGGACTAAAATATGAATGCACTTGTTTCATGTTGCTAACAATATCTCTTGTTGACTATGCTAGGAAACATATTGTGAGCCTTAATGTTTGTTGAGGGTTTTGATAGTGACAACATCAACCCATATTGCAAAAATTTCCTCCAAAGGTTGCTACAAAGGAGGGGATCCAAAATGAAAAAGGCTTGATCCATAAAAAAGGAACATTGATACAATTACAACATATAAAGTTTTAAAAGGAGTTGAATATGAAAAGGGATGCCCACTAAAGTGAAATAGGGCATGTTAAATATCATTGAGCACTAAATGAAATGGTGTAATTCCTATCCACCCATTCCACCTAATTGCCATTATTGTAACTCCTAGCTACCTGCATTATTTTTCTTTTGGTTTCCTTTTCATGTTGGAAATCTATTTTGGAGGGAATTTATTTATCATTGATTTCAAAAATTCTATAGTGTTTTCTTCTAGGTAACACAATTAGCTGGGTTAAAGGAAGTTTTTTATTTCATTTAGAAGCATTAGATCCTAGTTTATGTGTGGATTTGAGTAAATATGGTCTTCAAGTATATCATGGTTAAGGTATCTTATTTGGTTTCAATTGTTATATATTTTGCATAAAATCCATACTTTGTGCCCAATTGGATATAGGAACTACTCTCTAATTTGTTCCCCATCCCATAAATTCAAAATATTTCAAACAAATAAAAAACTATACACAATTTTATTGTGTTGTCTTTCCAATTTCCATGTGTAAGTGCATAATAGTAATAGGGCTTGTTATATATCCATATTTAAAAACGCTTTACTTGGTAAGCCTTCTCTACTATATAAAGGTGGATAGCCTTGTATTTTCAAACAAACACATAGGTACCTTGTGACAATCAGAATAGGGGTCTATACTATGTAGTGGGTATGGCTTGTAGCAAGGTGATTATTTAGGCCTTATAGTATCATATAATTTAGCCTTGGTCTTGGAAAACTAGAAGCGAAGGAGGCCTTATCCACCTTAGTAATTGGTTCTTAGTTGTGCAACCTAAATATAGGATTTGTGGTATTCTTCTTGGGTTCGAAACCCTTGGTACCTAGAAGACTATCCAACCTTAGGAATTTGGCACCTACAACTCTGATTATTAACAATTCTTATGCATGTTTGATTCCCATGTTTGTTGAATAGGAGGTGTATAAGAAGGTATTATATAATCATTCCTAGATACATCATAGGAAAGCACAAAAGGAGTAAAAGGTGGGTCTCCATCAAAAATTGCTATGGCACTATGATGCATAGAAAAACTTGTAGAATCCACTATATGGGGTCCATTAGAAGGCAATGAATGGGAATCATGAATGAAATAAGGTCTAGGGACAATAGTAAATTGATCTATTAAAGCAATAAAGGATATATAATAAGCATGACAAGAAGGTTATTGTATAGAAGAGTAGAGGAGATATGGTTTTAGGAAAATGAAAAAAGTGTGTGCAAGAGGAAAGAAAAAGTACTAACCAAACCTATGAAGGATGAAAAAGAACATACATGATGCAACCAAATCTTTATAGAAAATGCATCCCCCATCCATAGGATAAAAATACATGGGTGCTTCAAAGATGGAAGGATTACGTATTACAAGAGATGGGAACGTTTCAAATTTAGAAATATGTGCATGCAAATTAGTAAGAGGAGGTCTAACATATGTGGATCCATGATGGATACTCTAAGGGTGTGACGATGGAATCAAATAGGTGTATCACCATGTATTCCCAAACCCTATTCAAAGTATGATAATATATATAATCAAAGGTTGATCCCAACCCTAGGAAATTTTAAATAAGAGGGAAAAAATAGAGATACAAACAAGGGTGGGTAGCACGAGAGAAAAAAAAAGATACACTATAGACCACAAACCCTAGGGAGAAATAAAGCAATGAAGCATAAATATGAAAGGGAAATCAAACTCTAATTAGATTGGTGATAAGGAATGATCAATTAGAAAAATCAAATTTGAAACTCTAATGGAAGAAGGATAAATCCTAGGGTCAACTATTAGGGTTTGTAAATTTAATAAATCAAGCTCACTATGAATAAAATCCCTTTTACATAATTCTAGGACAATTGAATTAAACCAAATAACTAACCACACTTAACCTAGATTTGCAGTAGTTGGGATTCAATAAATGTGCAATAAGTATTCAATAAATAAATGAGAAGGGGTAAGGCACTTAGCTTTGAGAATAGTGATGAATAGTATTGATTCCCTAGAGTATAATCATCTAGTTACAAAAAATAAATGTGTGTAGCCTACTCAATGTCTTAGGCTCTATATAATTGCAAAAATACTTGTGGTCAAATTGGAGTCCCTCAAGGTCAAATCCAAGCTCTATAGAAGTGATATAATCCATTGGATTTCTCTATAACCCAAGAAAATGCTTTGGTAGACTATAGTCTTCCAAAACATGATCACTCTAATATTTGATATTTGGACTCTTGCAAGGATAAACAATTAAAAATAACTTGAGGGAAGTTGTTTGATTGCTAATGTGAAGTTCTTCTAGGTAAACCCCTTTGATGGGCTAACTTTATGGCTTGGATTGAAGATTTGAAGATGATATTGTCAAGTATTTAGATGACCTATATGGAGATGTATTATTTCTCCAAGTTAGAATATCAAAGTGTGCTCTAATGATTTATCTTTGTAATCCCGTGTGAATTAATTGCACATTAAATAACTCAAATAGCAATACATAATAATAAGTCACACAAATGTATGTCAAGCTAACACCCAATGGTTAATGGAAAGGGAAAAAACTAGAATATTTAATTTTAAAATTTTGAATTTTGAAGTTGATCATTTGACACTCAAGATTGATCCACAATATAAAGATATCAATCTTGAAATCAATAGAAATATATAAAAATGTGTGCTAGTAATAAAATAAATAGATGCAAATAAACATTAAATTAAATTAAATACATAAAAATATTTAAAAATCAAAATTAAAAAAAAAAACTAAACTCAAAACAAGAATATATCACTTATCAATATATTAAATTATTCTATTAACTAAATAAAAATTAACAAATTTCATAACTTAACATTTAAATTATACCACTTGTTTAAAAAATGACAAAAGATGAAATCCATAAGGTTTTGCTGACACATCTCTTATTCAAAGAAAATTCAACATATATTTGTTGTTAGCAAGAATAACAAGTGACAAGCGTCGAGTTCCTGCCAGCGAGCAGAAAGCATTCAGATCGAAAGGAGAGTGCAGGGAAAAATGTAATGAATAAACTTAGAATTTGTATTAAATCTTTGTAAGTTCAGCCACTAAATCTATAGTTTGTTAGGGTGTTGTTATTGCTTTAGTTGTGAAGTTCTCTCTATGTTTTACTTGTACTCTCCCTACTGATGCTTTGTTTTTGGTTTGGGGTTATAGTTGTTTCAACACTTTGAATGTCACCTCTTATGAATGTTTGACACTTTGAATGCCCCTTCTTTGAAGAGAAGAGCTTAGCAAAAACATGGGTTTCCTACCAAAATTAGTAGTGGGAGATGCATCCTCAAGAAAGGAGCAAGAATGTCTCAAGTTTATCTTGACATGTCTTATAGACTTTGCCTTGGTAGCATGGACTGTATATGGAGCAAGCCCCCTTATGTCTTCATGATTTATTACTTGTGCAAAATTGGTGGATGTTATATTCATCCTTATTCTGAATTTTGACCTGACATGTGCAAAAAAATAGCCTAAAATCTTGAATGAGATTGTACACTAATTGTTTGACAAAAAACAAACCAAAGATTGAAAAAAAATATATTGAAAATTGGTATTGTGATTGATTTTAATTATGTCTATGTGGCCAAATATGTCTATTACAGACTTTATGTCAGAATGCCTCAAAGAATGGAGAAACCAATATTACAGCCCGCATACTGTTGAACAAGACATCTTAAAGAAAAATAACCCAATATTAAATTTCATACAAACTGTTGAGCAAATGTTGCATTGAAAAGCATGAATAATAACAATGTGCATTAGAGAGTCCAGTGCTCCTTTTTGAGGGCAGTGTGTGGAGATAGTGGCAGAATACAAGGGTCTTGGTGTTAATTCGTACAAGAAACTTAGTTGGAAATCATGCAAGTCAAATAGAATAGAAGGGAGATGGAAGACATTATACACAGTACACAATAGGTGTAGAAACACAGAGTTGTGGAACTGGAAAATCACGAGGATCATGTTTGGGCTGCTCCTCATGCTAGTGGCACTTTTCAAGTGTTAGGTATGGGGCAGTGATACATGATGCTAATAATGGAGACAAATATAGTCAATTAAAAAGCATTTAATCTTGCATAGTTACAATATCAAAGCTTTCACTCCATATGAGACACTATCAGCTGAGCTATGTGTGTTTCCTTTGGAGACAACAAAAATCAATGACCAAGGGATATAGCTATAGATTCTACACTAGAAAATTTATTTCTAAAATTGGATAGCTTAATACAAGAAAGCTTCAATCAAAACAATAATTTTTGACTATGTTAATCTACAACCACATACTGCTGAAAATGTGAACAGGCAATACACAGAATTGAACTCTGAAACCTGCAACTGTCTTCTCATTAATTCTGGAAAGAAATACACTACATTTTAATGAAATTTTATAAAAGAGACTCTAAATGCATCATAATTAAAATCAGATTATGTGTTGTTTAAATAGACAAGTGCATTAAGAATCTAACTAAGAGAAAGTAAATGAGGTGTAAGGTAAAGCTCCAAGTAAAACTGACAACTCACTGGAGTGACACTTAATTTGATTGAACAATCAACTAGTTGGATTAATCAACCAACTCAATCTAACAACAAATAACTCCTAACCAACATAGTTCAGACTGAGTTATATCCGCAAGTCATTCGAGTCTGAAGAAGTTAACAGGGCCCTAAAGAAGAAAACTGCCTACATAGCCGGGGTTTATTCTCCTATATAATTATGTCCTCCCCATACTGATTTCTCAGCTGCACACAGGTCTAGATCTACTGGTTTCCTTGTTGTGCTATCACTGTGAGAATACTGACTGAGCAACTCCAGGTGAAAAGTAAAACCATTTTCAGCATGAAATTTGCTTGCATTCTACCTCTTGTATTTTAAAAATACAAATACATTAATTATATTGGCAAGCACTGCCAACCAGTAGTTTTCAGCAGCAGGAACAAAATCGAATTTCATTACGGTTAAGCTTCTTATCAGGTTCCAAATAGGGTAGTCATCTTGTAATCCTGAGCTGGATCTACATTGAGATGTATGAACTGGGATAGGTCCAAGTTTATCCAAGCAGGAGAAAGTAAAATCCTCAAGGCATTCAATTGGTCACTGCCAGAAAAACCAAATCAGTGCATCTCCTGAATACTTTTTAACGAAAAAAGACCAATCCATTATGATGAAGACAAAAGAACAGAACATCAACAGTTTACTGGGAACTGGATGAAATCACAGCCTGTCAAAACCAACTCAGATTCATGGTGCCAACTGCCATCAACTGTCCAAAGTGAAGTAAAATTTATCATATCAGTGATACTAGAAAACCCAAAGTCAAAGAGAAGGGGCATGGTCAAATCACAGGGCTAGGACCATGCTACCACAGTGCCATAGCCCATGACATTCAGGGTATGCAGGGAATTTGTAGAAACTGATGCGGAGGTCATATGCTAACATGATAACATCAAACTTATTAGAGTGCAATCTCCTTACCTCTGTTATGGGAGTATCTAAAGTATCTCAGGATAAAACAGTTTCTACAACATACACCAACGACACTAGAATGTACAATCACTGAAGCTGTCATCAGTACCACCAACTATGCATGGAAAATCAACAGGAGAGGTCACAAAACATAGTATTCTTAGTAGTTGTCATAAAATGGTGCAGGAAGGACAACATCGAAATAGAGTTATCTCTTCTTGGAGGAGGGGAAGCTTGCAACTACCACTGTCTTCTGCAATCTTATATCTTGAACAAACCCTTCAGCAAATCCCAGAATTTTGAGCAATTATGTGCAATTGCAGATCCCATATTTGCTCCATTCTTATAGACTCTAAAGGTTGTGCGGGTGAATGTAAAGGTGGTTCTGAATTCAACAACCTGGGTAAACCTTCTGCATCTTTAGCTAGATTTGAGAACAACCCATGAAAGATGTTAATGAAACTAGGAGATCGTGTGAGCAAAAAGAACACTGGTATTCAAGCCCTTGAAATCCAATTGTTTTGTAGTTTCGAGAGATAAAGCTGATGCTAGGACTCTAAACTCTCTCTTGAAGGAATTTGTAGTCCTGAAAACTTGCACCAAGCAATGTCGGAGAGAGTGAAAATTATGTGACTATCAGAGACAGTTCACCCTATAGTATTACAAGGAGCAGTAGCATGCTCATCATTTTGGGTGTTGAAGAATTCATTCGAATTTTACAGATATAGAACGCCCAGAAGCAAACAATTCCCTTAGAATATGATTTCTCTATCCGCCTTTTGGCCCTGTGTAGCAGACATAGCTAGGGCTTTCTCGCAACGTGAACAAAGATGTGGCAGATGATGTGGAACAAAAGTCAAACGCTCCGTAAAAACACAGGTAACAAAGTGGCATGGAGATTGAAAGAGCTAGGGTTATTGGTCGGTTTGAAATGAGACAAGCATTTTAAGGTGATGTTGGTGTGGGTATGTGGGTGCCGCCATCGAAGTGGTGGGAAACCAGAAAGGAACAACCCCACAACCCAAGCCACATTTGTTTTTAAGGCCACGTTTTCTTGTTCTTGCTGGTACATTTGCACGATGGAATTTTGTATCCCCTAAGTTGGTCTATGTTTCCATTTATGTTGTCCAAAAAGAAACAAAATTAACAGAACTGAGAATGATAACAAAGAGGAAGTTACTAAAAGTTTTAATAGCTATTGACCGTCAAGTGTGTTTGACAGTGCAGCTGCTTCAGGACAAAGAAGAACAATTGTGTAAAATGTTGCGCCATCCTCCAAATCACAACCACAACCTAGTGAGGCCGAAAGGTGAGCATGCAGCTTCACACCAACTCTGGTAGCAATCCGCTCCAGCACCAGTAGGGAGTCAAACAACATCGACTGGACACCATGCGGATGGTCCAGAATATCTTCTGAGCTCTTCTTCGCCGCCAACTAATTCTCCTTGCTTCCAGTGGCTTCTCTTCGAATGGAGTGGCATTTAACGCATTAATTATGCATTCAGAATTTTGTACCTACCAGCCCGGCAGCAAATTGCATTTAATGTCCAAATTTTCTATATCATCCCTTTTTTCAATTTTTTGAAAAAAAAAAAATTATACAGCTACTCAGACCAATAAGAAAACAGATAAATAGTAATTTTTAAATATTAAAAATATGTTTTTAAATTCAAACTATAGAAATAGGATAAAATATATTAAAATTATGCATTCTGATTGGCCACCCAGCAAAAGATTCGATAAGAAATAAAAATCAAATGATTGCAATAGTAACCTGCCTATTGGCAGGAACTAAAAATTAAATAAAGTTGATGAATATCACAGAGCGATTTTGTCTTGTTTTTTTCCAAATGCTATTATTACTAGGAATTCTGGAACATATGATTCCTTTTAGCCCCTTACTCTATTTCAGAGCTTTTACCATATAATTATCTGCTGTACAGTATTCACCTTAGACTTCTTGTATTGTTAAGTTTCTTTGAAACTTGACAGCAAATTCAATTGACTAATAATGCATTCTATGTTTCAGCATCCATGACACAGAAAATTGCCCAGCTCAAAATCAAAGATCATAGTTATTTAAAGTAATCCCTTTTCACAAGACGAACAAATACTTTGGCTATTACTCTTTATTTCTATGGCTATTACTCTTTATTTCTTTGGCTATGGCATTACAGCTGCTGGTTGAGGAAGCCAAGAACAAGCTTATTCACCTCCTCAGGGAATTGCTCTTGAACAAAATGGCTCCCTTCTGGGAAAAACTTGATCGCCAGATTGGGCACTTGAGATTTCAGGACATCACTGTTGATATAATCCTCCATCCCTGGAAATTTAAGTACATAATCTTTGGTACCCATTACTAGAAGTGCTGGAACTTTAATAGTATAATCTGTTAACTCAGCCAATTTACCCCAGTTGCTGTATTGCAAATTAACATCCAAAGTGCAGAGCATATAAGCTGTATGATAGAATATCCTTACTGAATGTTTCAAAGTCATAACAAAAACAATTGTTTTCAAGATTTACCTCATAAAAGCAATGTATGGAACTTGAATAGGGAAAGCAAATCCTGATTTCTCATACAGACTTGAGTATGTTTTGAGGTCATCCTTAGTAAACCAAGAGGGCAGTGGAGTTGCAGGATCATACAGGTCCATGATCTCTTTACCCTCTTTTGCCACTGGCAGTTCACTTCCAGAGAAAAGGGTATATATATTCCTTACCACTGTTTCTGCATCAAAATGCCCAAAGTCTGCCAAGGCTCTTCCGGGCTCCTATTATAAACCCCAAAAGAAAATCCATCAGTAAACAAGCCAATTTAAGGGCTGACATTAAGTGGCAGAAATAGGGAAAGTGAAAGAGACCTTCCAATGTCTAATATAAAATCCTTCTGGAAACAAATCCAACTGAACAGTTTTAAGGCCTGGTCTCAAATACGGTGCGCCCAATGTGACAATGCCTCTCACTCGCTCAGGGTAGAGGAGATACAGGTAATATGCAATCGATGCTCCAAAATCCTTGGCCACAACAAATACCTGTAAAATTCACAGACACGGGCATTTTGGATATGAGTTGGGGATTCTAGATTACCAAGGGCCTATAAACTCATTGAATAAAGTTTTGGGTACTGACTTTCTGAATGCCAAAGGCATCAAGAAGGCCGGCCATGTCCTCTGCAAGATCTACGTAGTTGCCTTTCTCTATTTGGGAAGGCTGATCAGAAAGTCCATAACCCCTGAAATCCGGGGCAATTGCATGAAATCCTGCATCTGCTAAGGCGATCATCTGATGACGCCATGAATACCAAATTTCAGGAAAGCCATGCAGCAACAACATAGCTGGACCTGTAACCAAATCTCCTTAAGGCATGGCCATACATTATAAGAAGAATAAGATACGAGCACATTATAAGAAACCTTGAATAAAGGGCGAGAAATACCTGATCCAATCTCTGCAACATGTAATTTCAGTTCCCCAACATCAACATGTTTGTGTTGTATTTTCTCCATGTTCGGGGGTGAAGAAAAGCTGGTGTTGGGAGAGGGTTTGTAAGGTTTTGTCGGTGATCGACAGAAGACGTGGTAAGGAATCTTGTATATTTTGTCCACATCTATCGTAGATAAAAAAATGCGAAAGTCCACAATTGTTAGGGCAGCTCAAAATATTGTTGAACTCGTTGAACTCGGTAAGGATTAGGTTAGGGTGGTCCCATGGAGAGGGCTTCTTAAATTTTGGGTGATGTTTAGATGTTTTGGGAATATTTTAAAAATTCAATTTATAAATTTAATAGTATAAATTAAGTTTAAGATGGTGGTCTCATGAGTTTTATTATTTTGTATATTCAATTCAAAATAAATAATAAGTGATGTTTATTGGTGTCTCACTTCTCATCAAATGCCACGACAATAGAGATCATCCCTCTAATAAACCCTCAGACCTCAACCTCCTGACATGTGTGAGGTGGATTTTCCTCCCTTATTGGTGGCACTAGGCAGAAAAGATGTCTGTTGAGATTATGGATGCATAGTCCTTGAAGTTGCAATCTTCAATGGAGGACCTTTGACCAAGAAAGATGATCAACCACAAAGAAAAGTGTTGCAACTAGGCATGCACAATAGAGATTCTATTGATATGATATTGATATTGGATATGTTACAAATGAACAAGATCCCTGATTATATAGGCAAGAATGAAAACCTAAGATGCATGAGATGTTGCCATGTGTCTTGATCTAACAACATGTGACAACATGTGAACCCTATCTAGATGATTATTAAATGTTGAGATAAGTTATAGAAGGACAACTCATCTTCTAGAAGGAATCTTATGCCACCAAACATGGAAGTGAATATTTCCCTATTTATTAAATGATTTATTTAATAATGCAACCTAGGACTTAATTAATTAAATGCAAGACCTAAGTTAACTTATGCTAGTGTAATAATTAATTAATTACACTAACAATGTCCTCAAAGATCATGGATTCAACTACTATGAAGGGATGAAGAAGATGGGAAAAGAGGTGGAGGTGGTTACATGTTTGATGGTGTTGAAGAATATAATTAATACTTGTTATGCTAAGAGAGGAAGACATCTAGCTTCCCAATTTCCATCTTAGTCAAGCCTCATTGATTAATTCAATGGTTTTGATAATTTGTTATAAAACACACTAAGCAACAAATATAATTGGCAAATATGTGGTTGAGTTAATAAAGGATAAGATACATGAATAAAAGTGTAGTGAGTAATAAGTCACCTAATGCATGAAATATGGTTTTGATGCTTGTCGATAAAAGAGTTGATATAATCAAAATGATTGATGAAAAATAATGTTAAGATAGAAATATGAGTTATAATTTTGAATATTAAAGGTGCTAGTAGTGAGTAATACTTGTTGATAGAGGGTGGTCCCAATTGACAGATAATGACCTAGTGGTGATGTCCTTTTATACATATCCTAGGCACACAATTTGAAAGTTTTGGCATGAGAATTAATAATGTTAAATCTAGGGGTTAAATATTCTATTTGAATTAATAATACAAGTTTAAAATTTTATCTTAATGGAATAATATAAATTTGAAATAACTTAAGAAAAAATAGAAATGTAATGGAAATCAACAAGAATGTAAGAATAGAGATGGCATAACATGTTCCCTAGGAAACTCTTACAACCTCAAGCTAAGTTTTTGGAACAATGTCATGAATCCCTATAGGAGCATATTATACATACAACATTAGAATATTAGTATCTAACTAGTATCATAATATTATAATAATGTTATAACATCATTACTAGACTTGTAAGGTTTATAACACACCTAGTCTTAATAGGGACTGAGTTATCCTACGGCATAATAAATTTAAAAAATAGACAAAGTAGGTCAAAAGAACTTTGACAACCTTGAACTAGGTCAAGACCGTACATGTGTAGTTATAAACTTAGAAGAGGAAATCATGATCAAAGAGTTAAAATTATTTCAAGTAGGGAAAAGGTGATGTTTTTGAATGTAAGTATGAGTTTGAGGTCAATGAGTGCATCAAATTAGTCAAAATCATGTGTTAGGGAAATGCACTTAGGAAACCAATGCAAATCTACATAGGAAAACATACCAAAATTAAAATTAAAAGACAAGCACAGGTAGAAGCATAATAGCTCTAGAACAACAAATCTAGATTCAACCTATGAACTACACATAAAATTGAGTTTAATTAATAATGATATGAACCCTTGGAATTTGTGTATTCCATAAAGGGGTATATACAAATCAAAGAGAGAAAATATTGAATTAAAAAATAACATAATAATATAATGAACAAGATAAAAAAATATCATAAGGATGATAAACTAATCATGAACTTGAAAAATTATAAACATGATAAGTAATATATTAAAATTTGAGTATGATAATCTAAAAAATGAGCATATGTGTTATAAAGAAATCATAGGAAAAATAGAGATACATACCTAAGATAATTTTACTTATGTTTATGTTGTGTCTATGGATGTAGATAAAAGATGACCCCAAATTTTTGTCCCCAATGTGAAAAATCATGAATACAAATATCTTACAAAAATCATACAACAATCATGCACCCAAGTGACAAGGCCAAGTTAAAAGCATTGAAGAGAAAAAATATAGCACATATAAATAATAGATGGAAATAAACATGTACCAAATGGAACCAATATTGTATTGACTAAATTGGTATACCCAATGAGGCTATCTTCATTTATTTCATGTTACATAAGTGAAGAATAATGCACCAATCTCTTTATGAAGAAATGTGTCATGTAATTATGGAAATTGTGATGTAGTCTTAGAACTCACCTTTTCAAGATTTTGAGATCTATCTTGACATGTTTTATTTATAATTTGTGTCGTTCTTAATGTTCATTATATAACTTTGTAATCATACCGTCATAAAATTGTTTTATTGATGTGTAAATGTATGTATATCTTATCTTTCTCTTAATTATATGTGTCACATGTGCTAAGTATAGATTATTTAATCATTAATTATCAGGTAATTTGACATATTTATTCCAACACCCCCTTAAGATCAACTTAAGGAGAAACTAAATAACTAATGAAGGAAGCTAATATGAATGTAGAATGGGTCTCGACTACAAGGCCTAATGAGGTACTCATGAACAAGCAACTAAAATCTCTCATAACTGAAGAAAAAAAGAGAAAACCTCATGAGAAAACTCGTCTCCAAAAGAGATAAAATAAATGAATCCATATATGTGACAAAGAAAAGTAGGACTCAAAAATTCCCCCAAAGTGTTGCTTCAATCACATAAGTACAATCAAGATCTCCCCATCTAAGAGAAATGATGAGATAATGAATCCCCACAAAAGGAAGAAGAACCTTCACCAAAATTAAATGCACAAAGAAGAATAATAAAGATGATCCAAAAATAACTAGCATTGTTCCCCCCCTTAATAGGAAGAAACTCTCTTAGGAGAAACGGTCTCATGATGGATGCCATGAAAGAATGCTCAAGGTTCCACATGTCTAAATCAAATGAAGCTAAATCAACTAAAGAAAATTCAAACAAATATAAAGATACATGTAGAACAGCCTCCAAAGGCAATGTTGATGTGATGACTGGTGGGTCATAGCTATCAGAAAAGAGGAAGTGAATATCCTCAAACTG
Organism: Sequoia sempervirens; assembly: GCA_007258455.2. Lineage (NCBI taxonomy): Eukaryota > Viridiplantae > Streptophyta > Pinopsida > Cupressales > Cupressaceae > Sequoia > Sequoia sempervirens. The sequence goes on from VDFB02000013.1 coordinate 26,619,312, forward strand.
TGTGTCCCCAATATCTGCAATGTGAGACTCAATAAATAACTTTGTAATTTTTGGAAAGTATTCATCCCACAAATTTGAAATTGAAAGAATGTAAACATCTTTCTAGAAAGAATGGATCTCTGAAGACACATGAGGTGTAGGAGGAGGGAACTCAAAACAATTCTCATAAACCAAAGTGGATGATGGAAGTACACATAGGTTCAAGTGACCAAACTTCTCCTCAAATATATGATCCACTCTAGATGCATGAGAGTGAGGACTAGTCAATGATAGTGTTAATTCATCTAGAGAAAAATGAGAAAAAGGCATATAATCAAGAGGTATGATCTACAAGGTTCCCAAATGCAAGATTCTCTCTATGTGCATTTCTCTAATAAGCATTAAATCAAGTGTGAAATCTACATTCTTACCTACCCCACTATGTGCAATCTAATAGATGGAAAGAAAATTGGAGGATAATGAAGGGACACAAAGCATATCATGAAATGTGCCATCATCAACATCTATGGATCTTTTCCTAGTAACACTCATATACGTGTTATTCCCCATCAAAATATGTGGTAATGTGCAAGCCAAGGAACCACATTCACAAGACACCTCAGATTATTCTTCCTCTTCTAAGAGGGACTCATCTAAGAAGGATCAACCATGTTAGAGTTGATGATTGAACCCTACAACTCCTAGAAATCACATACAAGCAATTATCCTATCAAAAAGAGAGATCTAAGCAAGGTGATGTGCTCAACAACCTGAGAAATCGTATTAATGTAATAACTTGAATAAATTATACAACGAAGGTGAATGCTTATAAAAGTGTTAAGAAAAAACCTAGATGAGTATTTGATTAGATTGTGGCAAGTGTCTTAATCTCATGCAATGAAATAACTTGACCTATATTTAGCTCAATTAAATATTAAAAGTAACTCCTGATTTTAGCTTATGTAATTAAAGTAAAAGGGTATCTAATAATTAATTAATTATTAGGTGATGACCTATTTACTCTAATAGATAGTATGAGATCACAAATATTGTGTGCATTACAAACATGAAATATACTATCATCACATAATAAAGCATCATTAACATTAATATTTTTATTTTGAATAATAGAGTCATTAACCACATTATGAGAAGAGAAAGAATAAGTTACATGATAATTAAAAGGAACATGATTAGTGGTAGAAAGAATGTAATAATTATAAATATCATCACTAAGATAGTCATTATAGATAAACAACCCTAAATTTTAAAAAAACTACTAGGATCCTCAAGGAAATATGAAGAAAAAGGGATGTATGTAGGAGATTATATATATTCAAGAGTATAAATAACATGGTATATGGAAATAATACACTCACTAGGCTTAAAATCAAATGAAGCAATATCCCTAGTGTAGACACTTAAAATTGTCATGACTGATATTGCACATTTGAATTTGATTACTAACACCATTTCATCCTGAATCACCTATTTTTGATCGTTTAATTAAATAGTCTTTATTATTTAATTAAATTTATCACTTTCATCTATTAATCGAATGATTAATATTATTTGGCTAATTCATCCCCTTTCATACTATTTTTCATCTTATAGGTAATGTGAATTATTTAATTAAAATTCTTATGTCCTCTCATTTAACTAAATAATCTTAATTATTCAATTAAATGTCATTTAACCCATTTTTATTTTAAATGAAGTTACATATCTAATGAAACTCTAATTTCTTCTAGATCTTGCACAATCAAAACATTGTTTTAATTATCTAAATGACTAATTTCCCTCACCCTCCCACTTGCAAGGGAATATTCCTATAGAATATTCCTCCATTTGCACTCATTCAAAATGGGAATATTCTTCCTAACAACTTATTTTTTAGGAAGTGTGCTTCTTTGAATCAATGAGATCCACTGATTAATTCCTTGACCCTTGTCAACTTGTGTTCTCATCCATTGACGAGAATGCTTAATCCATGTAATCTCCTCTCATTGCCTCTCATCCATTGATTGAGAAATTTGATCCTAAAAATTGATTCACCACTTTCTCCTATAAATACTCCTCATTTCTATGATAAATGGATCCACTTCCATTTTAGTAAAGTCATGCTACCAAATTTCATACTCACTTTCACCCATTTGCATCCATGTTTAGCTTACATTTCATCCATTTTCATCAGCTTTTATCAATAGAATCCATTTGAAAGCTTGTCCCATCCAAGGGATTGGGAAAGGGATTATATTCCACATCATATGCAACACCAATCCCCCAATTGGATGAGGTTGGAGGCATTAAATAGGTTTCCATTATGCATTTCTTGTTAGTTTCATGCTTCAATAGTTTCTTTGTTTAATGGTTTTCAAGTATTTCATTGGGAGTTTGACTTAACTAGCTAAATATTGGTTTAATTATTATGGATCTGGTATGTTTAGCTTACTTTATGATCATGCTCACATTCTAGTGCTAAAAGGAGGGCCAAACTAACCAAATTTGATGAATTTTGCTTGATTTTTTCATAATTTGCAGGTTGTAGGGCCCAAAAATGCTTTTGTTTAGTCTAGGGTGATGCTATTGTTTTTTAACTAGAGTGGCACCTTTGTAAATCATGACACTATTGAAATATAGTGTTGCCATTGTTTGCATTGGCATGCCTTTATCATTTCTTATAGCAACCCCTTTGATATATTGACACTATTGACCATTTTGTTTGTCTTTGTGATTATAGGTTCACCAGAGTGACACCATAGAAAACAATGACACATTTTTCAAAACTCTGGCACAATTGACCTATCTAGTTTCCAACAGAGTGATGCCCAAAAATTCACTAGAGTGATTCTTTTATAAAACATCAATGCCTTTGTTCTGAATTAGAGAGACAAAATAGTTTGCACCGCAATGCAATTGTCAGGTAAAGCACAAAGAGTTAAATTTTCATGTCTACTTTGAATTTTAACTTAATTTACTCTGGTTGAATTTACTGACTTCTAGTTTTTTTTAAGGCTAACTGATTTTCAAGTTTAAGATAGAGCATAAAATCTTGAAGTGAAGAAGCATAATATCATTTGATCTTTATTGTAACCTATCATATGCTACTTTATTTCATGTTTTAGGAAAACTAGCTTTCAATTGGGTTTAAAATTTACAATGCTATGATTTTTCAAATTTGGCTAAAAATTGAACCCAAACATTCTCACCATTGCAATGTTGGTTTAAAATGGAACAATACAAGCATATGCTTCATTTTGGTGCAAATAAAATGAACATAAAATCTATTTTGGTGATTTAAAATGAATGAGTTTATTTTGTGCTTTCCATGCTTGTGTAACCTTTTAGTGCATATCCACTCCCCTTGCACTTCGTGCAATCTTGGGTGAAGAGAAAAACTTTAACTTGGTTACAAAATTTTTTTGAACTTCACTCCAAGGACTTGCTACATATCCTCTCCCCTTGAACTTTGTGTGATCTTGGGTAAAGAGAAAAAGCATTTTCTTGTCTTTAGTACATAAGGGCCTACCTATGAGACATATCTTGCAATGGAGGACTCATAAGTGACCCTAAAAGCACATTTACTTGTGGGAGCTATATAAAGTTTGTGAAATTTAAAGAAAGTAGCTTATATCAAGGGTGTGGTAACATGCTAGTGCCTAATCCTCATCTGAATGCAATGAGTTGGGAAAGAACAACTAAATATTTAAGTAGCTTACATATGGTTTAGACCCCCTATGTTCATAGTTGTCATTAAACACCTTTGTCTTAGCAACCTATCCTTTTTTTGAAATGTTCTTTGAAGTAGTGCATGAGAGGCACACCACTCCTAGAAGTTACTTACCACGCCCAATTTATAGTTGAGGCATAAAGCTTAAGAGTTAATTCTCTTGTACAAAGCTGGGCATGTCAAGGCGGTACATTTTCTTGACACAGCCTATTTGACCCCTCTATAAAGATGGATTACATCACTCCTTCAGGGGTGAGGTAAGCCTACTAAGAAGATACGTACCTACTCCTTAGGTCTATTATATGACTAATTTTGTTGAGCCCAACTAGTAAGTCTTATGGAAGAAGACTTGTGAAATATCTCCATCACCTTTTGAGTCAGTTATACACATTGCTTGTTATTAAAAATAACTCAAAACAAACATTGAACATTGTCATCAAAATCTCAAACCCTTTGGATTTAATGTGAATACATATGAAAAGCATTATATTATTTCATGTCCCCAAGGATATTTTATTTTTTTCAAAACAATATCTCTAAGAATTCCTAATATTTGGGCTTATATATCAATTCACATTATTCCAAAGTTGACATAAGGGACTATGGCTTTAACATCCTAATTTTCACATTTCAAGCTTTGTGGAAATAAAGTTGCTTAGTTATAGACATTTAGTTTGAAATTAATCAATACATTTGAATGTGGTAAAAAATAAATATTATTAATCAAAGTTTAAATCAATTGAACACACAACACATTGGGATTATTTTCAAAACACCTTGACTTCCAAGCAACAAAGTGAAAACAAGGAAATGTATTGCCAAACATTGTATCAAAATTCCACTATCCAACAAACATTGATTTCTTAGGTTTATCACTCTAAGGGTAAAGAATTTTTTTCACTACCTTGATATTGTAAACAAAGTGCATCTTAAATTTGAAACATTAGGATCAATCATCCCATCCATCTCAAAATATTTAACTTCTCACATCATAAAAAACTTTAAAACTTTAGACACAACAACCTTCTAGACTTAGGTTATCATAAATCAATCCCCTAGTTTAGCTATATGTGTGTAAATGAATCCTTTTTCATACATTTAGTTAATTTATCCACCATCCTTTTGAACAACTCTATCCTAAAGGTCACAAGTCTACCTTTGGGATTCACACGTTCATTAGCATACATCAAACATCAAACCTTTAGTCTAAATTGTTGTCCAAATTTTAGACGTTCATCATCCATATCACTTACCCCTTTCATCATCCATTCACATCATTGGTCCTAAACACCTTAGAGGGTCACTTTTATCAAAATTTGAATCAATTAGAGAGCTCCAAAAATATAAATCTCAACACACCTCTCCCACAGTTGATCCACAATTTATGGTAAGAACAAGATCACAACACAAGAAAAACATGGAGCAAAAAAAAATACATCTACCACAAGTGATCCCAACCAATAAGAATTTGATCCTAGAGGCTACTCAACCCCATTACAAAATCCTCCACCAACATCACTAGACATGGGGTATGAAGTAGAAGATGTCACGAATAACCCACAAGAGCTCACCAAAGAGGAACTCCTTGAAGACCAACAAGATACCAAAACACACCATATCACCAAAACTTTGATGAAGAAGAACCCCACACAATACATGCTATCCTTAGAAAAAGGAGGGGATAAACTCCCTTCAACAATTGATTTGAACACAATTAGGGAACAACCCTTGGGAAATGTGGCTTCTATTCCTTAACCTTCCATCACACAACCCTTGGTACAAGGTTTGGCTCAATCTATAATTCAACCAACTTCATCACTTGTACCAAGTCAACCATTAACTTCTAGTCTTGCAACTCAACTAGGAACCAACATTGGTCTCACTCCCAATCTAGGAAGCAACACAATTTTTGGTACACAAGACACAACCCTTCCCCAAAACATATATTGGACACCAAAATTTAGTGTCCAACCATATTCTTCCACCACCACAAGTACCCAAAGTGTTCCTAACATTATACAAAGTCATGTGAGTGAAGTATCACAAGTGGAACAACAAGGGAAAGTGAGCACCATCACACAAGGTCAACCCTTAACACAACAAGGTCAAACATCAAACCCCCCAATTGACACATCAAAACAATTGATTCCACAAGCCACTCAAACCAACCCAAAAAACACATCAAACCCATTTTTCAAAAATCCCATCAATCAAGGAAACCTATTGGTCATAAATCCCATCAACAAAGGTAACACCTTACCCCCAAATCAGAAAAAACCTATGAGAACCCTCAACATCAAAAAATTCAAGGGAACCTTCCAATCAATTGATCCAAAGATAAAAATTACCACTAATATCGCAACAACAAGTTCCACCATCTCAATCTTTGGTCCCAGAAGTAATGCAAAATAAAATGGGAGCCCAAACCTACAATCCTTCACCCCAATCTTAAATTTTACAAGGAATGATAGAACAAAATCAAGGAAAAAATGCACCAAATCTAAATCTAATGTCCAACCCTCAAAATATCATCATATAGAAACCACCCCACAATCAAATCAACTCACAAATGACTCATATCATGGTCCCTCAACAACCACCACATGTCCCAAAAAATTAGAATATCACAAGCCAATATATGCAAATAATTCAATTTGTCCCAAAACAAAACATCATTTTATAATCCCAAGGACAAAATGCATGGGCTTATCAACAACCCATCATAGATAAACAACCACAACAAGTATAAGTGCTAGCACAAAAACAACAAGCTTACTTTCCAACACAACAAAAACAAGCCCAACAACAACTAGCTCAACAACAACCCAACAACAAGCCCAACTACAAGCACAACAATACAATCAATAACAACAAACTGTTCTTGCACAACAACAACAACAAGGCTTGTACTACAACCCCTAATCATACACACAAACACAACAAAACATCTTCAACCCAAATATACAAGGAGCATACACACCTCCACCACTATCACCATCACCTACATAATATCAAAATCCACCATACACCCCATATAACACTCCCCCATATCAAAATCCCACCTACAACTCATCTACCATCCCAAAATATAACACATATATGCTCCCCCACCAAATCTACAAGACATTTTTTCCTCGCAAATTAAGGTGCTCACACAAAAAATCAAAGACATCCAAATGGGGAAAACAAAGAAACCACATGTGCAATGGGACTTGTGTACATATAGTCCCTTTAATAGAAACATCATGATGATACCTTTCCCACCCATATTTGAAGTCCCAAAATTTGACAACTATAGTGGATAGGAAAATCTAGTGGATCATAACAAAGAGTTTTATGTAACATGTATGGAAGTTTCTTACAATGATTCCTATTTAATGCAACATTCTCCACATAGTTTGGGAGGCCCAATGATAGATTGGTTCTCACATTTACCTCTGATAATTCAAACCTTCCAATATATAATCGATCGGTTTGTGGATCACTTCTCCTACAATCTATACATGGAAGTACGATTGGAAGAGATGTACACCCTAAAACAAAACAAGGGTGAATCCTTCACAAATTTCTTACAACGGTTGAGGTAGAGAGCTAGAAAAAGAAAATGGCCTATTCTTGAAGAGCAACAAATAGGGATTATCATTTCCGGCATTGGCATGGTGTGATGGTTTAAAGGTGGCATTGTTGTTCTTGCCACCAAGGTTCAAACCCCATTGGGGTGCTATTGTTGAATGGTTGTATTCTGGTTCATAGTTCTGGTTCAAAAGCGTTTACCCCTTGAATAAAATAAAAATAAAAATAGGGATTATCATTGCTAATGTAGACATAGATCTATCCTTTCAATTGAAAATGCAACGTGTCACATCATATGAGGATCTTATCCATAGGGCCCTTAACATTGAAAGAGCCCTTATTGCACAAGGAAACACACAAGCATACAACGACAACCTCCCATTTACTAATTCCAATGACAAGCCTGGTGTATGGGCTGAGAACAAGAATGTAACTAATGATGGTGTTGTTGATGCAAAAGTGGTCCTAAGTGCTCCCAGAAAAACAAACAACCAACCAATGAACACAAAATAAAATATGCAACAAATAAACACATAGCTGCAAAAAAACCTAGTCAACAATGCCAACACACAAAGAGGACCACTCCCTAGGAAAATCACCCTCAAAAGCATAAATACACACCATTGGGGGAACCTATTGAAGTAGTAATGAAAAATTTGGTGCAATCCAATCTAATCATGCTCCCAAACTATCAAAATTACGAAGAACCTCAAGTTAAACCACCATGGTATAACGAGAAGGATCTTTGTGATTTCCATAAGATCAAAGGACACAAGACAACAAGCTACATGAAACTGAAAAGCATCATCCAAGATCTAATTGAAAATGAAAATGTGACTATAAATCAAAAAATAGGGAACCAAAACCTCAAAATATACAAGAACCCGATGTCAGATCATAACAAGGGAAACAACAATAACAAAGAGAAGGATTACACAAATGTAGGTCATTTGTATATCAACATGGTTTCATCTTGCAATAATTTCATATTGGCCATCACCATCAAGGGACCTAGTGTGGAGTGTGGAGTCACCACATGTCAAGGAAAGGTCATAATCCAAGGAGCTTCATCACAACCTAGGGCACAACCCACACCTCTGAAGTCGAACCCTAGCGGTTATAGTCTCCTGGCCAATTAAAGAAGAACCCTACCCAGATATCCATCCTGGAGTTACTAAAAATATCATTGTGCATAGGGATGTCTTAGAAAGGATTTTTCTACTTCTTTTGTATCCAAGGATCTTGATACTGAGAAATTCGAAGCTATGATAGGACACATCACCACTCCCCATCTCCTCAGCTTTTCTAAACAAGACCTCCCAACACAACTATCACACAATCATGCATTGCAACTTGAGAGCATTTTTCACAAGAAAAAAGTCAAACGAGTCTTGGTGGATGGAGGTGTTGGTCTAAATATTTGTACCCTTTAGTTAATAAGGTACTTGGGTTACTCTGAAGATGCCATTGAAAAGACAAAAGGCGTACTATAAGGGAATATGATGATCAAGAATAGGTGTCTCAAGGAAAAATAAAGCTCTCTATCCAAGTAGGACCTACCATTGTTGAAACCACATGCCAAGTTCTTGATATTGACCCTCCTTACAACATTCTTCTAGGTTAACCATGGATCCATGCCACGCAAGCAGTAGCCTCTACATACCACCAATGTGCCAAATTTCCTAATGAGGACAAAGAAGTTACAATCCATGGTGATACTAAGCCATTCTATTATTGCAAGAACCTTGAAGAAAAATTCTACAAGATCCCAAAAGTACCTAAAAATTATAGAGGGACCACATCCTCCTCATTCGTTGACCCATCTTCCCTAGAATCTACCTCTAAATCCAAAACACCCATCATATAGAGGATACTAGACATCAAAGAAGTGATCAAGGATAATGGATGTGGAGATTATAATTTGAAGAAGGATACTTCTATGCTTGGAGAGTTACCTCTTTCCCCTAAATCTCACAAGGAGCCCCAACCTATCAAAAAGGTAGTTGAGACAATGAAGGTAACATCTACCACTTTTACCAAGTGGGGAGATTTGAATAAAGAGGTCAGTAATAAAGAAAATGTATCCAAATTATTATATCAAGAAGATAGACATGTGCTAGTCCTTCCAATGGAAGATGATAATAAAGGATTGCAGGTAATGATGGGGTGGGGGTATAAAAAGAATGAGAAGTTGGGGTAGAATGACAATGGTTTTCTAGAACCCCTAGCTCCTACGACCAAAGAATCTTGGTCTAGGATGTACCACTAGCAAAGTGATTGTTACCCAATTTTCACCCACGGGCTCAATCATGCAGGATAAATCATGTAACAGATGTTTGAGAGGGCCAAATGGAGCATTCGTGCAAAGGAAGAGTCATGCATTTGATGCTAAGTCATAGAGAGGTCTATTGGAGGGGATCCCTCACTCTGATTTGGCATAAATCCCTTGAAGGAATAAAGTCGGCAAGACTTCCCTAAGGTTCTTGCTGACCAACTTTAGGTCATACTTGTTTGAAATCCTCGTGGTCGCCAGGACATCTCAATCGCTATGAAGTTTTGTATCTCTCTGCTTGGGATGTCTTGGCAATAGTAGCTCACAAGGTTGGCATCAGTGAAAAAAATGATTTCGGTATGGGCTCTTGCCAACAAGGAGGGGTCTCCTTGAATGAATATCTGAGTTTTCCAGAAGGTAAGGTCTCGGCGTAGGGTCTAGCCGATCAAGTGAAGTCACACTGAAATGGAGTGCTCCTGGCATAGGATGGTCATCTCGGGGAAATGTTTGGCCAACACGCCAGGGTGTCGGCGACAGTATGGGGCTTAGCCAAGAGGTCTCACCGATGAGAAATGTCTCGCTAAAGGGAAGCAGCGTCGCTGAAAGGAAGTGAGCTCGGCAGGAAGTCTCATCGATAACAAAAATTCACGCTAACATGCCTTGTGCCTTCGGTGTAATGTGAGAAGCTCGGCAGGAAGTCCCGCCAACACATGAGAGTCACCTCGACAGGATCCCAGTTTGCCAAAAGGAAGGTCAAGTCGCCAGGATGTCTCGGCAACTGGCAAAGGCCTCACTGAGAGAAATTGATATTGGCATAATGTCTCACCAAGGGCTTAGTGTCTCACCGAAGGGATGTTTGAGCCCAGGGAAGTGGTTGAGCTTCACCATAAGGTCTCAACAAATGTAGAAGGTCTCCTTGACATATATGATCTATTGGCGTAACTTCCAGCCATCGGATCAATGTCTTGTCGACATGGTGTGGTCTCAGCGATGGAAGCGGATATTAGTATGACTATTGGACCTCACTATGAATTTTTCCCAACTCACTAGTGTCTCACCGAATGAAATCTTTGAGCTCAGGAGAATGAGGGAGCTCGCCATGACATCTCATTGACACAGGGATGTCTCCCTGAAGCAAAGTGAGCTCACCAAAGGTTTTCGCTTTCACTAAGATGTCTGGCCGATAGGGTGGAATCTTGCCAAAAGAGTTTGGAGCTCGAGGGAAAAAAGGTGTCATCATTGTGATGTCCCATTGACTGATCGGAGTCTCCCCGAAATGAAGGAGTTTGCCAAAGAATGGGGATTTCAACATGATGTCTCAGTGAAAGAGTTGTTTCTCGTCGATGGTTTCAAGGATATCATTATGACTTTTGAAGCTCGATAAGAACTCTCATCGACAGTTCCATATTATGTTGATAGCTGTAGAGGGTCATAATTGCATCGGTGAGACACTTCCAGTGTCTCACCGAGATGTGATTCTGATTGAACAAGCTTTTGATCATAGGGGAATCCATGTGGAATGTGCCTAGCCAATTAGAGAGAGCTACATGTGAATCGTTGGTAGCTCGACCAGTGCCCAGAAGATCAACAGAATGTGAATCGACGTGGATCTGCTTGGAAGTCAGAAGAATTCAAGGCAGCTCGACCGAAGAGGTTCAAGGAGGACATGGAGATAGAAGAATTAATGTTGCTAAAGATCTGAAGGATTCTCCAAGGGAAATCTTTTCACACCAACATGGACAGTGAGGTTACACTTGAATGCAAAATTAACTACATGAAAAGATCTAAGGGCAGATCTTTCATAGCCAGATATTTTTTGTAAGCCCTGGGGGCCGACACACTTTTGTATATTAGGCATTTTTTGTCTCTTTGTAAGGGGTTCTCGGGGATGCTTTTTCTAAAGTCTATGACTTTTTCCAATCCTCTCTTAGATTAGAAAACTTTCTGTAACTCATTTTGGAGCATGTTATATAAAGTTTACCTTGGTTACTATTGATGGTTCATTTTTTGCCTTCTGGTTCTTGTGAAGTATTGTGCATTTTTAAGTGATTCATCAAGCTACTTAGTGAAATATTTCTTTTCCTTATAGCTTTGTTTCATGTTAGCATTCCTTTCTTTGCAAAAGTAGTATCATGTAGGTTATAAACTATGTTTACTCAATTGCACATGAGCTTTTAATTTGTGAAAGTCTGCTTTTCCTTCTTGAAAGTGTGTGCATGTCAAACCTATTTGTATGCATAGTCTATAGAATCTTGTTGTGCATCCCATGTCCATCATTAGTATTCAAGTGTGACCTAATTATTCCATTGCTCTTATTAGTTCGGTGTATCACCTTAGGATTTAATTTTCATTTTAATGCATTATCCTTCTCCCTTTCCCTTTACAGAATTAGTAGTTAGGTGACACCAAAGGAAGTCGGCCTTCTCCAAAGGTTGACCTTTTCCTATAAAGTGACCCACAGCTTTGGAGGTCTTCCCATGTTACACTAAGGTGTTGAACATCAGGTTCAACAGGGTGCGATCTCAGGTGATAACAGTGACCATTCTTGGCAAGGGTGCTTCTATTAAACAAGTTGAACATTCCTCTTGGTTACCTACATCACATGATAATACCATTGATGAATTTACCCTTAATGTCACTAACTTGTTTGAGGATACCTCAATATTCATGATCACTACCACATCCTTTGCTCCAGGAAAAAAAATCACTGTACTAAAGCTAGTATACCCTCAACTCATTAACTGGGACCAATGAGGACCACATATTCTAGACTCATTTGAAAATGATAAGGTGATCTTCAAATTTATGGGACTCCATGAAAACTTTCCATATGGGGATCACAAAGAAGGGTTTGATATAGAACTAGATACATAAGCCTACTATGGGGAAGCGATTGAATCCCTAAATCACAAAATAAATGATATGAGAATCACATATCGATCTTTAAGTGAAAACCACATGGTGGAACTTTTTGATCATAAAATAGTAAAAATAATAGACACATCTGATGGTGAAAACATCTCTGAGGCATAGAAGGATGAGGGATTCAATCTTCCTCTTAGTGCAATGCATCTAGAGAAGTCAACCATAATTTTAGAGAAAGTTAACCCAGTGACTGTAGGGATAGAGGAAACACCATAGATCACCGTTTATGCAGAGTCACTATTGGATGAAGAACAAATGAACTTAGCAGCATTCTTAAAAGATCAAAAGGAAAAATTTACATGGTCCTATACAAATATGTCTGGCCTAGATCTTGAAGTGGTTGTACACCACCTAGCAGCTTATCCTGAAGCTAAACCAATAAAGCAAAAACTGAGAAAGATGCACCCCCAAATACCATTATTGGTTAAACTAGAATTGCATAAACTCCTTGGAATCAAATTTATCTAACTAATAGACTATCCTAAGCGGGTTTCCAACCTAGTGCCAGTATCTAAACCCACTGGGGGCATCAAAATATGCACTAACTTTAGAGACTTGAAAAAAGAATGTATTAAAGATGACTTCCCTCTCCCAAACATTGATATCATTATGGACTTAACTTTTCAACATGAGATGTTATTGCTTATGAATGGATTCTCAAGATACAAATAGATAATAATTTCCAAGGAATACCAACATAAAATATCATTAATATGTCTATGGGGAACTTATTGTTGGAATATGATGCCATTTGGGTTAAATAATACTGGAGCAACTTATTAGAGGGCAATGACACTGATCTTTCATGACATGATCCACAAAACTATTGAAGACTATGTGGATAACATTCTAGCTAAGTTGACAATGAGAAAGGAGCACATAGAAGTATTGGGACCCATCTTCGATAGGCTTGAAGAGTACAAAGTGTGGTTAAATCCAAAAAATGACATCTTTGGGGTCACATCAGGCAAGCTCCTAGGGTATATTGTATCACAAAGGGGAATTAAACCCTAAACCTAACCCTAATTTTAAAACTAACACTAATTCTAATTGTAACCCTAATCTTAACCCTAACGCTAACACTCAATAATTCTAACTCAAACCCTAAAACTAACCCTAATTCTAAAATGAACAATAATTCTTATTATAACCCTAACCATAATGCTAACACTGCTTTTATGATTCAATTAAAATTAGGGTTAAAGTTAGGTTAGGCTTGGGGTTATATTTTAATTAGGTATATTGTTAGAATTAAGGTTGTTATTAGAATTAGGATTATGAATAGAGTTACAAGTATACTTAGGGTTATAGTTAGGGTTAGCGTTAAAAGTAGGATAAGGGTTAGGATATAATTAGAGTTGAGGTTCGAATTAAACCCTAAACCTAACCCTAATTTTGAAACTAACACTAATTATAATTGTAACCCTAAATCTTACTCTTACTTTAACCCTAACCCTAACACTCAATAATTCTAACTCTAACCCTAACTCTAACTCTATCTCTAACCTTAACACTAACCCTAATTTTAAAATGAACAATAAATCTTATTGTAACCCTAACCATAACACTAACACTATTTTCAACCTATGATGAAAGTCATAGTATGAACTAAATATGTTAGATCCAAATGAATTTAAACATTATTTAATCCCCTAAGAAATTATGCCAATAAGATATTTGAAATTATGAAGAACAAGAACCCAATAAAATAACATGAAATCAACATGAAAACGAAAGGGAAAACTATTCTAAGACCTTGAATCTTAAACTATTTGGGAAGCTAGGTCACATTGATGTGGAATGGAGACCCTCTCCCAATCCCTTGGATAATATGAGCTTGTTTCAATTGGTTTTATTGAAGAAAGCTGACAAAACCGATGATAGATGAACAAAACATGTTATGAAACTAGTTTAACATGATAAAGTGAATGCTAAGTGCTACAATTCTTTATGGAGATGGATGCAAGCTATGCTAAATGGAAACAAAGTTCAAATATGCAAGCTATGGATTTAAACTATGCTAAAATGGATGCAAACTAAGTTACCATGGAAGCCATTAATGGATGCTTAAGTGAAATGGGTGAAGCTTTAATATAAAATGCTATCAAATATGAAATATGGATGCAAGTGAGTATGAATTTCAACAACATAACTTTTTTTATCAAAATATGGATCCATTTCTCTCCAAATGGTGATGTATTTATAGGAGAGTAAATGAAGAATCAAGGGCTTAGATCGATTTTATCAATCAATGGCCAATAATGAGAGAAGGATGAAACATGGATCAAGGAAAGATCAAGGGATAAGAATGATTCAAACAAACACACTTTGTAACAACTTTGAAAGTTTGTTACAAAGCCTGTTTGAAAATGATTATTAAAATTTTTGCTCAAATCAAAAATTAAAAAATTCCTTTTTTTTGGATGCCCCATTGTTGCCCCAACAGAAGTAAAATAAGTCGGTACCCTACCCCCTTGAGATATTGAGCAAAAAAATTGAATTTTGGGTTGATCTCTTGACAAAAAAGGCTTGTGGATGTGAAAACATGTTCAAAAACATTGCAAAATAAGTTAGGGGTCAAAAAAGGCTTGTGGATGCAAAAATATGTTCAAAAACATTGCAAAATAAGTTGCATAGCTTAGAAACTGGTAAAAATAGGAAAAAACCCTAGATTTTCATTTTTAGGCATAAATATGGGTTAAAGGGTCACTTTCAGTTCATTTGTGCATTCACACTCTAGAGATTTTCTATGATTTGAGCATTGATAGCTTGGCAAGATGGAAATATGTGTGCTTCCCATTCACCTTTCCGATGGAGTGTTAGAGTTCCAACGTTGAGAAAACGTAGGACCCCAGGTATGTGACTCAAAACTTTCCTCGATTTATGCATTTTGGTGCATTTATTAGGGTTTTGAAACTAGGTCTCTAAGGGCATTGTTGTATTATGATGCATTAGGAATTGGTTGATGTCACTATTAATTTTATAGCGACACACTTAGTGTATAGTGATTTATGTCCAACGAGGCACCTTTCTAGGATGACAGACCTTTCAAAGAGTACCATGCAGGGGTTTTCAGTTTCAACGGTGCCATTGAGAAATGACAATGCACTTAGAAAATAGTGACACACCTGCTAATTTTGGTATAGCGATGCATAGAAATATCAATATGCTATTGAGTATAGCAACATGCATCACAAAATGGTGACGCACCCCCAAAAAGAGTATAGTGATGCACCCTAGAAATAGCGATGCTATTGATGTTCTAGATTCAAACACTCGTATTGTAACTAGTTTCCAAGTTTTAGGAAAATTGACACTATGTGTGTGATGCATGTAGGAGGGTATTCAGCCCCTAATGTCTTGTGAGCATCGATCTAAGCTTCTATCAGTGATACATGACTTTGATGATTTGGTGGTGGAGCGCCTGGGAGCTCTTGGATTAGGGTTCATTGCCTTCATGTTAGAGACCTATACCCACCTAGTGATGATGATGGCGTTGATCAAGCGATGGTACAACAAGACATCCTCATTCCATTTTCCCACTGGTGAGGCCATAGTGACACTCGAGGATGTGTGGTGGATCCTTCGGCTTCTCATTCATGGGGAGCATGCCATTTACAACATAGATGCTAGGAGGGATGCATGTTACTATCTTTTTTGTTCAGATGACATCATTCTAGTGAGTTCCTAGATCAACTTGGACCTGTATCGCAGATAGGTACCTATTTTCAAATTGGTCATGGTTGTGTTGATTTCTAGTCCGATTGCCCTAGACCAATGGGGAAAAGGTTTTGGTCTAGGTTGGGGGATGGCATGACACGATATGATTTGCAAGACTAATTTGTATGCATGGGGTTCAGTTATGTTGGCCTCATTGCATCACGATATGCATCAATAATTTTACTACTAGGGGAGAGGCATTGGAGGTGGCATCACACTTTTACACATATGGGCTTATGAGCACATAGTAGTTTTGAGACCCATTATGGTTCTAGAAAATATACATGAGGATGAGCCCATCATTTTCTAGTACCAAATGGCTATGACATTGCAACACACTAGGCCCATAGGTATTTCCTACTGATGGAGGGTCATAGAGGATATGACCATTTTCAAATGGCGGTTGTGGCTTCATATGTCAGCATGGTATGGCAATCAACAATGGCTCTTCTTTTCCAAGCATACCCACTACATCCAGGGGTAGGAGCATACTATGATTGAGCAGTATCTACCTGCCCATGTGGCACGATAGTTTGCGGAGATCCAGGATGTGCCCCTAGAGGATTATATAATATTTTTTTTCCAATCTCAAAGAGAGGTGGAGTGGAGACAATAGATTGAGCCAAATGTGGTGATCAATGATTTTAGACAGTCAGTTTCATGCCCATGGGCATATGATTAGGGACTATCGGATGTAGGGTCCACCTTGACATATGATGCATGGTGGAGAGAATCAACATGATTGATAGATCCAATAGAGTGATACCCCCATGGTAGATGCATGGGTCATGACAGAGGCAAGGGTCGACAACAGCCAACCAACAAAGAGTATAGGTTTCAAGTTAGGGAGAGCAAGTAGGGCAAGACTAGGGGCACCAGGCACCAGGCCCTCCAGTAGCCAAATCAGCCATAGTAGCCACCAAGGCCAGATCTAAGGGATGGGAAGATTCTATCTCTTACCACAAAGAGGGACCAATTGTGATAGTAGTTTCAGGCTATGACAGTGGAGAGAGATTGAGAGGTACAATTATGATAGTAGTTGGACCTACAACTAGCCCAAGAGATTGTGAAACAACAAAAATTGGAGGTTATTGTAGTTGTTTCCCAAGGAAAGGTGGTGGTTGCTAGGATGTACTGAGATGCAGTTTCAAAGGCTATCTACTACATGACTTTGTATCATCGGGATGTTCCCAAAGATATTTAACAACTGAACTACTCGCAGAGGAGTGGGGTTGTACTAAGGGCTTCATATGGTCCTCCATCTATTAGAAAACCAAGAGATATGAGCCATTAGCAAGTTCAATCCCATCATGGGGATCAAGCTAGTAGAGGATAGCCTCCATATAGATACTTTTTTATAGACTGGTTTATTATACAAATACACATTCATAGGCTCATTTTTATAGCCTCCTTTATATGTATATTTGATGATACTGATACACATTGATTTTGATACTGTATCATGACATTCATTTTTTGAGATATATATATATATATATATGTGTGTGTGTGTGTGATATGGCTCAATGCGGATTTATGATGTGATGTGATGTTTTATTTATTTTATGTGTTATGATTATGTATGGATGCAATGGATGCAAATGTTTATGTAATGGATGCAATACAATGGATGTGTTATCTTCTTTTTCAGTATCCTTTTATGACATGCTATGAGATGGATTTAATTTTCTCTTTCTTGTTTCCCATAATGATGATGTCATTAGTTATGATATGTAGATGTGGGATGTGTGTATGCTAATGGTTTGTGGATGTGGGATGGATGCATTTGATGGTTTTTGTTGACTGTCATGATACCAAGTTAGCATGGAAAAGAAGATAGAAGAATAAGATGAATGATTTTGACCATTGATTTTGAGATTGATTCAAAAGTATAATAATTTTGTGATCTATGAAAGCTTTATTAGTTTATGGTGATGAGATGGATGATTTTCTCATATTCAATATTGGGACTTTCTGTCATTCCTTATGTTTGATATAACACATAAACATGATGCATCATGGTATTGAAAACTAGGATAGTGTTGTATATAGTGTGATGGAATTTCACTCTGCAAATAGATAGGATAGTACTTGTTCACACCTTGACATATGAAAACCTCGTTGGAATGTAGTTTAGAAGTTCAAAATATCTCAGACCAAAGCATATGCAATAGTCAAAAATTTACTCTAAACGACTTCCCTACATACAAATAAGAAAGTATGCGCCAAGATTATTTTACAAGAATACCCACAAACACAACAAATGAAAGATAATGATCGATGCCCCATTCCTTTCTCTCTAAATTGTTGAGACATCATCGAGAGGTCCTCGAAATGGGGGATGAGCAACAAGATAAATCATAAGAAAATATTTGTTGGGAAAATGTGTCTCAACCTGGCAATTATAAACAATTTATTGTTCCTAGTTACGACAATAGGTGTATACAATCACAGCAAATGGAAAAATGTGAGTATGTTAAATTTTTTAGGAAAACTCATAAAATGGCTGACATATATTAAATAAATGATATTTTGTAAATTTGAACCATACATTATTAGGTTTTAGATCTAATGGTGGATATTTTGTTGGCCTGTCTTTCCCTAGAATGTAAACCTATTTTATGAGGGCATTGGATTATGGTTGCAAAAGATATGGTGATGTATTCTAAGATTCTAATAGTGGTCATGTTGTCTCTCAATCTCTAAGGGGTGATACTCTTGTGAGAAGCTTGCTTTGCAATTATATTGTAATCTTTTTGATTTACTGAATAATTTATTGGATGAATTTTGAAGTGTGGGGTTTTTCTCATAAAATGGTTTTCCCCACATAAATCACTGTTTCATGGTATGCATGATATTTATATTTATAAATTTATATTTAAGTTTTTTTAACTATTAAAGATCTATAAATTTTTTCATTATTCTCCTCTCAAGATTAGTGTAGGAAGTTGTTATACTACCTTAGCTTCCTTACAAGTGGTATCAGAGCTTGATCACCTTTGGTTTCAGTTGTGGGTTGTTGGGTTTTTTGAACTAATCCAAATTTGAGTGGGAGCTTGTGCAAAAGACAATTTGTGATCTTCTTGTAGAAATTTTTAGATGACAAGTTCATAAGGGAGAATAGAGGTGGAGAAATTTTCTGGAAATAATTTTGAGATGTGGAAGCTAAAAATGGAGGATTTGTTCATAGATCAAGATTTGTGGGATGTTGTTGATGAGAATGTTTCAAGGCTTGTAGATCCTACTCAGGCTACTCAATATGATCTTATGGACTATAAAGCTAAGTGTCTAATCAAATTGTGCTTGGTAGACTCTATTTTAATTAATGTTCATGAGGAGACCACTGCACAAAAACTATGGAAGAAGTTTGGTGAGATGTATTAGGCCAAGTCTTTAGTGAACAAGATTTTCTTAAAGAAGAAGATGCATTCCTTGAGAATGGAAGAGGGTGGATGAATCATAGACCACCTAGAATCATTCAATATGTTGGTGGCTCAATTGGCATCAATTGGTGTCAAAATGGATGAGGAGGAGAAATGTTAGATCTTGCTTTGTTCTTTGCTTGATTTGTGGGATTCTCTTGTTATGGCTATTTGAATTACTCTATAATATTGAATACTAAAGATGTGGTGGGTTACTTTCTTTCTGAAGAGATGAGGAGGAAGGTATCTATCACTACCAAGGAGGACCTAAATGTTTGAGGAATACCTAAGAAATATGGAAAGAAGAATGAAAAGCATGGTAAATCCAAGTCCAAGGGGAGATCTAAATCTTCTAGAAAGTTCAAAGCTATTTGCTAGAACTGTGGTAAGCCTGGACATGTTCATAAGGAATGCAAAGAAGAAAGGAAGAAGAAAAAGAATAAATTTGATTATGATTCTAAGTCTGAGAAAGAAGATGGTGATGCAATCATTGCAGCTTTGGAAAATCATGCAGGTAATGATGCTCAGTTAATTGAATCAAGTGCATCTTTCCATATGACCTTTAATATAGATTGATTTTGTGAATATGAAGAATTTGATGGAAGTAAGGTGTACTTGGGTGATGATTCTCATTTAGACATTGTTGGTCATAGTCAAGTTAAAATTAGGTTTCCTGATGGTAGAATAAAAAAGATTAATAGTGTGTTGCATATCCCTGGATTAGCGTAAAATTTGTTATCTGTGAGCAAGCTAATAAATGCAGGTGTGTAGGTAGTATTTTATGATGCAAGATGCAAGATGGTCAAAGGTGCCATGGTGATTACTAGAGGTGTTAGATATGGCACATTGTATAAGCTAGATGCATGCACTATTGAGTGCAATAGTACTTATGTGAAAATCAAGTCTATGGAAGAAGTGAAGGTTTCACCTTCACTAGATGGTCATGGCTTTTGAGTAGCCAAGGGTGCTCTTTCTTCAAAGTCAAAGTTACCTGTAGAGAAAAATATGTTATGGAACTAGAAACTTAGCCACATTGGAGAAAAGGGTCTAAGGACCTTGAAAAATAAAAACCTTTTTGAAGGTCTATCTGATTGTAATCTTTAATTTTATTTTTGTGAGCATTGCATTTATGAAAAACAAAACTGCATTCAGTTTTACTTAAGTTCTCATAAATCTTGTGGTGTATTGGATGTTATTCATTCTAATGTGTTTGGTCCTATATATGTTACTTTGATTGATCAATCCACATATTATATTTCATTTATTGATGATTATAGTAGAAGGACATGGGTATATTTTCTAAAGAGTAAATCTAAATTTTTTAGTTGATTTAAAGAATTTAAAGCAAAGGTTGAGTTGCATATTGGAAAGAAAATAAAATGTTTAAGGATTGATAATGGCGTTGATTTTTTCTCTAATGATTTTGATAGATTTTGTAAATATTGTGGTATTCATAGACAGAAGACAACTCTGTATCCTCCACAACAAAATGGAGTTGCAGAAAGAATGAATAGAACACTAATGAAGAAGGCTAGGAGTATGTTGAGTGGTGTTGGTATAGAACAAAGGTTTTGGGATGTAGCTGTTGCTAGTTCCTATTACTTGATTAACAGGTCTCCTACATCAGCTCTTGTTTATAAGACACCTATAGAGGCATGGTCAGGTCACAAGCCTTAATTAAGACATCTTAGAGTTTTTTGTTGTGAGGCATATGCACATGTGCCAAAGGGGAAGTGAACAAAGTTGGAGAACAAGGCTGTGAAATGTATCTTCATCGAATATAGTTATGGTGTGAAAGGATACAAAATTTGGGATCCTGTTGCACAAAAGGTAATACATAGTAGAAATGTTATTTTTAGAGAAACTAAGCCTTCTTCTATTACATTGCATCCAGAACAAAGCAAACAAGAAGATGTGATTCAATTTTCTTCTACATCTGAGAAAGTTGAATCGAGGCCCAATGATAGACAATAATTTGAGGAGAGCTCATCTAGCTCTGAATCTTCAAAAGAGGAGGAAGAACCTCCAACTAAACTTGTTTGTAGGTCCAAAAGACATAGAAAACCACCTGAAAGGTATTCACCTGATGATTGGAGATGTATTTTTTCTTTGAATACTAACATGGATGAACCCAAATCTATAGAAGAGGCACTAGGTTTGAATGATGCAGAATCCTGGAAGGTTTCTATGGATGAAGAAATGGCATCTTTAAAAAATAATGTTACATGGGATCTTGTACCATTTCCTGAAGGACGAAAACCTATTGGTTGCAAATGGGTGTTCAAGAAAAATATTGGTTCACATGGAGGTATTGAGAAGTATAAAGCAAGGTTGGTTGTGAAGGGTTACTCTCAAGTTGAGGGTGTCGATTATGGTGAGATATTCTCTCCTGTTGGAAAAATTAAATCCATTAGATTTTTTCTTTCTATTGTTGTTGCTTATGATTTAGAGGTTGAGAAAATGGATCTGAAATTGCTTTCCTTCATGGTGATTTAGAGGAGGATATTTATATGACATAGCCAAAGCACTACGTGGTGAAAGGTAAAAGTAAGTTGGCTTGGAAAATGAAGAAATCTTTGTATGGCTTAAAACATAGTCATGTGATGTGGTACTTGAAATTTTGTACATATGTGTTGAGTTTGGGATTTGAGCATTCTAAATTAGATCATTATGTTTATTATAAAATTGATGGTGATCATTTCCTATTTATTGCATTATATGTTAATGATATGTTATTTATTGGCAAAGGGAAAGGTATGATTTCAATTCTAAAATATTAGCTTGCTGATAAATTTGAAATGAAAGATCTTGGTGCAACTAAACACATTCTTGGGATGGAAATTAAAAGAGATAGAGTGAACAAAAATCTATGGCTTGGCCAAAGTAAGTATGTCAACTCAATTTTAAAGAGGTTTGATATGCAAGAGTGTAGACCATTGTGCATTCCTATTTCAGTTGCAACAAAGTTATCTATTTCAGGTTGTCCAACATCTCCATCAAAGATGGAAGATATGAGCAAAGTGCCTTACCAGAGTGTAGTTGGAAGTTTGATGTATGCTATGGTTTGTACTAGACTAGACATTGCCCAAGAAGTGGGAGTTCTTTCGAAATATATGTCTAATCTCGGTAGATTTCATTGGATGTAGTTAAAAGAGTCTTCAAATATTTGCGCAATACCTCAGAATATTCCTTATGTTATCATAGTAATACAACTAAAGATGATATTTCCCTTGGTATTCATGGTTATGTGAATTTAGACTGGGCATGTGATGTTGATAGCAGAAAATCCACTAGTGCTTATGTGTTTACTTTATTTGGTGGTGCAATTAGCTAGATGAGTAAGTAGCAGGTTGTGGTTGCTTTGTCCACTATTGAAGTAGAGTATATGGCAGCTACTCATGGTTGTAAAGAATCCATAATTTGGTTTAAGAGACTGTGTTTAGATATTAGAATAAAACAAGGTGCAGTGACAATTTATTATGGCAATCAAAGTGTGATATGTCTAGCCAGGAACCTGACATTTCATGCTAGGACCAAACACATTGATGTATAGTATCATTTTGTTAGAGATATGCTCAAATATGGCAAGGTGAAGTTGGTTAAGGTAGAGATTGTAATGAATTTTGTTGATTCTTTAACTAAGCCTATGAGCATAGAGAAGTTCAGATGGTGTTAAGAGACTATGGGCCTTTCAGTCCCTAACAATTAAAGAGACAATGTTTACACCCTCACATTGCTCTTGCAAGGTGTTCAACAAGTGGGAGATTTGTTGGGAAAATGTTTCTCAACCTTGCAATTATATATGATTTATTATTGATAGGATGTATATATATTTCCTAGTTACACCGATAGGTGTATACAATGGCAACAAAGAGCAAAATGTGAGCGTGTTAACTTTTTCAAGAAAACTCATAAAATGGTTGACATATATTAAATAAATGATATATTGTAAATCTAAATCATACAATATTAGGTTTTAGATCTAATGGTGGATATTTTTTTGGCTTGTCTTGTCCTAGAATGTAAACCTATTTTATGAGGGTGTTGTATTATGGCTACAGAAGAGACAATGATGTATTCTAAGAGTCTGATAGTGGTCATTTTGTCTCTTGATCTCTGAGGGGTGATACTCCTATGAGAAACTTGATTTGCAAGTATATTATAATCTTTGTGATTTACTGAATAATATATTGGGCAGCTTTTGGAGTGTGGGGTTTTTCTCCGGAAAGGGTTTTCCCCATGTAAATCATTGTGTCATGGTATGCATGATATTTATATTTATTTATGTTTAAGTTTTTGTAACTGTTAAAGATTTGTAAAGTTTTGCATTATTCTACTCTCAAGATTAGTGTAGGAAGTTGTTACACTACCTTAGCTTCCTTACAAGATAAACAAAAAATAGTCAATGTTATCTATATCTCTTGCCAACATAACATAGATAAGGTGATTTTTGATGTTGATTTGGCCCATTGTCAGAAGGATGTGTCTTAGGACATGTTTATCAATTGTTTTGACTAAGAATAGGTGTTTGATAGGTCGTTGATACAAATGTTACTGACTTGTTTATCTATGATCTTGACTTTAGATTTTGACATTTAGGTTCTCTCTTTACAACTTGTGACACTTGCTTTCTATTTTTTTTGCCAATGTTTGAAGATGATGAACAATTTATTATGGATGAAGGTTTGTTGCAGATGAAAGCGAAATGAGATGGATGGTTTTTTTGGATTTTATGGGATATTTCAATGTTTATGGTATTTTGAATATGTTTTGAAGTTGTTTTTGGTCTTTTTGAAAGTTTTGTGGATTTTTTATTATTATTATTTGAGGTTGTTTAGGGTTTTCTTTAAGTTTTCCAATGTTTTGGGTTTTCAACTTTCAAATGTTTTTGTGATTTTCTAGTTTTTGAATATTTTGTGATTTTCAATTTTAAATGTTTTGTGTTTTTCTAGGTTTTCAAATGTTTTGGGGTTTTCAATTTTCAAATGTTTTTATTTTTTTCTAAGTTTTCAAATGTTTTTGGGTTTTTTGAGTTTTTGACCAAGAACCAAACCTAAAAGACTATCCCATGAGCCTCAAGGGATCATCAAAGATGAGCCTTGCCTACATTATACATGTAGAGACCATGTAGTTTGACTAACTTTGACTTACTGATGATGATAAATGAAAACTTGATGGATTGTCAGTTTATTATGATGGAATCCAAACCTAAAATGTCTCGGGGGCACATAAGTGATGTCCTTGCCTACGTTCAAGCTTAGAAACAATGTAGTTCAACAAAGTAATGTTTTTATTTTTTTAGATGTTTTGACATGTTTAGGGATTTTGAAGTTTTTTGGATGTTTTGTATTTTGACTTTACAATTTTTTTAATGTTTTTGGATTTTAGCTCTACAAGATTTTGATGTTTTTGGATTTTCTAATTTTGCAAGTGTGTGAACCCCAATCCTAATACCTACAAAACACAATGAATGAATACATTAAGTTAGATATTGCAAGCATGAACAAGGTTTTCCCCATGAAATCCATTTACAAACTTCAAATTAGGAAAGAAAACAATGAAGAACACCATAAAACAAGAAAATATAGATTCAATCCTAATTAGAATAGCAAACACATGATCCCATGGGGGAATTGGTGCCAATTTGATGTGAAAATTGGCCCTTTTCCCAATTCCTAAGATGCAAGCTTGATATGTTGATGATGATTGATCCACTTTTTTGGTGAAGGATGAGAGTTCCAAGCCAAAATCTGCAAAAACCTAACTAAGAACTCAATGGTGATGGATGAAAAATGGCTAAATATTTTAGCATAATAACTTTGCATAATTGGTGGACGATCAAATGAGGAGATGAGCTCTTTATTTATAGAATGCTAATATGGACGAATGTCCAAATTTGAGCAATGTGGAACTAACATTCATCCAATAGCATGATGCCACTTGTCAATCTATGAGTGGATAGAGGATGTGCAAGATTTGGGGATTGTGCCAATAAATGCATATTTTTGAATTTCAAATTTGTTGAAATGACTTGTAAGAGGGAAGGGAAAATGCAATAAATAGCACTTGGCTCAAGACAAAGGACATGTAAGATGAAGTTATTGCCTTGTTGGATGTACATGTTGACCTAGAATTTTTGAATTCAAATTTGGAGAATATTCCAAAAGATTCCTTCTGAGGAAAATATAGATTTAATAAATGAATTAAATCTATTTTCATGTGCAACTTGCAAAATCTTGAGGATGGGATATGATTTAGAATTAAATTAATCAAGGGTTAATTAATTTAATGAGATATTAGATGATGTGACCTATTTGACTCAAATTTATGGATTTATTTAAATCAAATAAGAGAGGAATATGATAAGAGATTAATTAAATAAAGATTTTTTATTTAATTAATTAAAAGAGATGGTGTTAGATTAAATCAAATAAGGTTTTAATTTATTTAATTTAATAGATAGACTTTAGAGATTTAATCAAATAAAATCAATTATTTAATTAAATAGGGATAATTAGATTGGATGGATTGATTTAATTAACAAAAGAGAGTGACTTAATTAGATAAAATGATTTATTTAATTAAGAGAGGAATATTGAAGAATTTAATTAGATAAGGAGATTTGATTAAATGGTTAGACTGAGGGATGATTTAGGATGAAATGATGTTAGTAGTAGGGATCAGGTGCACAATGTCAATTGGTATATTTTACGTGTCTACATTTTGCCCCTCTTTGTAGCAATGCACTTGTTGCATTGGTTCAAGGAATAAACGATCTCGATCAAAGCCGAAAATTTTTGTTATTTAAAAAATTGCCCCACTGCCATCTGGCGAGAGAAAAAATGCCATTATATTGCCCCCTTGAGAGATTGGATGAAAATTTTAATTTTTGGGTGATCTCACAAAAAAAGAGGACAAAGTACCCGATAGGTCCAAAAAGGCTCCAAGAGGCTAAAAACATGTTTAAATGCAATAAAACGATGTAAAACAGGCCTCAACTGGACAAAAATAGGTTCGGGGGTCCAAAACCCTAGCAAGACAGCCAATCAAGGTGAAAAACCCCTAATTTTTAGGCTTAAAAGGGGCCTGAGGGGTCACTTTCAAGTCATTTTCACACACCTCCACTTGCAACCTCGAGATTTGAGCTCTAACCTCCTGACGACATGGCGCAATGATAGCTTCCCCTACACATCTCTGATCGAGTTTAGACGTACCAGCAGCCACCTAGCATTGGGGCACCGGTAAGTGATCCTTACTTGAGCTTCATTTTTCATTTATTTCTTTCATTTAATGCTTTTAAAGGTCGGTCAGTCTACAACAACACTATATAGCGTCGCTTAGAAATCAAACTATGCTGCTCAGTGTTAAATAGCATCGTGGTGGTGCATTTAAGAGTTTGAAAACTCTGACGCTGAGCTCGGGGCTGGCGGGGGATTTGAAAAGTGCAACGCAGCGATCCTAGATTTTCTCGAAGTGCGCCGCTAGAAGAGAAAGTGCATCGGGACAGTGCCATTTTTCTCTTTTAAGCTCTAGCGTCAGAATTTGATTAGAAATCAAACTACAATGCCTTCATGGGTTGCACTACTAGAGAATTTTTTGAATGTCTGACGAAGAATTTTAAAAAAAAATTAACATGGTGATCTTCCTTGATGTAGGACGTAGTGAGGGAGCTCTACTCTCAAGAGCGCAGGTCAAGGGATTTGGTTGGCTATTTGCGAAACCTGAGCAACAGGGACCAGGATCAACTCTGGATTGCAAGCTTATGGTACATTGCATATGCAGCACCCATTTGCACTCACCTAGGGATGTTGTCAGCACTGGCCGAGAGATGGCATAGCGAGACCTTATCATTTCATCTTCCCACTAGCGAGGGCATAGTCACCCTAAAGGATGTTTGGCATATTTTGACATTGTCGATTCACGGTCACCGAGTTTTTTTTGACATGGACGAGGGGCGTGAGGCTTTCTACAGAGTCCTCGCCATAGATGAGATTATTTTTTATGAGGGGTAGATAGACTTCAATCGGCATAGGATCCTGGCACCTCCCTACCACTGGGTGATTGCATCCATCATTTCGGGTCTCGTTGCCCCTGACAAACGAGGTCGCTATTTCAGTCCTAACTGGGGATATTGATGGGAGCGGATGGTTCGATACAGGTCAGTTCATTTTGCTTGGGGGTCGGTGCTTCTTGCTTCATTATACAGAGATCTCCATGAGTGCATCTATATGGAGGGAAGAGCACTCGGAGTAGGGGTGACTCTTCTTCATGTCTGGGCGTGAGAGCACATTTCCGTGCTACATCCACATGTTGTTTCCATTCTGATGTTGCCAGACAATCCCCTCGTGTGGTGTTACAGAGGTGGTGTGTCCTTCACACACACCAGTGAGCATGGGATCACCTACTGGAGGAGGGTCTTAGATGAGATGCAGGTTTTCACCTGGTGACCATACCTTGGTCAGCCCGGATGGGACGATGATGCTTATCAGTTCTTCTATTGCCACTAGGATCATTTTATGTAGGGACGAGAGCACACCATGATTGAGAGGTACATGCCTGAGCATGTGCAGCATCAGTTTGATGAGCCACAGGATTTCCTTGATGATGATTATGTAGCCGTCTTCACCCGCACCATGACACACATTTCATGGGGGCTATATATTCCTACTTCGGAGGCGGTGGACAACTTCAAGCAGTTGGTAGCTCGATCGTGGGCCTATAATCAGGGACTCGCAGATCCAAGCACGACACAGGCCTATAGGGATTGGTTCTGGCCTCCACTTCGGTTGACTATTCCAGGTGTAGTTCTGAATCAGCAGAGAGTTAGAGGGAGAGGGGGAGGATGAGGCCAGAGGGGGGATGCTCAACAAGAGTAGCTGGTTGTGGCTCCAGTCCAGCCAAGGCAAGGAAATGTTCTGATTCCAGACCAATAGCAAGTGCCACCAGGTGTACCACCACGGGGTGAGGATCAGCCTCAGGTGTAGCCTCAGGTATAGCCATAGGTATAGCCATGAGCACAACTAGTAGGATAGGAAGATCCTCAGGATGCAATGATTGCACAGTTACAGGCTCAAGTCTAGGCCATGACAGCCAAGAGAGATCAGGTGAGGGTCAAGAGAGAGCAACTAAGGGCTAAGAGGGATCAGGTCGTACAATAGAGATAGGATGTAGAGCGATAGGTAGCCACAGAGCTAGGCAAGAGACAACAGCTAGAGAGCATGGCAGCCTCCTCCTCCCAGGGTACAATGTCATTTTGATCATACAGGGATGTCGTTTGAGAGGCTGAGTACTATCGGGGCAATATCATGAGGCCGTACCTAGAGGAGGATGAGTTCCAAAGTACTTGCAGCAGACCAACTACAGACCAACAGAGGGTCACGGTGACAAGGGTGAGGGCAGCATACACGGGGGTAGAGCTTGAACGAGATGACACAATACTTTTTGTTCCTTATGGGCTCATTTTTTATAGCCAGATGGGCCTTTTTGTACTGATTGGCATACATGTATAGTGATCCGATTTATTCTTTGTACTATGAAAGTTGCATTATTGATGATATATATATGAGCTGATGATGATTTTGATATGATGTGACGTGTACTCTTTATTTATGCATGGATGATTTTACTTCTATATGTTGTGCAATGATGTTTTTATGGATGCATTTATTTATGATGATGTATGCATTATGATTATGACTAATAGATCTATATTATGTTAACCTATGATATGCAAATGCATTTATGTGATGTGTAATGATGCTGTCTATATGATGATCTATTTTATGTTGATGCAAATGATGATGTGATATGTGATATGGAATGTAATATGCAAAATGATATGGTATATACATGAAATGTTATGTGAATTATGCTTACATATGAACGGATTATGGATGGGTGTATGCTTTGTATGTGATGGACTATTTTCTATTTATGCTTATGTGGAATGATTTATGATGTTATTTATCAGATGATGTAATGATGTAATTCGATGGTCATGATATGATGCAAATGAGATGGTTTTTTAAGATGCTTAGAATAAAAAATGTTATTGT
The DNA here is from genome assembly GCA_007258455.2 of Sequoia sempervirens. Taxonomy (NCBI): domain Eukaryota; kingdom Viridiplantae; phylum Streptophyta; class Pinopsida; order Cupressales; family Cupressaceae; genus Sequoia; species Sequoia sempervirens. The sequence continues at coordinate 26,648,988 of VDFB02000013.1, forward strand.
TTTCAACATATTAAATGATGATGTAATGTATGTGATGCATTTAATATGATGTAATGATATGTCTATGCAAAGTGGTATGATGATGCATAATGTAATATGAATGTAATGTGTGAGATGATGTCATGATGTTTATGCAAGTATGTATGCAAATGAATTATTTATAATGCCTATATACCTATTGTGTATGATTATGCATTATGTAATAATGTGAAATGATTATGAAATGCTTATGAAAATGAATGTTATTGGATCATTTATGTAATAAATGCAATGTTATGCAATGTAATGGATGTGCCTATCTATAAAGATGCTTGTAATAACATTTTTATATATGATGATGGAAATGCAATGCATGTGTTTCCTATATGATATGTTTATGCAATATGCTAATGATGGTGATGATCAACTATCATAGTACCTTGTTAGTGCAGTGAGCAAGAAGAGAAGAAGTCATTTCAACAAGACACAAGATGATGCAAATGCAAATGATGATGATGATGATTACTTGCCAAGGAATTGGGATTTTCAAAGGGCCAAGTTTTCTTATGTTTGATGACACACATGGTATGATGCGTCAAGGTATAGAAAACCAGGATGGCATGGTACCTAGTGTGATGGACTTTGACTTAACAAGCAGATAGGATAATCCTTGTTCACACCTGACATACAGAAACCTTGCTAGGATGCACTTTAGAAGTTTCAAACACCTTGGACCAAAACATAGAAAGGTAAACCTATCAATGCAATAGTAAACAAGTTATCCAAACCTCCTCCATACATACCTAACAAAGCAAGTATTCGCCAAGGTTATATTACAAGAACGTCCAACAAGCATAGTACACAAAATATAATGATTGTTGCCCCATTCCTATTTCTCTAAATCCTTTGTTGGGATATCATCGAGAAGTCCTTGGAATGAGCACAAATAAGATAAGTCAAAAGATAAAGACAAAGTAAACAAACAAGTCGATGCTCTTCAATACCGCTAATGAAAAGAGGATGTGTTTTCTAAGGATGAGAACTAAAACTATTACCAAAAGATAATGCCCATTGTAGGAAGGATTCATCCTAGGACATGTTAGTGGATGGCAGCACGTCATTTCATTTATCCAAAGAATTCTAAATAATGATTGATATGGGACCAATTTGGATGATGAGTTATCGATACAAAGAGATGACCAACTTGCTTATGCACTGACTTAGACCTAAGACTTGACATTTTGAGTTTTCACTTTCAACCTGCTAGACTTGTTTCTGAATTCCTTACCAAATATTTGAGGATGACGATTGTTTATTATGAGTGATGTTATTGTGGGTGAAAGTGAGATGAGATGGATTATTTTTTTCAAATATTTGGATGTTTTTTACGTTTTGCAATGTTTTGAGGCTATTTTTTGGTATTTTTCAAGATTTTCAAATGTTTTGGGATTTTTTGAACTTTTGACCAAGAGACTAACCTAATGACCTATCCTAGGGTCTCAGGGGCTAATCAATAGATTAGGCTTGCCTATGTTATATACATAAAGACCACGTAGTTTGAAAAGATGACCTTGTTTTTGGATTTTGATGATTTTTTGATGTTTTTGGATTTTATGATATTTTGATGTTTTTGGATTTTCTGATGTTTTGATGTTTTTGGATTTTTTGATTTGAGGACCTTAAGGATATACATGAATCTGATCCAATAAGAACATGCCCCCAACATGATGCAATAGACTACTTTGATAAAGGAAAGACAAACTGACCTTGAGGATGAGCTGAGTAGTACTAGGAGGGATCATGATAGGAAAATAGGACCAAGCTATGATGTAGATGTGAGTGGATGAGTGATGGATCAAGATATGGAATGCAATGGATGATGGAAGCATGATGGATGGATGATGTAGAACAAGTTGTAGAGATCCTAGTGGATGGAACGTTCTTATTTACACAAGGTGCCTGTTTGCCAGGTTTTCACCAAGGTACTTGCCAAAGTGCAATCGAAGTGGTTTTCACTAGAGGATGATTTTTTTTTTTACTGTTTTCAATCCTTTTTCTGATTTTTTTTTTTTTAAAACTTTTTTGATGTTTTTGTTTTTACCAAGGTAACCATTTTTTCAGGACATTTTATGATTTTTTGGATTTTTGGTTCTATACCTTGAAAGATTTAGGCATAAAACTTTTTGAGGTGAGAGTTATTCATGGGCTCTTGCAGAGGTTCCCCTTCGGGTGTTGATAGCTGGTATGCCCCTGATTTGTAACTTGTTGTGATGATGAAAGGTCCCAACCAATTAGCTTCAAACTTTCCTTTTGTGCTTGGGTTTGGGACATTCTTCTGATTCTCTTTTAACACCAGTTCTCTGACTTGGAAAGACCTACTTCTGATTTTCTTATTGTAGCTCCTTTTGAGTCTATTCTAGGACTTGTAAATGATTCAAAGCATCTATCTATCGCTCATCCAGTAGCTCTAGCTCATTTAATCTTGACACTCAATACTCTTCATCTGTGTTGAGGTTCTGCAGTGATATCCTAAGTGATGGGATCTCAATCTCAATGGGGAGTACTACTTCTGATCCATAGACCAGGGAGAAAGGGGTGGCACCAGTGGGTGTACGGATGTTGGTTCAATAGGCCTAGAGGGTGGGATTAAGTTGTATATGCTAGTCACAACCTACGTCATTCACTATTTTCTTGAGGATTTTCAGAATGGTTTTATTTGTAGCTTCTGCTTGGCCATTGTCTTGGGGATAGTATGGAGTGGAGAAGCGATGTTGGATTTTGAATTTTTCACATAGGTCATGGACCTCCTGATTCTTGAATGGTGTCCCATTATCTGAGATAATAGCTTGTGGAACACCATAGCGGAAAATGAGATAGTTCAGGATGAACTTAGAAATCTGCTTCCAAGTTATGTACGTCATGGGTATGGCCTCCACCCACTTAGTAAAGTACTCTATTGTGGTTATGATAAATTTGTGACCATTAGATGAGGTGATTGTGCTTTTTCCAATGAGATCGAGTCCCCACTATGAAAAGGGCCATGATGTGACGATAGGATGAAGCTCTTGAGCTGGAGCATGGATGAGGTCCCCATGTTGTTGACATTGTAGACACCTTCTGGCATGATCATGTGCTTCTCTTTCCATTGTGGGAAAATAATACCCCATCCTCAGTAGTTTCTTGGCTATGGTCATTCCCCTTGAGTGTGAACCATAGATACCGTTATGTACTTCAGTTAGAGTGGTTAATGCCTCCTCATCATTTAGGCAGCGTAGTAGGGTTCCTTCTATGCTTTTATGATATAGGGTATCTCCTAGGATGAAAAAACTAGATACATTTTTAACAAAGGTTTGTTTTAGGTTTGAGGGTAGGTCAGTGGGTATGACTCCTATACAAAGGTATGTGTAAATGTCATGATACCAAGGATCACTAAGACCAATGATTTCACACACATATTCTAATTTTGGTACCTTGAATGTAGGTACAAGAAGCTGCTCAATCAGGAATTCATAGTTTGGAATGTTGTGGGGAATGTCGAGCAAGGATCTGATTGTTTCCATGGTGTTTGCTACTCTATTGTTGGTTCTAGGAATTTGTTCAAATGTAATTTCAATGAAGGATTCTTTGAGAGTCTCCACCAATTTCTTGTATGGAGTGAGCTTGTCATCCTTGATCTGGTATTCATTGTTCACTTGATTTATGATCAATTGGGAGTCTCCATATACTTTCAAAGCTATAATGTTCCACTACACTATTATCCTAAGACCTATGGTTAAAGCCTCATATTCTAAAATATTATTGGTGCAAGGAAATGTCAGTTTGTAGGACCTTGGTATACAATCCCCTTGTGGGGTGATGAAGAAGACACCAGCTCCTGATCCATGTTGTGTGTATGAGCCATCGAAGTATAGTTTCCAGTGGTCAGTGGTGTTGAGATTGAAAATGGATTCATCTAGAAACTTTAAGACAAGAGGGTTCTCTAAATAGATTGGTGCTTCTGCAAGTTGGTTTGTGATGACTTGACCTTTGATTGCTTTCTGGTCCACATATTAAATGTTGTATTCTAACAGTATCATCACCCATTTTTCCATTCTTCATGTGAGCATTTCCTTTGATAATAGGTACTTGAGAGGATCGATTTTGGCAATGAATTTTATTTTATGTGCCAACATGTAATGTCTAAATTTTAGTGATGCAAACACTACTGTGAGGCATGCTTTCTCGATGAATGAATAGTTTAGTTCATGTCATACCATTGTTTTACTGATGTAATATATAGCCCTTTCCATTCCATTTTCATCATGTTGAGCTAAGAGAGCTCCAAGGGCTACTGTTGTTGCTGACACGTATAGAATCAATGGTTTTCTTGGGATTGGTGGCATTAAGACTGGTGGTGTTAGTAGATATTCCTCGATTTTGTTGAATGCCTCTTCACACTTGGTATCCCAATTGTATGCTACTCCCTTGTGGAGTAGGTGAGAATATGGGTTTTGCTTGTCCACCAATTGTGCTATGAATCTTCGAATGGATTGGAGTCTTCCTTGGAGACCTCTTAATTGTTTTAATTTTTTTGGTGCTTCCATCTCGAGGATTGCTTTTATTTTTGTTGGATCTACCTCAATACCCCTCATTGACACTATATATCCTAGGATGTTTCCTAATTGTATGCCGAAGATGTACTTCTTTGGATTTAATCTAACCTTGTACTCCTCCAGTCTGTCAAAGATGGCACTTAGGGTTGCTATGTGATCCCTTCTCTTTTTGGACTTAGCTAGAATGTTATCAACATAGTCTTTGACCGTCTTATGAATCATTTCTTGGAATATCAATGTCATGGCCCTTTGATATGTTGCTCCTGCATTCTTTAAGCCAAATGGCATCATGTTCCAACAGTATGTCCCCCATGGACAAGTGAAAGTTGTTTTATGTTGGTCCTCTTTTGCTATCATGATCTAATTATATCCTGAGAATCCGTCCATTAGTGAAAACATTTCATGTCCCGCTGTCATGTCTATTATCATATCAATGTTTGGAAGTGGGAAGTCATCCTTTGGACATGCCTTGTTCAAGTCTCTGAAGTCTGTGCAGAATTTGATGTTCCCGTCATGTTTTGAAATAGGTACCAAATTTGACACCCATTCTGGATAATCTATTGGTCGGATGAATCCTACATCTAATAGCTTTTGTAGCTCCATTTTGACTAATAGGGCGATCTAAGGATGCATTTTCCAAAGCTTTTGTTTGACAGGCTTTTCTTCTGAATAAACTACTAAGTGATGAACCATGATCTCTACATCAATTCCTAGCATGTCAGCATAACTCCATGTGAGGTTTATCTATCTTTCCCTTAGGAATGCTGCTAGGAGCTCTTGCTCTTCTGATAATAGTGATTCCACATAGAATGTGATATGTGAGCTCTCCTCTGTTCCTAGGTTGACCGAATTGCATTTTTCTACCAAGACTACTGACTTTTCCTGATGAATAACTCTTGAAGGAAGATTGAATCCCCCATCCTCGGGTGTCTTAGAGAGGTTTTCACCATTGGATATGTCCTTTCCTTTTACTTTTTCTTGGTCATAGAGTGCTTAGTGTGGTTTCCACTCAAGGACTTAGATATTATTCTTAATTTCTCACTTTTGTGACTGAGGGATTCAATCATTTCCCCATAATAAGCATGTGTTTCTAACTTGATTATGAACCCTGCTTTTTGATCCCCATTTGGAATGTTATCCCATAGTCCCATGAATTATGAGAGTACCTCATCGTTTTCGAATGTATCAAGAACTAGTGGTCCTTGTTTGTCGTAGTCAATGAGTTGGGGATATACTAGGCGGATCTCATGATTTTGGTGGTTTGTTTCAAAAGATAGGGTTCTGATCATGCAAAAAGTGGTATCCTCATCATCACTACTACTACAGAAGTTGGTTATATCAAATGTAAAGTTATCTATGACTCTAGCTGTAGACACTAGTAACTGTAGTTCTGCTGGGGTTGGCTGAGGAGGATTGTTAACTATTCTAACTAGAGGACTTCGACCACATATGGTTATACTCAGAGGGGTACATCGAAGGCCAAGATTTTTTATCGGTCATGTCTTTGGCATGATAGGTATTATAAGCCCATTGTCATTTTTTCCAAGTCTTTGATTTCTGGCATAGCCCATTGTGACCATCATTTGTAGACCCTTGCTTATGTCATCCATTGGTAAATCCAGTACTGTTCTTTCATCTTAATAGAGCATATGAGATGGATTTGCCTCAATGACCTCTTCGCCAAGATCTTCCCAACTTGTGAATTTGGGAGTCTTTGGGAGATGTTTGGGATGTGGAGGCTTTGTTTATTTATGGGCGTCCCCATGATCTAGGAGATTTTGGTAACTCTCCTACCACAAAAGCATTATTAGGGAGCTTGTAGTTTCCACAGCCATTATCTTGGATGATGAGCTTTATGTTAGAGATGGTCAGAATGGTGGGAGTGGTGGGTGTCTCTATCGCAGAAGTGGATGCGAGAGTGGTAGGATTGATGTATGGTGTGGATGCTCCCTCATCATTTTTTGGTACTTGAGAGATTTTGTAATACTTTGATTCAAGGTTTTTGCACTATGAGAAAGGTTTGGGATCTCCATGGATGGTAACCTCTTGTCCCTCATGTGTGAATTTCACACATTGGTGGAAATTTGATGCTACTGCTTTCATCGCATGAATCCATGGGCGTCCTGGGAGGATTTTATATGGCAAGTTGAGGTCCAAGACCTGGCAAGTGGTTTCCATGATGGCAGACCCTACTTGAATAGGGAGTTTGATCTTGCCTTGAGACATTATTTCTTGATTGTCATATGCTCTTATTGTGATACCCTTCCCTTTGTCAATTGAATCCTCTGATATTTTCAATTGCTTGATGAGACTGAGAGAACATATATTCAAGCCTGCACCTCCATCCACCAAGACCCTTTTAACTTTTCTCTTATGTACTATGGCTTCGAAGTGAAGTGCACGGTTGTGTGATGGTTGAGCGGGGAAATCCTGGTCAGATAATGTAAGTATATTAGGTGTAATGATATTTCTAACCATAGCTTGGAATTGCTCTACATCAAGATTTGTGGGGACAATGGATGAGGCCAATGCTTCTTCAAAGATTTTCCCATGGGAAGATGAGATTTTTAGCAACTCCATGATGGAGATTTCCACTGGCATTCTCTTGAGTTGATCTAGGACATTATAGCCATTAGGAACAGATCTAGATGTAGGGACTTTACTTGGCTAAGATGATCCTACAATGGTAACTTTGCCAGCTCTTGTGGTGACTCTACAATCAACATGGGTGCCTTTGATGGTGATGACCATGAAATTTTCATCTAGGGAGGCGACGACTATTTCATACACATGATTTACATTTGAATGGGTGTGTTTACCTTTATCATTGTTATTTCCTTTGTTGCCATGATTAGGCATTGGATTCGTGTATATCATAAGATCTTGATTTCCTATAAGTTGTTCCACATTTATAATTATTTTATCGATGAGATCTTGAACTATGTTCTTTAATCTCATGCAATTGTTTATGGTATGGCCTTTGATTTTATGGAATTCAAGAGTTGATTCTCATTACACTAAGGAGGTTTCACATTCAGTTCTTGGTAATTCTCAAAGGTAGAAGCCTTGATGAGTTTTTCATCTATCAGCTTTTCCATTATGTCTTCAAGTGGTTCCCCCAAAGTGGTGTACTTTCACTCGGGATAAATCTTGTTTCTTTGGGGTGGTGCCCTTTGATCATTGAGATTGTTGATTGTTGGATTGTTGTTCAGTTGTTGTATTGCGTGATGATTGTTTTGGTGTTGGATTTGGATTTGTGGTGCAGGTGTATTTTGGAGAGGGGCACTAATGACCACCTTGGAATCGATGAAACCACCATTAGTAATGTTTTTGTTCCTTGCCCACGTGCGAGGTTTATCGTTGTAATTGGAGGGTGGGCAGTTGTTTTGTTTTTTAGGGTATGAAGTTGATCCCACAGATTGAGTCATAAGGGCTCTTTCGATGCTAAGCATCTTGGGGATCAACTGATCATATGTGGTGATGCCCTAAACCTTGAGATGAAATTCCAAGAGGCCTTCAACGTTGGCTATGATGGTGCAAACTTGTTTTACTTTTGGCATGGTCCACTTGCTCCAATTGGCCATGGATCATCATTGTAGGAATGAAGCAAATGATTCACCCTTTCCTTGTTTCAGAGCTGAGAGTTCTTCTAGACTAACATCCATTGCAATATTGCATGCATAATTTTTTATGAATGCGTCTATAATTTCTTGGAATGTCCTAATTCCTAAAGGTAAGCAAAAGAACCATTCCATAGTGTGGCCTACCAAACTCCTAGGGAATAGCTGCATCAAATAAGTATCATCATATGCGACTTCCATGCAATGAACCTGGAATTCCTTGATGTGATCTTCAGGGTTTCCCGTCCCATGATATTTGTCAAATTTGGTGATGTAAAATCCCTTGGGGAATGGTTTCATCACTAGGATCCTATCAAATGGATACAGACACAAGTTGCTTGGTGTTTTCATTGTTCACCCTAATTGAAGATCAAGCACTTGTTGCGAGAGCAACCTGATTTGTATCGATACATCATTTTGCAGATCAGGGGGTGGGATGAAGGTGTTTTGGGGTTTTTCAATTATGGGTTGGATGGATGGGTTGTTCAGTGTGTTTTTTGATGGTATTTGTATGTTCTATCGAGCTAGGTAGGCTTCCACCTGTTGCTGTATGAACAACGCTTATTGTTGATCTTGTTGTTGTTGCACTAAGATTTGTACTTGTTGTTGCACTTTTTGTTGCACTTGTTGTTGTTCCAACAATGCTTGTTTTTGTTCTAACAATGCTTGTTGTTGGGATTCCAATTGGGTTGCTTCTTGCTACTCTTGATATTGCCTTATTGCTTGTTGATATGCTTGCAATTATGTTGCTTGTCTTTGTGCAAGAGGTTGTTCTTGTGCTTGCACATGTTGTGCTTGATATTGGGCATTTACTTGAGCTTGAGCTTGTGCTTGTGCTGCTTGTGCTTGTGCTTGTGCTTGTGCCACTTGTTGTTGTAATAGATTTTGTTCTTGAGCAGCCTTTTGTGCTTGAAATGCAACTTGGGCTACTTGGGCAGCTTGCACAACTTGAGTAGCTTCTTGTTGTTGTTTTTGCAATAATGCTTGGGCTTTTTGTGCTTGTAATGCGGGTTGGAATGCTTGGGTAGCTTGCACAACTTGAGCAACTTGTTGAGCAGATAGTTGCATGACTTTTTGTCTTTGCACTTGTTGGAATCCCCTTTGAAAAGTAGCTTGCAATGCCATGTTGTATTGGCTTGATGTGGTGGAAGTTGGTGGTGGTGGATTTGGAATGGCATTTGATGATGTCGTGTTGGTGTTTTGAGTGATGGATGGTGGTGTTGATGTGGTTGGTCCTTGGGAGACCATGCTTTGTGATGTTAGGGGGTGTTTGATGATGTTGTTGCAATGTCGACAAAAGGTTTTGAGCATTTGGCATAATTATTTGATTGATATTTGGGATGTTGGTTTGATTTATACTTGGTAGAGGGGGAAGCCCTAAACCAAGGAGTGATGTGGATGATGATGGCCATGGTGGAAGAGGTGGAAATGTGAGGGGTACAAGTTCTTACAAAAATGTTGTGGTGTCAAAGATGCCCCATGGTCCAAACATGTCTCCTTCCTCTTGCGAATTTGTGAGGAGAGAAGTTTGAGGTGTTGCGTGGAAAAATGTTGATGATGGATCATGATGGAAAGTGAGTGGAACATTCTTATGTAATGGATTTTCAAGTATGTTTTGTTCCAAGATGGTATTTTCATCCAAGTTTTTATTATTAACAAGGGGGTGTGTTTGAATAGCATTGAGAAATGCATTTCCCTTATTAACATTAGGTTGGGTTGGAGCAAAAGATGTCTCCACTATGGTACTCATGTCAAAATCTGAAGGCAGTTTTGCCCCTTGCTTTGCTAGTTCAAGCATGTATAGCGAAGGGTTAAGCCTCATCATGGTATTGATGATCTTATGGTTTTCTAGATTTTGAAGCATTTCAATTATTTCTTCATGTGACATCCCAAAGGTAAGATCTTCTCCTTGGGCTTATTCTTGTGGATTTTGGGATGATGATATAGCCAACGGATTGCTTGATTCGAAGGGATTCATTTCAACATTTGTTTGGATAAGATCACTTGAAGAGGGTGTTTCTTTGTTGGCTTCCATGCTCTTCTTGTATTGAGATCTAGTTTGAACAATAAAACGAGGATCAATTTTCAAGAATAGGAGAGATGAATCTCTTGGTTCCTTGGATTGATCTTTACTTTATGCCCAAAGTAGAAAATTTTAGGATTTCTTGAGGATCGAAAGGTGATATGATGATGATGCAAAGGATGGATGATATGAATATTTTGGCTTTTGATAAATCTTGAAGGAGATACTAGGCTTTTAGGACTTTCAGATATGTTTCGGATTTTGATTTTGATTTGATTTGGGATTTAGGATTTGTCCTTATTTTGATTTTGATTGATTTTAATTTTGAATGAAATAGACCCTAAGATGTTGGATGATTATCTAAGGGATAGATTTGTTCAACAGATGATAATTTGAATATGTGCGGGGAGAAGGATGCATCTACCCACACCTATTCAAACAAGATGATTTTGATAACTTTGACTAAGCATATGAAAAAGGATGCATCTACACATACCTAGAAAAAGGTGATTTTGATAAATTTTTCAAGGATTTAGTCTCAATTATTTTGATGATTTTGATTTTTCCAAAAAGCCTAGCATTAAGGATGATTTCAATATTTTACAAAAGGTGATGGTGAGATGATTTTTTGTTTTGATGTTTGAAGGATGGATGAAAAAGATTTTGATTTGCTTTGATCCTAAGATGAACCTTAAAAAGACACTTTGTTTTCCTAGACCTAGGTATTGAAGAGCATACAATGCTTCTATAGACCTTTGTAACCAAAAAGTGATTCCATTTGAACATACATTTTCTGATTTTGAACCAATGATTTTTGTTTTGGGATTTGGACTTTTTGAAAATTGTGAGGCTTCAACACACATGAAAGTTCATTTTTCTTAGCTTTGCATAATGGCTTTATTTTACCAAAAACACTTTCTTTGATTAATTTTTCAAACTAAGATGTCCAATATCTAAATTTCTTCAAACCCCACAAGATATGTTATGTGGAAATTTGATGAACTTAAGGCAAGGGTTTACCTATTTTTTACTTTAGTAGACAAATCAAGATGTAATCCAATGTTTAGAAACCTCTAAGGATGTAAATCCCAAGGGCAAGCAATAAAATTTGGATTGAGTCAATTGCATTTGTCTCCAAAAAGGGTTTGAAATTTGGATGATGATGTTAAGTGTTTGTTTTCAGGATGTTTTTGATCAAGCAATGCATTTTGTAACCCAAGAATAAGTACAACCCTATGGATGTGTAAGACAATATTTGTTGGATTCCCACTTGGCCAAGTCTAGCTACGCTTATCTTTAGCGAATGGTTAGATGATTGACCCCACTGGCTCCCCTCCACAGCTCATTAACATCAATCGGGGCAGCCAAGTATCAACACCCATGAAACTCCCATGGCATGCTTTCCATTTTTACTAAAAGACCATAAAAGTGTGGGGTGGCTTCAGAACAACCATTCTTGCACCAACAAATAGATTAAAGGATTTTCACAAATTTTAGAACATGGGTTTTAATAAGGACTTTCCATTCGTGGAGATTGACCCATATGGAAAGAGTCCCCTTTCGGATCCATCTTGTCAGAATCAACTACGTGATATTGGCATTTACTCCAATACCCACATTTATATCCTAGTTGGAAATAATCTTAGCTTTAGAGTGTTACCAGTTGAGTCATTCCCTTGGGTGAGTACTTTTTCCCCAAGGTAGGCCCTCTAGGATAAACAAAAGTGAGTGAAAACAATATTCGTAACTCGATCAATCTTTGTTGGCAACAAAGAGAGAGAATATACGTAACAATGCCCCCACTCATACTCACACAAGATTTTGTTCAATTTTAAAACCCAAAGATGAAGTGTGGAGGTGATTGTTGTGTCTCACCCTAAAGTCATGAAAAATGCCTTTTGACTCTCAAGATCGCTATAAAGTGCGAGAGAAGGGCATACGTCCTTTTTCAATGAAGTTAGTTTAAGTAAGCTCTCACAAAACAAAATAGCACATGTTAATTTTAGATCCCACAAAAGCAATAATGAATTCATTTTAGAGCACCAAAAGACAAATGATAGACATTTTGTTCAATTTTTTAACTAAATAAACAAACTCTAGTACGTTGTGATCATAATGTTCATTTTAGCCTTTCCAAGAAAATTTTGAAAAGGTTCTTTTTAAACACAAATGAAATTAGTGTCCTAAGAAAGAAGTGATAACAATTTCTTAAAAGTGTTAAGCAAACACTAAAGTGTTTAAAAAAACTTTGATCTTGCAAAATATCCTCCTCATGCTTCTCCTTTCTTCATTTTCAATTCTAACCTACAAGAGAGAAAACCAGTCAGATTCTGGAAATTAAATACAAAGATTAAAAGGCAGAAAATAGAAGACAAATTAATCATTAATCAAAAAGCACATGCTAAAATTTAATTTCCACTTTTTACTCCCTGCCAATGGCGCAACCCATGACTGCGTCAGAGTTTGATTTCTCAGTGGTGCTCTCACAGCACCACTTACTAGTTAGTGTCACTCTATGTCGGGATAGTGAGCTCAACTGTGTCGCAATTTTGCCCAGCATTGCAGTTTGGTTTCTTTTTTAAATTCCTGTGAGTCAAACAGTCAAGCGACATAGTTTAGAATTCAATTTTTTTGGGCGGGAAGAGTCCAGTGTCGCACTTTGAGTTTCCCGCAATGCTATTAGCGACACTGAAGAGTTAGCAGTGCCAAAACAATGACGTTGATCTCTCAGCATTGGAATTTTCTGTGTATAAGCAAAAACACTAAAATTTTAGGAAAAAGTGATTGAAGATGAGATGCAGCCCTCCTTCTAGCACCAAATGTGTGAACCCCAATCCTAATACCTACAAAACATAATGAATAAACACATTAAGTTAGATATTCCAAGCATGGACAAGGATTCCCCATGAAATCCATTTACAAACTTCAAATTAGGAAAGAAAATAATGAAGAACACCATAAAACAAGAAAATATAGATTCAATCCTAATTAGAATAGCAAACACATGATCCCATGGGGGAATTGGTGCCAATTTGATGTGAAAATTGGCTCTTTCCCAATTCCTAAGATGCAAGCTTGATATGTTGATGATGATTGATCCACTTTGTTGGTGAAGGATGAGAGCTCCAAGCCAAAATCTGCAAAAACCTAACTAAGAACTCAATGGTGATGGATGAAAAATGGCTAAATATTTTAGCATAATAACTTTGCATAATTGGTGGACGATCAAATGAGGAGATGAGATCTTTATTTATAGAATGCTAGTATGGATGAATGTCCAAATTTGAGCAATGTGGGAGTAACATTCATCCAATGGCATGATGCCACTTGTCAATCTATGAGTGAATAGAGGATGTGCAAGATTTGGGGATTGTGCCAATAAATGCATATTTTTGAATTTCAAATTTGTTGAAATGACTTGTAAGAGGGAAGGGAAAATGCAATAAATGCCACTTGGCTCAAGGAAAATGACATGTAAGATGAAGTTATTGCCTTGTTGGATGTACATGTTGACTTGGAATTTTTGAATTCAAATTTTGAGAATATTCCAAAAGATGCCTTATGAGGAAACTAGAGATTTAATAAATGAATTAAATCTATTTTCATGTGCAACTTGCAAAATCTAGAGGATGGGATATGATTTATAATTAAATTAATCAATGGTTAATTAATTTAATGAGAGATTAGATGATGTGACCTATTTGACTCAAATTTATGGATTTATTTAAATCAAATAAGAGAGGAATATGATAAGAGATTAATTAAATAAAGATTTTTTATTTATTTAATTAAAAGAGATGGTGTTAGATTAAATCAAATAAGGTTTTAATTTATTTAATTTAATGGATAGACTTTAGAGATTTAATCAAATAAAATCAATTATTTAATTAAATAGAGATAATTAGATCAGATGGATTGATTTAATTAACAAAAGAGAGTGACTTAATTAGATAAAATGATTTATTTAATTAAGAGAGGAATATTGATGAATTTAATCAGATAAGGAGATTTGATTAAATGGTTAGACTGAGGGATGATTCAAGACAAAACGATGTTAGTTGTTGGGATCAGATGTATAATGTCAATTGGTATATTTTACATGTCTACAAGTGTTTTGGATTTTGATGAGGTTAAGGTAAAAAATACCTAGATCTCGATGTCGATGTCACATTGCTAGATATAAGACATGGATTCAGAGTTATTTGAAACTAGAGTACAATAACCTACCCCTGGTGTCTAGCAATGCGTCATAGTTCAATGGACAAACCAAGATAGGTAATGTATACACAAAGATTTTCAACAGAGTTTTATCATGCTAGATATGGGCTATGGGACTTCATGAGATAAAATGGTAAAGAGTCTGTCAAAAAATTTTCAAGAGTGGAGTTGAAGTATATGTCGAATCTTTGTCAATATAAAGATAAATGGGAATATCAAGATAAATTTGGATTGGATGGGTGGAGAGAACATTGGATTTATTATGACAAGGATGAGATGCTTTTTTTCTGAGAAGGATCATATAGATGCTTGATTATACTCATGATTTTTTTTCTATGTCTCATCATTGTACTTTCCCAAAGCACCACCGTAGTGGTTTTCACTAGAGGACAATTTTTTTATTTTACTATTTTCTTGATTTTTTTATTTTTTTTTATTTTTTTGAAATTCTTACCCTCATGTTGAACCACCTGGTGGTACTGATCTAGAGGCCAATGTCATAATGAGCCAATGATATCCTACTTGAAGAATTTTCTTTGCTAGGATACGAGCACTTGAATGCAACTTTTGAGAACTCCAATCTTCCTTTCTGGTACCAAAATTAACCTTATCTATGTGTGTGCATCACAATATGGTACATTCAAAATCCTTACAATGAAGAGTAGTAGCCAACACATTATAAATGCGAGAATTGGATATCATGAATGGAGTGTGTGGTGTTAGGCATAAAGGGGTATGAGATGGATTGGTAGATGGTTTGGAACCTTTGATTCTCCAAAATTGTGAATATCAGTGATGATGGGTGGGAAAGGAGGTTTTTGTGGAACTAGGACCAACAACTGGATATACTTCGTTCCTTGCTTGAGAATCTTGCTTTTGTATTTGAGGATTCTTTTGAAAGATACCATTCCATTTTTTATTTTTCACCATAGTTTCTTTGACTGATGGAGTATTATTGGGATGATTTTCTTTATTTTTCTTTGGTACCCATTTGTACTTTTTTTGTCCTTTATGCTTTATTGCTTCATTTTATTTGATGATCTTCTCCTAGCTTTGATAAGAATTTTTCCTTTTACATTGGTCCCAATTTGAGTATGAGATGATCGGTCATGATATGAGTAGTTGTAGTGTTGATAGTACCTTTATCATAAGGATCCTTTGTGCCCCATATTTTTGATGTTTTTTGTAGACAAGATTGCCCTGGATTTGTGAAGGTATTGACAATACCTAATTCTCTACCCTGATAATGTATCCTCTGATCCATAGCCATTGAATAAGACATATCATGAACACATCATATTGTTATGGGTTCTTGTTGTTCCAGAATATGAATTGTTTTATCTAAGTCTATAACATCATTATCTATTGATACTACTTCAAAAGATGTTGGTGTTGATTCAAAAGATGTCAATAATGCACAATTACTGTAAGAATCAAGAATCTCGATTGTTTCTTGCTCTTGAATGGGAATATCAAGAGTGCAGGATTCTTATTTTGGATGAAGAACATCTATATGTCCATTAGGAAGAAACATCTTAGGGGTGATATCAAGGAAATATTTGAAGTTTAAAATGGTTTGGAAGATGTCCCTCAGCTCTTGGTGAAACTTTGGGGATATGGGTTCTTGATCTTGACTCGATTTGAAGTAACTTTTCTTATCCTCAAGAGCCTCCTCTTCACATGATCCTTGGGTAGATGATATATCATCAATAAAAAAATCTTCATAATAGTTTGTGGGTATGGGTGTAACAAGTGATCTGATTTAGGATCTAGAATAATTGCATTTGAATGCTTAGTGATTACAACACTTAATAAAAACTCATAATTAAATGTACATTATTGAAATTATGCTTAAAATCAAAGTGATAAACCATAATGAGAGAGAAGAGAGAAAGTGAAAACTGAGGTTTGATAATGGAGTTCACCAAAAACAATGGCTACGTCTTCTGGTCCTTCTCCAAAGAGTAGACCGATCCAATTATTCCTCTAGAAACTCAGTTACAATCTTCGGCATAGCCTCCCCTTGGATTACAAAGAAATTTGAAAATGCACTTCCAAAGTGCATGGGAACAAGCTTCTCCAAAAAGCACGAAGTTATAATAAGATTTCTCCAAGGAAGAAAAACTCTAACTCTCCACTTACAAAAATCACCTCCAAATTCCTTACAAAATAATTAGCTAAAACACCCTTCCAAACTCTCACCCATTTACCCCTTTTTATACATCAATTTTACCCAATTTGGTGTAAAACAACTTGATTTACAATCTCCCCAAATTTACATGTAAATCCAAAATAAATCCCCCCATTACACAATAAAATATATTCAAGATAAATAACGAAGGGCCCTTATAATTTTGGGCTTACTAAGGAAAATAATAATCCCCCTATAATTTTGTTTGATAACTCTTGCGAGATTACGTATATATTTTTAAGGAGATATTTTAAATTTTATCACCTTGAAAATAATCCCATTCCTATCTTATAGGATTTTATTCCTTTTGAATAGGGGTAATAATAAAAAAGGGTTTAAAATCCCTTAAAATAGGGATTCCTTGAAAATAGGCTTTTAAAAATAACATAGAAAGTTTTAAAACAAAACTCATGGCTTTAATATGGGGTGGCTTTAATAGGGGCTTTAAGATAGGTGGGGATCCTTTAATATAGGAGGGCCCACATTTTTTAAAAGAATGTGGCATTTTTTTTTTAATTTTTAATTATATATATATATATTATTATTATATTTTTTTATAAAAAATATATACCATCTTTTGCCAATAATGTCCTACCACGTGGAGGGGTGAGATGATGCCATATCAAAATTTTCATTCGCCGTTCAAAGACTTCAAAGTGATGTGTCTGCTAACTGGACTGATGATGTGGTGTTGACTAGACTACCACGTGTCCACACATGATTGGCCGAATTTGACTGCTCGTAACTTGGGAAAACAAAATCCAATTTTGATGAAATGAACATTGTTGAAAAGCTTGTGACAAGCTCTTTGCATTGACGCTAGTCTTGACCACTTTTGACAACTTTGTTTTTTGACCTTTTTTTGAACTAGGTCTTTGAGTTACCTGAAGGTTTGACCGAGTGTATCTTGAGCATCGTAGCTTTGATTGACTCCATTTAAGTTGCATTAGAGTCAAAATTCCAAATAATTTCTGATGAACATGTTTTCTAGAGAAAAATGAGGAACTTCAAAATTTGACAAAAATCCTTCGGATTAGGCCTCCCCACTGGAGAGCTTTTGGACCTCCAAAAGTGGCATTTATTCAAACATCAAGTGAGCAATTTTCCTCCCCACTTGTCCTATATCATTTTTATCATCTGTATATCTGTAAGCCTAGCTCACAATCACAATGAAGACTATAACAACATTGTTGAACATAAACATCATTCTATGACTTCCATAAGCATCTACATCAACTGTTGTAGCCACTAACTAGCAAACATTGACTAGCATCAAGCTGAACAATAATGCAGATATGAAAGAGAATAAATCAACAACATATCGATCTTTCACAATAGAAGCATTTTTACCCAAGGGACCATCAATGCTTTCATTCACCATTCTCTCATGTTGTATTGTTGGTGCATCCTGTGACCTTTGACCCTGATTAGCTACTTCAAGTTCATGTCTAGAACCACCCAAACTGATAGACATAAGAGTCAAATATTTACTTGCAATAATTAACCTCTTTAATTTCCCCATGTTTGCAAAAGAACGATCAATCTTAATCATGTGAGAATGTAAAATATACTGTATTCCATCTTTAAAAAAATGATAATGATTATTTTCCATGTAGAAAATAGCTTTTTGATCATATAAATAAGGGCTACCTAGCACTATCCCACAGATATCTAGTGGAACCACATCAAATTGTACGTCATCCACAAACTTACTAGTGATTGTGAATCTCGAAGTGCATTGTCTTGTGACTTGCAATTTATCATTCTCGCAAATCCAACCTAGTGGATAAGGTTTCTTATGTAGTGTAGTTTTCAATCCCAAGTTTCTTACAATATCTTCAGAAATTAAGTTAACTTGAGAACCACTATCTATGATTGCATCAATTTTAATGCTCTTAGCAACAACCCTTAAATGAAACAGCTTGTTCCTTTTCTTATCTTCAAAGACATCTTTGACTTTAGAAGTGGAATTATAAATATCAAAGGAAACATTGGAAATAGGAGCTTTACCTTTCAAATCCATAGTTGTTATCTCAGTTTCACCATCAGAATCAGAACCAAGTTCCATAACAACATTTGTGGCTTTCTCCTTACCTTTCTGTTTCTGATTCTATTTTTGAGCCCGCTTAGGCTTCAATTCGAGATGCAACTTCCAATAGTGATCTTCATCATGATCCTTCCTATCACAATGAGAGTAAGAGAGTTGGACATCCTTCTTAATTGTAGTAGTCTTCTTTCCTTTTCCTATCTTTGCAACCTTAGATGATTTCTTTATAGAGTTATCATTATCAAACTTATCAATAAAAGAACCCTTTCCTCTTAACTCTAAATGTGTAGCTTGGAAACAAACTTCATCCAAATTACTAGGGTTCAAGACCAAAATAGAATGCCTGAGATAGGGATGAAGACCTCCTATGTACTTCAACAATGTGTCCTAGTTGTACAAAGGAACATTTAATGCAATAGCCCTCTTACAGAACTCGTGGGTGTAATCTTGGATAGTTTGACCTTTCCCTTGTTTAAACATTTGTCAATTCATCATTAATTGTTGCATGTGACCTAAGGGATATAATTTATTTTTAAGAGCATTAACAAATTTTTTCCAAGTTAAATTGACTCTACCATGCTGTGAAATTTTTTCTCTAGTCCTACTCTCCCACTAGGTAAGAGTTGTGCCTCCCAACCGAAGAGTAGCTAACTGGATCCTAGAAGCATCATCAAAGAGGATTTGTACTCTACAATAAACTTCTACTTGTTGAATCCAATCATCTTGTTTTCCAACATCTAATTCACCACAATACTTAGGTAGTTCAAATTTAACATCCAATTTAATCTTAGGCTTATTTACACCCTTAAAAGGATTAGCAGAAAGAGAATGTGTAGAAGAAGAAGGAGAAGAAGGGGGAGAAGAAGGAGTAGATGGAGGAGATTTTGGGGGTTCATCACCACCTCTAGGTTGCTTCTTCTTTCCTTTACGATCTCCATGATCTTCTTGATTCAATGCATTATCTTCTTCAAGTTTCATGTGTTCTTCCCTTTCTTTGAGAAGCATCTCCAACACAGCTCTTATTTTCCATAAGGCTCTTTGAAACTCTTGCTCACTGAGTTCTTGGGGTACCTCCATTCCAGACACAAAAAAATTCAAAAAAGTTCTTAGTTTCCTGATCTTAGGATTATATTCCTCAAGCTTGACTTCACCCTTTTGAATCCTAGATCTTGTTAGCATTCACAAAAAATATGCAATACTAGTCACCAAATGCTCTGATACCAAAACTTGATCTAATTTAGAATCTAGACTAATTACATTTAAATGCTTAGTGATTACAACACTTAATAAAAACTCATAATTAAATGTACATTATTGAAATTATGCTTAAAATCAAGGTGATAAACCAAAATGAGAGAGAAGAGAGAAAGTGCAAATAGAGGTTTGATAATGGAGTTCACCAAAAAAAATGGCTACATCTTTGAGTCCCTCTCCAAAGAGTAGACCGATCCAATTATTCCTCTATAAACTCAGTTACAATCTTCGGCATAGCCTCCCCTTGGATTACAATGAAATCCGAAAATGCACTTCCAAAGTGCATGGGAACAAGCTTCTCCAAAAAGCATGAAGTTACAATAAGATTTCTCCAAGGAAGAAAAATTCTAACTCTCCACTTACAAAAATCACCTCCAAAATTCCTTACAAAATAATTAGCTAAAACACCCTTCCAAACTCTCACCCATTTACCCCTTTTTATACATCAATTTTACCCAATTTGGTGTAAAACAACTTGATTTACAATCTCCCCAAATTTACATGTAAATCCAAAATGAATTCCCCCCGTTACATAATAAAATTTCTTCAAGATAAATAACGAAGGACCCTTATAATTTTGGGCTTACCAAGGAAAGTAATAATCCCCCTATAATTTTGTTTCATAACTCTTACGGGATTCCGTATATATTTGTAAGGAGAACTTTTAAATTTTATCCCCTTGAAAATAATCCCATTGCTATCTTAAAAGAGTTTATTCCTTTTGAATAGGGGTGATAATAAAAAAGGGTTTAAAATCCCTTAAAACAGGGATTCCTTGAAAATAGGCTTTTAAAAATAACATAGAAAGTTTTAAAACAAAACTCATGGCTTTAATATGGGGTGGCTTTAATATGGGCTTTAAGATAGGTGGAGATCCTTTAATATAGAAGGGCCCACATTTTTTAAAAGAATGTGGCAGTTTTTTTTTAATTTTTTATTTGATATATATATATATATAATACAATTTTGTATAAAAATAATATGCCACCTTTTGCCAATAGTGGCCTGCCACGTGGAGGGGTGAGATGATGCCATATCAAAATTTTCATTTTCCAGTCAAAGAATTCAAAGTGATGTGTCTACTAACTGGACTGATGATGTGGCATTGACTAGATTGCCATGTGTCCACACATGATTTTTCAACTTTGACTGCTCGTAACTCAGGCAAACAAACTCCAATTTTGATGAAAAGAATGTTGTTTGAAAGCTTGCAACGAGCTCTTCACATTGACACTAATCTTGACCACTTTTGAAAACTTTGATTTTTCAATTTTTTTCTAACCTAGGTCTTTGAGTTGCCTGAAGGTTTGACCGAGTGTATCTCGAGCACCATAGCTCCAATTGACTCCATTTGAGTTGCGTTGGAGTCAGAATTCCAAATACTTTCTAATGAAGATGTTTTCTAGAGAAAAATGAGGAACTTCAAAATTTGACAAAAATCCTCCAAATCAACAAGGGATATTTCAAGCTCATTTCGAACTTCTTCAACATGCCCAATCATGAATTCATATGTGGGAGAGATATCATAATCTAATACATACTTGATGCCATTATAGTATGAAATATTGCTAGACACTATTGATTGGTTTGGACATTGTTTTAAAATAGTATCTTGATATGTGTCTGATTCCTCATGTTGTGATGAATGAATACCATAAATGTGTCCCACCATGGTATCATGAGTATGATTTACATTTTTTGAGGTTGATTTCTTTCCCGAATCTTTTTCTTTTGTATGATTAGGCATAGGGTTTGTGTAAATTTTAATATTTTCATTCCTTGATTTTTTATCAGTATTAGTTTCTTCTTGTTTAATAATATTTTCTATTAGATGTTTGAGTCAAACAATTTTGTGTGTTATGACCTTTGTAACAGTGAAATTCACAAAAATGATCTTCTCTATAGCTAGGAGGTTTGACTTGTGGCACTTGATAATTTGAGAAATTGGTGAGTGTGATAAGGTTAGACTGTATCAACATCTTCAAGACATCCTCCATAGGTTCCTGTAAGGGAGTGAATTGTCGCTTAGGAGTACTATTTGTTCTTTGTGGTCTATGTTTAGTGTTTGTAGCATTGATTATTGGTTGATTGTTTGGTGGTTGTGTGCATGGTTGTTGTGTGTTCATGGGTTGGGTTTTTGTTTGCCTAGGAGCAGTTAAGACCACCTTTGCATCAACAACACCATCACTAGTAACAGTTTTGTTCTTGGCCCAAAAAGTGGTGCTTATCATTAGAACTAGTGGATGGGTGGTTGTCTTTATACAGTTGTGTGGTTCCCTATGAGATTAGGGCTCTCTTAATGCTGAGGGCCCTAGGGACAAGATCATCATAAGTGATGATACAATGCATCTTCAAGTGGAAGGATAGATCCCCATCAACATTACCAATGATAATTCCTACTTGATGTTCTTTAGGAATGGGCCGCTTGCTCTAACTAGCTCTTCGCCTCCAAATTTGTAAATTGGCAAAGCATTCTCCTTTGTTTTGTTTGAGTGTGTATAAATCTTCTAAGCTTATATCCATGGCAATATTGAAGGAGAAGTGATCTATGAATCTATCAATGATTTCTTGGAAGTTTTTGATGCCTGGAGGTAACTGTGAAAACCAATTGATGGTTGGGCTTGTCAAATTTCATGGAAAGAGTCGCATCAAGTAAGAATCATTGTAGGAAACCTACATACACATAACATTGAATTATTTTATGTGATCCACATGATTTCCCCTCCCTTTGTATTTATCAAATTTAAGGACCTAAAAAATAGGAGGGAAAGGTACCATTGTGATGTTTCTATTGAATGGGTATGGACACAAGTTTTGTTGTGTATGGGGATTCTTTATTTTTCCCATTTGAATATCTTGCATTTTTTTTGTTAGTGCCTTGAGTTGTGATGCCATGTCATCTTGTGGGTTTTATGGAAGAGCATATGTTGAGTATTGGGAGATGGTGGATGAATTTTAAGTGATATTTTGATGTGATGGGGTGTTGTATGGTGTGTAGGGTGGTGTTTGATATTGTGAAGGTGATGGTGGTAGAGGTGCATATGCTCCTAATATATTTGGATTGACAATGTTTTGTTGGGGATTATAGTATAAACCCTGTTGTTGTTATTGTGCAAGCATTTGTTGTTGTTGGGTCTATTGTTGTGCTAGTAAGGCTTGTTATTGTGCTTGTTATTGTTGTTGTGCGACCAATGCTTGTTGTTGGGCTTGTTGTTTTTGTTGTGCTTGATGTTGCTGCAATGCTTGAGCTTGATCTTGTTGTGCTTACAACACTTGTTGATAAGCTTGTTGCACTTACAATGCTTGTTGTTGGGCTTTTTGTTATTATAACATTTGATCTTGAGCTTGTTGGTAAGCCTATTGTGCTTGTTGCAAAGATAAAGTGTGATCTTGTTTCTCTTGTAATGTGAAATCATTTTGATGTTGGGACGGATTTTGGGTGATCATGGGTGATGGATTTATTTGAGGTGTTTGTGGTTTGTTTTAGTTTAGTATTCACTATAAGATGGTCGATTGGGATGGAGGAATGTAAGGTTGGGGCCTCGTTTTATTTTTCATGTTTAGGGGGACCCATGGTAAAGATGAGGATGGTTCCATTTGGTACTATGATTTCAATGTCACATTTTGTCCTTGGATGAATAGATTTGAAGGATTCCCTTGACCGATGTGTTGAGGGTTCCCTTGTTGTGTTTGATGTGGGACCAAGGTATTACCTTGGTTGATGGAGTTCGTGATCAAGGTGTTGTTTGGATTTTGGTTGATTATGGATGGGTTTGGTGTGTTTTGTGGATTAGATTGAGTATATTGGGTGACCACTTGTCTCGATGTGTCAATGGGATTATTGGAGCCACTTGTTAAGGGTTGACCTTTCATACCTTGCGTGAGGGTGTTAACTTTACCTTGTTGTCCCACTCGAGGCACTTGGTTCACACTACTTTATGCAATGTTTGACATATTTTGGGTACTCTTGGTGATGGATGAAGATGGTTGCACTCAAAATGTTAAGGTCATCCTAGTATCATGAAATGTAAGTAGTTTTTATGGATGTAGAGGGTGTTCTAGAATGGTGGTGGAATTTTGAGGTGGGGCACCAAATGTTGGTGTCCAAGTGGTTTTTTGGGGGAGATTGGTGTTTTGAGTACCCAAAAGTGTGTTTCCTTCCAAAGGGAGAGTGTGACCAAAATCGATGTCAATCCTAGTTGCAAGACTAGGCGTTAATAATTGACTTGGCGCCAAGGATGGAATTGGTTGATTTGTGGATTGGGGTAATCCTTGTGTCAAGTTTTGTGTGAGAAAATTTGGAGCCACATTTTCCAAGGTTTGATGAGTTTGTTTGGACTCAATGATTTCTTCCTTATGAGCTCAAGTGGGTTGTTTGTGACATCTTCTACCTCATATGGTCCCAATGGATTTTTGGGTTTTTGTGATGGGGTAGAATGGATCCTTGGATCAAAATCTTGTGGATTTGGATCACTTGTGGTGGATGTAGTTTTTTTCTTTTTCCATGATTCTCTTGTGTTGTGATCTTGTAACCATAAATTGTGGGTCACCTATGGGAGAGGTATGTTGAGATTATAATGTCAAAACTCCCTAGTTGACTCAAATTTTGGAAAAATATAACCTCTAAGTTGTTTGGGACCAATGGTGTGGATGGATGATGAAAAGGGTGAATGATATTGGGGGTGAACTTTCCAAAATCTTGGACAACACTTTTAGAGAAAGAGATTTGATGTTTTGATGAAAGGTGTTAATAAACTTGTAAATATTTAAGGTAGACTTGTGACCTTTAAGATAAAATTTCCCATAATATGTGATAACTAGCTCAACTAATTGCATGGAAAAGGATCCATTTCACACACAACATAGCTAATTTAAGGGATGGGTTTGATAAATGTCTAAGTCCAAAGTGTTGATGTGTCCAAAAGTTTATAAAGTTTTGGTGAAGTGAAATGTGAAATATGATAAAGGTTGGATGAAATGTTTGACCCAAAATGTAAACCTAAAATGAACCTTTTTTTTGCAAGACCAAGGTGGTGAGAAACATGTTATACCTCTAAAGTGATAAAACCCTAATAACTCAATGATTTTGGTAAAATAGAACTCAATGATTTTGACAATAGAACTCAAATGATTTGGACCATGGAACTCAATGATTTTGGTAAAAATGGAACTTGGACTTAATGTTTTGCAATACTTTCCTTGTCTCAATGTGCTTGTTTTGGGTTGTCAAAGTTTGAACATACATCAATGTGGGGTGTTCATTTGATTTAATCTTTTCTTAAATAATATTGTTCCCTAAGGCCATAGTTCCCTATGTTAACCTTGGAAAGTGTGGATTTAGATATAAGCCTAAATATTTAGAAGTCTCTAAGGATAGAATCCATAGGACAAGAATCAATATTAGGACTTTTCAAAAGGTATCCATACTTAATCCAAAGGGTTTGAAGTTTGAAAAAAACTTGTTGATGTGTTTTCAAGATGTTTTGGAAACAAATAATTTGTGTCAAACATGACTCACAAGCAATAGCATTCCTAGCTAAAGGGGTTATGTTTTTCTCAGTGGGCTTTCGTCATTCCCTTCATAGTAGAAGAGATTATTTTACATGCAATTAAGGAAAGAGTGTAGAGGTATGTTAAGACTGAAGTCTTAACCTCTACACTTTAACCAAAATTGGACATGGCAAGTAACTTCTTGGAATATAAGTTCCAATGCACCACTTTGAAAAACTCGTTGGATGGACAAAGTTGGCCACTACTTAAACAAGGTTCTTACATTTGAAAACAAACCAAGAACACCATGATGCATATTCATCCGTTTGGACTCTTAAGGCTCTTCAACCTTTCCTGTCCCACTTAAGGTGTGGGATTAGGTGTAGTATGTTATGGATGCCCAAGATTGATGCTAATTTTTTATGATTTCACATCATTTATTGAAAGCCCACCAGTAAACATGCTTGCAAGAACTTTCCTATGAGTTTTCCATTGCAGGATGTATCTCATAGTAAGTCCTCTCTTAAGGATGACACAAATCATGAAAGTATACTTGAGTATTTCTCTTCACCCAAGATCGCACAAAGCGCAAGGGGAGTGGGTACGTACTACAAGTTCACCAAAGCAAAGAATGTGTACTTGAGTGTTTCTCTTCACCCAAGATCACACGAAGTGTAAGGGGAATAGATACGCACTACAAGCGCACACAAGAAAAGAAATCACTCATTCATTTTAACCCCTAAATCTAAATGACTTCATTTTAAGCACCAATGGAAGTGTTTGATTTTTTTTGTTCAATTTTAAGCCGATATCACAAAATGAGGATGTAGGGGTCCAATTTTAACCAAATTTGAAAGTAAATTTTAAACCCAATGGAAGTTTATTTAGTCCTAAAACATAAATCAAAGCAACATATTATGGGTTATAATTGTCCCATAAGTGTAAAAACACTTTTTATAATGTATGGACAAACGATAGTATGCTTCTTCACTTCAAATATTTTCAAATTTGTAAAACTAGTTAGCCTCAAAAACAAAAACTAGATGTTAATATCATATTAGAGAGCACATGAAATAAAAAATTTAAAGCACATATCAAAATTAGCTCTATGTTTTTTTTACCAGTAAAAAGCATTGCTAACATCAATTACGTTGTTGAATTTATCAAACATGTCACCATATGAGAAGTGTGTCGCTCTAGTGAAAATCACATGCATTTCTCTACAATAAAATAGTGACATTAATTGCATCACTATAATGAAAATCATGATGTTAATAAAAAACACAATAGCATTGCTATATTAAGTACGCGTTGATAAAATTAAAATATGTGTCACTGAATTAATTATGCATCGTTGAATTTAAATCAAAGTGTTTCATTGTATAGCAACACATATCAAGTGTGTCACTTAATCCATCAAGAGCATCATTGTATTTGAAAAACCAAGAACACAAGAATCTAAAGATAAATTCATCAGATTCAATTAGTATGGCCCTCCTAGCACTGAAATGTAACCAAAGTCATAGTATGAACTAAATACGCTAGATCCAAATGAATTTAAAACCTATTTAATCTACTAAGCAATTATCCCAATAATATATTTGAAATTACAAAGAACAAGAACCCATTAAATAACATGAAATCAACATGAAAATGAAAGGGAAATCTATTCTAAGACCTCAAATATTATCCTATTGGGGGAGTGGTGTCACATTGATATGGAATGGTAAGCGTTTCCCAATCCCTTGGCTAATATGAGCTTCTTTCAATCAGTTTTATTGAAGAAAACCAACAAAATTGATGAGAGATTAATGAAACATAGTATGAAACTAGTTCAACATGATGGAATGAATGCTAAATTATAATATGCTTTATGGAGATGGATGCAAGTTATGCTAAATGGAAACAAAGTTCAAATCTATGCAAGCTATGGATTTAAACTATGCTAAAATGGATGCAAACTAAGTTACCATGAAACCCATTAATGGATGATTAAGCTAAATGGATGAAGCTTTAATCTAAAATGCTATAAAATATAAAATATGGATGCAAGTAAATATGAATTTCAACAACATAACATTGCTATCAAAAGATGGATCCATTTCTCTCCAAATGGTGATGTATTTATAGGAGGGCAGATGAAGAATCAAGGGATTAGATCGATTTGATCAATCAATGGCCAATAATGAGAGAAGGATAAAACATGGATCAAGGATTCTCATCAATGAATGAGAATCAAAGATCACATGGATCAAGGAAAGATCAAGGGATAAGAATGATTCAAAAAAACACACTTTGTAACAACTTTGAAATTTTGTTACAAAGTTTGTTTGAAAATGATTATTCCTTTTTTGGAGCCAAATAGGAGAATATCCTTTGGAATATTCCCTATGCAAGTGGATGGGAAAGAAATTAACAAATTTAGTAATTAAAACTAAATTTTAATGTGAAGATGAGGAATAATATAATATACATTAAATAATTAACTTATTTAATGAAAAATGAGTTCAAAATGACATTTAATTAAATAATAAAGACTATTTAATGAAATGAGAGGAAATAAGGTTTAAATTAAATAATTTGATGTATTGAATTAAACAAGGTGAAATGTTAGTGTGAGAGGGGGTGAATTAACCCAATTAGGTCAATTAGATTAATAGGTGAAAATGAGGAATTTGATTAAATAACTAGGTTAATTTAATCAAACAAGCAAAAATAATATGGGTATGAAATAATGTTAGTATATTGGATTCAAAAGTGTAATACCATCCAGGACATTTTTAAGTGTCTACATAACCCACCCCAATTCTATAACTATCACTAATTCTAATTACAACCCTAACTCTACTTCTAACTCTAACCATAACACTAACCCTAATTAGGGTTAACATTAAATTAAGGTTACAGTTAGGGTTCAAATAGGTGCCTATTTTTAAATCAATTTATCACATAAAATTATAATAGGTCTCACAAGAAGGATATCTCTTATCATCACCATATCCACAATCCAAACCTTAACCTTAATCACCATTACAATCCTAACCCTAACCTTAACCTTAACCGCAACCTTCATCCTAACCCTTATTTTATGTCTAATTGTAACCATAACCATAACCCTAACTATAACCTTAACCTTAAACCTAACCCTAACAGTAATCATAACCTTAACCTAACCAAGTAATCTTGATCCTAACACTAACCCTAAACCTAACCATAATTTTATCTCTAATTATAACCCTAACCTTAACCCTAATTATAACCTTATCCTAAATCTAACTCTAATTGTAACCTTAACCCTAAATCTAACTCTAATCATGACCTTAACCTAACTCTATCTCTAACCATAATTGTAACCCTAATCCTAAACCTAACCCTAATCTTAATCTTAAACATAACCATAACACTAACACTAACTCTAACCCTAACCTTAACCATAATAATAACTATAAAGCTAACCCTAATTCTATATCTAACTACAAACCTAACCTTAATGTGAAATCTAAACTTAATCCTAATTATATATCTAATTGTAAACCAACCCTAATCCTAACTCTAACTCTAGCCCTAACACTAACCTTAATCATAATAATAATCCTAACCCTTACCTTAACCATAATCCTAACCCTATACCTGACCCTAATTATATATCTAATTGTAACTCTAACCATAACCATAACCCTATCCCTAATTTTTTCTCTAAATGTAACTAGAACCCTATTCCTAACTCTAACTCTAACCCTCACCTTAACCTTAATCATAATCCTAACCCTAACCATAACCCTAATCTTATATCTAATTATAACCCTAACCTTAACCCTAATTGTAACCTTAACATCAAACCTAACACTAATCCTAATTCTATATTTAACCATAAACCAAACCCTAACCTTAATCATAATAATAATTCTAACCCTAACTCTAACCCTAACCTTAACCCTAACCATAATCATAACTCTAAACCTAACCCTATTAATATATCTAACCATAACCTTAACCTTAAACCTAACTCTAACCCTAATTCTTAGATCTAACCATAATTAGAATCCTAATCTTAACTCTAACTATAGCCCTAAC
The DNA here is from genome assembly GCA_007258455.2 of Sequoia sempervirens. Lineage (NCBI taxonomy): Eukaryota > Viridiplantae > Streptophyta > Pinopsida > Cupressales > Cupressaceae > Sequoia > Sequoia sempervirens. The sequence continues at coordinate 26,678,476 of VDFB02000013.1, forward strand.
CCTAACCCTAATGTTAACCCTGATCCTAATCCTAACCCTAACCCTAATTCTATATCTAATTATAACCCCAACCTTAACCCTAATTGTAACCTTAACCTAAAACCTAACCATAACCCTAACCATAACCCTAGCCCTAATCCTAATTCTATCTCTTAAACCATAAACCAAACCCTAATCCTAACCCTAACCCTAACCCTAACTTTCATCCTAACCTTATCCTATTGACAACCCTAAAGTCCCTAATCCTAACCCTAACCCTACCCTTGATCCTAATTCTATCTCTAATTTAGCCCTAATCCTAATTCTAATTGTATTTCTAATAGTAACCCTAATCTAAATACTTACTTTAACCCCAACCTTAATCGTAATCCTAATTTTATGTCTAACCCTAACCCTAACCCTAATAATTTTATCTTCCATGTCGCATTGTGAATGCTACTAGCATATTTATTATTTATTAATAATATATACATATGTCGAGAGATATCCTTCTCAGGGTGTCTATTTTTTAATCAATTACTCACATAAAAAGTGTAATAGATGCCTTGAGAAGGATATCTCTTGGTGTTTTTATAGATATTATTAATAAATAACATATATATATGCTAGTTAGTATTTGACCTAGAGAATTACTCTTTTACTCATCAAAAAGAGATTCAAACATGATATTATTTAGAGTAAGTGAATATTATGGTGCATGTGTGTTATTTGTGTGCACAATTGGAGTTGGATGGTTTTTGAGATTACCTATCCACAATAAGTCATTTAGAAAGAATATCACTTTTACAATAGTAATGATAAAGAACATGACACACTTTTTTATAAAAATATTTTACAAGTTATTAAAGATCTTGCTACAAGGAGTGTAAAATTTGAGAATTGTTTTTGTATGTTTGTACAGTTGTAAGTCACAATTCAATCATCAATATGAATTTTTTCACTTTGGATATATGATAATATTCTCAATATACCTCACATTTGAAGTTTATTTGAGAGTTACCATGGAAAGTATGAACATTATGGTGTAAGATCTTACATCAAACTTTCTTTAAGAAAACATCCATTACAAGGTAGATCATAAAAATGATGCATGTACAATTGTTGACTAGAGTAGGAATCATTTTATATGTGAGGTCAACACAAATTTAGGGAGGAACCCACATCCACATAGAGTGCTATATGAGATAATAGTACATGGTTTGAATAAATTATTGATGCAAATCAAAACTAAAATCTCAACTCAATTCTCAAATTCATATTGCAAAAAGACTCTGTAAAATGAATAATCCAAAAATTGGCAATAACTTGTGTCAATTTAAAGATAGATTTACAATTGCATAATTCAACAAATATTCATTTATTCAATTTCATTAAAGATTCATTACAAAGATACAAACAACTTAATTTCCCTCATAATTGTAACTCTTTGTCTTCCTTTGCCTGTCTACACCACCACACCATCTAACTCTCCTCTTTCCATTTATCTCGGGCTCATCTCCCATTAGTCTTCCATCACTAAAAATTCATCCTCTTTTTACCATGAGCTTCCCTTTGCATATTATTTTTTCTTTACTTTCACCATGGTCTCTTTCCTCGTGGTTCAACACAACTCCTACCATTTACATGACCCATTCTCGAGTCTCCTTTTCACTACCTTGCATGTCCCATCAACTTCCTTTTGTTGTTTAAACTTTCCTGCCATACTCTTCTCACACATTCCTTTCGTCCTCCACTGTAACCAAACTAAAAACCACCATATTTTTTAATCTGAATTTTAATAGCCTTCTTCCAAACCACCAATCGATATTGATCCCCATCATGGCAAGAACTATCAATTACTCACATTCGATGTTGATCTTCATCGTGGATATTGAATATTTTCGTCTCTTCTAGCACGGCCTCCATTCCATTCAACATTTCTTGAAAATAATACTCATGAATTTCAATGTATCAAATCTACTTAGCGCATTCCATACCACACATGCAGAAGTTTTGTATCCCAAACTTGTATCGCCCTCCTCTTATCTGTCCCAAGTGGGCAGTGTACTCAAGTGTTTTATCTTTTCCCACAAGCAATGGTGTTGCTCTTGCTTCTTTAGGCATGCTTTTGTTTGATGCAATGCAGGGGTCCCAAAAGTCTCAAACAATCTCAACTCCACTTAACCAAATTTTGCTTGCTCTTACAACTAGGACTTATCCTTCCTTCACAACAATCTTGATTCAAAACATCCAAACTAAGAACAAGGCACAAAACCTCTTTTTGATTCTCCAAAACACTTTAAACAAAATTAGAATCACTGAATCAAACCCTATCTCCAACATAGACATCTCAAACATGTGAACTTTCAAAGTAGATTTTCCCAATCAACAACTCCAAATTCCCAAGCCCTTTTCTCTTTACCAATGGCACCAACATGTTCAAGCATACCTACAAAAAATAATTAGAGCATTCCCCATTCTTTATTCATGATATTTCATCAAACAAACCTTCAATTTTTTACTCCAAGATGACTGTCACAAGTCTGTCATGCACAGATCAATATAAAAATGAACATAAAAAAAATTAGTCCACAAAACCCTATCTAGAGAGGGCTCAAAATACACCTCTACAACCTCTTTAATCACAATCACCCAAGTAGAATATCTTTTGCATCATCAAAACAAAAAATCTTCACTGATCTCTATCATTTTCCAAATTTTTACACAAATTATAGACCTAGGGCTTCATTATTTCATATGCTATAATTCATCTTTCGGTCTAAAATTTTGGAATATGATATTATATGCAAAAATAATCCTTCTCTCCAAAAACTAGCCTTTTCCACTAGTTAAAATGGAAGAAACATAATTTTCATTACCTCTGGTTACCCTAGATCAGGGTTTTGATCCGCCTGGAGTGATTTCCCAATAACTTTCACCAAATTGAATGGCTTTTAATGAAACCAAATACATAATAAAGTATATTCTTAGGGATTTCTCATACAATGGAGGAGAGGTGTAATTATGCACAAAACTTGGACGTACAATGGCCTGAAAATAAGAAAATGTTGGTAAATTACAAAAAATAGGGTAGTTCATTGATTTTCTCACCCATACATTATTCCCCTTCCTTCCTCAAAGTTTGAGAGGATTAAAAATGCCTTTATAAACTAGAACCAACACCTCAAACTAACTTTTTAACTACTTGACTCTTGGCATTCCATGATTTTGCATTTTTTACAATGTTGCTATGACAACATTTTGTCAATTTTTGCAACTTTCACATTATATTCCCAATGAACCCAAAATGACCATCTAAGACCTAAAACACACTCAAAATGATCTAATTGACCTTATTACAACATTAGGACATCATATTTAAATAAAAAACTAGAAGTTTCCTCATGAAGGCATGTTCTTGCTAGGGTGTGCTTGCACCACTGTCCTTGTGCTCTTACCATGATTTGTATCTACACATTCATGTTATTCTTTTGTCCTCTTATTCTCCCATTTCAATTAGATATGCAAATGAATAATACAAGTTTCCTTCATGAATACTTTTTCTTGGGGTTGTGCATGATCTTGATTTCCTAGCATGGATTTCTCACCATACAACCTCCCTTTCTTTCAACCACCACCCCTTTACCTAGCATCTATTTTTTTTATCTTTTCACAGCCACCTTCAATTTCTATTCACACTATATTAAATAATTCTTGTGTTAGAAGATGAGGAGTAATGCTTCAACTCCCCATCTTTTTATCTTTGGCTATGTCTTTTCCCATTCCATATGGCCAATTCCTCTTCTTTTCACAATCATCAAGAGGAATTTGATAATTATGCACATGGTTATCTGGTTGAGGAATTTGTCATGCCTTCACATTTATCTCTACCTTTACTAACACATGAATGATTAAATTTCATTTTTATCGAATCTTGAAAGTTGACTTCAATTCTGAAATGCAATATGAGACTGAAATTAAATCAAAATGGAAGGAAAATCGAACCAAACTATTTTTGGATGATGCTCCTGCATCAATTATATATTTTTATAATTAATTATAAATTTTACTTCATTGTGATTAAATTTTTACTTTTAATAAAATAAACAATCAAAACAACTAATTGAATTCTTCTCATATATATATGCAAAATATATAGGTATGGATCAAAAAAAATTATGTGGTTGTAAGAAGGTAGAGAAAAAAAGGTATTTGAATTGTGTCATGAACACAAATATACAAAGAAATTTCATACTATTGGAGTTGACTCCTCAATCTTACAAATCCAAAGGATTGCCTATGATAAAAACCTACCACACAAAGAGAGAAAAATAAAAGTTGTAGAGGACAAGACCTAATTGATTCCAAAATGAAATGAATGATTAGGTGTATTTAATAATGAATTATATAATAATAAATCCTTATAAAAGGAAAAATTAACAAATTAAAAATCAACCCTAGAGAAATTCTAGGTGAAGATAAGGAGAGATCATAACATGTGTCCTCATCATATGATTTGAGTCACGAAAAATAACATGACCTAAGTAAGCTTAAGTAGCTAGAGTGAAAAGAGACCTAAGTAATAAAACAATTAATTAGGTAAATACCCTTTTACTCTAACAACCCCCCTTAAGTGCAACTTAGGGAGTAGCTAAAGCCTCTAAATGATGAATACACAACTAGGAATGATTAGGTACCCATGTACAGATGAAAAGGATCTCCCATAACTAGATAAAGGGAGAAAACCTCATGGGAAAAAATCCTCTCTAAAAGAGAGAAAAAACGAAGGAATAAGAAGCCTCCAAAATAATGCCCCAAAAATAATAGGAACTGTGTGATCGAAAATATATGCATAATGAAATAAATAAATACTATTCAAGCACACCAATAAGACATTGTATCAAAACAGAAAATAAAAGGTAAGTAGATGCAAACTCAATATTCTACTTTGATTGTCGTCCTATTGTCCTCTATCTTCAGTGTTTTTGTTGATTCCAGCTTTTGCTCTCAGATTATATGCTAGGCTCAACAAACTGTCTTCCTAAAGAACGAGATTTAAATATGATGCATGATGCAAGATTAAGCCATGATATGGAATAAGACTAAATGATTGAAATAAACATGATGCTATTATATTAGAATGCTAAATGAATTAAATGCAATGAACTCTAATTAATTGCCTATCCCTAATGCTTAGATTCACATAGGTATTTATAGAGTTTTTCGAAGGATTCTGATTGGCTGTCTTGATTGACGGTTGTGATAATTCTCAGTAGATCGAATGGCTGAAGATGGATGAAACTGAAGAGAAAATAGAAGAAAACCTGAAAACAAGATTTTTCTATTTTTACAAAAGAGAAAAAGATAAGAAGATAAGAAATCATCTTTCTTTAAAAGATAAAAGAAAGATTTAAAAGCTGATAAATAATGAATTAAAAATTCAATTATTTACTTGTGGATGATATTCATCTTTTCTTAATTAAATTAGGTTTTTAAAGAAAGCAGAAGAAAGTTTGCGATAAGAAATTTTTAATTAGGATTTTTGAAAAAAACAGATCTCATTTAAATAAAATATTTAATTATGATATGAGAAGAAAATAGAAGATTTTACAATTAGATAAAATATCTAGTTGTGATTTAGAAAGAAAGCATAAGATCCTTTAATTAAATTACTTTTATGAAATTAATTAAATGAAATATTTAATTAATTTAGAAGAAGAATTTAAAATAGAAGAAAGAAAGAAATTTAAACTTAATTAAATCAAAAGATTTAATTTAAATTCAAACAATGATAATTAATTTAAATAAATAAAATGCATTTATTTAATTAATTAAGTGGACATATGAAAATAATTAAATAAAATAAATTTATTTAATTATGAAAGAAGAATAAGATGAATGAACAATATAATTAAATTAATTAAATTTAATCATATGTAGAGGATTTCAGAAAAATTAATTAAATAATAAATATTTAATTAATTGCCAGGATTATAGACATGACCATTTTTGTGCGTATACATTTTGCCCCTTTTTGAAGTGATGTGTGAAACACATTCTTCAAACAAAATAAAAAATTTGCCCCTGATATGTTTCTAAATTTTGATGTTGATGATGCCCCTCGGGAGGTAAATCACAAAAGATGGTGTTAAGAATGATAGGGAAATAGTGATTTAGCTCCCGATAAATGATGTTTGTGATGGCCCGATGAAAAATAATATGGAAGGAAGGGGAAAAAAATGCCATGAACTCTCACCTTAATAGACCCTTAAAAGGTAAAAAGGGGTAAAATGAAGTGTCATTTTCACCTTGCTGGTACAATGAAAAGTGAGCTCTAATAGTGACTTGGTGAGATGGAGATCCCATTGCACAGGCATAGATTTGAGCGAGCATGCCAATACTAGAGACTAGCTACGTATGGACCACCGGTGAGTGATTCTTACCGTGTATGATTTTGAATTTCACATTTTGGATTGATTTTGCAAGTGTTTTAGGTCAGTTTTTAGTTTTCGCATCACATTTTAGTGCATTCGATAAAACTTTTAGTGCTTTCACAGAATTCTGTAGCACATATAGGCGTAGGTTAAAAATGCATCTTTTAGCGCTTATGACAGATAGAGTAGTGGATATAGGTTTAAATCGGCTTATAAGATCCTGTAGCGCATATAGGGCACAGATTTGCGCATATAGGGCTAGGGCCACAAATAGATAAAGTTACGCATACACGGTATAGATTAGCACATGCCGAGTTTTAGCGCATCTGGGAAAAATTTTAGTGCATTCGATCGAAACTGTAGCGCATTTGTGTTTTAGCGCATCTGGGTAACAGAATAGCGCATATGGGAAATTTTTCACAAAATACTTGTGTGATGAAAAATGATGATTTAAATTGCTTCCTTAGTCAATAGATAGATAAATTGTAGTACCATCATAGTGATATGGATAAAAATGATAGAAAAATCTGATAAAGAACGGATAACTTTGCTTCCAAAATAGAAAACAAAGAGTAGATAGCTTGATAACTTTGTTAAAAACAAAGAGTACAGTGATTGATTGATTGTGTTTGGATAACTTTGTTTCTCGCGATTGAAAACAAAGAGTAGATGTTTGATGAATTTGATTTCTGCGATAGAAACCAAATAGTAAAATGAGGATACAAATTTGCATTCATGACTGAAATACAAATAGGAAATAAATTGTGTGTTGATAAATTTGCTTTCCTGAAAAGAAAAACAAATAGTAAATGATGATAGAGTAGATTGATTGGATATTCAAATAGATTGATTTAACACTTGATATGGGTCATTGATTGAATTTGTTGGATAGATAGATCACATGATATGAGTCTGATTAATGTGTCCTTTGTGATGATCAAACAAAATAGGAGGCTTTCAAAAGCCTCCAGATTAGAGAGCGGTTCCCACTATGTTGGGAGCGAGTAGGAGAGCTTACACTAGCTAAGTTACAGTTGATAGCAGATTGTGGACTGGGACCTTTGTTGATGATGTCGCGAGATATTCAGATCAACAGGGGACTATTGACTGCTTTGGCAGAGAGATGGCACTCGGAGCATAACACTTTTCACTTGTCAACCGGTGAGATGAGTGTGACGCCCGAGGATGTGTATAGGATTCTTGGGGTTCCAGTTGTCGGTGCCCTTATGGTTTATGACCACAAGGAGATTGGTGGGACCGAGGCGCTACAGCGGATATGCGGCAATGTGAGTATTTGTGGATATTGGGTAGATTGGGAGGATTTCAGTAGATATCCAGCCTTAGTTGCTATGTTGGCTGCATTCATTGGAGGCTTCCTTGGACCGGACCATTGGTTGAAGGGATTTGCAGTTGGTTGGGGTAGGATGTTGGAGTGGTTGGTGACACAACCACGGAGGTATGCTTGGGGGAGTTATATATTAGCGAACATGTATCATGATCTTCATTAGGTTGTATATAGAGGATCCACTAGCTTGGTGAGTGGAGTGACACTTCTACAAATCTGGGTGTGGGAGCATATTGCGATCACGAGACCACTTTGCATGAGAGATAAGCCAGTAGGGAGGCCCTATGTGTATGCATATTCTGGTGCACTTATCCAGCAAAAGCTGGGCAAGGTAGAGTATTGGCGACGGGTATTGGATGATATAGATGCAGTGATATGGAGACTGTACACGGATTGTGAGGCATGGGGGAGTGATCACTTAGAAATATCATTTGTCTACAGACCGTGATATCTGATAGGGTGGACTCCCTTTATTATTGAGAGATTTCTGACATTACGGATCTTGAGATAGTTTGGATTTACACAAGAGATGCCACAGGGCATTGCTCATTATGGGCGGTGCAAGGGTGATCCAGGATGGGGGCCATGTATCTAGTACTAGGTAGCATACACAGAGTATTCTACTTTATAGCTAGAGGTATGGACAAATAGAACAGAGGTTTTGGATGTAGGGATGACTGATGATTATGCACAGTATTTCCATACACATCCATTTCCATGATTTATAGTACCAGATGAGCCATGGGCCATTGGGGGACAGGGGGATGTGGCCAGCGGAGAGTAGGTGATGGGTGGAGGAGAGGAGGAGGAGGATGGAGTGATGCAGAGGGTCAGGGATCTTTGCAAGAAACTCTAGATAACAAGAATAACAATGTTTCACTTCTTAATCTCTCAACTAGGCACCAACCTGGAGATAAGGCCTCAACTTTGCACACAAGACTTAATTGTTTCCCTTATGGTTCCAAACCATTTAAATGATCTCAAAGGACTTAACCAAACTTGACTCAAAAGGTTCTCAAGCCCTAACCCTCTGTTTTGAACAAAACTCACTTTTGCTGCTCAACTAGCCTTCTAGCCCTATTAGGCCTTTGGCGATGGATTCTTGACTTTTTCCTCAAACTTTGCAAATGAACCTCCAATATAATGGTTGTATCAGATTTTTTTTGTGATGGATAACAACATATCAACTCCTTGGCATCACTTTTTTCAGACAATCTTTCTTCTAACCCTACCGTTTCCTCAAAATTAGGCCTAATTAGCCCTATTTTTCAAAGAAACCCCTCTTTAAACTCAACCCCTGACCATGAAACTTTTAGAAATCTCCTAAAATTACTCAAAACCAATGAATCCAAGTTTTTAGACCTCTATGACACATCTAACATGCTCCAGCACAAACCCCTCCTCAACTTGCCTAAAAAACTAGGGCTTCTTGAAAACTAACCCTCCAATCACTTCCAAAACTTTATCATTGACTCTACACCATTAGGACAACATAATTAGTTGATCCAAACTCAAAAACATTCCCCTCATTAAGGAATATCTTCTGCTGCTACACCCTAGCCTCCATCTTCAAGCATTTTTCACAATGAAATCTTGGTGTACACCATTTGATTCTTTTTTCCTGCACTTTATATTGTTATTCCAATATGTTACATGTCATATGTCATCCATTTCATATATTTTCAGTCATTATACTCCATGAAATGGATCATTCCATCATTAAAACTCTCAAAACAGGGCAAAATCTACACTTTTCCTGTGGACAGTCAGCAAAAACATGCAAGAATTCATCTATTTCCTTTATCAAAACATGTGAGTTGTGTTAAAACATGTAAATACAAATTATCAAAGCATCCAAATGCAGATAAATTCAATAAGATTCAACGGTTCATCAAAAAAACACAGAAAATTGCAAGAAAACAGAAATTTTGTTGTATTTTCTTAGAACAGTCCGTACAATTCTTTCTCCAATCACCTAACCTCCGTAAAAATGATGATTTTAAGGTTATAAACCTATTCTCCAACTGATCCAACTTATTTTTATTGATTACATTGCTTAATTTACTCTAAAACTCTCAAAACTCCCTTTCCCGCCTAAACTAAAATTTGAAAATTTGAAATTGCAAACTTACATTTTATTAAAATCTATCACCTAAAAACTATTGGATCTCCAGTATCCAAGTTTATTTGACCTAATTAAAGCATAAGATCACTAATCAAACCCATAGAACATGATTTTCCCTTTACATTGCATTTTTAACCTAGATTCCTTATCAGGAACCTTAGAACTCTTAACATTCTCATTACATTTATTCATCCCAAATGCCATTATAGGCTCCAAAAGGTTATAATTAATGTTTTGACTTGCTTGGAAGGTCCTCCAGACCCCTACACTCTCCCAGTTCTTGAAGTGCTCCTTGAAGGCCCTGGGTGCTCCTACACCATTCTCCCTCGGAAAGAAAGAACTCTTGCCCCAAGAAGTGTCCCATGTGTTGCCACCAAAAGACCTTTTGTTCTCATGTGTTTTCATCTTCCAATGAGCAGGTATGTAGTCCCCCAAAGTCATTGTCTTTCTCTTCTGCCAATCTGCATTCTTGATAGAACCAAAATATGGATTAGTGTGTCCTCTTTGCTGCTTGAGAATAGTAGGTTCTTGTGCCCTGCTCCTACCCTCACTCCACTCTCTCCTTTGTGAAAGAACTCCACCATTATCACCCTCATTTATAGGGCATTCAATGCCTCCAACCCTGATACTATCCAAATCCCACAAGGTCTGATTTGAAGGACTGTCCACCTCATAACCCTGCTGCAACTTGTCTTTTTTCAGCTTACCAATGCCTTCCCCTGTTTCACCCTGCTTATTCACCTGCAAACTCTTCTCAAAAAAAATCACAAAACTATCATTAGACTGCTCCAAAGGTAAAGGAACCAACTGATATCTAACATCTCCTTTGTGAACCAAATATGTGTTAATAAATCCATCATGCAGTGTCCTTCTAGCATACTGCCATGGCCTCCCCAAGATAATATGACCACAAGTCATTGGAATGACATCACAAAGCACTCTATCATGATATGAACCAGTTGAGAAATCAACAAAAGCTCTCTTACCAATCTCTACATGCTATCCTTGAGTTACCCAAGTGGCCTTGTAGGGAGTAGGATGATCAAAAGTATCAATCCCTAACTTGGTTATCATATCAAGTGAAACTAAATTGCTATGTGACCCTGAATCTATGAGCAATCTATAGATCTTACCATGACTGAGACAATTTGTTTTGAAAATAGTTACCTTTGGTTCTTGATGAAGTCTTTCTCCTTGCTTGATCATGAGAAACTCACCATCAGTCACAGGGTCTTCCATGAATTTTTTTGGTTCCTCCTTCTTGTCTTCTTCTTCTTGTACCAAGTTAGCTCTCCTTTCTCTACCTTTATCAGCTTGTTCCCATTTAGGACACTTGAAGGAAGGATGCCCTGGTTCATTACAATTGAAACATCTACCTGTGAATGGTCCTCTACCTTGTCCAAATCTGCCTCCTCCTCTAGGAGTGTATCCACCTCTTTGATCAGAAAATACTTCTTTACCCTTGTCATTGCTGCTTTTACCATTACTACCTTGTCCTTGCTCTCTATTACCTATGCCCCTATTTGAACTACCTCCTCTTCCACCATTGTTTGATCTTTCTTGCTTCCTTTTCACCTTTTCTTTTGCTCTAATGGCCAACTGAAAACATTCTCCTAATTTCCTTGGCAATTGCAAACCAATCTCATCTTGTAGATTGTACCTCAAGCCATTGATGTACCTAGCTATTTTCTCATCCTCTTCTTCATAACCTCCTCTGATACTAAGTTTGTGAAATTGCTTAGTATAGGACATAACATCCAAGTCCTTTTGCTTTAAATTATGTCTCATCCTTTTCACATGAATGGTATAATCAGATGGTAGGAACTACTCCTTGACCAAACTCTTCATCCTTGCCCATGTAGAGACTTTTGCCAATCCTCTAGCAAACCTATCATTCTGAAAACTAGTCCACCATGTCAATTCCACGCTTCTCAACTTGGTTTTAGCAAACTTAACCTTCCTCTCTTCATCCATCTCCTCAAATTCAAAGCAGTTTTCTAAGGCATCAAGCCATCCCAACACCTCCTCACTATCCATCTTCCCTTGATAGATAGGAAAATCTATGTGACTCTTCCCTCCATGACCTTGTACTGCTTTCAACAACCTCACTAACCTCCTTTCCTCAGGGTCCTCTGTATCATCTGCTTGCTGTTCCTGATTTACCCTCACATGCTCTTCATCTTCATCATTTTTTTCTTGGTCTTCTTGTTCTTCTCTCCTCCTACTCCTCTTAAGGTTATTGGTCCTTGCCTACATAGTGTCTCTCTCTCTTCTCCATTGCCTTTCCTCTCTTGCTCTTGCTGCTTCTTGTTCCCTTCTTTCTCTTCTCTCCCTCTCCAAGATCTCCTTCAACTCTTCCAACTCTCTTGCCAATTGATTCTTTGGTGCCATTGCTATTTCTCCAACCCCTAAAGGACCTACTCATTGCTATGATACCACTCTAATGTAGAGGGTTAGGGATCTTTGCAAGAAACTCTAGATATCAAGAATAACAATGTTTCATTTCTCAATCTCTCAACTAGGCACCAACCTGGAGATAAGGCCTCAACTTTGCACACAAGACTTAATTTTTTCCCTTATGGCTCCAAACCATTTAAATTATCTCAAAGGACTTACCCAAACTTGACTCAAAAGGTTCTCAAGCCCTAACCCTCTATTTTGAACAAAACTCACTTTTGCTGCTCAACTAGCCTTCTAGCCCTATTAGACCTTTGGCGATGGATTCTTGACTTTTTCCTCAAACTTTTCAAATGAACCTCCAATATAATGGTTGTATTAGATGTTTTTTGTGATGGATAACAAAATATCAACTCCTTGGCATCACTTTTTTTAGACAATCTTTCTTCTAACCCTACCGTTTCCTCAAAATTAGGCCTAATTAGCCCTATTTTTCAAAGCAACCCCTCTTTAAACTCAACCCCTAACCATGAAACTTTCATAAGTCTCCTAAAATGACTCAAAACCAAGGAATCCAAGTTTTTATACCTCTATGACACATCTAACATGCTCCAGCACAAACCCCTCCTCAACTTGCCTCAAAAACTAGGGCTTCTTGAAAAATAACCCTCCAATCACTTCCAGAACTTCCTCATTGACTCTACACCATTAGGACAACATAATTAGTTGATCCAAACTCAAAAACATGCCCCTCATTAAGGCATATCTTCTGCTGCTACACCCTAGCCTCCATCTTCAAGCATTTCTCACAATGAAATCTTGGTGTACACCATTTGATTCTTCTTTACTGCACTTTATATTGTTATTCTAGTATGGTACATGTCATATTTGATCCATTTCATATATTTTCAGTCATTATACTCCATGAAATGGATCATTCCATCATTAAAACTCCTAGAACATGATTTTCCCTTTACATTGCATTTTTAACCTAGATTCCTTATCAGGAACCTTAGAACTCTTAACATTCTCATTACATTTTTTCATCCCAAATGCCATTATAGGCTCCAAAAGGTTATAATTAATGTTTTGACTTGCTTGGAAGGTCCTCCTGACCCCTACACTCTCCTGGTTCTTGAAGCGCTGCTTGAAGGCCCTGGGTGCTCCTGCACCAGGGAGATGAGGAGGAGGGAGAGGAGAAGGGAGAGGAGGGTGAGGAGAGCAGAGATGGAGACGAGGACAGCTCGGATGATGGAGATGATAGGGGAGATGATGGTGGAGAGGAGAGGTAGTAGCGGTTGGATAGTTTGGGCAGAGCACAAATTTTTTGGTGAGCCAGATCCGGTGGCCGACCATGGATAGTGATTAGGGTGTCGTCCTCATCTCAGTAGGCACAGATGGTTGCATTGCAGGCTCAAGTTCAAACATTTCAAGGATAGCAAGCACAACTATAGAGCTAGCTAGCTCAAGCTCAGAGTGTGATAGCACAGTTGCAGACACAGCTTTCATAGGCTTAAACACAGGTACAGGCTCAGGCACAGACACAGGCTCAGGTGCCTGCCCCAAATTCCCAAGTGACACATTTGGTAGCTGAGAGGGATGCACTTAGACGATGGGCACTGGAGGCCGAGGGTGTGGCACAGAGACTCATGGGTACCGTAGAGATTACATCATTATGGGAGGCCATTGCAGAGGGATTTGAGGTAGCTAGAGAGTTTGAGTACTACAGAGTCTGATATGAGGAGTTGTGTCCTCCCAAGCATCGAGAGCCTTATCCTCGATCACATAGCAGGACGAGGACCTGATCACAGACATCGACACATGGCAGAGAGGTTACAGGGCCTCGACGGGATCCTGATGCAGGGGGTAGTGGTAGGCCGCCTCCTTCTGGACCAGCTCCTTCAGGGGCATCTACCAAGTAGTGATTGGGACAGATATATTTTGCACATATGCAGGGCAAGTGTATTGAGTTTTGATCATATCTCATGTATCATGTTTTGAACTTTTTAGTTTCATTGGACATTGGACATTTGTATTATTTTGATTAGCGATGATATGCAGTGGCGATGATTTTGATGATGATATGTTTTTGCATTTTTGATGTGATATGAATGCTACTTTTATGCATGTATGATATGAGATGGATTTTGATATGTTTTTATTGTTTTTGTGGACTAATCTTATGATGCAGGATGATCTAAGGATATGATGCCGATGGATGATCTAGGATGTAGATACAATGATTGTGATAATGTAGATATGAGTTGTTGATTTTTTTGAATTTTTTCAAATGCATAAATGGATAGTATGTTTAGGAAATGCATCATGAAATTTATGATATGAAAATGGTAGATAATGAAAAATGTGATATTGCTAATGATAATGGTGAAAAGATAAATGATATGTTTGGTAATGTTTATGTAATGAAAATGGCAGTGTGATGATAATAGAATAACTATAATGTGGAATGCAATAATATGAAAGGAATGAGTGCAATGGTAATGAAATGATATGAGATGATGATGATAAATGGTAGTAAATGATAAATGATAAAATGATAATGGGATGATGAACGATAATGATATGAGAGAAAAGATAATGATAATAGTAATTGAGAAATGATGATGTTATGAAAAATAATGAAAACAATGATATGAAATGATGAATGAATAAGAAATGATAAGGTTATGAAAATAAATGGGATGAAATGATAAAGGATAAGGATCTAATGATAGAAAATAAAATAGAAATAATAATGATAATGATAATGATAGAAAGTGAAATAGGAATGATAATGATAATGATAATGATAATGAATGAGAAATGATAATGATAGAAAATGAAATAGAAATGATAACGATAATGATAATAATGAAATGATAATTAATGAATGAGAAATGATAATGATAATGATAATGATAATGATAATGATAATGATAATGATGAAATGATAATGAATGAGAAATGATACTGATAATGATGATGATAATGATAATGGTGAAATGATAATGAATGAGAAATGATAATGATAATGATAATGATAATGATGAAATGATAATGAATGAGAAATGATAACGATAATGATAATGATAATGATAATGATAATGATAATGATGAAATGATAATGAACCAAATGTCCAAATGTCCTCCACAAAGAGTTCAAAACTACATGACAACCGTTAATGTTTTTATTCAGCCTTTTAGAATACTGATGTGAATCTAATATGCAGATATATACAATGATCTAACGAATATGCAACTAAATGAAACTAACCTATTTTTTGAGCCTGTTATAAGAATTCTTGAATCATCATAGAGCATTTTAAAATGTTGGAAGTATGTACAAGCATCAGAGGGGAAATTAACACCAATGATGACCTGAGTACAACTTTCATGATTTTTGATATAGCAAGCAAATACAAGCATCGAGGTATAATTGAACTGAGATGACTTGAGCATTTCTTGCATAAACAGACAAAGATTAACCACCCCTTCAATGAAAATGTGGAACTGTCCTCAATGATATTGCTTTGGTAATCATGTCCTGTGACACATTTGCATCAGATTGATCGTTAACCTCAAGATAGCAGAAAAAATAAAAATCATTCTTGTTCCTTGCCACTCTAGTTCAGTACATCATCGAGTGTGCTCCAGAGTAATGATATCAAAAATCAAACAACCTTTGTTCAAAATGTAATACTGTTATTTCATAAATTATTTAGATTTTTAGATCATCCAATAGACAATGATATGGTATCTACTGAAAATTGTTTGTGATATGGAGCGATGATCGGATAAGGTTTCACGTGAGTTGGTTGTTTGTTTGTATGATCAGATTTTATGACATTGTACAACTGTCTTAGTATGCTATGAAAGTTAAGTGCCCCCAGTTGAGTTTTTGCCCTGTTTATTGACACAACTTGTGAAAAAGGAATATGTACAATGATCAAGCCATGGTAAGACGTTTTATCACTCTAGGCAAATGACAGCAGGATGATGCAATTATAACCCTAAGATGCGGAAAAAGGAAAGCTGAAAAGCCAAAGTGCAAAACAGGAACTAATAGATGGAGAGGTACATATAGCGTCTGTTTGCCAGATTTTCACTATCTGTGTTTATTGCATTTTTTTTATTTTTTATTTTTTATTTATTTTTTCTGTCAATAGACTGCCTGTTTGCTAGGTTTTCACCCTATGACATTTTTTGCTATTTTTGAATTTTTTTCAGGACTTTTTCTGCTGTTTTTGAATTTTTTGGACTTTTGATTTTTTGTATTTCTTGAGACTTTTTTCTAATTTTTTTGTATTTCTTCAAGAATTTTCTGATTTTTTTTGTATTTCTTCAAGACTTTTTCTAATTTTTTTGTATTTCTTCAGAACTTTTTCTGATTTTTTTGTATTTCTTCAGGACTTTTTTTTATTTTTTTGCATTTCTTCAGGACTTTTTCTATTTTTTGTATTTCTTTAGGACTTTTTCTTGATGATGATAGCTGACTTAAACATAATATTTCTTGACATGCATGCTGTTGATGGGTTCGTCCAACAAGTCCCCTTCTGGCGTTGATAATTTATAGGCTCTTGAATTGTAGACTGCAATAACCACATAAGGTCCTAGCCAATTTGATTCAAATTTACCTTTCTTTTCTCTTTCTTGTTGATTACATGGGTTCTCTTTCAGAACTAGATCACCCACCTGAAAGGTACATGATTTTACTTTGTGATTATAGCTACGAGACATCATTTGTTGGTATGCTTTCAAATGGTCAGCTGCTCTCTGTCTCTTTTCATCTAAAAGTTGTAACTCTTGTAGTTGGGAAACTCTATATTCATCATCGGTTATGAGACCTTTCAGTGATACTCTGAGTGATGGTATTTCAACCTCTAAAGGCAATATGGCTTCTTCTCCATAGAATAGAGCATAGGGTGTTGCTCTTGTTGGTGTTCGGACACTAGTTATGTAAGCCCACAAGGGGGGATTGAGTTGAACATGCCAATCTTTCCCTGAATCATTGACAGTCTTCTTCAAAATCTTTAGTATAGTCTTGTTTGAGGCCTCTGCTTGGCCATTCCCTTGTGGATAGTAAGGCATTGAATATGGAATCTTTCACAAAGTTCATCAACATCCTGATTCTTGAAAGGTCGAACAGTATCTATAATAATGGCATTAGGAATGCCATACCGACAAATAATGTAGTTGAGTATGAAGGATGAAATTTGTTTTCCAGTGACTTTGGAGAGAGGTACCACCTCAGTCCACTTAGTGAAATATTTTGTCACCGTGATGATGAACTTATGCCCATTTGAAGATGAAGGATGAATTTTGCCTACTAGATCTAACCCCCATTGAGAAAATGGCCAAGTTGGTGTGAATGAGTGAAGTTCTTGTGCAGGAGCATGAATAAGATTCCCATTAATCTGACATTTTGAGCATTTTTTAACAAAAGTGAATGATTCCCTCTCCATTGTAGGCCAGTAGTAACCCATTCTAATCAATTTCTTGGATAAAGTTAGTACACTCGAATGAGTACCACAAATTCCCCCATGAACTTCTTGTAAAGCTTTGTCGGATTCGCCACATTCAAGACATCAAAGTAAAGTACCATCAAGACCACGGCGATAAAGGGTATCAGCGATAAGGGCATAGCGAGAGGATTGTCAAATAAAGTTACGTTTTTGGTTACGAGATAAGTCAGGTGGTAAAATGTCATCTTTTAGGTAGGCATAAATCTTACCATACCAAGGCGAATCAGATCCTACCAAGTGGTAGATAATTTGGCTTTTGGGTGTGTCATAAGTAGGTGTAAATAATTGTTCCACCAGAAATTCATAGCTAGTCTATTTTTCTGGGAGTTGTACCAATGATGCGATTGTAGCCATAGCGTCAGCTGCTTTGTTATCAAGCCTTGGAATTTGTGTGAACTAGATGTCCACAAAGTACTTCTTGAAGTCATCGATCATCTTTTTGTATGGCAACAATTTGTCATCTTTAGTCTGATAATAATCATTTATTTGGTTAATGACTAACTGTGAGTCACCATAAACTTGTAGCTTGGTAATCCTCCATTCCAATGTTGTCTTTAGTCCAGTGATTAGTGCTTCATATTTGGCTATGTTATTGGTGCATGGAAACATTAGCCTATATGACCGAGGAATGGTATGTCCTTGAGGGGTGACAAAGAGAATGCCTGCCCCTGATCCATGTTGAGTAAAAGAACCATCAAAGTATAAGGACCATAGCTACTTAGATTCTGCAGTGAAAACATCATCATCTGGAAATTCAATGTGCAAGGGGTGCTCTGCTTGTAGGGGAGCATCTGCTAGTTGATCAGCAATAACTTGTCCCTTGATTGCTTTGCGATCAACATAGTGTATGTCAAACTCACTCAGAATCATGACCCATTTTGATAATCTTCCTATCAACATAGCTTTGCTTAGTAGATATTTAAGTGGATCAATCTTTGCAACAAGATTAATCGTATGTGTTAACATATAGTGTCAAAATTTTTGTGAAGCAAAGACTACTACTAGGCAAGCCTTCTCAATGAAGGTGTAGCTGAGTTCATGTCCTGTCAATGTTCGGCTGGTATAATATATTGCTCGTTCTTTCCCTGTATGGTCTTCTTGTGCTAGCAATGCACCCAATGATGTTTCTGTTGTGACAATGTACAAGATCAATGGTTTATCTGGATTTGGTGGTACTAGAACTGGTGGGTTCATTAGGTACTGCTTGATTTGTTGAAATTCCATTTCACATTTGTCATCCCATCTAAAAGGAACATTCTTATGCAGGAGATGTGTGAACGGTAGACTTTTGTTAGCCAATTGCACAATGAATCTTCTTATGGACTGAAGTCGCCCTTGTAATGATCTCAATTGGTTGATGTTCTTTGGAGGAGGCATCTCCATGATTGCCTGAACTTTAGCAGGATCTACTTCAATTCCCTTTTCTGAAACAATATATCCTAAAAGTTTTCCAGATGTGACCCCAAAAACACATTTCTTGGGATTTAGATGAACTTTGAATTTTTCCAATCTGGTAAATATTTTGGACAATATTTCTAGGTGTCCTTCTTTGGTGTGTGATTTTTCCAATATGTCATTGACATAATCTTCCATGAATGTGTGCATCATGTCATGAAATATCGTAGTCATAGCTCTTTGATAAGTAGCCCCAACATTCTTTAGACTGAAAATCATGACATTCCAACAGTACGTTCCCCACGAACAAGTGAAAGTTGTTTTCTCTTGGTCTTCTGGTGCAATCTTGATTTGGTTGTAACCAGAGAAACCATCCATTAATGAATACATGGCATGACCAGCTATTAAATCAACTATAGTGTCAATGCTTGGAAGTGGAAAGTCATCCTTAGGGCAAGCCTTGTTAAGATCTCTGAAATCAGTGCACACTCTAATGCGTTTATCCGGCTTTTCTACTGGGACAATATTGGAAATCCATTTTGCATAGGCGATTGATCTTATAAATCCTGCATCTAGGAGTTTCTTGAGTTCTTTAACTAGTAGTGCCACGTGAGGATGCATCTTCCTGAGTTTTTGTTTCACTGGTTTAGCTCCTGGTTTGATAGGCAAATGATGCATTATGAGATCAAGATCAAGACCTGGCATGTCTGCATAAGACCAAGCAAAATTGACTTGATTTTCTTTGAGAAAGTTCATGAACCCTGGGATTTCATTATCTGTCATTGATTCTGCTACCTGTAGAATCCTTGGATTATCTGTAGTTTCAATATTGATTTCCTTTGTAGGCTTGATCAAAATGGGTGATCGTTCATGATAGTGCTCTGGGAGAGTGTCAAGTTTCCCATCAGCTATTGCCTTGAAAAGGTTTTCACCATATGATACGCTCTTTATTTTATCTTTTGTTTGATCTAGTACTACCAGATTCTGGTTTTCACCACTAGATTGTTCTTCTTTATTTTCATTTTTGTAGCTAGGAGACTTGACACTCTCCTGATTAAAGACTTTGTGCCAAAAATTGCTAGTGGAACAATCATTTGCATCATCTGCAGAAAGTAAGTTTATGATAGCTTCATCATTTGGAAAAATAGGTATATTAATAGGTTCAGTTAGATCCCAATCAATGAGACCAGGATGGATCAAAGGTAACAAGTCATTTGGTCATGTGAAATTGGTGATGGTTAGAGTCAAAAAAGAGTTATCAGTAGGATCTGAGGTATGAGGTAGTTCAATGATGGTACTATTCTCATGATAGTCTTGTTCATTAAAATCCAACTCGGTATCACTAGACTCATAGTTGCTTTGTAGTTCAGATTCTTGTGGTTGGAACCCTGATCCTTCTCCTTTGATTAAAGTTGGTGTATACTTTTGTATCACATCTACCGCTTTGTCTCTCCAAAATTCATCATCATGGATGGTATCCCATTCATATTCAGCAGAATCTGTATCAGAGTTATTTTCTATGAAATTCAGGATTGATGCCAAACATGCATCATTTTTATCAGAACCTTCTTGTAGTGTAAAAACATTACCCTGTGATTGGTTGGATGGGGTAGCATCATAGCCTAGTCCAGTTTTATCATATGTAGCAAGCCCTGGAAGATGGATAGGCTCAACTACACCTTCTTTTCTTTTTCCAATAGGACCATTGTCATATCCCATCTTTTGCATGATGGAATACCCTTTCCCATATCAGTCACTTGGTAAGGTGACATTGAGAACTGTTTCATCTTCATCCTTATAAAACCAATTCAGAATTGTTGTATCCTCAAGATCTCCCCTAGGGAATTTTTCTTTGATGAATTGTCCATTGAACTTGGTAGTTGGCTCTGTTTGTAGTTGTGTTGATGTTGATGCTACTGATATCTGTTGTTGTGTAATAGAAGGTTGTCCATGTGATCGAGGTGATGTAGGTAGATTAGCAAGACTGAGAGAATATTCCCCAACTCCACTTTCCTTGAACTGCAGTTTCTTGTCAAAGCTTTTGGCTAATTGATCAATTTTTGTATCATTCTTAGGAGAAGTATTAGCAATCGCTTCTCAATTGTTTGGAACCAAAGTATCCTAACCAGCTTTGATAGTGGCACAAGTTTGGATATTTGAATTATCAGCTGATATAGTGATTTCCTATCTGTCATATGGAAACTTAAGACATTGATGGTAAGTGGATGGAACAGCTTGCATTTCATGAATCCAAGGACAACCCAACAAGATGTTGTATGCAAGATCCTAGTCTAAAACTTGACAAAAGGTATTTTTGATAACAGGTCCCACTCTGATTGGTAGCATGATTAGACCTTTAGACGTTCTTTCCTCATCATCATAGGCTTTTATAGTAATCTTCCTTCTAGGGTCAATGGAGTCCTTTGAAAATCCTAAAGCTTGAACCACCTTCAAGGTACATATATTTAAACCAGCCCCTCCATCTATTAGGACACGTTTAACATGGAAATTGTGGATCATGACCTCTAAGTATAAAGACAAATTGTGGGGATGAGTCATGGAAACATCATCTTTGTCTGAAAATGAAAGACATGTAGGTGAGGACAAATGTCCTACCATGGCTTGAAATTGGTTCACATCCAAATCCGTGGATACAGTTGTTTCAAAAAGGGCCTTCTCTAAAATTTCCTTATGTGTAGGGGAAATCTTCAGGAGTTCTAAAATGGAAATTTGAGCTGGAGTTTTTCAAAGTTGGTTAACTAAGTCATATTGATGTTGAGGGAAGGGCTCAGTGGATTTTCAAGAGACACCCTTCAAGACAACTTTAGCTTGTGCTCTTGTCGTGACATTAACTTGTCCATTGTTTATCTTTTCATTGATTTTTATAATGTTGATTCGCTCATCATCCATATAGAGGTGACGGATTACAGTGTCATCGATTTGATTCACATTTTTGTCAGAAGACTCTCCCTTTTGATAATTTGGCAAGGGGTTGTGAAATGCTTGGTGATCTTCATTGGATTTTTGTTGTCCTTCCATTGTGATAGTGCCATTGTCAATTAGGTCTTGAATAGCATGCTTCAAAGCTTGACAGTTGTTTGTACGATGACCTCTACACCTATGATAGTCACAATAATACACTTCATTCCATGATGGAGGTTTTACACTAGGTTCATAATTGCGTTGAGGTGGTAAAATAAGGGCATTTTTTTCCATAACCTCTTTGAATGCAAATTCCAAGGATTTTTCTAATGGAGTGAAAGTTCTTCTACTAGAAAAGAATGAAAAGCGTTGTGGGTTCATGTTTGAGGTATTCCCTAAGGTGTTTTTGTTGTTGTTGTTTCCATGGTAGTTTTGATTGTTGACAGTCCCTTGATTGGGGGTAGGATTTTGATTCATGTTGTTCTTTGGAGGGGGAGGATTATTTCCTTGATTTGTGATAGAATTGACATTGTTGTAATTATTGTTGTGAGGAGTATTTGGCGTACTCAAAACAAATTGCTTAGTTGATACATGGTTTGCATCTACCACACCATCGTTTACAATGTTTTTGTTGCGATTCCAAAACTTAGACTTGTCTTGATTGTTATAATGGTTAGATGAGCTAGGATTATCCTTGTCAAGTTTTATTGTCCCTCTTTTGACCAAAGCACCTTCAATGGTTATGGCATCCTCAATCAATTTCTCAAAGGAAGGTGGACAATGTAGATTTAAACGATAGCTCATTTCCGAATTTAGGCTATTGATGAAAGTAACCATTTTTTCCTTTCCAGGAACATGATGTGGATATCTAGCGAACATTCTTCTCCATCTTTGAAGAAAGGTAGTGAAAGGTTCACCAGGTTTTTGTGCAACTTTGCAAAGATCAATCATGGTGATTTGGTGTTGGATGTTGTAGGAGTATTGTGTTATGAAAAAATTGATCAATTCCTCAAATTTTTGGATAGGAGGTGTAATTTTTGATAGCCATTCCATAGAGTGACTTCCAAGAATCCTAGGGAACAAACGCATCAAGTAAGTGTCTTCATGTGCAAATTCTAAAGTCATGTTTTAGAAGTCTCTAACGTGATCAATTGTATCTGATTTCCCATTATAACGATCAAATTTGGGAATTTCACAATGTTTGGGAAATAGAATCATATTGAGACTTCTATCAAAAGGATAAGGACATATGTCATCAAGAGTATATTTCTTTGTTGTGGTCCCCCCTTGTAACTCTTTGATTTGTCCTTGGAGTGCCTTAAATTGTTGAGTAAGAATAGTAAGATCGGATGGGGATGTTTCTTCTTCTTTGCTCTTTAATTTCTCAGTATCAAAATCCTTAGGTAGTTTAGCTCCTTGATCGGCTAGGAAGAGAAAATACTTTTCTTTGTCACGTTGTAGGATCTTTTCTATGGCTTTAAGAAACTTGGGGTCTTGTTTAGCGTCTCTAATGTGAAGTTCTTCCTCTTGCTCATCATCACTATCTACAGGAGTTTTGTTCATGTCCTTGTACTTATGAAATGGGTTTATTTCTCTATTAGCCATATCGTCGTCATTGAAAAGAGGATTACGATTCACACTATAATGAGGATTACCATGTTCACCTTCTTCTTGAATGTTATGGGTAGGAACCGCTCGTTGAGATTCTTCTCCTAGTTTTTTGTATTGAGATCTTGTAAAAATAGGCATATGATAATGATATCTTGATCTAATAAGATGAAAAAAATCCTATGATATGATCAAAGATGTTCCCAATTCTTGATTGTGGCTTCCAAAGATGAAGGATATCTGAATCCTGTTGAGGGAAGTTGAATCAATAATCCAAAATTTTGCTTGTGAGGTGCACTCCTAAAGTTTTGATCCCTGCTTTTGAAAAGATTTGTAAGTCTATTGAAGGTTACTGAAGGATTTGACTAGGGTGTGTCGAATATTCAATGCAAGGTTGTGGTATATTCTCAAACTCAAGAGGTTGATTAATATTATGACATTGAGATAGAGCTAATCTTTGATAATAAGCTTGAGTATCTAAAGGTTCTACAGCATACTCGTCAGTGAATCCTCTAACGTAGTCTTGGTATCTATGGAGGAATTTGCGATAATGAAGCAAGACATGTCGACTCTTATACAAAAATTCTCTTTGATCCAAAGTTTCCTTGTAACTTAAGTTCGTTTTGGGTTTCTTGATCCTATTGAAGACTGATTTCTTGAAAAACTTGGTTGATTTCCACTTCCTCAACATGGGAGAGAAATATCAAAAATTTGGGCCTGTGTAAAAATTTTGACAACCTAAGCGCTATTCTATTCCCTAAATGCGCTGCAGAAAGAGGTATATGTGCTGAAGAAAAAGTTAAATGCACTACAAAATACCTTGAATGCGTAGAAACAGACCTTAGATACGCTAAACCAAGAAGCATATGCACTAAAATAGTCCCTAAATGCACTAAAAAATGACTCAAATGCATTGAACCAGCAAGTGTATGCGCTAGAACAAATTTTAGATGCACTACAGTTTTTCCTAGATGCGCTAAAACAGTTTTCCAAAGACAGTTTTTGACCAATTTTGAAAATTTTCAGCTAAATTTTTTCATATTCATTTCAGATGATCTTTTATCTGAATTAATGTTCTTGAAAACACAACAAATAATCTGATTTAAGTTGATCATAACCAAGCACATAATAGGACAAGAACAACTTAAGTTAGGCCAATACAATATCCGCTAGATTCCACATGGGTTTCCCCAACCACATATCAGTAGCGTGCAAATTCAGAAGCTTGGCTACACAGGCTCCCCCTTACAGTGCACTCTCTTCTCAGGCCAACCAAGCTTCCAACCCCCATGAAACTCCCATGGCAGATTGATCACCTCTACTAAAAACTGCAAAAGTGTCGAAGGCTTCACACCGACTGGTGCTAGACTAGCAAATAGAAGGTTTTTGGCTTTCTAAAAATTGGTATTTAATTCGGGACCCCCGTTCGAGTGGCCATACATGGGGCAAGAGATTAATCACCATTAAGGTGGCACTCCAGCCTGAAGAGGTTAAGCTCAACAGGGTTTAAGGGAGTACAACTCTGTCCATATGACACATCCACACAAGCAACCTTAGGTTTTCCCTTAAGGTTTACATTTATATACCGGTCAGGGGTAGCTTGGCCTTAGCTCCGTTGTCGGTTTGAGTCGCGTTGAGGTGATGAAATCCCCAGGCAGGCCCAATTTCTAGAGTCAATAACCATTTCTCTTACACTCAGGATTGCACAAGTGCGCAAGGGGAGAGGATACTTCAATTATCAAGTCAAGGTTACACAGGGAAAAGTGGGTCTGGCTTTTTTATCACCTAGTTTGCACAAGGTGAGAGCATAGTCACCTACCACTTTCAAGCACAATCAAAAAGAGTAGACAGATTCATTTTAGATGCACCAAAGTCAAAAATGATTTAATCTAAGTGAAGATTTTGATTCACAATAGGCATGGGGTTCGTTTTAACTGCATAATAAAGATGTGGTGGCTACCCTAGATTGATTCATTTTAAAACTAGCAAGGAAAAGAAAGAAATTCTATCTGCGGAAGGCGTCAGACTCAGAATATCTGTTACAACCCAAATGCACCAAAATAGATAGTATATGCACAGAAAAATAACTCATATGCGCAAGAAAATAACCCAGATGTGCAAGAGCAGAACCCAGATGCGCAAGAACAGAACCCAGATGCGCAAGAACAGACACTATATGCGCTAGAATAAAATGTAAATGTGGTGAATGATCTCCTATATGTGTTAATTAAATTCCTAAATGCTCTTCAGAAATTCCCATAGGGTGATCCCACAATAGTGGTTTACAATTTTTGGCCAAACTGGACACTGATATTTTTTTTAAACACAATCTCCACATTCGGGCACCTATAGCAATTAAACCGTAAATAATTTGAAGATGATGCAAACTAGAGTCTTGTCATATTTTGTCTGTAGATTCTAAAAATATTTTTTTCAATTTTTTTGGAATTATATTACACTTATTTTTCCATCTCCCACGAAAATTGGTTTTTTTCAAAAAACTGCATTTTTAAAAAGTGACGCACATGGTATAATGGATAACTTTTTTTCCTTGAAAGATAAAATTTGAATTCTTTCAAATTTAGATTTGTAACTCCGATATCTAGTGCTTCCACTTGGTTAGATAGTTTTTTATTGAATATTTTTTCTTTAATCAAGTTTTAAAGTCAAATCAATTACAATTCAGACATAACACGACTGTATAATGCATAACTTTTACTGTATGTATCGAAATTTTTTTATTTTTATTTTTGGATCAAGGACTCCAATATCTGGTGCACTCATATTTTAAAAAAAAAATTTGTTAATCTTCTATTTTTCCACTTGTGCAGAAGAGAGAGTTTTATTTTCAGTGAAAAACCTATATTTAATAAAACTTAAAAAATAGAGAGATAATATAATCAAAACATACTAAAATTATATTCGTTGGATAGCTCGTTTTGAGGGGAACCCGATACTAGTTGGGTTTTTGAGATCTTCTCCATTTTCATTCTCAAATTGAGCTTTGAAACACAAAATTTTCAACAATTCTGGTGCCTTAGGAAGTAAGGGTGAAAAAAGGGGGGTTCGGCCGAACATCTTGGAAATATTCGGTCGAACATGGGTTCGGTTGAACACATGTTCGGCCGAACCACCAATCCATGGAATTAAAAAAATGAAATTAAATGTGAAAGTGAACGCCTTTTTTTTGGTTTTGTCATATTCAATGGGTTAGGCCGAACCCAGGTTCAGTCGAACCCACTTAAATATTGATTTTTTATGTGGGCTTTAACTGGTTCGGCCAAACCATGGGTTCGGTTGAACCCTATGGTTCGACCAAACCCATTTGATATGAAGAATGGGAAAATTTTGAAATTTCCTTCCTCTTCAAAAGTGTAAACCACTTATGTGGCTTCACCCCATATGCGCCGAACCAGTCTTCATATGCGCTAAAGTACCTGCAAAACAGAAAAATTTTGAATCTCCCAGATGCACTGTTGAATGTTAGAAAACCTGCAAGAAAAACTTGCAATAAAACCTGCAAGAAAGAAGTCTAAAATGGGGGCATTGGGCCCCACGGTGGGCACCAAAAATGTGTGATCGAAAATATATGCATAATGAAATAAATAAATACTATTCAAGCACACCAATAAGACATTGTATCAAAACAGAAAATAAAAGGTAAGTAGATGCAAACTCAATATTCTACTTCGATTGTCATCCTATTGTCCTCTATCTTCAGTGTTTTTGTTGATTCCAGCTTTTGCTCTCAGATTATATGCTAGGCTCAACAAACTATCTTCCTAAAGAACGAGATTTAAATATGATGCATGATGCAAGATTAAGCCATGATATGGAATAAGACTAAATGATTGAAATAAACATGATGCTATGATATTAGAATGCTAAATGAATTAAATGCAATGAACTCTAATTAATTGCCTATCCCCAATGCTTAGATTCACATAGGTATTTATAGAGTTTTTCAAAGGATTTTGATTGGCTGTCTTGATTGACGGTTGTGATAATTCCTGGTAGATCGAATGGCTGAAGATGGATGAAACTGAAGAGAAAATAGAAGAAAACCTAAAAACAAGATTTTTCTATTTTTACAAAAGAGAAAAGGATAAAAAAAGAAGAAATCGTCTTTCTTTAAAAAGATAAAAGAAAGATTTAAAAGCTGATAAATAATGAATTAAAAATTCAATTATTTACTTGTGGATGATATTCAGCTTTTCTTAATTAAATTAGGTTTTTAAAGAAAGCAGAAGAAAGTTTGCGATAAGAAGAAAGTTTTAATTAGGATTTTTGAAAAAAGCAGAAGATCTCATATTTAAATAAAATATTTAATTATGATATGAGAAGAAAATAGAAGATTTTACAATTAGATAAAATATCTAGTTGTGATTTAGAAAGAAAGCATAAGATCCTTTAATTAAATAAGGTTTATTTAATTAAATTACTTTTATGAAATTAATTAAATGAAATATTTAATTAATTTAGAAGAAGATTTTAAAATAGAAGAAAGAAAGATGTTTAAACTTAATTAAATCAAAAGATTTAATTTAAATTCAAACAATGATAATTAATTTAAATAAATAAAATGCATTTATTTAATTAATTAAGTGGACATATAAAAATAATTAAATAAAATAAATTTATTTAATTATGAAAGAAGAATAAGATGAATGAAAAATATAATTAAATTAATTAAATTTAATCATATGTAGAGGATTTCAGAAAAATTAATTAAATAATAAATATTTCATTAATTGCCAGGATTATAGACATGACCATTTTTATGCATATACAGGAACATGACAAACACATTAAAGCACAAATAAATTGAAAATAATGTTGAAAGATGAATATTATAGTATTGTAACTAAAGGATCTCCTTTGAAATTATGATGAAGATCAAGATCAAGAAGATAATAAATATGCATGTGTGCCCCCAAGGACACTACTTGAATAATTATTATATATAAAACAAAGACAAAAATCTAATAGTCAAAGTTAGATATGGAATATGAATCTACATGAGGGACCCCAATGACACTACTCCATCAATGCAAATAATAATGCAAGAAAAAAATACAAGTGCCAATAGTCTAAAGAAATTGATCGATCAAGGATGGAAAGTTTCCTCCATAAAATAAGAATGGAAGAGTTTCTATATGGTGAATTTTCTATCTCATTGAAATGCATGGGTAACCAATAACAACATTTTCTTAATACATAAGAACAAATACTAGATACATAGCTCACTCCAAATTAAAACCAAGAAAGCATTAGAACTAATAGTATGAAATCCCCATAATGCTAACAAGGGAGAGGGATGATAATTCCACTAAAATTATGTGTCATAATGTAGTACATGAAGTAGAATAAATATCATATGAAGGTGCACAAGAAAGTACCTACCATTGAAAAAGGGTGTGCAAACCAAGGCACACATGCATGAAGGTAGACAAGGTTGTGATTGCAAATAATAAAGTTTACATAATAGACCCCTTAGGTTCTTCATAAAGTAGTGTGAGTACAAAACATAGCACAAAATTATGTGTGATATCCCTAAAAGCATGTACAATAGTGACACTTTATCTTAGTGTGTCTAAAAATGAAAGCATTAATTTAAAAAATGTTGAAAATGCCCAAAAAGGACATGCTAAAAATACATAAAGAACAACTCAAAATAATTCATCATATGTAAATAAATATTTTCCAAGTTCCAAAACATCCAAGTAATAAATCAAAATATAAAATAGTAAAAAAACTGAATAAAAGGTACCCAAGGGAACTCTAGAAAAATTGTAGAGATAGCTTTGAAGATCTCTAAAAGACTTTTCCAATGTCACAAGAATAACAAAAAATAGAGAAACTAGCCAAAAGTTATGAGCTTGGGAGCCAAAAAAATAGATCTAAATTTGATAGGATATAAAATGCACCCAAAAAAATGAGGGGAGTACCTACACCAATGGAAAGTGCTCAAAACCAAGTTTCCAATGATATCTTGCTTATCAAAAATTGACACTGTATACAAAATTTATGCCAAAATAAAAATGTTACAACCCTAGTTTTCAACACAATAAATTTCAAAGTTTAAACACATTAAGTGAAGATCCATGATGCCATAACAAAGAAAAAAAAGCTTTCCATAATGTAAATTACATGCACATTTGAAATAACACTATTTCCAAACTTCCATTGCATTCTAATGTAATTTCACAAATCTTTCCATAATATAGATTTCATATTGAATAAACTCCAATTTATCATTCATGACTACATCATTCCATATAAACGGGTACACGATACATACATAGCTCATTTGAGCTTCATTCAACAAAGATATACAAACTAGTCCTGATGTCATTGCATTGGTGCATACATTTTCGATGTCCCCACTTCGTGGTGCATACAATCCAACTGTCCCCAATACTGGCACAAATATCCACAATCCTCGACTGTCGTCTGATGAGGAGAAGCATCAATCAAGTGTTTTTCTGCCAACCATAGACTTAAATGTGGTCCCTCGCACATCTGTCACATATGACAAGATGGCCCTACCCTTCGACTAAAAGATTGGTTGGTAAACCCCATAACAATAGTCTATCTAAGCTTAGTGTTGTGTCCTACAAACCAAAACCTAATCATACAATCGTTTCCCCTATGAGTGTAAAAATCCTGATTTAGAATACATAAAAGGAATATGGTGAACTGACAATGTAAATTTATAATCCCAAGTATAAATTTATAATCTTAAGTATAGCTACATAAGCTTCATCTAATCATAGATAAAATATTCATAAATTACTTACTCCATTCAATAATATATCACATTAATAGGTGGTTCTCATCAAGAGTGTCACAACATCAATGAATGACCTCAATCAATGGATAATCATATCGATAGATGATTCCATAGCAAGAGATAAAACAACCAATCAAGTAGCAACTCAATCTCAATAGGTAATCCCACCTATGGTTCCAATTAAATAGCAATTCAATTTCAATAGGTAATCCCACCTATGGTTCTAATCAAGTAATAATTCCTAAACTCAAGTGATCAAATTAATCACATAGGTGAGTCTCAACCTTGGTAGACTTTAATCCCAGATATAATCAATAATCAACAAAGTCAGTGAAATCAAGTAGGTTAACCTAAACCTATGTATTCCAAACAAGAACAACATACAACCCATCCAAGCAATTTATTCTTAACCTATTGGTTCCAATGGATAATCTATTAAATATTCCAACCTAGTAGGTAAATCTTAACCTAGGTTTCAATACTCTTCTCCACCCAAATAGGTTATTCTAGACCTAGGGTTTCATTCAAGAGTAAGGTAATGATCAAGTGATCATTCAAATAAAGATAATTGATGTAGTTTACATAACTTCAAATCATACTTTTGATACCTTCAATATTGTTGCAATGTTAACCCTATCATTCCCAAGGTTTCCTAGCATAATAAGCTACAGTGTCAAGTCACTTCATGATGTTGATACATTTCACAATATACATGTAGTAATACTACATATGTATAGAAATAACATCATTATCTAAATCCCTATATAGGGTATATAGGATTATTAAGATGCTTCCTTAAGCTAATCATGTAAATCATCATTCCTAGTATACTTATACTAATGATAAACAACCCCTTCTATTATGGAGTAACTACAAACTATTTCATTGAAAAGCACAAAACAACTTCTTTTTATTTTCATAAGAAAATGCTATGATTTACTAAAGCAAGCATTTCTCAAGCAATTCCAATCAAAGAAATCAAGACTCATTTTTCATAGTAAAATAGAAATAAGGGTAAGGTCTCATGGAGGGGGCCTTCCTAAAAAAATTCAGTGGGTGCTATTGAGAATTTTTAGGAATATTTTTAAGTTGGTGGTCCCATGAATTCAATTTTGCAATTCAGCTTAAAATTTTGAGCCCCAAAATTTAAGAAACAAATTGGATTATTTTGATAAGAAATTCTCTCATTTTTTTTTTTGAATTTAAAATTTTAAGTGATAGAAAAGTGACCAAAAAAAATCCTAAAAAAATCCTAAGTTGTAGGGGCAATTTCTAGCCCCACCTAAATTTCATCCACTAAAATTTGCAGTCCTAAAAGGTAGGGGTTGTTATTTTTCAAGAAAAGATTCAAATTAATCCTATACCATAATTTTTTTTGTTTCATGGGACTGCTTAATCCATGAAAATAGAATCCCAAGCCTCCCCATGGGACCATATAGTAAAAGAAGATTAGATCATCATTCCTATAATATGCTTGATCCAATTAACTAACTTGATTCTCAACCTTCCAATGGTAGCTTGATAGCTTCACTTTATCTACTCAAAACAATACTTCACTATATCCTCTTCCTCTAGGAACACAAGATAACTCTATGCTCTGACAAAGTAACTCTAAGCTCTCACAAAATATAACTCTCAGAATATTTACAACAAAATAACCTTGTAGAAATGTGCATCTCAAATGAGAGAGCTAGCCCATCTATTTATACAGAATATTGAGACATTTATGCCAAAAGAAAAGGTGTGCCAGTTGACACCACTCTAAAATTTTGAACGACTCACCTCTCACACCAAAAAGATGGCAAAAACCTAAATGCAAACTCAACTTGGTATTCTGCAGATTGACCCCCTTTGCTTGACAATAACTCAAGACTAATTCAAATATGCACAATATGCCTAAAATATGAGAATCAACTTGCAAACAAGATAGACTTCTACAAAAGAGAGTTTTCATATATTGGCACCATGTAACAACCATCTTCCTATTCTTTTGGTGTGGTTTATCTCAATGAAACAACCCACTTTAAACTAGCAACACATATCCCCTTTCAACTTAGTCATGGTCTATTCTTTTGACAAAGAAAAATGAGTTGACTCCTCTATAATAGCGTTCAAGCTTGTGCTTTCACCACGCATGTTTCTTGTTGATTATTCATTTTATCATGCATTCAAATCATTTTATACAACAAGCTTTAATATTTCCATTGCCTTATATCTTTTGGATAAATGTGTTCAAAGGTAGAAATAATGTGTCTCTTACAAAATAGTGATGCATCTTGTATGATATCAACCATGGCTTATTACTTCATATCAACCTTTATATTTTTCACATACTTGCATAGATCGGCCTCTAAATACTTTGCATAATATATATACAAATTATAGGCCTCAAATACTACCTATGTTGTATTTATGTTTTGATTAGCTGTGCCCTTCACTATTTCATTCACTTCCATACTATGTATGCGTTGTTCGTTGCATACTTAAAATAGTACTTATACTTCCATAAGCATTGTGTTTCCTTTGATGGCCAAACTCATGCGCCCTCCATAATATAATGTTGCTTTTTAAAAAGGAGAATCAATGCTTATGCACTTAGCTATTGGTTTATATAAATATCTTCTCCCTATGTGTATTGAATACTACATGCGCAAAGGTTCCTTATAAAGCACTTTCAATCTACATAGTATGGCATTTAATCAAGCCTCTTATTACTCACATATGTGTTTCATATGAGTGCTATATAAAACACTTATAATATTGACTGACCACCAATCATATTATATAATATATATATATCCCCAAAATTGTCGACAATATTAATTTTCATAACTATAATCATATTTATTTGTTTATCTAAAATATATTTAATGTAAATGATTCTCATATACTAATGCATATACATATATGCGTATGCATTATCAAATACATGCATATATATATATATACATACATACATAAGCATTTAATATTAACTAACATTTAGTCAAATATATGTTCATCTTTGTTAGCAAGTAGATACATTAAATGTGTACATATATATATATGTGCAATTGATATCCTTATCCATACTATGTTAATCATATGCATGAGTTGCCACTCAAACATATATACATATATGTATTTGATGTATATTTACTTATTGACAAAGACATACACATAAACATATAAAGAAGGTATCCACTTGACAACCACAAAAATGAACATTCAAAGATGATCATAACCAAAACCCTAATCAATCAAGTCAACCAACTAATTCCAATAATCCAAGACTAAGACGAAGGGTTCACTTGTTGAATCCAAACTAACTCGACTCTTCTAAACCAAGTCTAGGTCATGAGTGTGTGTAAGCTTAGTTAGGTTTTATTTAGGGTTACCTGACCAATCACTTCTCCGTAGTGATACTTCCCCTCCCTTTCGAAGGACTGTACATGTCCCTACAACTAGCTTAGTACAACACCAAGGTAGTTAGACATTCATAATAATCCACATGCATCTTAAAACTTTAACATATTCATATAGAAATACATGTTCTTCAACAATGTAAACATATTTACTCTTTCAAAGCCACATTTAGAATTTATCAACACTTTCACATAATACCTATTTCAGTATTCTATTATTTTAGCAAGCATATCAAAATCATGATTGCATCTATCATCCTTTTTACCCGTGAAGGAAAAAGTAAATTAGTAATAAAAAGACAGGGTGTGACAAAAAAAAAGTTGCTTTATGAAAAAACTAGGGTTTCAAAGTATGTAGGAAAGAAATATTTCCAACATCATATTGATGTCACACTAATGTGAGAACTAGAATACTCTACTAGTCACTAGAATATTTTCTACATGTGTCAAGAAAATTTTCATGGCTAAAAAACTGTAAGAATAAATAATGTTGTTTTATGATGGAATATTCCTTGGAGTCACTGGGAATTGCTAGATTTGGTTGAAAACCTACTCAAGAGTAATGAAACCATTTTGGTTACCTATAAGCCACCCTTTGTTGACAAGAATTTCCTAGATTGATGAAAAACAGCCAACACACAACACAAACCATTAAGCCAAGCTAAAAATAGTTTCATGGGCTCCAAAAAAAAATTTAAGGCCTGCCACCAATAGTGTTAAGTGCCATAGTCATAAGGGCAATGCTAGTAGTTGGGAGTGGTTGGAAAATGGGGTCACTTACTACCAACTATTAAAAAATAATGTCACTGGAAAAAAATTATTCATGAAGCAAAACCTCCATTACCTTTAAAAATCCTTGATTGCACCAATGAAAATGCAATCACCACCAAAATAAAAATATGATGTTGTTGCAACCAAAAATACCACTTGAAAACACATGAACAACGAAGAAAATGTAAGTTTTTTTAGAAATCATAGACGTTGATGTAGGAGGGTACTATGATTGTATGACCTATATGGATTTGTATAGTTGTATCCATAAATCTTAACCTCAAATCTTGTGCCCTCTAAAATATTTTTTAAAAAAATTAGGTGCTCTAATTTCAACATTTGGACAAGTGATCTTAAATTTTTTGGGACTGTTGGATTCTATGGTGAGGTTTTTTTGGCTCCACGATGTACCATTTTTTCCCTAAGGCTAGATCTCTAAGCAAGGATAGGGAATTACAAATATGGATCTCTAATACCATGTTGGAGTTGATTCCTCAACCCTACAACTCTCAAGGATCATTTGTAATCAAACACCTATCACACAAAGAGATGAAAAAAAATCTAGAGAAGGAAAAAATTGATTGATCCATAAAAGAAATGAATCATTATGTGCATTTCATATAAAATTATAATAATGAATCCTTATACAAGGAAAGAAAAAAAAACAACCCTAGAGAAACCACCTGAGGATAAGAGGAGATCATGAAATGTGTCCTCATCATATGACTTGAAGTACAAAAAATAATATTACCTAAGTAATCTTAAGTAGCTAGAGTGAAAGGGACCTAAGTAGTTAATCAATTAATTAGGTAAATATTTGTTTAATCTAACAATTGCTATTTCTTTTGTTGTGAATGCATGCTAGAAAATAATGAGAATCACAAGATCCAACAACATAGTTATGTTAGTGAAAAAAATATGGTGCTATTAGTTAATGATGAAACATATGGTAAATATGATGATGAAATATTTCAAGGCATTCCTTTGATTATACATTAAGGATTAATTAAAAGACATGTCTTATTGCAAAATAATGTGCTTCTAAAATTAAATTCATGATTTTAATTTTTTTAATTTATGACCTAATCTTTTATATATATTTAATTGTTATAATAGAGGTTGGAAACATAGGTGTAAGTTATTATTAATTACATTACATAAAAGAGGATTAATTCATTAAAACTAGAAACAAATGATATAATGTTATTTCCCACAATCTTAGTTATAGTATAGGGATCAAACTTGAAATACATTAAAACCCTTCAACTAGAGTTCATTTTATCAATTACAAACCTCATAGGATGATGTATTATTGTAGCCACCTAGTAATTGCTACTTGCATGGCTCTTTTTCCTATTCCATAAAAATATCGACAGCATAACCAGAGACAAGAGTGGTGACCATAAAAAATATTATTTTTTATTGAAGAGTGAGGTGAACCAATTGATGTTGAATGATAAATGTGGAGAAGAACCTTGATTTAATTCCCTAGATTTTACATCACGGTGTTGTCATAATAGTGGTTTACAATTCCTAAGAGGAACGAATTTTAGCTGAAATCACATTGTATACCTTGATATTTCTAACTACTCTAAGTGTACAAAACTACTAAGAAATGGAAATGGCAAAATATCAAGGACACCTCAAGATTAGCCAAAAAAGTGGTTCAACGAAAAGGAATGCAAATAAAATGAAACACAAACACTTTTACCTCCCTTGTTGTTGATACCTCTTTGATTGGCCCTTGCTCGGATTGGTTGTGTGCTCCTTAGATGATTGTTTGAATGACTATATGCAAGATTCAATATGCAAGATGATGAACAAAGATGGCTAAATGATGGCAAAAGGATTGAGAGTTCAAATGGACAGCATGTAGTTATCAAAATGCAAAGTGTTGAGAAAGCAAATGGGCAGCATGTGGGTGCTCAAAATGAAAGTGTTGGAAATGCCCTTGAGGGGGGGGTATTTATAGGAGAATTTGAATTCTCTAGAGAATTCAACGGTCAAGATTGCTCCAACAAGGCCAAGATGAAGGGCTATGGTGGGTTGAGAACCCACAAGCCCTCACATCTTGACATGTGGAGGGTGAAGTGGACAAGAGGATATGAGGTGGAGATGAGTTGTCAAAAGGTACATGAGGTGGAAAAGGACATGCACCTTGGGGGATGAGGGATTTCCACAAAAAAGGATTTCTTGTCCCCAAGTGGGAGTGAAAGGGACATTTGAGGAATTTTAGGAATTCCTCAAAATCTACATGGGAAAGGAAAGGTGGTTGGGAGGAATAAATGTGAATTAAAAATTCACATTCTAGGATGATCTAGAGGGTAAAAGGTGGGCTCAAAAAGGTGGGACTTAGTCACATGTGGAGATTGTGACAAGTCCAAGGTTGGTCACATGTGGAGATTGTGACAAGTCCAAGGTTCTAGAAGCCTTGGAAAGAATGGAATGTGAATTAAAAATTCACATATAAAGAGGGGAATCTAGGACAAATAAAAAGGAATTAAAAATTCCTTGGAGAATGATTAGGCTTAATTAATCAGTAATTAGAGGATAAATGAGGATTAGAAGCCAACTTGCAAAAGTTGGAGGATGTGACACATCCTAATCAAGGATTAGGCATGTGCACATCCCTAATGAAGAAATTAGGAGATGGATTAGGATTAGATGAAAATGACATGTGAGGAATGTAATATTTATTTAATTCATTTGATGAAAAGAGGATTAAGGAGGGTAAGGTATTTAATTATTAATTAAATACCTTAGGGTTTGGCAGAATTAAATATATTAATTAAATAATACTAATATTACTTAATTAAGTGTCCAAATTTGGATGTCACACATTTTGCCCCTCTTTTGAGATGGTGTTACTGCAGTAACATCATTTCAAGAATATTGGCTATAGAACCTAGAAGAAGATGGTTAGATTGGAAAAGATGCCCCACTCATCCAAAGGAGTGACTAGGAAGGGAAAAAGAAAATGATGAAAATTAGGGATGAATGATGCCCCCTCGAGAGGACATGCGGGTTGAAGAGAACACGTGTGTGCTCTTGAAATAGATGATGTGATGCAAGTGGAGATGAGGAAGATGATGCAAGGTGATGGGGAAGAGAGTAAGTGATGGAGATGGATGAAGCACAAATGGATTTCAAAAGGTGATGTTGCCCCAGTCAAGGTACAAGCCAAAATGGGTTGATGATGGATGGAGGGTTGGCAATGAGGGAATTAAAGATCTCAAAACAACATGAGGATAGGGAAGGATACATCCCACTGAGTGGTATTGATGAGGGAAGGATACATCCCAAAATACCACTAAAGGATAGGGAAGAATAACTCTCGATGATGATGATGAAAGTGTTGTTGATGAGGGAAGGATACATCCCAAAATAACACTAAAGGGCTAGGGAATGATACTAACAGATGATGATGATGATGGGTCAAGGCTGATAACAAGACTGGGGACAAGACCAAGGATATGATTAGATGATTTGTGCGAGATTGAACAGATGAGGAGAAGAGTGATATGGGAGATGGAGAGAAGAATCTTAAGATTTGGTTTGATATCAAAAGATTTGGACTGTAGATGGACGAAAGCTCAGATGAGGGGTTTGGTTAAGCTCAGATTGGGATGAGATTAAAGCTCAGATGAGGATTGGATTGAAGACTAGAATGGTTGAAGGATATGATTGGATTGATTCTACACCGAGTTCCGGAGTTTAAAAGGGCATAAGATGTTGACAAGCAGATTTTTCCCGATTTGGCAATTTTCAAAAATTGTCAAATTTTGCCATTTTAGGAAACCTCATGGATAGACTTTTGGGAGTCCCAATTTTTTTCCAGAAATACCCATTGGGGAGATAGGATGAATTGCCAACTAACATCCCAAATTCGAGATATGCATTTTGAGTTATGAGTGAAAACAATTTTTCAAAATGTTGGAGAAAAACACTAAATTGGGATTTTGAGGGTCAAGATGAAACTTTAAGGCCAGCTCAAACAGACACCCGAGTCAAAAGTTATGGCCTCCGAAAGTGTCGGGGTAAAAATCAAAAATCAATTTTGAAAAATCGAAGACATGGGTTTTGTTCGCGGAGGAAAATTAGGAAATGGGTCAGGATCGATTTGGAAAAAAAAGTCCAAATTTAACGGGAAATTGGAGGGAAAA
>VDFB02000013.1:26717433-26748455 GCA_007258455.2 Sequoia sempervirens
GAAAAATAACATGATATATGGAAATAATACAATCACTAGGCTTAAAATCAAATGAAGTAATATCCCTAGTGTAGACACTTAAAATTGTCCTAACTAATATTGCACATCTGAATTTGATTACTAACACCATTTCGTCTTCAATCGCCTATTTTCGATCGTTTAATTAAATAATCTTTATTATTTTATTAAATTTATCACTTTCATCTATTTTCGACTCTTCTAGACCAAGTCTAGGTCATGAGTGTGTGTAAGCTTAGTTAGGTTTTGTGATATAGGGGGATTCACTACACATGAGTTCTCTTCATTCAGAGATCCTCACAAGGTGAAATTCCCTATGTTACCTCAATGGAACAACAATGGAAGTTTCAGATTCTGAAAGAGCAGGTCACAAAGATTTTATGAACAAACTGACAAGCTCTCGGCCAAAGAACATCAACACAGAAAGCGAACGATAGTGTGGTGTGTTGGTGTCTCGTAGGGACCAGAAAGCGAGGATGTCTTAGAAAATAGCTAAGTGACTACTTCTATCTAATCGCTAAGAACTTATAGAATATATGAAAATGACATAATGCAATAAAGTAGTATAACTGACAAAGGTAAGGAGAAAGGAAATACTTACAACCATGTGGGTGATGAAGCCTCTACCAAACAAATGTCTTCAAAAACTATACATAAGAGGGAGAGAGAATGTTGGGGCTGTATAGGGGCCTGCCTTAGTCAAACCCCATTTTGGTGTTCCCACCTCCACGGACAGTCAGATAGATAAAGAAATAGAAATGAATTAAAGAGTACTAAAGCACTACAAAACAATGTTATGCTACTCAACTAAGTAATAGAGGAGAAGAGTGAAATCTTACCACCTCCACCAAGAGCACTCAAGGCTAATGGGGGAGGAAATGAGAGGAACTCAAGCCACTCCAATGGTGTTTTGTTTCACACTTGCTCTATTGATGTGGTGGAGTGTTGATGTTGTTGCTGTGAAGTGTAAAGTGTTTGCTAAAATGCTTGGAAGAGGATGTGAAGCTTGTGGATGAAGTCCAGAAGTGGTGAAGAGATCTTCCAACCCCTAAATGCAAGTTCAAGGGCTGAATATGAAGGAATGAGGAAGAGAAACAACCATATTTAGGTCTATCGGCCGAGGACGGCGTTACAAATCGACACCCAATGAGAAGTGTAACACCTCTACAAGCTCCAAATGTAGGAATTTGTCAGGGATGTAAATGCGTCACGCAAACATCTCCACACCATGTGGCGTCTCTGAAAGAAACTCCTCTACCGACACTTAAAAAAAGCTCCAAGTGTGATGCAAGTAGTGGGCTTAGGTGGAATTAAGCCTCTAAACTTGGTTTTCTAAGGTGGAAAAAGGAAAAAAGGGGAATTGCACACAGGGTGCAAATTCACTCTTATACATTTTTCCCACACTTTAGCGAGCACTAACATTAATGAGTGCTCGGTAAAGTAGATCAAGGAAGATTAAGGTTAGAAATGTATACCTGAACTGTCGAGGAAGCACATAATACATTAGACAATAAGAACCTACAATGGATAGTAGTGTTAGAGCATGAAAAGCTAGAGGATTCGAGTCAACTCTGGAGTGAAGAGACCTTGATGTAAAAGGTTGTCTTGATATTATGTGTCGTCACTGAATAATACATAGAAGAATTCAAAGATGAAGAGAGGAGAAGCATATACTTAGGATGAAGAAGGTGCATATCTTGCAAGAAAAAAGAGAGATGAACAAAGCATGTGGTGAAAGAAAAACCCGCTTAGGAGCAGAACCCGCACCACAAAGAAGGTGATAAAAGAAAACCTCGCTCAAGGAGGAAACTCGTATCACTGAAAAGTGCATGGTGAAAGAAAAAACCACTTAGGAGTAGAACCTATACCACAAAATAAGGTGATAAAAGCAAACCCTGCTCAAGGAGGAAGCCCATATCACCAAAAAGAGAGTGGTGAAAGCAAAACCCGCTCAGCAGTAGAACCTGAACCACAAAAGAAGGTGATAAAAGAAAACCCTGCTCAAGGAGGAAACTCGTATCACCAAAAAGTGCATGGTGAAAGAAAAAATCGCTCAGGAGTAGAACCCGCACCACAAAAGAAGGTGATAAAATCAAACCTCGCTCAAGGACGAAGCCCATATCACCAAAAATCACCTTACAAGCCTGCAAACCTGCAAGGAGGCATCCCCCAAGATATCTCACATGGAAGAGGCCGAGAAAGTGCCTTACAAACCCACAGACCTACAAGGAAGGTATCCTTCAAGAAATATCACATAAAAGAAACCCCAAGGAAGTAGACTCCGCAAAGTTGAGAAGCAGCAACATGTCTACCCCCAACTAGCACATGTCAAAAAGTGTCGATACATCTACTTGCAAATAGGATGCATCTAAAATCGGCAACATGTCTACCCGCAATCAGAACATATCTAAAGTGTCGATACGTCTACCCGTAGGTAGGAAGCATCTAAAAGTGGGAACATGTCTACCCACATATAGAACATGTCTAAAGCATCAATACATCTACCCACAAATAGAACGCATCTAAAAGTGGTGACATGCCTACCCACGGATAGAAACATGTCTAAAGCATTGATATGTCTACCCACAGATAGAAAACATCTAAAAGTAGCAACAGGTCTACCCACAGATAGAACATGTCTAAAGTGTCGATACATCTACCCGTAGATAGAACACATCTAAAAGAAGAAACATGCCTACCCGTAGATAGAACATGTCTAAAGTGGCTAGTCACACCCACCAAAAAACTTTCAAAGGGGTCCTTCAAGAACCTGACATAAGAAGAGGGGTCCACTTGAGGGACACGCTATTTGAAAGGTAAGATCTAATCAGGTTGCCCCCAAGCCAAACGTCAATAAATTTGTTTGAGAGAAAAGCTTTCCAAGAGGTCCCTTGGGAACCCTTCAAAAGGAGAGGGGATCCACTCAAGGGACACTTCATTTGAAAGACATGGTCAAGAGAGGGGTCCTTAAGGAGGACACACATCTCTAAGTGAGTTATCACTTCCCCCAACATACATGGGAGGAGAACTATGCAAGATACTTCGAACAAGATATAGGAAAACCTCAATATCACTTATCATGCAAAGTAAAAGCAGGTGTGTCAATCAATCGAGAGTTTGATGGTACCTGAATCATGAAGTTGTTGAATTTTTTCCTTCAAGGCCTTACATTCTCTAGTGAAATGGCCAAGCGCTCGATCTAATGCACAGAAAGAATGTTTTTGTTTATGAGACTTCTTGCATGTAGGAGAAGGAAGAGTAATCAAGCGGGATTTTAGAAGCCGCAACAAGATATGCTCTTTCTTAGACAAAGAATGAGGAGCATGAAGCAACCCTTTCCCTTGTGGAGAAAAGTTTGACTACTCACAAGAAGGAGATATAGAGGTAGAAGAAGAAGGAGGATTTCCATAGAGAGTGTTATTTGAGTAAGGGGGATCACACTCCTCTATGGGATCACCATCATCCTTCTTGATAGGACTACCAACATTAACCTCCTTAACACAAGTGTGATCATCTTCCTTAGAAGAAGGATCAACACCAAGAACATTACAATTTGCATCCACATTTCCACGCAATACAGAAGAATGAATATCTTTGATAGCAAGTTTGGATGATGCTTTCGAAAGGTCTAAGTTGATTAGGCTGACTTTATATTCCCCAACGAAGGAGTTCGTAAAGTCTAAGGAACCCCAATCATCACTAAGACATGTGTTCCTTTGGGAAGAGGTAGTTTTAGGATTTCTTGCTTCAAAAGGATCTTCTTTAGGGATGTTTACCTCGAGAGTGTCCTTGGTAGTAGGTAC
Organism: Sequoia sempervirens; assembly: GCA_007258455.2. Lineage (NCBI taxonomy): Eukaryota > Viridiplantae > Streptophyta > Pinopsida > Cupressales > Cupressaceae > Sequoia > Sequoia sempervirens. Next base: position 26,721,255 of record VDFB02000013.1, read on the forward strand.
TACTAGAGTAAACATCAACACATTGGAAGGCACTAAAGGAATAAGAATAGGCACAATAGAAGCTTGACCAATAGCTGCCATCTCACACAAGTGCATAACATCAGGGTTAGCTTTGACTGTGACTACCTGATTGTTAGCAATGAACTTAATACATTTATGCAAGGTAGATAGAATTGCACCCATAGCATGAATCCACAGTCTACCAAGAAGAAGGTTACATGGTAACTTTTCTGCCACAACATGTATAAGGCTAGGTACAATAACAAGTCCCAACCTCAAAGGCAAGACTATTGTGCCTTGGGATTTTTGACCAACATTATTGAACCCATGAAGGATGACAAAAGAATTATTAAGAGAAGACAGGTCAATATTAATCTTAGGAAATAGATCGATGCTACATACATTGAGTGTCGAACTGGTGTCAACGAGAGTATGTCTAATGCTAATCTTATTAATATTAACTATAATCATTAAAGGGTTCACTTAATTTTGTACTTCTGGAGGTAGGAGCTCTTGTGGATAGAACGTAATATTCAACGGACCCACACAAATATACACCATCAACATATTAGCATTTTTTGGCCTAGTGGAAGAAGGAAAGAGGATCTTTTGCAAAGCTTCTTGAAGCATACCCTGATAAACTAGAGCTGACTGAAGTAAGTCCCACAGTGAGATCTTATCTAAAATAACCCAAGGTTGCTCGACAATATCGTAATCACTAGGTGCTTTAGCTATAGGTTTAGGAACTAAAGGAAGACTTGGTTGTTTATTCATTTTATTCTCATAAGTATGGGCTACTGCTCTATAAGAGGGAGCCTTAGAAATATCAAGAGAGTTACTATCAAATAGAACACCATCAATAGAACAAATCCTTTTAGAAGGAATAGTTGGAGTCATGTAAATGACTGGTCTCTTAGGCCTTTCAAGGGCAACAAAGACATAGATAAGATTTATAGAACCATCGTAGCTAGTAGAACAATTATTTGAATACATATTCTCAACATCAATCCAAACAGGATCAAATGTGGAATAGTTATTTAAAGAGACATTCTCAACATCGATCCAACGTGAATCAGATGTGGAAGGGGGATCATTATTCACAAATGCATCATCTCCAGAAGAGAGTGCATCAGAAGGAGAGGGAGCTTCATCATTCACAAATGCACCATCTCTAGGGGAGAGTTTATTGGAATGAATTTCCTCTTCTACTTGGTGGAAGAACTCACTCCATGAGCATTTAACAGTTCATCTTGCTACTGATTCTACTTCTCATGATGAAGACTTTGAATCTCCTTCTCCTTTTGTGAGGAAAAATAATATCAATGATGCTCCTGCTGCCTCTGCAAACTCTACTTCTAAGGTTCCTTCTGCATCATATGATTCAGTTATGATGAAAGTTGCTCCTCTTGCAAATCATATGGGGCATTCTCTTGTTATGGCTGCTCCTAATGCTATTAATAATGCTTCTCTAGCTTCCCCTATTTTGGAAAGTGATGTTGTTTCAGATGCTTCACCTAAAGTATCAATTGTACCTCTTGTTTGCTACTTTGGAGAGGAGTCTTCTCCCTTTGATCAAAATTTCTCAATTTCTATTTTTGATTCTCCTTGGAAAATGGTGCATAGAAAGAAGAAGCACTCTTCTAAGAAGGTTACAGTTTCATTTAACTCTCCCTATGTGGCTTTTTTTGGTTCAAGCACTGCTCCTTGAACAATTCCTTATGTTTGTTGTTTATGACTGGTCCTATGTTGATTTTTGTTTCTCTGTTTGGTTGTGTTGGGATAGTCTATTTTGTTGAGATGTTTGGCTCTACTTTTTCCTTTTTCTATGGGTCAGGGCCCTTCCCTTCTTATCTAATAAAAAACATAAGGTACTAGTCAATGAGCGAGGGAGGGAGAGATAGATTTGAAAAGTAGTTATCAGTAGATCATAATAGAGGGAGGGAGAGATAGAATTGAAAAGTATTTATCGACCTCTCCTTCCCCCCTCTCTCTCTCTCACACACAAGATCTCTCTCTTTATACCTCTCCCACCTTACCAATATATTAAATTATTCTATTAAGTAAATAAAAATATATCACTTATCAATATATTAAATTATTCTATTAAGTAAATAAAAATTAACATAAATGTACAGATTTCATAACCTAATTATACCATTTGTTTAAAAAATGACAAAAGATGAAATCCATAAGGTTTTGCTGACACATCTCTTATTCAAAGAAAATTCAACATATATTTGTTGTTAGCAAGAATAAAAATTAAATAAAGTTGATGAATATCACAGAGCGATTTTGTCTTGTTTTTTTCCAAATGCTATTATTACTAGGAATTCTGGAACATATGATTCCTTTTAGCCCCTTACTCTATTTCAGAGCTTTTACCATATAATTATCTGCTGTACAGTATTCACCTTAGACTTCTTGTATTGTTAAGTTTCTTTGAAACTTGACAGCAAATTCAATTGACTAATAATGCATTCTATGTTTCAGCATCCATGACACAGAAAATTGCCCAGCTCAAAATCAAAGATCATAGTTATTTAAAGTAATCCCTTTTCACAAGACAAACTAATACTTTGGCTATTACTCTTTATTTCTATGGCTATTACTCTTTATTTCTTTGGCTATGGCATTACAGCTGCTGGTTGAGGAAGCCAAGAACAAGCTTATTCACCTCCTCAGGGAATTAACATCCAAAGTGCAGAGCATATAAGCTGTATGATAGAATATCCTTATTGAATGTTTCAAAGTCATAACAAAAACAATTGTTTTCAAGATTTACCTCATAAAAGCAATGTATGGAACTTGAATAGGGAAAGAAAATCCTGATTTCTCATACAGACTTGAGTATGTTTTGAGGTCATCCTTAGTAAACCAAGAGGGCAGTGGAGTTGCAGGATCATACAGGTCCATGATCTCTTTACTCTCTTTTTCCACTGGCAGTTCACTTCCAGAGAAAAGGGTATATATATTCCTTACCACTGTTTCTGCATCAAAATGCCCAAAGTCTTCCAAGGCTCTTCCGGGCTCCTATTATAAACCCAGAAAGAAAATCCATCAGTAAACAAGCCAATTTAAGGGCTGACATTAAGTGGCAGAAATAGGGAAAGTGAAAGAGACCTTCCAATGTCTAATATAAAATCCTTCTGGAAACAAATCCAACCGAACAGTTTTAAGGCCTGGTCTCAAATACGGTGCGCCCAATGTGACAATGCCTCTCACTCGCTCAGGGTAGAGGAGATACAAGTAATATGCAATCGATGCTCCAAAATCCTTGGCCACAACAAATACCTATAAAATTCATAGACACGGGCATTTTCGATATGAGTTGGGGATTCTAGATTACCAAGGGCCTATAAACTCATTGAATAAAGTTTTGGATACTGACTTTCTGAATGCCAAAGGCATCAAGAAGGCCGGCCATGTCCTCTGCAAGATCTACGTAGTTGCCTTTCTCTATTTGGGAAGGCTGATCAAAAAGTCCATAACCCCTGAAATCCGGGGCAATTGCATGAAATCCTGCATCTGCTAAGGCGATCATCTGATGACGCCATGAATACCAAATTTCAGGAAAGCCATGCAGCAACAACATAGCTGGACCTGTAACCAAATCTCCTTAAGGCATGGCCATACATTATAAGAAGAATAAGATACGAGCACATTATAAGAAACCTTGAATAAAGGGCGAGAAATACCTGATCCAATCTCTGCAACATGTAATTTCAGTTCCCCAACATCAACATGTTTGTGTTGTATTTTCTCCATGTTCGGGGGTGAAGAAAAGCTGGTGTTGGGAGAGGGTTTGTAAGGTTTTGTCAGTGATCGACAGAAGACGTGGTAAGGAATCTTGTATATTTTGTCCACATCTATCGTATATAAAAAAATGTGAAAGTCCACAATTGTTAGGGCAGCTCAAAATATTGTTGAACTCGTTGAACTCGGTAAGGATTAGGTTAGGGTGGTCCCATGGAGAGGGCTTCTTAAATTTTGGGTGATGTTTAGATGTTTTGGGAATATTTTAAAAATTCAATTTATAAATTTAATAGTATAAATTAAGTTTAAGATGGTGGTCTCATGAGTTTTTTTATTTTGTATAATCAATTCAAAATAAATAATAAGTGATGTTTATTGGTGTCTCACTTCTCATCAAATGCCACAACAATAGAGATCATCCCTCTAATAACTCTCTCAGACCTCAACCTCCTGACATGTGTGAGGTGGATTTTCCTCCCTTATTGGTGGCACTGGGCAGAAAAGATGTCTGTTGAGATTATGGATGCATAGTCCTTGAAGTTGCAATCTTCAATGGAGGACCTTTGAACCAAGAAAGATGATCAACCACAAAGAAAAGTGTTGCAACTAGGCATGCACAACAGAGATTCTATTGATATGATATTGATATTGGATATGTTACAAATGGACAAGATCCCTGATTATATAGGCAAGAATGAAAACCTACGATGCATGAGATGTTGTCATGTGTCTTGATCTAACAACATGTGACAACATGTGAACCCTATCTAGATGATTATTAAATGTTGAGATAAGTTATAGAAGGAAAACTCATCTTCTAGAAGGAATCTTATGCCACCAAACAAGGAAGTGAATATGTCTGTATTTATTAAATGATTTATTTAATAATGCAACCTAGGACTTAATTAATTAAATGCAAGACCTAAGTTAACTTATGCTAGTGTAATAATTAATTAATTACACTAACCCCCCCCCATAAGTTCAACTTAAGGAGGAAAATACAATGATTATGCAAGATGATGATGATGATGATGGGTCCCAGCTACGAGGCCATGTTAGGTACCCATGTACATGAAGATGCAGAAAATCTCCCACAACTAGAGAAAAGGGGAAAACCCAGTGGGAACAAAACCCCTCTCCAAAAAGGAGATGAAAATGTAGAAAATGTGAGATAGGATGGGAAGGATGGAGGACTCCCACATACCCCCCAAGGACACCATATGTCACATGGATACAATAGAGAGAGACTATATAGCCCCCCCAGAAGATAAGATCACCTGCAAGAAAGGTAAGTGTCTAAAGACAAAACAAGATCCAATGCTGACAAACAACTTGTCTCCCTTTTGGAAGAAACATAACCAAATGCAGGTGAAAAGATGCTTCCCATTCTGGATAGGAATTGAAGGAAGGAAGGATGAAGGTGGATGTCGATGGTGTCTTTGAACTCTGCTCAAATGTCTCCTTTCCTGATGATGAAGATGCCACAATCAATGAAGAGGGTGACAAATTAGGACGATGCAGAAACTGATGCTAAATAATATCCAAAGACAAAGATGGAATGAATATGACATGGAGACTTGATAGCCCCCCCTGAATGAAGTGTCCTCAAAACCACTGAAGGAAGTCTGAAGCAAATCTAATGGTAGATGTTGAAGAAACTTCAAGTCCTGAATGGAATGATAGGGAGGAAGTCTCGGATATGAAATTGCTAAATAGAGGAGTGATACCCCCTCAAGAATGTTCTCCAAACCTGTAGAAGTAGCCAAGTCAATGATTCCTGAAACAAAGCCATCCTGTGATGCCAAGTCTGAAAAATGGAATGTGTCCTGATGGATGATGATAGTGGAAGCCTCAATCAATGACTCTGTACAAGGAATCACTGAATGTGAAGGGATACCAATAGTCTCTGATGGGGAAGAAGCATCGAAAGGAACCTTGTCAACCTCTTAGAAAGATCAAGGCAATCAACTTCCTACACAACAAGATCATCATAGGGAACTTGATCTGAAGAATGACATTCTGAATCTTGACCAACGGGGAATGGTGGGGTATCTGAATCTCTATAGATCTCCCAAAGCTTAGTCCAAAGAATGCGAGGACAATCACAGTGATCAATAGCATTCAAAACATCATAATCAACTTGCATCTCAATGATCTCCAAAACAGTGTACCTACTGCAACTCCAATAAAATTCATGATACCTTCACTTGGATGAGGATCTATACCAAATAGATGTGGCAACAAATCAAGTGAATGCAAATGGTGGTAGATCCCATCCCACCAGTGTTTATAGTTACCCTTGTGCAACATAGTCAAAGGAGAATAATATGCAAGCCCCATAATGAAATTTCTCCACAAAAAACAAAGACACTGACCTTCAATAACAAATAAAGACTTCCAAATATGATGTATAACTGAAGTGATGCAACCCGTATCAAAAAATATTTTCCCAAGCTTCAAGATGTCTAGGTTATTGAACAAATGCACCAAACTGAAAAAATAAATGCAAGAGTACCTGGAGCTGAAACTGATCAAGGGATCTAGACTGATGAAAAAGCTCTAAAAATGCTTCCTGATGCCACTGGAATCACTGAAATCTGATGAACGGTTGTGAAGATACAAACCTTTAGTCCAAATTAGGGTTTTGTCTTCAGTTGGATGTAGAATTTTTTGCAAGAAAAATTTTGTAGAACGGATGTCACCACTGGAAAGTACACAAAATTCCCTTTCTGACGGTATATCATTTGCCAAATTTTGATATCTTGGGTGAAAGTTGTGATAAAACAAAAAAAATGCCTTGATTTGGCACTTAGTAGGCTAAATAGGGTCACAAAACTAGCCCCCCAGGCTAGCACTTGGTCTGCAATATGACCGCAGTGTAAATAGGGGCAAAAAAAAATGCCGCCGAGCGAAGCGGCGGCGGGGCGGCAATCGGGCGGCGCTGCTAGATGGAGCGGAGCCATCGGTTGGCGGGAGCTTGGACTTCAGTGGTCGGCGAGAGCAGTCGAAGATGGCCGAACAAGAACTTCCAGCAGGATACACCGGTGGTCGGTGAGGAGTCACAGTCACCAGCGGGAGAAGCAACTGGTGACGAGGTGAGGTGTAGAGTAGCTGGCGGATGGTGAAGACCCTGACAAATCCAACGGTCGGCGGTTCCGATGATAGAATGTGTTGGTGATGGTCGCTGGTGATGTGACCAGTGGGATGTGACAGTTGGCAGATTGACAAAAATAGTACCTCTCCTGCACAAATTAAATGGCCGACAAAAAAAAATTTTGTAGACTTTGTAGATTTACAAGCCGACACAATTTTTTTAATATTGAATGTAAATGCAATTAAAAAATCAAATGAAAAACTTTTAATATAAATGCGGACCGATGAAAAGTATAGCCGCAAAATTAAAATAAATCAAACCCTTATTTGCATGCCGACTATTGATTAAAAATAGCAGGTCGCCCGAAATATTTTTTCTGAAACTATAGAAATGCCCGAATATATATTTTTGCCAAGAAATAATGCAAAAAGCCCTAATTTTTTTCTAAAAATAGAAAATGGCCTACATATAAAAAAATTTGCCTCAGAGGACAATAGACTAGGATTGATTTTTTTACTACAAATTTGTATGTATCATACCAGTTGATTTTACAAACCCAAATACCTCTGATGCTCTCATGTTGATGTATCTAATTTTGATGAATGGGCAGGCAATCCTAGGGTTTCGAGGCCTTCTGAAGACAATGGCGAGCTCAGATCTAACTCAATCTGCTTCAGAAATCAGCTTGGTCCCCGAGTGGAATCAAGTAGCCTTCAATGGAAACCTTCAACCTACAAAGAATCTCGCACACCAACTTTCTTGATCAAGGGTTGATGTTTCACTGGATCAGCTCCGATACCATGTTGAGATTATGGATGCACAGTCCTTGAAGTTGTAGTCTTCAATGGAGGACCTTTGAGCCAAGAAAGATGATTAACGACAAAGAAAAGTGTTGCAACTAGGCATGCACAATAGAGATTCTATTAATATGATATTGATATTGGATATGTTACAAATGAACAAGATGCCTGATTATATAGGCAAGAATGAAAACCTAAGATGCATGAGATGTTGCCATGTGTCTTAATCTAACAATATGTGATAACATGTGAACCCTATCTAGATGATTATTAAATGTTGAGATAAGTTCTAGAAGGACAACTCATCTTCTAGAAGGAATCTTATCCCACCAAACATGGAAGGGAATATTTCCCTATTTATTAAATGATTTATCTAATAATGCAACCTAGGACTTAATTAATTAAATGCAAGACCTAAGTTAACTGATGCTAGTGTAATAATTAATTAATTACACTAACAATGTCCTCAAAGATCATGGATTCAACTACTATGAAGGGATGAAGAAGATGGGAAAAGAGGTGGAGGTGGTTACATGTTTGATGGTGTTGAAGAATATAATTAATACTTGTTATGCTAAGAGAGGAAGACATCTAGCTTCCCAATTTCCATCTTAGTCAAGCCTCATTGATTAATTCAATGGTTTTGATAATTTGTTATAAAACACACTAAGCAACAAATATAATTGGCAAATATGTGGTTGAGTTAATAAAGGATAAGATACATGAATAAAAGTGTAGTGAGTAATAAGTCACCTAATGCATGAAATATGGTTTTGATGCTTGTCGATAAAAGAGTTGATATAATCAAAATGATTGATGAAAAATAATGTTAAGATAGAAATATGAGTTATAATTTTGAATATTAAAGGTGCTAGTAGTGAGTAATACTTGTTGATAGAGGGTGGTCCCAATTGACAGATAATGACCTAGTGGTGATGTCCTTTTATACATATCCTAGGCACACAATTTGAAAGTTTTGGCATGAGAATTAATAATGTTAAATCTAGGGGTTAAATATTCTATTTGAATTAATAATACAAGTTTAAAATTTTATCTTAATGGAATAATATAAATTTGAAATAACTTAAGAAAAAATAGAAATGTAATGGAAATCAACAAGAATGTAAGAATAGAGATGGCATAACATGTTCCCTAGGAAACTCTTACAACCTCAAGCTAAGTTTTTGGAACAATGTCATGAATCCCTATAGGAGCATATTATACATACAACATTAGAATATTAGTATCTAACTAGTATCATAATATTATAATAATGTTATAACATCATTACTAGACTTGTAAGGTTTATAACACACCTAGTCTTAATAGGGACTGAGTTATCCTACGGCATAATAAATTTAAAAAATAGACAAAGTAGGTCAAAAGAACTTTGACAACCTTGAACTAGGTCAAGACCGTACATGTGTAGTTATAAACTTAGAAGAGGAAATCATGATCAAAGAGTTAAAATTATTTCAAGTAGGGAAAAGGTGATGTTTTTGAATGTAAGTATGAGTTTGAGGTCAATGAGTGCATCAAATTAGTCAAAATCATGTGTTAGGGAAATGCACTTAGGAAACCAATGCAAATCTACATAGGAAAACATACCAAAATTAAAATTAAAAGACAAGCACAGGTAGAAGCATAATAGCTCTAGAACAACAAATCTAGATTCAACCTATGAACTACACATAAAATTGAGTTTAATTAATAATGATATGAACCCTTGGAATTTGTGTATTCCATAAAGGGGTATATACAAATCAAAGAGAGAAAATATTGAATTAAAAAATAACATAATAATATAATGAACAAGATAAAAAAATATCATAAGGATGATAAACTAATCATGAACTTGAAAAATTATAAACATGATAAGTAATATATTAAAATTTGAGTATGATAATCTAAAAAATGAGCATATGTGTTATAAAGAAATCATAGGAAAAATAGAGATACATACCTAAGATAATTTTACTTATGTTTATGTTGTGTCTATGGATGTAGATAAAAGATGACCCCAAATTTTTGTCCCCAATGTGAAAAATCATGAATACAAATATCTTACAAAAATCATACAACAATCATGCACCCAAGTGACAAGGCCAAGTTAAAAGCATTGAAGAGAAAAAATATAGCACATATAAATAATAGATGGAAATAAACATGTACCAAATGGAACCAATATTGTATTGACTAAATTGGTATACCCAATGAGGCTATCTTCATTTATTTCATGTTACATAAGTGAAGAATAATGCACCAATCTCTTTATGAAGAAATGTGTCATGTAATTATGGAAATTGTGATGTAGTCTTAGAACTCACCTTTTCATGATTTTGAGATGTATCTTGACATGTTTTATTTATAATTTGTGTCGTTCTTTAATGTTCATTATATACCTTTGTAATCATACCATCATAAAAAAAATTTCTTGATGTGTAAATGTATGTATATCTTATCTTTCTCTTAATTATATGTGTCACATGTGCTAAGTATAGATTATTTAATCATTAATTATTAGGTAATTTGACATATTTACTCCAACACCCCCTTAAGATCAACTTAAGGAGAAACTAAATAACTAATGAAGGAAGCTAATATGAATGTAGAATGGGTCTCGACTACAAGGCCTAATGAGGTACTCATGAACAAGAAACTAAAATATCTCATAACTAAAGAAAAAAAGAGAAAACCTCATGAGAAAACTCCTCTCTAAAAGAGATAAAATAAATGAATCTATATATGTGACAAAGAAAAGTAGGACTCAAAATGTCCCCCCAAGTGTTACTTCAATCACATAAGTACAATCAAGATCTCCCCATCTAAGAGAAATGATGAGATAATGAATCCCCACAAAAGGAAGAAGAACCTTCACCAAAATTAAATGCACAAAGAAGAATAATAAAGATGATCCAAAAATAACTAGCATTGTTCCTCCCCTTAATAGGAAGAACCTCTCTTAGGAAAAATGGTCTCATGATGGATGCCATGAAAGAATGCTCAAGGTTCCACATGTCTAAATCAAATGAAGCTAAATCAACTAAAGAAAATTCAAACAACTATAAAGATACATGTAGAACAACCTCCAAAGGCAATGTTGATGTGATGACTAGTGGGTCATAGCTATCAGAAAAGAGGAAGTGAATATCCTCAAACTATGTGTCCCCAATATCTGCAATGTGAGACTCAATAAATAACTTTGCAATGTTTGGAAAGTATTCATCCCACAAATTTGAAATTGAAAGAATGGATCTCTGAAGATGCATGAGGTGTAGGAGGAGGGAGCTCAACACAATTCTCATAAACCAAAGTGGATGATGGAAGTACACATAGGTTCAAGTGACCAAACTTCTCCTCAGATATATGATCCACTCTAGATGCATGAGAGTGAGGACTAGTCAATGATAGTGTTAATTCATCTAGAGAAAAATGAGAAAAGGCATATAATTGAGAAGTATGATCTACAACCCCAAATGCAAGATTCTCTCTATGTGCATTTCTCTAATAAGCATTAAATCAAGTGTGAAATCTACATTCTTACCTACCCCACTATGTGAAATCTAATAGATGGAAAGAAAATTGGAGGATAATGAAGGGACACAAAGCATATCATGAAATTTGCCATCATCAACATCTATGGATCTTTTCCTAGTAACACTCATATAAGTGTTATTCCCCATCAAAATATGTGGTAATGTGCAAGCCAAGAAACCACATTCACAAGACACCTCAGATTATTCTTCCACTTCTAAGAGGGACTCATCTAAGAAGGATCAACCATGTTAGAGTTGATGATTGAACCCTACAACTCCTAGAAATCACATAAAAGCAATTATCCTATCAAAAAGAGAGATCCAAGCAAGGTGATGTGCTCAACAACCTGAGAAATCGTATTAATGTAATAACTTGAATAAATTATATAATGAAGATGAATGCTTATAAAAGTGTTAAGAAAAAACCTAGATGAGTATTTGATTAGATTGTGACAAGTGTCTTAATCTCGTGCAATGAAATAACTTGACCTATATTTAGCTCAATCTAATATTAAAAGTAACTCCTGATTTTAGCTTATGTAATTAAAGTAAAAGGGTATCTAATAATTAATTAATTATTAGGTGATGACCTATTTACTCTAATAGATAATATGAGATCACAAATATTGTGTGCATTACAAACATGAAATATACTATCATCACATAATAAAGCATCATTAACATTAATATTTTTATTTTGAATAATAGAGTCATTAACCGCATTATGAGAAGAGAAAGAATAAGTTACATGATAATTAAAAGGAACATGATTAGTGGTAGAAAGAATGTAATAATTAGAAATATCATCACTAAGATAGTCATTATAGATAAACAACCCTAAATTTTAAAAAAACTACTAGGATCCTCAAGGAAATATGAAGAAAAAGGGATGTATGTAGGAGAGTATATATATTCAAGAGTATAAATAACATGATGTATGGAAATAATACACTCACTAGGATTAAAATCAAATGAAGCAATATCCCTAGTATAGACACTTAAAATTGTCATGACTGATATTGCACATTTGAATTTGATTACTAACACCATTTCATCCTGAATCACCTATTTTTGATCGTTTAATTAAGTAGTCTTTATTATTTAATTAAATTTATCACTTTCATATATTAATCAAATGATCAATATTATTTGGCTAATTCATCCCCTTTCATACTATTTTTCATCTTATAGGTAATGTGAATTATTTAATTAAAATTCTTATGTCCTCTCATTTAACTAAATAATCTTAATTATTCAATTAAATGTCATTTAACCCCTTTTTATTTTAAATAAATTTATGTATCTAATGAAACTCTAATTTCTTCTAGATCTTGCACAATCAAAACATTGTTTTAATTATCTAAATGACTGATTTCCCTCACCCTCCCACTTGCAAGGGAATATTCCTATAGAATATTCCTCCATTTGCAGTCATTCAAAATGGGAATATTCTTCCTAACAACTTATTTTTTAGGAAGTGTGCTTCTTTGAATCAATGAGATCCATTGATTAATTCCTTGATCCTTGTCAACTTGTGTTCTCATCCATTGATGAGAATGCTTAATCCATGTCATCTCCTCTCATTGCCTCTCATCCATTGATTGAGAAATTCGATCCTAACCATTGATTCACCACTTTCTCCTATAAATGCTCCTCATTTCTATGATAAATGGATCCACTTCCATTTGATTAAAGTCATGCTACCCAATTTCATACTCACTTTCACCCATTTGCATCCATGTTTAGCTTACATTTCATTCATTTTCATCAACTTTTATTAATAGAATCCATTTGAAAGCTTGTCCCATCCAAGGGATTGGGAAAGGGATGATATTCCACATCATATGCAATGCCAATCCCCCAATGGGATGAGGTTTGAGGCATTAAATAGGTTTCCATTATGCATTTCTTGTTAGTTTCATGCTTCAATAGTTTCTTTGTTTAATGGTTTTCAAGTATTTCATTGGGAGTTTGACTTAACTAGCTAAATATTGGTTTACTTATTATAGATCTGGTATGTTTAGCTTACTTTATGATCATGCTCACATTCTAGTGCTAAAAGGAGGGCCAAACTAACCAAATTTAATGAATTTTGCTTAATTTTTTCATAATTTGCAGGTTGTAGGGCCCAAAAATGCTTTTTGTTTAGTCTAGGGTGATGCTATTGCAAATAGTGATATGATCACTTGTATTGTGATGCTATTGTTTTTTTACCAGAGTGGCACCTTTGTAAATCATGACACTATTGAAATATAGTGTTGCCATTGTTTGCATTGGCATGCCTTTATCATTTCTTATAGCAACCCTTTTGATATATCAACACTATTGACCATTTTGTTTGTCTTTGTGATTACAAGTTCACCAGAGTGACACCATAGAAAACAATGACACATTTTTCAAAACTCTGGCGCAATTGACCTCTCTGGTTTCTGACAGAGTGATGCCCAAAAATTCACTAGAGTGATGCTTTTATAAAACATCAATGCCTTTGTTATGAATTAGAGAGACAAAATAGTTTGCACCACGATGCAATTGTCAGGTAAAGCACAAAGAGTTAAATTTTCATGTCTACTTTGAATTTTAACTTAATTTACTCTCTGGTTGAATTTATTGACTTCTAGTTTTTTTGTAAGGCTAACTAATTTTCAAGTTTAAGATAGAGCATAAAATCTTGAAGTGAAGGAGCATAATATCATTTGATCTTTATTGTAACCTATCATATGCTACTTTATTTCATGTTTTAGGAAAACTAGCTTTCAATTGGGTTTAAAATTTACAATGCTATGATTTTTCAAATTTGGCTAAAAATTGAACCCAAACATTCTCACCATTGCAATGTTGGTTTAAAATGGAACAATACAAGCATACGCTTCATTTTGGTGCAAATAAAATGAACATAAAATCTATTTTGGTGATTTAAAATGAATGAGTGTATTTTGTGCTTTCCATGCTTGTGTAACATTTTAGTGCATATCCACTCCCCTTGCACTTCGTGCGATCTTGGGTGAAGAGAAAAACTTTAACTTGTTTACAAAATTTTTTTGAACTTCACTCCAAGGACTTGCTACATATCCTCTCCCCTTGCACTTTGTGTGATCTTGGGTAAAGAGAAATATCATTTTCTTTTCTTTAGTATATAAGGGCCTACCTATGAGAAACATCTTGCAATGGAGGACTCATAAGTGACCCTACAAGCACATTTACATGTGGGCGCTATATAAAGTTTGTGAAATTTAAAGAAAGTAGCTTATATCAAGGGTGTGGTAACATGCTAGTGCCTAATCCTCATCCGAATGTAATGAGTTGGGCAAGAACAACTAAATATTTAAGTAGCTTACATATGGTTTATACCCCCTATGTTCACGGTTGTCATTAAACACCTTTGTCTTAGCAACCTATCCTTTTTTTGAAACATTCTTTGAAGTAGTGCATGAGAGGCACACCACTCCTAGAAGATACTTACCATGTCCAATTTATAGTTGAGGCATAAAGCTTAAGAGTTAATTCTATTGTACAAAGCTAGGCATGTCAAGGCGGTACATTTTCTTGACATGGCCTATTTGACCCCTCTATAAAGATGGATTACATCACTCCTTCAGGGGTGAGGTAAGCCTACTAAGAAGATATGTACCTACTCCTTAGGTCTATTATATGACTAATTTTTTTGAGCCCAACTAGTAAGTCTTATGGAAGAAGACTTGTGAAATATCTCCATCACCTTTTGAGTTAGTTATACACATTGCTTGTTATTAAAAATAACTCAAAACAAACATTGAACATTGTCATCAAAATCTCAAACCCTTTGGATTTAATGTGAATACATATGAAAAGCATTATATTATTTCATGACCCCAAGGATATTTTATTTTTTTCAAAACAATATCTCTAAGAATTCCTAATATTTGGGCTTATATCTCAATTCACATTATTCCAAAGTCGACATAAGGGACTATGGCTTTAACATCCTAATTTTCACATTTCAAGCTTTGTGGAAATAAAGTTGCTTAGTTATAGACATTTAGTTTGAAATTAATCTAGACATTTGAATGTGGTAAAAAATAAATATTATTAATCAAAGTTTAAATCAATTGAACACACAACACATTGGGCTTATTTTCAAAACACCTTGACTTCCAAGCAACAAAGTGAAAACAAGGAAATGTATTGCCAAACATTGTATCAAAATTCCACTATCCAACAAACATTGATTTCTTAGGTTTATCACTCTAAGGGTAAAGAATTTTTTTCACTACCTTGATGTTGTAAAAAAAGTGCATCTTAAATTTGAAACATTAGGATCAATCATCCCATCCATCTCAAAATATTTAACTTCTAACATCATAAACAACTTTGAAACTTTGGACACAACAACCTTCTAGACTTAGGTTATCATAAATCAATCCCCTAGTTTAGCTATATGTGTGTAAATGAATCCTTTTTTATACATTTAGTTAATTTATCCACCATCCTTTTGAACAACTCTATCCTAAAGGTCACAAGTCTACCTTTGGGATTCACAAGTTCATTAGCATACATCAAACATCAAACCTTTAGTCTAAATTGTTGTCCAAAGTTTAGACGTTCATCATCCATATCACTTACCCCTTTCGTCATCCATTCACATAATTGGTCCTAAACACCTTAGAGGGTCACTTTTATCAAAATTTTAATTAATTAGACAACTCCAAAATAATAAGTCTCAACACACCTCTCCCACAATTGATCCACAATTTATGGTAAGAACAAGATCACAACACAAGAGAAAGATGGAGCAAAAAAAAAAACATCTACCACAAGAGATCCCAACCAATAAGAATTTGATCCTAGAGGCTACTCAACCCCATTACAAAATCCTCCACCAACATCACTAGACATGGGGTATGAAGTAGAAGATGTCACGAATAACCCACATGAGCTCACCAAAGAGGAACTCCTTGAAGACCAACAAGATCCCAAAACACACCATATCACCAAAACTTTGATGAAGAAGAACCCCACACAATACATGCTAGCCTTAGAAAAAGGAGGGGCTAAACTCCCTTCAACATTTTATTTGAACACAATTAGGGAACAACCCTTGGGAAATGTGGCTTCTATTCCTCAAGCTTCCATCACACAACCCTTGGTACAAGGTTTGGCTCAATCTATAATTCAACCAACTTCATCACTTGTACCAATTCAACCATTAACTTCTAGTCTTACAACTCAACTAGGAACCAACATTGGTCTCACTCTCAATCTAGGAAGCAACACAATTTTGGGTACATGAGACACAACCCTTCCCCAAGACATATATTAGACACCAAAATTTAGTGTCAAATCATATTCTTCCACCACCACAAGTACCCAAAGTGTTCCTAACATTATACAAAGTCATGTGAGTGAAGTATCACAAGTGGAACAACAAGGAAAAGTGAACACCATCACACAAGGTCAACCCTTAACACAACAAGGTCAAACATCAAACCCCCCAATTGACACATCAAAACAATTGATTCCACAAGCCACTCAAACCAACCCAAAAAACACATCAAACCCATTTGTCAAAAATCCCATCAATCAAGGAAACCTATTGGTCATAAATCCCATCAACAAAGGTAACACCTTACCCCCAAATTAGAAAAAACCTATGAGAACCCTCAACATCAAAAAATTCAAGGGAACCCTTCCAATCAATTGATCCAAAGCAAAAAATTACCACTAATATTGCAACAACAAGTGCCACCATCTCAACCTTTGGTCCCACAAGTAATGCAAAATAAAATGGGACCCCAAACCTACATTCCTTCACCCCAATCTTAAATTTTACAAGGAATGATAGAACAAAATCAAGGAAAAAATGTACCAAATCCAAATCTAATGTCCAACCCTCAAAATATCATCATATAGCAACCACCCCATAATCAAATCAACCCACAAATCACTCATATCATGGTCCCTCAACAACCACCACACGTCCCAAAAAATTAGAATATCACAAGCCAATATATGCAAATAATTCAATTTGTCCCAAAACAAAACATCATTTTATAATCCCAAGGACAAAACGCATGGGCTTATCAACAAACCATCATAGATAAACAACCACAACAAGCTTAATTGCTAGCACAAAAACAACAAGCTTACTTTCCAACACAACAAAAATATTCCCAACAACAACTAGCTCAACAACAAGCCAACAACAAGCCCAACAATAAGTGAAATTTCAAGCACAACAACAAGCCCAACTACAAGCACAAAAATACATTCAATAACAACAAGCTCTTGCACAAAAACAACAACAAGGCTTGTACTACAATCCCTAATCATACACACAAACACAACAAAACATCTTCAACCCAAATATACAAGGAGCATACACACCTCCACCACTATCACCATCACCTACACAATATCAAAATCCACCATACACCCCATATAACACTCCCCCATATAAAAATCCCACCTACAACTCATCTACCATCCCAAAATATAACACATATATGATCCCCCACCAAATCTACAAGACATTTTTTCCTCGCAAATTAAGGTGCTCACACAAAAAATCAAAGACATCCAAATGGGGAAAACAAAGAAACCACATGTGCAACGGGACTTGTGTACATATAGTCCCTATGATAGAAACATCATGATGATACCTTTCCCACTCGGATTTGAAGTCCCAAAATTTGACAACTATAGTGGATAGGAAAATCTAGTGGATCATAACAAAGAGTTTTATGTAACATGTATGGAAGTTTCTTACAATGATTCCTATTTAATGCAACTTTCTCCACGTAGTTTGGGAGGCCCAATGATAGATTGGTTCTCACATTTACCTCTGAGAATTCAAACTTTCCAATATATAATCGATCGGTTTGTGGATCACTTATCCTACAACCTATACATGGAAGTACAATTGGAAGAGATGTACACCCTAAAACAAAACAAGGGTGAATCCTTCACAAATTTCTTACAACGGTTGAGGTAGAGAGCTAGAAAAAGAAAATGGTCTATTCTTGAAGAGCAACAAATAGGGATTATCATTTCTGGTATTGGCATGGTGTGATGGTTTAAAGGTGGCATTGTTGTTCTTGCCACCAAGGTTCAAACCCCGTTGGGGTGCTATGGTTGAATGGTTGTATTCCAGTTCATAGCTCTAGTTCAAAAGGGTTTACCCCTTGAATAAAAATAAAAATAAAAAATAGGGATTATCATTGCTAATGTAGACATAGATCTATCCTTTCAATTGAAAATGCAACGTGTCACATCATATGAGGATCTTATCCATAGGGCCCTTAACATTGAAAGAGCCCTTATTGCACAAGGAAACACACAAGCATACAACGACAACCTCCCATTTACTAATTCCAATGACAAGCCTGGTGTATGGGCTGAGAACAAGAATGTAACTAATGATGGTGTTGTTGATGCAAAAGTGGTCCTAAGTGCTCCCAGAAAAACAAACAACCAACCAATGAACACAAAATAAAATATGCAACAAATAAACACATAGCTGCAAAAAAACCTAGTCAACAATGCCAACACACAAAGAGGACCACTCCCTAGGAAAATCACCCTCAAAAGCATAAATACACACCATTGGGGGAACCTATTGAAGTAGTAATGAAAAATTTGGTGCAATCCAATCTAATCATGCTCCCAAACTATCAAAATTACGAAGAACCTCAAGTTAAACCACCATGGTATAACGAGAAGGATCTTTGTGATTTCCATAAGATCAAAGGACACAAGACAACAAGCTACATGAAACTGAAAAGCATCATCCAAGATCTAATTGAAAATGAAAATGTGACTATAAATCAAAAAATAGGGAACCAAAACCTCAAAATATACAAGAACCCGATGTCAGATCATAACAAGGGAAACAACAATAACAAAGAGAAGGATTACACAAATGTAGGTCATTTGTATATCAACATGGTTTCATCTTGCAATAATTTCATATTGGCCATCACCATCAAGGGACCTAGTGTGGAGTGTGGAGTCACCACATGTCAAGGAAAGGTCATAATCCAAGGAGCTTCATCACAACCTAGGGCACAACCCACACCTCTGAAGTCGAACCCTAGCGGTTATAGTCTCCTGGCCAATTAAAGAAGAACCCTACCCAGATATCCATCCTGGAGTTACTAAAAATATCATTGTGCATAGGGATGTCTTAGAAAGGATTTTTCTACTTCTTTTGTATCCAAGGATCTTGATACTGAGAAATTCGAAGCTATGATAGGACACATCACCACTCCCCATCTCCTCAGCTTTTCTAAACAAGACCTCCCAACACAACTATCACACAATCATGCATTGCAACTTGAGAGCATTTTTCACAAGAAAAAAGTCAAACGAGTCTTGGTGGATGGAGGTGTTGGTCTAAATATTTGTACCCTTTAGTTAATAAGGTACTTGGGTTACTCTGAAGATGCCATTGAAAAGACAAAAGGCGTACTATAAGGGAATATGATGATCAAGAATAGGTGTCTCAAGGAAAAATAAAGCTCTCTATCCAAGTAGGACCTACCATTGTTGAAACCACATGCCAAGTTCTTGATATTGACCCTCCTTACAACATTCTTCTAGGTTAAC
Source organism: Sequoia sempervirens (assembly GCA_007258455.2). Lineage (NCBI taxonomy): Eukaryota > Viridiplantae > Streptophyta > Pinopsida > Cupressales > Cupressaceae > Sequoia > Sequoia sempervirens. The sequence continues at coordinate 26,741,021 of VDFB02000013.1, forward strand.
CATGGATCCATGCCACGCAAGCAGTAGCCTCTACATACCACCAATGTGCCAAATTTCCTAATGAGGACAAAGAAGTTACAATCCATGGTGATACTAAGCCATTCTATTATTGCAAGAACCTTGAAGAAAAATTCTACAAGATCCCAAAAGTACCTAAAAATTATAGAGGGACCACATCCTCCTCATTCGTTGACCCATCTTCCCTAGAATCTACCTCTAAATCCAAAACACCCATCATATAGAGGATACTAGACATCAAAGAAGTGATCAAGGATAATGGATGTGGAGATTATAATTTGAAGAAGGATACTTCTATGCTTGGAGAGTTACCTCTTTCCCCTAAATCTCACAAGGAGCCCCAACCTATCAAAAAGGTAGTTGAGACAATGAAGGTAACATCTACCACTTTTACCAAGTGGGGAGATTTGAATAAAGAGGTCAGTAATAAAGAAAATGTATCCAAATTATTATATCAAGAAGATAGACATGTGCTAGTCCTTCCAATGGAAGATGATAATAAAGGATTGCAGGTAATGATGGGGTGGGGGTATAAAAAGAATGAGAAGTTGGGGTAGAATGACAATGGTTTTCTAGAACCCCTAGCTCCTACGACCAAAGAATCTTGGTCTAGGATGTACCACTAGCAAAGTGATTGTTACCCAATTTTCACCCACGGGCTCAATCATGCAGGATAAATCATGTAACAGATGTTTGAGAGGGCCAAATGGAGCATTCGTGCAAAGGAAGAGTCATGCATTTGATGCTAAGTCATAGAGAGGTCTATTGGAGGGGATCCCTCACTCTGATTTGGCATAAATCCCTTGAAGGAATAAAGTCGGCAAGACTTCCCTAAGGTTCTTGCTGACCAACTTTAGGTCATACTTGTTTGAAATCCTCGTGGTCGCCAGGACATCTCAATCGCTATGAAGTTTTGTATCTCTCTGCTTGGGATGTCTTGGCAATAGTAGCTCACAAGGTTGGCATCAGTGAAAAAAATGATTTCGGTATGGGCTCTTGCCAACAAGGAGGGGTCTCCTTGAATGAATATCTGAGTTTTCCAGAAGGTAAGGTCTCGGCGTAGGGTCTAGCCGATCAAGTGAAGTCACACTGAAATGGAGTGCTCCTGGCATAGGATGGTCATCTCGGGGAAATGTTTGGCCAACACGCCAGGGTGTCGGCGACAGTATGGGGCTTAGCCAAGAGGTCTCACCGATGAGAAATGTCTCGCTAAAGGGAAGCAGCGTCGCTGAAAGGAAGTGAGCTCGGCAGGAAGTCTCATCGATAACAAAAATTCACGCTAACATGCCTTGTGCCTTCGGTGTAATGTGAGAAGCTCGGCAGGAAGTCCCGCCAACACATGAGAGTCACCTCGACAGGATCCCAGTTTGCCAAAAGGAAGGTCAAGTCGCCAGGATGTCTCGGCAACTGGCAAAGGCCTCACTGAGAGAAATTGATATTGGCATAATGTCTCACCAAGGGCTTAGTGTCTCACCGAAGGGATGTTTGAGCCCAGGGAAGTGGTTGAGCTTCACCATAAGGTCTCAACAAATGTAGAAGGTCTCCTTGACATATATGATCTATTGGCGTAACTTCCAGCCATCGGATCAATGTCTTGTCGACATGGTGTGGTCTCAGCGATGGAAGCGGATATTAGTATGACTATTGGACCTCACTATGAATTTTTCCCAACTCACTAGTGTCTCACCGAATGAAATCTTTGAGCTCAGGAGAATGAGGGAGCTCGCCATGACATCTCATTGACACAGGGATGTCTCCCTGAAGCAAAGTGAGCTCACCAAAGGTTTTCGCTTTCACTAAGATGTCTGGCCGATAGGGTGGAATCTTGCCAAAAGAGTTTGGAGCTCGAGGGAAAAAAGGTGTCATCATTGTGATGTCCCATTGACTGATCGGAGTCTCCCCGAAATGAAGGAGTTTGCCAAAGAATGGGGATTTCAACATGATGTCTCAGTGAAAGAGTTGTTTCTCGTCGATGGTTTCAAGGATATCATTATGACTTTTGAAGCTCGATAAGAACTCTCATCGACAGTTCCATATTATGTTGATAGCTGTAGAGGGTCATAATTGCATCGGTGAGACACTTCCAGTGTCTCACCGAGATGTGATTCTGATTGAACAAGCTTTTGATCATAGGGGAATCCATGTGGAATGTGCCTAGCCAATTAGAGAGAGCTACATGTGAATCGTTGGTAGCTCGACCAGTGCCCAGAAGATCAACAGAATGTGAATCGACGTGGATCTGCTTGGAAGTCAGAAGAATTCAAGGCAGCTCGACCGAAGAGGTTCAAGGAGGACATGGAGATAGAAGAATTAATGTTGCTAAAGATCTGAAGGATTCTCCAAGGGAAATCTTTTCACACCAACATGGACAGTGAGGTTACACTTGAATGCAAAATTAACTACATGAAAAGATCTAAGGGCAGATCTTTCATAGCCAGATATTTTTTGTAAGCCCTGGGGGCCGACACACTTTTGTATATTAGGCATTTTTTGTCTCTTTGTAAGGGGTTCTCGGGGATGCTTTTTCTAAAGTCTATGACTTTTTCCAATCCTCTCTTAGATTAGAAAACTTTCTGTAACTCATTTTGGAGCATGTTATATAAAGTTTACCTTGGTTACTATTGATGGTTCATTTTTTGCCTTCTGGTTCTTGTGAAGTATTGTGCATTTTTAAGTGATTCATCAAGCTACTTAGTGAAATATTTCTTTTCCTTATAGCTTTGTTTCATGTTAGCATTCCTTTCTTTGCAAAAGTAGTATCATGTAGGTTATAAACTATGTTTACTCAATTGCACATGAGCTTTTAATTTGTGAAAGTCTGCTTTTCCTTCTTGAAAGTGTGTGCATGTCAAACCTATTTGTATGCATAGTCTATAGAATCTTGTTGTGCATCCCATGTCCATCATTAGTATTCAAGTGTGACCTAATTATTCCATTGCTCTTATTAGTTCGGTGTATCACCTTAGGATTTAATTTTCATTTTAATGCATTATCCTTCTCCCTTTCCCTTTACAGAATTAGTAGTTAGGTGACACCAAAGGAAGTCGGCCTTCTCCAAAGGTTGACCTTTTCCTATAAAGTGACCCACAGCTTTGGAGGTCTTCCCATGTTACACTAAGGTGTTGAACATCAGGTTCAACAGGGTGCGATCTCAGGTGATAACAGTGACCATTCTTGGCAAGGGTGCTTCTATTAAACAAGTTGAACATTCCTCTTGGTTACCTACATCACATGATAATACCATTGATGAATTTACCCTTAATGTCACTAACTTGTTTGAGGATACCTCAATATTCATGATCACTACCACATCCTTTGCTCCAGGAAAAAAAATCACTGTACTAAAGCTAGTATACCCTCAACTCATTAACTGGGACCAATGAGGACCACATATTCTAGACTCATTTGAAAATGATAAGGTGATCTTCAAATTTATGGGACTCCATGAAAACTTTCCATATGGGGATCACAAAGAAGGGTTTGATATAGAACTAGATACATAAGCCTACTATGGGGAAGCGATTGAATCCCTAAATCACAAAATAAATGATATGAGAATCACATATCGATCTTTAAGTGAAAACCACATGGTGGAACTTTTTGATCATAAAATAGTAAAAATAATAGACACATCTGATGGTGAAAACATCTCTGAGGCATAGAAGGATGAGGGATTCAATCTTCCTCTTAGTGCAATGCATCTAGAGAAGTCAACCATAATTTTAGAGAAAGTTAACCCAGTGACTGTAGGGATAGAGGAAACACCATAGATCACCGTTTATGCAGAGTCACTATTGGATGAAGAACAAATGAACTTAGCAGCATTCTTAAAAGATCAAAAGGAAAAATTTACATGGTCCTATACAAATATGTCTGGCCTAGATCTTGAAGTGGTTGTACACCACCTAGCAGCTTATCCTGAAGCTAAACCAATAAAGCAAAAACTGAGAAAGATGCACCCCCAAATACCATTATTGGTTAAACTAGAATTGCATAAACTCCTTGGAATCAAATTTATCTAACTAATAGACTATCCTAAGCGGGTTTCCAACCTAGTGCCAGTATCTAAACCCACTGGGGGCATCAAAATATGCACTAACTTTAGAGACTTGAAAAAAGAATGTATTAAAGATGACTTCCCTCTCCCAAACATTGATATCATTATGGACTTAACTTTTCAACATGAGATGTTATTGCTTATGAATGGATTCTCAAGATACAAATAGATAATAATTTCCAAGGAATACCAACATAAAATATCATTAATATGTCTATGGGGAACTTATTGTTGGAATATGATGCCATTTGGGTTAAATAATACTGGAGCAACTTATTAGAGGGCAATGACACTGATCTTTCATGACATGATCCACAAAACTATTGAAGACTATGTGGATAACATTCTAGCTAAGTTGACAATGAGAAAGGAGCACATAGAAGTATTGGGACCCATCTTCGATAGGCTTGAAGAGTACAAAGTGTGGTTAAATCCAAAAAATGACATCTTTGGGGTCACATCAGGCAAGCTCCTAGGGTATATTGTATCACAAAGGGGAATTAAACCCTAAACCTAACCCTAATTTTAAAACTAACACTAATTCTAATTGTAACCCTAATCTTAACCCTAACGCTAACACTCAATAATTCTAACTCAAACCCTAAAACTAACCCTAATTCTAAAATGAACAATAATTCTTATTATAACCCTAACCATAATGCTAACACTGCTTTTATGATTCAATTAAAATTAGGGTTAAAGTTAGGTTAGGCTTGGGGTTATATTTTAATTAGGTATATTGTTAGAATTAAGGTTGTTATTAGAATTAGGATTATGAATAGAGTTACAAGTATACTTAGGGTTATAGTTAGGGTTAGCGTTAAAAGTAGGATAAGGGTTAGGATATAATTAGAGTTGAGGTTCGAATTAAACCCTAAACCTAACCCTAATTTTGAAACTAACACTAATTATAATTGTAACCCTAAATCTTACTCTTACTTTAACCCTAACCCTAACACTCAATAATTCTAACTCTAACCCTAACTCTAACTCTATCTCTAACCTTAACACTAACCCTAATTTTAAAATGAACAATAAATCTTATTGTAACCCTAACCATAACACTAACACTATTTTCAACCTATGATGAAAGTCATAGTATGAACTAAATATGTTAGATCCAAATGAATTTAAACATTATTTAATCCCCTAAGAAATTATGCCAATAAGATATTTGAAATTATGAAGAACAAGAACCCAATAAAATAACATGAAATCAACATGAAAACGAAAGGGAAAACTATTCTAAGACCTTGAATCTTAAACTATTTGGGAAGCTAGGTCACATTGATGTGGAATGGAGACCCTCTCCCAATCCCTTGGATAATATGAGCTTGTTTCAATTGGTTTTATTGAAGAAAGCTGACAAAACCGATGATAGATGAACAAAACATGTTATGAAACTAGTTTAACATGATAAAGTGAATGCTAAGTGCTACAATTCTTTATGGAGATGGATGCAAGCTATGCTAAATGGAAACAAAGTTCAAATATGCAAGCTATGGATTTAAACTATGCTAAAATGGATGCAAACTAAGTTACCATGGAAGCCATTAATGGATGCTTAAGTGAAATGGGTGAAGCTTTAATATAAAATGCTATCAAATATGAAATATGGATGCAAGTGAGTATGAATTTCAACAACATAACTTTTTTTATCAAAATATGGATCCATTTCTCTCCAAATGGTGATGTATTTATAGGAGAGTAAATGAAGAATCAAGGGCTTAGATCGATTTTATCAATCAATGGCCAATAATGAGAGAAGGATGAAACATGGATCAAGGAAAGATCAAGGGATAAGAATGATTCAAACAAACACACTTTGTAACAACTTTGAAAGTTTGTTACAAAGCCTGTTTGAAAATGATTATTAAAATTTTTGCTCAAATCAAAAATTAAAAAATTCCTTTTTTTTGGATGCCCCATTGTTGCCCCAACAGAAGTAAAATAAGTCGGTACCCTACCCCCTTGAGATATTGAGCAAAAAAATTGAATTTTGGGTTGATCTCTTGACAAAAAAGGCTTGTGGATGTGAAAACATGTTCAAAAACATTGCAAAATAAGTTAGGGGTCAAAAAAGGCTTGTGGATGCAAAAATATGTTCAAAAACATTGCAAAATAAGTTGCATAGCTTAGAAACTGGTAAAAATAGGAAAAAACCCTAGATTTTCATTTTTAGGCATAAATATGGGTTAAAGGGTCACTTTCAGTTCATTTGTGCATTCACACTCTAGAGATTTTCTATGATTTGAGCATTGATAGCTTGGCAAGATGGAAATATGTGTGCTTCCCATTCACCTTTCCGATGGAGTGTTAGAGTTCCAACGTTGAGAAAACGTAGGACCCCAGGTATGTGACTCAAAACTTTCCTCGATTTATGCATTTTGGTGCATTTATTAGGGTTTTGAAACTAGGTCTCTAAGGGCATTGTTGTATTATGATGCATTAGGAATTGGTTGATGTCACTATTAATTTTATAGCGACACACTTAGTGTATAGTGATTTATGTCCAACGAGGCACCTTTCTAGGATGACAGACCTTTCAAAGAGTACCATGCAGGGGTTTTCAGTTTCAACGGTGCCATTGAGAAATGACAATGCACTTAGAAAATAGTGACACACCTGCTAATTTTGGTATAGCGATGCATAGAAATATCAATATGCTATTGAGTATAGCAACATGCATCACAAAATGGTGACGCACCCCCAAAAAGAGTATAGTGATGCACCCTAGAAATAGCGATGCTATTGATGTTCTAGATTCAAACACTCGTATTGTAACTAGTTTCCAAGTTTTAGGAAAATTGACACTATGTGTGTGATGCATGTAGGAGGGTATTCAGCCCCTAATGTCTTGTGAGCATCGATCTAAGCTTCTATCAGTGATACATGACTTTGATGATTTGGTGGTGGAGCGCCTGGGAGCTCTTGGATTAGGGTTCATTGCCTTCATGTTAGAGACCTATACCCACCTAGTGATGATGATGGCGTTGATCAAGCGATGGTACAACAAGACATCCTCATTCCATTTTCCCACTGGTGAGGCCATAGTGACACTCGAGGATGTGTGGTGGATCCTTCGGCTTCTCATTCATGGGGAGCATGCCATTTACAACATAGATGCTAGGAGGGATGCATGTTACTATCTTTTTTGTTCAGATGACATCATTCTAGTGAGTTCCTAGATCAACTTGGACCTGTATCGCAGATAGGTACCTATTTTCAAATTGGTCATGGTTGTGTTGATTTCTAGTCCGATTGCCCTAGACCAATGGGGAAAAGGTTTTGGTCTAGGTTGGGGGATGGCATGACACGATATGATTTGCAAGACTAATTTGTATGCATGGGGTTCAGTTA
>VDFB02000013.1:26748555-26912562 GCA_007258455.2 Sequoia sempervirens
CATTTCTTCTACATTTTCCTCTTGATCACATTTGTAGTGAATTTCCCTTTTCCTTTGACATCCTGTTGTGTATTTTATCTTGCCGGACCTCTTCTATTCCAACAGAATCTAGCAATATGCCCAAATGTTTTACAGTTGTAGCACACAACGTTTCTCTGATCAGACCAACTATTCCACTGATTTTTCCTTGATCTGCATTAGTTAGCAATATGCGCAACTCTATTGCATGCATATCATCTGACATCTCTACTAAGGTTGTTCATCAAAAATTTGCATTCATTTGATTTATGACCATACTTATAGCAATTAAAGCACTGACCTGAGAATGATGGTCCACTTGTGTTCATCCTGCTCCTACACTAAGAATCCATATGATTGAATTTGTTGCAAGCAAAACAATAACTATTGAATTTCTAAGCATTCGGTTCTCTTACCAGATTTCTTCTAGCTCCATTCATCTGATTTCCATGCCAGAATCTTCCTTGTCCGGAATTCCTTTTTCCAGAGCTCCTTTGTCTAGATTCAAAACTTTCACCTTCCTCATATCCAAGACCTTTCTTGTCACCATCAGTCCTCTGACCTTTAATCAATTCATCAAGTTTGGCTGAACTGGCCTTGAATTTCTCCTTGTACTCATTTGCAGTATTAAGTTCATCTCTAAGATCAACAACCTATTTTTCAAGCACTTCCTCATTGTTCTTAGAATGTTCCAATTCATTCTCCAATCGGCTGCATTGTTCAAATTTTTCTTTCAAAGATTGAGCAATTTTTTCTTCATTCTTCTTTCTGTCTCCAAATTCCTTGGTCATTATCATCATGATGGACTCCATCTCACGCTTCAGGGATGCATTTTCTCTAGAATTTTTTTTACATTCTTATGTTTTCTCCTTTAAGGCATGATTGAGTTGATCATCTTCCATGCTTCTGTTCTTCTGCTTAAGTTGATCACACGATTCCTTTCTTTTCTCCCTTGACTCACTGATTTTGTCTTTTAATGAATGGATGAATTTTTTTGCATTCTCAAGATTTTCTTGCAGTTCCTAATTCTCAGATTTTGATTGGTCAAGATCATCCAAGGCCACCATAAGTTGTTGTTGAAGACTACTTGTGTCCATTGAAAACACCTTCCAAGATCTCCCAAAGCTGTTAGACTTCTTTTGAGGATCTGGCTCTAATACCAATTGTTGGAAACAAGCAACACTGAGAGGGGGGGTGAATCAATGTTTTGCAAAAATTAACTTTATTATTTTGAAATTTAATCCACTTAAAACATTCAACCAATACTAATATGCAAAAACTGAAAGCAAACAACCATAACACCATAACACAAGGATTTTTACATGGAAACCTTGTTAAGGGAAAAACCACTGTGGATGGCTAATCCACAATAAGTTTTGAGTATACTCAAAAGAAATATTACAAAATGGGAATGCACTTGCATTCAGGCACACTACCTAGAGCTCACTGCTCAAAATAGGAAGGAAAATTGCCTTATAAAGATTTGGATTAGATCCAAGAGAATGAACTGGAGAAATAACATCTATAAATGCTTGATTACAGTTTTGATTAGGCTCTGACGTCAATCTTCTACTCTGCTCTGCTATGAATTTCTTCACAAAATCTTTATGCGCAAGTGAAACTGTGCATAAAATCAGTCTAACACACTTCTTGTATTTGCAATACACATTGACACACTGCACGCATATCGCAAAATGATATAATCGATCATCTATATATATCTGCGACTAAGGATTTAATCACTACAAGTCGGCTCCAACAAAACTTAGAAATATTTGCAACTTGTTGGCTCAAATCATAAGCAAAACTCAATGCATATCCCCAATGGTCAGCTACAACTTATCTTGAACCCAAAACATAACGAGAAGAAAATAAAAATATTCGAACAAACATTTCCTAAACATCCACAACATGTTTTATCAACTGAGTCAGCCCCAAGATACTGATAAATGGAGAAATAACAACCCGATCTTGAAACTCACACAAGACTCAATATGAGACACCAAGATTTTTGGAAAATACATTAGATGTACTAGAAAACCTCTTATGAGGTCCACAACACAAAGTAACAATTGGAAATATGTACGAGTATCATTGAACACTAATCTGCTGGATGCTCTATTCTTCCAGATTGACTTCACTTAGACTACCAGTAGGGGCAAATGATGTCATACCGATTTGATTACCGACTAGGGTTGCCATCAATGACAACACCAAAGAATAACTACAGTGTCTCTTGCCAGCAATACCAACCCTAGTAATGATATTATTTAGTATAAAATAAATCACTACTTTTGATGTAGCATTTATTATAGGGATTTCTTATACCTATTTTGTAAAAGAATCAATGGCCACCAATATACACTTGTATTAATTGTTGGAATTTTATGCTATCACCCTATAAATTCTATGTCTCATGGTCATAATGGAGCCTTTATTGAAATGGTAATGAGGGGGAGTGAACCTACAAATTTCACTTTACTAGATTTTTTTTGGAAAACATCACATATTTTTATAAATTTGGCCACATTCCTAAATAATTTTGGCCACCAATAACTTTCCCTCATGCTCTTATGAGCGGTAGTCCTTGACATGAAATTTTCACCACCCGATCCTCAATGGAATTCTTCAACAAATCTAGTAGATTTTTACTCATTTAAACATCTCATGAGTGTACCATCAAGGTTTCTACAAATTAATTGAATTTTGAGCAACACATATCTCTAAGCTTCTAGCTTCAATGTCCTCATTTTTTTATCATTCAACTTTGGTGGATAACTTAAGTTTTTTAAATAAAATACAATATTTGTATACCAAGGACAATATTTTGAATGGCATGAAATAAATTATGGGTCAAATTTAACCTAATGAACCCTACCTACATCCAAATTTTTATTAGACTTTAATTTCTCTAGGCCTTGACCTCTAACCAACTTGGTTTTCTTCACCTCTATGTCATACTCATGGATCTTATTGATCCTACATCTTTTTTCTAATGCCCCTTGTTGCACGAATATATCTTGAATTGTTGTATGTGGCACAAAGATAGTAATCTTGGATCATATATGATAAAGTCTAAATTTTCTTATAGCCTTGAAAAGATCATATGTATGATTTTTCATCATGGAATAATTAAATTCAACACCTCTCAATTATTTACTAAATAAATCTATTAGATGTTCATAACCTTCATCATTCTTTTGTAGTAGAACAACAATGATAGTGTAGAATGAGGAAAAATACAATAATTGGAAAGGCCTTTAATAATTGGGGCTTGCCAACATTGGTGCCTTATTTATTACATCCTTGATTTCCATAAAATATTAGTTGATTCAGTGTCCCTTCTTTAAAACTTTCAAAATTGCCTTTATTTTTTCTATAAAGTTAGGAATAAACCTCTTAACAAAATTTATATGCTTGAAGAATGAATGGACCACCTTGACTATTTTGGGCTATGGGATAAGATCAACGGCCTTGACACATTCTAGATCAATCGAAACCCTTATTTATCTTCACAATATGTCTAAGAATCTTTCCTTCTTCCACACCAAATATAAATTTCTTTGGATTCAAAGAAATCTTGTACTCTAAGAATCTCTAGAAGATCAACTCCAAGTGCTTATAATGATCATTCTGATCGTTGGGATACGTAGTCAAATCTTCTCGATAGATAACCATGGTTTTATTTATTAGAAAAAAAGGCTACATCCATGGCTCATTGGAATTTAGATCTAGCATTCTTTATCCCAAATGGAATTCGAACATATAAAAATGTTCCCCATGGTGTCATGAAGGTTATCTTTTTTTTCTCATGTTCCTTTACAATGAATTGATCTTATATCATAAGAATTCATCTGTCATGGAAATAAAATCTAAACCTATTACCCACTACAATATATGATCCATACTAGGGAATGGATAATTGTCTTTAAGGGACTGAACATTTACATTTCTAAAATCTATTCTAAAATATATGCATAACCTAGTGCCTCCATTTTTTTCTAACTAGAAAAAGGTTAAAGATCCACTCTAATGTTTTATTGGTTTGATTATACATTCCTCTTTTAGCTTCATCAATTCTATTTGTATTTGAGGGGCAAGAGGGGTGTTGATGGGCCACTACTTCTATCTAAAGGATTTTGCACCATGCTCCCATGGGATGGTATGCAAGAACAAATCTTCCCTATAAGCTTTCATCTCATCACTAGACTATGCAAAGCACTTTTATACCTTTTCAACAATGATAGAAGATCTTGCTTCTTTGTTGCTTTTAATTTCTTTCCAAGGTAGATCATCTTGGGAGTTGATTTAGTTCCCTCATTGAATAGCTTACTTCTTGTTCTATAATATTATCAAACATTCTTGAATGCCACAAAACATCTTTGAATAGTATTTATTTTGAGTTGTATAATTTCATTTGCAAAGAGAGTCTCTTTTCCATAATCATCTTTTTCTACCATGGGTTGTCAATGAATGAGTTGACTCTTAGATTGATCAATGCAATTCAAGAACTCATAAATTTGTTTTAATCAACATTAAAGACCTACCAATTTTAAATGTTATTAGAAATGATAGGCCTTGAAAGAATTTCAACACCATGTCTACAATATGGAGATGACAAGGACATATGAAAATTTGAAGCTAACACAAGGGAATCAACTACTTCATTATTTTTTCTTTTAAACCATCTAATGCAAAGGCACCAAACATATCAATAGTATCCCACACAACATTCTTATACATCTTCAATGTTTTATCTTTGGTAGAATACATGCTTCTAATATGAGACACCAAATGTTTTAGATCACCATGAACTCTCATGCAATTGACTCCATATCTATAAGCCATGTTTAGGTTGAGTAATAAGGCTTCATATTTAGCCACATTATTGGTGCAATAAAATTTCAATCTGAATGTGAACTTATAAATTATGCTCACTGGTGACACCAATAGAAATCATGCACCATTTCCTTCCCTTGAACATGCACATAAAAATACATGTTCCAAATTCTATTATTTCCAAGATAGTTATGTGGAGAGAAATAATCAATGTCTACCTAATTTTTCAATCCCTTCATTACAATATCCAACAAAATAATTTGGTTCAATATCAAAGTAACAAACCTCATTCTTTGCCTCATGTAGAATATCCATTATATGTAGCATTTTATTTTATCCATGCAATTGGACTTCCCTTCCATGTAATGTTATGGTAGCATAAGGAAACTTCATTTGAATGTTACCACCAATTGAGCCTGTCCATTTTCTAGACAACATATCCCATTTGGTTGGACAGTCAACTTTGATAATTCCCATTGATTTTTTTTACCAAGGTATGCAAAAAGTTGCACTTAAACATTATTAACTATCCCAATTACATATACCTCATGAGAGTCCATAGAAAAAAAAATCCTATTATATTTTGAAACATGTAGGCTTATCCAATTCATGACTTACAAGACATCACATTGGGGATGCTTGAAAATATAACATATAGTTATGTACCAACTGACCATTTATTAGCAAAGATGTATAAAATGGATCACTTGCTTATTACTTATAGACATAGTGCCTAGGTAAATCTTAAGTGGATCTTGTGTATTTGCACTATTTGTGGGAACATTTGTGGGTTCACTTGGTTGATTAAAGATACTAGGAGCATTGAGATAAAACAATGTTATTTCTCTATGGTTGAGGATCCTCATCAATTCCCTAACTAGCACTTGAACCTTCATTTAACTAAATTATAAGCGATGTTGATTGGCTTATATATTGGTAATGGGTTAGATAGTGGAATAGTTATAGCACAAGTGGGTCAGCCCACAATATAATGTCCCACTTTTTTAGCCAAAGTAAGACATTGAAATCAATATTTTTCACCAATTTTTTGCTTTATGAAACCTATATAGCAACTAAACCATTAATGATTTGGAGATGATATGAATTAGTGATTTTTGAGACTTTGGCTATAGATTTTCATTGATGTCAAAAGGTCTTACTAAGGATTCCTTAAAGTGTTGAAGAAGTTTGGGCTTTAGACTATAGGCTTACGCCTTAAGGTTAAGAAAAGGGTATGGAGAAACTGTGAACCCCGACCCCCGAAATGGATTTAGGCTTCGAAAGTTGGAGCTAAGGCTTATGGCTTACCTTTATGTTCGTAGGAAACTGGTAAGGTGAAAGGGTGAACCCCAACACCCGAAAAGGATTGGGAATCAAAGATTTTTCTTAAGGCTTATGCCTTAACAATTTGCAAAGTATGAAGAATGGCGAAGGCTTATATCGAGGTCATGTATTGAAAAAAGTTTATAATTGATTGTTGGAAAGATATCGATCATTGCCGGTTGCTTAAGTTATAACTTAAGAAATTTTAATCATTGTGTTGACCAATCCCTTCACCTAGTGTTACCGGCTTGGCAAGATGTTGATGGAATTTATTATTTCCTAAGTTTAGCCTCAATTATTTGCTCAAAGAAAATCAATGATTGAGATCAATGATCTATGATCAGGTGGCTCTCGCATGCTCGCACCACTCAAGAGGTGACATCATCAATTTCCTATGGAATTGCGGGATGATGAAACATGATCATAAGAGTGATGTGTAAAGGTTAGTGGAATGTGGCATCACAAAGATGGGTGGTGGTTTATGATTGTCTCACATAATTAATTCATATTGTTGTTGTGAATTACCCCACTTCAGGAAAGAAGTGACATGTAATAGTAGTAGAGTATGACATCAAAAGGGATATATGGAAGCATCTCACTAGCCCATTGAGAGTATGGTGGGTCCTTGGGTTAGCCCTACAAGAGTGTAGTATGAGGAAATGTGTCTAGGGTGACATATGGCGAATGTTTATTGTGTTTATCTTCTCTTTAGAGAAAATGAAGTTGTGATGAAGTGATAAGTAAGTGATATATCGACACATGTCCAGATTGATAGCTGGTAGCTTCTCATTGTGTCATGCGACTTCTTTACATTGCAGAAATGATGTTTGAGCCCTAAGCATAAAATCAATAGTCATATGGAAGGTGATAGAGATCAATAGATCGATTTTAAACATAGTTAAATCTGGTGGTCGTGTTTCAAAGTGAAAATAGTTAAAGGAGAATCCTTAGATTATGGCATGAATAGTACATATCAACAACCTGAATTCAAATATTTGATCCAGTAATGGCTAAATGGCATAAACAACTACAAATCGATATAGAAGTCAAATTTAATTGGCTCAACCGCTCCAACTACTCAATTTGATTGGAAAAAAATGTATAGCTAGCAGCATAGAGAAGAAGGTGATTAGAATGTCAAACATGGATCAATCATGCAAATAATTTCATTTATTGTGAATTTTATCTAGGGTTTATAGGTTGCTAAGAATAGAAAATACATCATATCTGGAAGAAGATCATACATACAGGGATATGAAATTAAACTCAAATCAAAACCTAAGATTGATAGATGCCAAAAAGAGCAATTGCATTGAATAATATCAGTGGTTGTTTTTCTCAAGGAGAGTTAGCTTGTTGGAGAAGCTAAGTGAGCAAATTTGAATGACTAAGTTTTGTATGGCTAAGGAAGAGTTGTGTTAATGGTGAGAGGATGTTGCAGAATAGAAGAGAAAGGATGCATTCTCAGGTTAATGGAGAACTAGTATTTTTGCACTTATGAACTTGTAATGTTGTAAGAGGTTGTTACTTTAGTAAGATTGGGTTGGTGCTCAATCAAGTGTGAAGTGTACCTTGAGGTTGGTGCCTCAAAACATTTTCTTGTGTGTCAATGTACCTATAAGTCCAGGTACTTACAAAACATATGTTAGATCTTTGATTATGAGGTTGGATTTGAGTAGTAGACTCAAGCAACTTTTGTCATTGTGTTTTTCCCTTCTAGTGTTTTCCATGTATATCTGGTGTCTTCTTATGTCTGTGTTGTTTTTCTTGATATTTAATCTTGTCTACTATGTTAATGTGTTAAAAATTTGTATACATTGATTCACCCCACTCTCAGTGTATTGGTGTTCTTTCAACAATCGGTATCAGAGTATAGGTTCCTTGAAGAAAGTTTAATCAACTTAAGGTAGATTTGGTTTCAAGAACACTATGGTTGGACAAGATAGATCTCATTCAAACAAAGCTCAATTTTTTTATGGAACAAATTGTGCTTTCTATAAAGTATGAATGTAAACTTATTTAACTTGTCTTGAATTTTTTGTATGGAAATCAGTTGTAGATGGTTATACTACACCAAAAAATCCTCCTACTGATGCAGTTGACAAGAAATCCTGTGAAAACAATTCCAAAGATAAAAATGCTATTCTATGTGGTTTATCCAATATTGAATTTGTAGAAGTTGTGCATTGTATATCTGCTAAAGAAGTATAGGAGAAAATGAATAGTATCTATGAGGGAGATGTTAAAGTGAAACAAGAAAATTTGCAAACTCAGAGGAAATTTTGAGACTCTTAAGATAAAAGATGAAGAAAATATTGTAGCATACATGGTTAGAAAAGATGAGGTAGTGAATGCAAGTAAAGGTTTTGGTGAGACTATTAAAAAGAAAAGGTTATTGTAAAAAAGGTCTTGAGGTCACTCCCACAACAATTTGATTCTAAGGTCTCTGCGATAGAAGAATCTCAAAATCTGGATACATATTCTATGGATGTGTAGTGTCGTAGAATTGCACCTAGGGGAAAATCCACATTTTAGCATTTATTACGCTTTGAGATATTAATGAAAAAATACCATGGGTAAAAATTTCACGATTCTAAATCCATGTGGACTTATGGTTGAGTGATAGAAGCCTGGTGACACGTTTTCTAAGAACCTAGACTTTGGATGCTTATGCAGTGCATAGATGTCTATGCAGTGCACTAGCGTCCTATCAATTTCTCGAGTTCAAAACATGGAATCTACAAGGCTAACCCTTGAGACACATGTCCTAGCAGTTACATTTCAAAAGTAACGGCTCTTTACCACCCTTGCAAGCATTAAAAACCTCTTTTTGGCTCTCATTTGGGGGTTGGAAGACATCACTCAAGCTATCTTGTTTCTTTGGTCCAACTTTGAGATCTCCTCATCTTTGATAGTAGTGCTCTCACAAGTGAAGCCATGCTAGATTGAGGTCCTCCTAGAAGCTGCAATAGCTCTCAAGCAAGAGCTCAACAGTGCATTTGTGTGCTCTGGAGAGGGTCTAGGCTAGTGGGTAACACTCTCTTTGTTTCAAATTCCTTTCATATTTTCTCATTTACTATCTTGTGGTGTGGGTTCTACCCTCGAGTGGGTTTTTATTTTACCACACACTTCTTGTGGTGTAGGTCCTACTCCTGAGTTGGTTTTGATTTCACCACATGCTTCGTTTACTTCTTCAGCACTCCATTCCAAACTGGCTATTCGTGGAGGTTGGAACACCAAAGTGAGGTCTGACTGAGGCAGGCCCCTATACAACCACCCAACAACTTTCCTCTCATTATTTTGTGTCTAGGTCACAAAGAGGAGCTTGGAGTGAAGATTCAAATTCCAAAGGAAGGTAAGCTTTCTCTAAGCATCCTTGTGTCCATTTCAGTTTTTAGTTTTCTGATTAGTTATATAGTTCAGTATGACTCACCCTTGAGCTTAGAAGTAAACCTTGTTTCTGTTCGTTTGAGTTTCTGAGTTCTTTGTTGCTTAGGATGCCAACACGTATTTTAGATGACAATACATTGCGCTAGCGTCCTAAAACTGCAGTGAAATATTTTGGCCAAGAGCTCCCTCTTCTAAGATAGAAATCTCCTAGTTTTTCTCTTTCAAGGTCTCTAGTGGTTTTTCCCCGAAGCATAATTGAATCAGGACTATTTCTTCATTTTTTTGTCAACTTGTTATCTTGAGGTGTATAAGGGTAGTTCATTCCCTAGTGATATCTTGAGAAAGGAGAGATCCATGTGCAATGAATCCCTCTTATATCACATTTTGGTGTTGGTGAACCTGACATGAATGTCATATTTTTCTTCATGATGTTGCACGTTCATGACTTTTTTGAGGAATATTTTGATATGTTGGAAGACGCTTTAGATGATTTCTTAGAAGTGCTCTCCCCTATCTACAAATCTCTTGAACAAGTATCCTCTTGACAGGTTGAGGGATCAGTAAATGTGGTGGTGGTCTCTATGGCTCCTCTGAGCCCTAAGAAACTCGTCATTTATGTGATCCTGACTAACTCTTCTGTCTATGGGATTTCATGTCATAGTGATTCATTGAACTTATACTCAAGGTTCGTAAAAGCTACGGACTCTACATCTTATAATACTATCAAACACACATACCCTACAATGAGCAATAAACAAAATATGAAGGGTATGTGCAGGATCATCATGGAAAAAACAGGCCCTTAAGTGACAATAAAATTCAAAAACATTAGAGTTAGGAAACTTGACATAAAAATTTGAATAAGTTATCTATATTATTTCAAAAATATGTAAGAATAGAATCTGTAGTAAATTGAATGTAGTTTCTAAACTACTAGGTATATAATTTTTTAAAAATCTATTTGGTGAAAATTTGAAATTTCAATGCGAGCACTTAAATTTCAGGAAAAATAAGAAGTAGGTGTCACACCACCCTAACCACAATAAAATGATATTATTTTTTATAAGATTTTAGATATAACTAGAGGACTCATGTCCGATGTGATGCATATTTTTTTGTAATTTTTTTCCAAGTAAATAATTAATTATGAATTTTTTATTACAAATTTTAAAAAATATGAAAAAATCGTATAACTGGCCACCTTAACTTGGTTAGAACTTCATGAAATTCAATATTTTTTTTTTAATCCTATAGTATGTGAAGCATAAAATGTGATGCATGTTTTGGATTCAAAAAATGTGATACCATTTGAAAGCTATAGATGTTTTTCAATCAACCTATCAATCAGGACTTTAATCATAATTCAAATAGAAAATGAATAATATTTATTAAATTCAAAGTAAAACATAATTTATATTGGTGGAAAGCTGAGAATTTCCTTTAAAAACCCTTTCATTTCATCAATTTTGGGTAAAACAGAAGTCATCAGCCACATACCCTACACATACCCATCATATTGCCACTTTTTTCCCTATCATGATCTTGCCCATACCCTGAATCAACAACCTACTGTTCCTACATCACAACCATCTATCCCTACTTCTTTACCACTTTCTCAACTAGTCCTTCCTTTAGCACCTAAACTTGTGATCAAAGCACTAGGTGATTATGATCTTGTCGAGCAACTTCACATTACTCTGGCTAAGATCTCGCTTTGGGACTTGCTTCAGACCACTCTGGTTTATCAAGAGATGCTCTAGGAAGCTTTGAAAAAGATTCTCTTGCCAGCCTCCACTAGGCCCATGGATATTAATTTTTTGTTTTCTCATATTCATACGGATTCGATAAATAGATCATGTTCCACTTGCAAGAACTCTTGCCTCTAGATGTGTAGAAGCAACCAGAGCCTTTGATGATTATAGTCAATGTTAACAACATCAATATTAGGCGTACCCTCATTGACACTGGTTCGGCTCTCAATGTTTGTGGTATAGACCTATTACCTAAAATTAATATTGATTTATCTTCTTTAGCAACTTCTTCCTTGTACATTTGTGGATTCGATAATGTTGGCCACCAAGTTCTAGGTACAATAATACAAACTTTGTAGCTAGGTCCCGTTACCTTACCCATGTTAGTTTATGTGATGCCCAACCCCTTACCGTATAACCTCCTCTTAGAGATACCCTAGATCCATGCTATGGGTGTGGTGGCTTCTACTTTACATCATTATTTGAAGTTCATTGCAAATAATCAAGTAGTTATAGTCAAAGCGGATCCAAAAGGCATTCACCTCTATGAACTCGCCACTGTCGGTTGTGCTTCAAATATATCTACTCTCAAGAATTGTATTCCATCTTTGAATTTTGATGCTATGGCCTATTATTTATCGATACACTTTGTGGAAGTTGTACCCAGAGCCAGTGTCAGAAATGAAGAATCATCTAAAGCAGAAGACCTTAAGTCTCCCTTGTCTTCTTTTCAAACAAACATTTTCCTTGGAGATGATTAGGGCTCCTTGAATTTATCTGAATTATTTGTTGCAAAATACAAAGTGAGCTCCTCTTGCATAGAACTTCTAGGTACCCTTGACACAAAGGTAGATGATACTCTCATAGAGGAGGAGAAGTGTGATCATTTTCAAGAGATCACTCCTTCTTGTGTTGAGGAAAATAATCCCGCTCTTGCGAAGGAGATTAACATTTATGAGCATAGTAAAGAAGGCGGGAGTACCCCCATAGAAACGTTTGACATCCATTGGTGGAATGAAATGCTCTATGTGGAGCCGTTGAGCCTGGTTCACCCTGATTTAATAGATGAAAGGGAGTAAGTTGAGGTCCCTCTCAATGTCTTCTCCTCGAATGAAGCGTTAGAGGAATTTATAGGTGCTTATTCCCCGTTGACTTCTTATCATCACAAGAAACGGTTCCCATATTGTTTGCATAGTCAAGTGTACTTTTGAGAGTCTATTTTGAGAATTGATGAGAAAGATCCTCTATCTAACGTCGGTAATGATGTCACACTATCTCATCTTGAAGATCACAGTTCCCTTCTTAAAGGAGATACCATTGAAATCTCCATGGATCCTAAATCCTTGGAAAAAGTGATCAAGATCAAGAAGTGTCTCTCTTTAAAGCAAGTAGATGAACACTCTAATCTCTTGCATTCTCATCCTGATATCTTTGCTTGGACATACACGGATATGCTCGATATTGATGAATCTATAATGGTTCACAATAGTGTCCTATGTCTTGATGCCAAGCCAGTTAAACAAAAAATATGAAAGATCAATCCCAAGGTGGCATTGATGGTCAAGACTGAGATAGAGAAGCTATTGAAAGTAGGATTTATCCATCCTATCAACTATTCCCCCTGGTTTTCAAATATATTTGTCATTAGTAAACTTGATGGTTATATTCACATATGTATCGACTTTCGTGATCGTAATAAGGCTTCTCTTAAAGATGATTTTCCATTGCCTAATATAGATATGATTGTTGACTCAACTGTAGGCAATGCATTACTATCTTTCATGGATGGCTTCTCATGTTACAATAAGATTTGTATTAAACTAGATGATCAATACAAGATAGCCTTCACTACCCCATGGGGTACTTTTTGTTATATAGTCATGCCTTTTGGATTAAAGAACGTGGGAGCTACTTACCAATGGGTGATGACCCTAATATTTCATGATTTTATCCATAATATCTTAGAAGATTGCGTTGATGATATATTGGAAAAATCGATAACCCATCAAGATCATTTCAAGAACCTTCGTCTTATTTTTGAGAGGCTTCGACTCTATAAAACGAGACTAAATCCCCATAAGTGTGTTTTCGACATTAACGCTAGCAAGCTTTTGGGATTTATAGTTTCTCACCATGGGATTGAGGTTGATACTAATAAGATTGATGCTATTGTTAGCATGCCTCCACCAAGGAATATCACTAAGTTGCAAAGTTTATAAGGGAAGATTCAGGCGATTCGTAGATTTATATCTTAGTTGGTTGATCGTACCCTTCCTATCACTCATTGAAAAAATATTTTCGCTTCATATGGGATGAAGAGTGTCAAAAATCCTTTGAATCAATCAAGGTCTATTTGGAAAATCCTCCCATATTGATGTCGGTTATGCAAGATAGACCCTTTCTGCTTTACCTTGTTGCATCACCATATGCTTTGGCAGCTCTTTTAGCTCAATATAATGACACTAGGAAGGAAAGAGTAGTCTAATATATTAGCCACATTCTCATTGACTATGAACCCATTATTCCTCCATGGAGAAGTGTTATGCCTTGCATAACCACCCCACTTTGATTTGGATCAAAATGGGTCCCTCTTCTTTCTATCTTTTTTCTCTTTGGCCTTTAGTTTTCTGCCTTAGGCGTTTTCCTTTCAAAGTTTTGTCGGAGGTGGAAACGGGACCAATACTGGACTTGGAAATTCCCTTTTTGTTTTGGTCTCATTTCATCTCCGGTTCCGGTTTCGACTGTTCTTTGCCTTCCTCCTTTGTTCTTTGTCGGAGTCAGGTCCGGGACTAATTCAGAATGTTGGACTTTCAAAAAAGTCCCTCGTTTGGGTCCCGTCCCGGGTCCGACCCCACATTTTCTTTTCTCTTCGTTGGTCTTTGTCGGTTTGTGTACTTTTCCTTAGGTATTTTCTTTTCGGCCTTGGGCATTTTGTTTCTTGTTTTTTTGTTTTGGCGGACTCTGAATCGGAACTGGGGCCGAACACTGAAACTTCCTCCAAGTTTCTGGTTTGGATTTGGTTCCAATCCCTGTTCTGCTTGTCCTGTTATTTTCATTTTGTTTCTTTTTACTTTGTCATGGCGTTGTCCTCCCCCTTTCCTCGTTCCTTTTATGTTCCTTTTTTCCTCCTTTTTTGGATGATGTCGGATGCGGGTTCGGAACGGAATCCAAACCCGAAACTTGGAGAAGTTTCTGGTTCGGATTTGGTTCCGACCCCGGTTCTGCCTTCTTCGTCACTTTGCTCCGGCTCTGCCGGTGTTTTTATTTTCATCCTTTGCGTTTTGGGTTTCCTCACAGACGTAGAACCGGGTCGGGGTATGAACTTGGGAATGTTGATTATTTCCTTGGCTCATTCCCTCCCCGACTCTGGTCCCGGTTTCTATTTTCTTTTGGCTCCGCCCCCGCCAGTTTTGAAGGCGAGCGATGATGTTTCTGGGTCAGGTTTTGTCCTAGTCTCGGTTCCACCGGGACTTGTTTAATTTTGCTTCTCGGTCCTGTTTTGATCCCGCCTCTACTGGAGTTAAGTTTCTTTTTGGTAAAAGGCATGATATTAATGTATTTTTTTAACGAAGACCTCGTTTTGCAGGATCAAGTCATGTGCATGAGGATATTTCTTGGGGATCTCGACGACAGGTCTTGCCAACCTGGTGTGGTCTCACTGACATGTTTTGTGCCCTCGGTGTGACACATTGAGCTTGCTGAAGCATCTTCCCGACTAATGTTGGTCTTGCTAGTAATAGAAAATCCGCTAAGGAAAGAACATATCGCTGTAGCTCTTGGCACCCGCCATGATGTCTTGTTGAGGGCAGATGTCCTGTTGACTGAAAGAGGGGCCCATTGAAAGAAATAGAGCTCGCCGAGGACGCGATTTTTCCATGCCGTCTTATCGAAGGTCTTTGCGAGATTGGTATGACCTTTGTGGTTCACCAGAATCTCTCACCAACTGGCCCATGCTACACCAAAAAACTTGTAGAAGAGTAGATCTAGAGTGGAAAGAGCGTTGAACAAGGGAGAAGACAAAGCCATGAGTCAAATGGACAGTTGGTATCTACTAACAGGGGTAGCTCGGCATTAATGGCGATATTTTGGGGCACTCAAAGCAACTCCGCTAGAGGTCGAAAGTGGACACAGAGGCATGAGAGTTAATGTGGTAGCTACAAAAGATCTACAGAACACCTCAAGAAGTAATCTTCACCGACAAAAACAACAAGGATTCAGATTTATTGCAAAATCCACTTTTGTTAAAGATCTAGGTGTCGACTTCCTGACACCACAGGATTTTTTGTAAACCCTAAAAACGGGCACTAACATTCTTCTTAGGGAGATGTATATATGGCATGCTTGCCTCTTTATAAAGGGCTGGAGAATTTTTATGGTTCAAGAATTTTTAGTGTCCCGAAATTTTAGTGTTAGAACTTCTAGGTTTAGAGAATATTTAAAGTTAGAACTGTTAGGAGTTAGTCAGCTAGCAGAAGGAGATCGAGTTGCATCTTGATTCTCAATAATGAGAGCTTCTCTTGTCTTCTTGGTTAGTAGTTATATTTTAGCATAGACTATAATGTATTTTCAAAGTTATTCTAGTGTAGATGGAAGCAGTGTGAAGACACAGGTTTTCTATACACTGGTGATTGTGCTAGATTTGTAAATGTTGTTTATCTATCTCACCCACAGTAGAAGCAATCAGATTCAAATCTACTTCATATTGTGTTCCAAAATGGTATTTATCTTAAGTTAATCATTTTATTTTGAAAGCTTTCAAGGAATTAAATCTTATTTTGTGTTTTGTTTAAATGGTGACTTATAATCAATTGTTGAAATCAGCACTGTGAATGAATGCAACTATGTGTTAATTGCAAGTTAATTTTGTTCTTCAGTTTTTAGTTAGCAATTCCTTGAAAGGCAATAAGTCTGGTTAAATTGGATGAACTATTGTTCTTTTTTGTTCCAAAACCTTGATGCATCTTTTTATATTTCTTTAAAACCCCTGGTTAGAGTAGGTTTTATTTCATGCTTGACCTTAGAACAATCCAAAATCCCAACACCAACAGGCCCCTTGAATATTACTGTCGCATTGGCCACTGAGTAACATCAACACAGTTGAGACCCAACTACCAAGACCTTGGGAGCTAAGGCATCCATGTGTTGCCTTTCTCTTTCAGGAGAAGTAGAGTAGCAATATTCTGCTTGCATTGTTGTGGTGCCAAAATCGCCGTCAACAGGAACTGGCACTAGAGGGAGGGCCTAAAAGGGTAAGCTAGATAAAACTAGGTCATCTTCCTCACACAGACCCCATAGAGTTCTTTGATCAACTGGGAATCCATATTCTTTCATAGAACTCAAGACCTCAACAAGATATAAGCATCACATAACTAGGGTGACCATCATACCACCCCTACTAGCTCTGCTCACTCCACCAGGATTTTCACCCATACCTCAGTGGATACCCATCAATCCACCATCCAATTCATCTCAACCGTCATCATAGTTGACTCAATCCATACAATAGCTGGCTCAACCACCACCACCGCCACCAATGGCTTTCTTTCAGAATAATCCCTCTCCGTTGGGGACTATCCCTAGATGTTTTCATGATATGCCCAAAAACCCTAAGAAATTTTTCCCTAAGTACATCCATGGTGAATCATGAAGTGCTGAAGAGCACATACAAGCTTTCAAGGATGCTTGTACTAGAGCTCAAATATCCCACCACGATGTGGTCTGTAGATTGTTCCCTTACTCCTTAGGGGACATGGCATACAATTGGTACCTTAACCTTCCTCAAGGTTCCATTTTGACCTGGACACATTTGGAAAATGCTTTCATCAACCAGTTTAGGGTGTACGTGGATCCAGCTCTTTTATATCATCAGTTTTCAACCATAAGGAAGGAACTAGGTGAATCTTTGCCTTTATTTAATATCTGGTTCCAACGAATGTATAGGGTATTGCAATATCCATATCTAGTTACTGAGAACAATGCTATCCTGGCATATTTTAGGGTTATAGACCCCCTGCTAGGTTTGTTCTTGCAAAGGACATATTTAGCAGCTGATATTGATTCTCTATCCAAAGTCTATCACTTGGCTATTAAGTTGTAGTAGCAAGTCAGTTCTCAACAGGGTAGTATGGGAGGAGGTTTCCCTTCAATGGGATATCAGATGCATAGCTCAACTCCTCTATTCAACACTGTCCCACGGATGTCTTCTTCCCACTATGGGCCTGTGTCTGAACTACAAACCCAACCACCTATCCCATTCTTTGCTACTGGAACTCCTGATCTCTTTCAACAACCACAGGTTCCTCAAAGTTCCCATGGTCATCTTAACCAAATTGGAACACCAAGTCATGTTGATCAACCACCTATTGTTAAGAGTGTGGAAAGTGAGAAGACAATTCAACTTACGAATGAGGTAGAAACCCTGAAGAAAATGTTGTCTCAAGTTACCAATGATATGGCTCAACTCCGTTTGAACCCCTCTCAAAACCAAGGGAACTGCCATAATCAGAACAACAATAATTAGGGTACTTATCAGAATAATAACAACTACAACCAAAGAGGTTACCAAAACCAAAATAGAGGGTATAATGAAAGGCCAAACAACAATAAACAGTGGAATACAAGACCTAATAATGGTGGATTCCCTCACAACTATCACGCAAATGAAGAGAGAGCACATACTGCAAATGTGGTTGACCTCAACTTCATGACCAATTGGTGCAGGTTGTATGATACTGCAACCCATTCTGAGGTGAACTTCCCTTAGATAGAGAAAGTGGTCAAGATGGCACATGAGGATGCTCACACATTCTAGGGGAATTCCAACAAAGGAGGTGACTTAGCCGAGACTGTAATGACTTATGAGCTCTTTGAGGAGGATCCCTCATTCCCAAGGCAAGAAGAGAATGAACCAGAGGAGGATTCATATGATGCCCAAGCTTTTCAGAAGAAGGGAGGACACTTCTTGAGAAATCAAGGTAAGGGGCCATTCACCACATCAACACCTCCCAATCATATGGTGCCTCCAAATTAGGGTGCTGATAATAATCCTCCTCCACCACAAGGCCCCCCTGATCGTCATAACAAGGGAAATTCCTCTGCTGTTTTTAAAAGTAATTCAAGTTATAATGCAGAATTTGACATTGTTTCTGAGATGCAGAAACAAAAAACTTCTTTGTCATATTTTGACATTCTAAAGTGGTGCCCTGCTCAAAGGGAAATAGTGTTGAAGGCTCTAGAACAAGCTGATAAGTCAAAAGCAAAGAGAAGGATGGCACTTATTGGGGACGTGAATGCAACCTTGTACAGAACCAAGGTAGGTACTCCACCTTTCCTTTTAAGTTTAAGAATTTCTGGCAAAAACCTACATAACTGCTTATTGGACTCGGGGGCTTTGGGAAATGTCATGCCCTTTTCCATATGCAAGAAATTAGGATTGGAACCTATTCAGACAAATAAGAAGGTCATTCAACTTGAAAAAATAGAGGTCAAGGTGGCATGGGAATTAAGAAACATACACATTCAAGTAGGATCAGATCCTAGGATCCTAACAAATATTGACAATCAAGTAGTAGATATTCCTGAGACCTATGGTATGCTACTGAGCTGAGATTTGATGAAAAGTATAGGGGGATACCTCTCCCTAGACTTTTCACACATGTGGCTAGCATGGAATGGAATTCCTACTCATATTAGAATTGAATGTGAGCCACGCCTCAAGCATATAATCACTGAGTCTGATAGTCCCAATGAGGTGGCTTACTTTGAGACTGAGATGGGGGTTTACAAAAGAGAAGAAATTATAACTTTCTCGGTTCTCCATGCTAAGGACATGTCAAAACAAAAAAAACTGACCCCACCATTGATGAAAATCGGCAAGCATTAGTCAGAAAGTTGCAACAAGATCAACTGGTCTTAGGGGCAGACATAGATCTGCAAAGCCTCCTACTTCCTAATTGGTGCAGGATACATTATCAAACTCATTCTGAGCTGGCTTGCCAACCCTACATTGACATTATAAATCATGTTTCTAAAACTGAGGAAGCTAGCTCAAGTTGCCTTGAGGCCATTGCAGATTGCTTCTCATTTGAGGCCAAGGAAGCAACTATGTTAACTAGGGATACAACACTTGTAAAAGAAATCCCTCCTCAAGTTGAACCTACCCCATAAACACTTCTGAATCAACATATTGATGAGGAGCAGCCCCAAGGTTTGCTTGACACCCCTGCACTCACAGATATACCAAAATCCAAGGGGTTAACCCAAGAGATAAGTAAATGTCAAAAGGACAACCTTGGACCACATGATACATCTGAAAAGGGATTGGGAATTATTCCTGAGAAACCTACTAAACAACCAGTCCCTGTATTTAATTCAAAAGAATCAACTCCAACCTGTGATCAATTATGGACCCTCACCTTTGATGGATCTAAATCTAAGACCGGTTGTGGTGTTGGAATTGTGCTATCCAACCTGAAAGGGAAAGTTTTCTTTGCTTCTTATAGGCTGCAATTCGGGTGCACTAATAACATAGCTGAATATGAAGCCCTAGCTTGAGGATTAATGTTTGCACACAAGAAGAGGGTCACTGCCTTGGTGGCCAAGGGAGATTAAGAAATAGTAGTCAAGCAAGTGCGCAACCAGTATACATGTCACAACAAAAGGCTAGCAGAAAATAGGAACAAGGTATGGAATCTGATCGAAGACTTTGATGCCTTTAGGATTAGTCTCATCCCAAGAGAAGAAAATTAGGTAGTTGATTCACTGGCTATTGCTGCAAGCACCTTAGAACCTATGCAAGGCTCCAAGTTTAAAATATTTTCAGTGGAATTGATGTCTACCCCAGCTATTCTTGACAATATCAAAAAATTCTAGGTCTTTGATGATGATAGACATATTCTGGCTTTCTTAGCAAGCTCGGATGTCTTTGAGGGGAAAATTATTAATGAGTCCAATAGAGATCAAGGGGATTGGAACCCTGGAGATTGTGATACAGAAGGGGTTCTTAATGTAAAAGGTAATAACATTTCCAAGGGAATGGTTTCTCTAGAGAGAATCTTTGACTCAGATCCGAGGGCTCAAGAGAAGGCATCAACTGAAGAAAAGGGAGAAGAATATGAAACAATTAACTTGGCCGATTCTCGCCCTGAAAGGAATGTCTATATAGGGAAGGCCTGCCCTAAAGAAATTAAAGAAGACATATTGAGGGCACTAAAAAAGGATATTACTGCGATAGCTTGGGGATATGAAGATCTCCAGACATTTGATGCTTCGGTTATGACTCACATTATCCCCTTGAAGCTCGAAGCTAAACCCTTCCAACAGAAGCAGCGCCCTGTCAATGCTCTGATCGAACCATTGATTTATAAAGAGGTTCAAAAATTGCTGTCAGCAAGGATAATCTTCCCTGTGTGCCATTCAACATGGGTGGCTAACTTAGTTCCAGTCCATAAGAAGAACGGGGAGATTAGGCTATGCATTGACTTTAGAAACTTGAATAGAGCCTCAGAAAAGGATAATTACCCACTTCCTTCTCTGGATGAGGTATTATAGACTGTCAATGGAGCACAGATGATGTCATTCTTGGATGATTATTCTAGATATAACCAGGTTATGGTCGACTTTGAGGACAGGATGAAGACAACTTTCACTACCAAGTGGGGGACATATGCCTATAGAAGGATGCCATTTAGCCTGATAAATGTTGGAGCAACTTTCCAGCGTGCCATGGATATAGCTTTCAAGGACCTAATTGGCAAATGCATTCTTGTTTACATGGACGATTTGACAGTGTTCTCCAAGGATCGATTGAATCATGCTTCCAATTTAGCCAAGGTTCTTCAAAGATGCATCCGGTATGGAGTCTCCTTAAATCCCAAAAAGTGTGTGTTCAGAGTTTTCGAAGGGAAGCTCTTGGGACACATAATTTTAGAAAGAGGAATATCTATCAACCCAGATCAAGTTGAGTCCATCCTCAAGATAGCTATGTCGAGAAGCAAGAAGGAGATGAGATCCTTCTTTGGAAAGATCAACTTCGTAAGGAAGTTTATTAGAGGCTTTGCAGAAATCATGAAGCCCTTGAATGAGAAGATGAGGAAGGATGCCAAAATAGAGTGGAATGATGAGGCGAAGGCTGCATTTTCTCAAGTCAAGCGATCCATTTTAGAAGCTCCAATCCTCACTAGCCCTGAATATTTGAGGCTGTTTTATATTTATTCTTTTTCCTCCAAACAATTGTGTGTAGCTGTATTAACTCAATGAGGAGAAGAGTCAAAGGAGAGGCCGATTGATTTCATGAGCTCTCCATTCAAAAATGCTGAAGTTAAATACCCACCTCTTGAGAAGCAAGCTTTTGCGCTGGTCTGAGATATTAAAAAAGTTCAGGCACTACATCCTCCGAAGTTAGATTATTGTTGTAGTCCCTGATGCTGCTGTCAAGTCTCTACTAATGTAGAGCGAGCTGGGAGAAAGAAGAGGGAAGTGGATGGCCATCTTGCAAGAGTTCAATTTAGAGATACACCCTATGAAACTTGTCTGAGGTTTGGGTCTGTCTAAATCTATGGCTGATGCTGGTAACAACGTTATTTGTCAACAATATACTACTCAGTCCTTCTCAAATGACCCATGGTATGCTGATCTCATTTCTTTCATGCTCAATAACTGGTGTCCCAAGGGAATGAATGCCACTCAAAGGAGAGCACTGAAACTGAAAAACTCACACTATATGTTTAAAGGAGGGCTCCTATATAGAAATAATTTCAAAGAAGTGTACTTAAGATGCCTTGATCAGTAAGAGGCTAAGCAGGTGATCTCTGAGTTTCATGGGAAACATGGCATAGGCCATGGGTCTGTGGATTCATTGGCATACCAGATCCTCCAATCTAGTTATTACTGGCCCTGTGTATTCAAGGATGCCCATCAACATGTGATGACATGTCACATGTGTCAGATTTCTGCACCAAGGGAACGCCATGCAGCCATGCCATTACAACCTGTCTATGAGATAAGGCCCTTTGCCCAATGGGCATTGGATTTCATTGGGGTTATCAACCCAAACTCTACTATAGGGCATAAATTCATCTTGATTACTGCTGATTACTGCACAAGGTGGATAGAGGCCATACCTTGCAAAAAGAGCACAACGGAGGTAGTAATCAAGTTCCTTACCGAGTGCATCACTACAAGGTTTGGGGTACCCTTCGCTCTGGTATGTGACAATGGTTCTTCCTTTTCTTCTACTGAGTTTATTTCTTGGGCCTATGATCACAAGATTGTATTGAAGTATTTTTCAAATTATTACCCACAAGGTAATGGAGTTGCAGAGTCAACCAATAAGAATCTCTTAGGGGTCATTAAGAAACTGTTAGAGCATAACCCTAGAGACTGGCATACCCAGCTGAGATTCACATTATGGGTAGATAGGACTAGGATTAAGGCTGCTTTAAACACCTCACCATTCAAGCTGGTATATGGCCAAGAGCTTTTCTTTCCCATTCATTTGCAAATACCTATCCTTGAGTTCATGCAAAAATTCTACTCTAAGGATAATAGGATAGAAGTCAGACTAGCTGCTTTGTTAAAGTTAGAAGAGCAGAGAGATGCCACCTTGCAACAATTCTTTAGGCACCAGGCTATTGTCAAATGCTGGTTTGAAAAAAGAGCCAAAATCAAGGCCTTTAGGATATCAGACCTAGTGCTGCTATGGGACAAAGCTAGTGAAAAGAAGGGTAGTCACCAGAAATTTGACAAACTTTGGCTAGGTTCTTATCAGATTGCTAAGATTTTAGGAGAAAATGCTTTCTGATTGAGTAGTTTAATTGGAGATCCTGTCCCCTTGCCTTTCAACGGACAGTTTCTTAAGCACTATTTTGAATCATGAAGTTGGCATTTTGCTAGGTGGTGCATTTGTATAAATTATTTCTGCTTGTAAATAGTTCGCTTTTTGTTTGTTCTCTTCTTTTTTCCTTTGTAGTTTCCTTCACTCTTTGTTTTCAGTTTGTTTTGTTCTTTGGGGTTTATCTATTTCTTTCCATTTTGAGGTGATGGGTTGTTATCTGAAGCATGCTTTGGCCATTAGGAGAGAAGTGGTTTAGATATTTTCAGGTTTTCTGATTAGATGATTTTGTCCTCAATTCGTTGTTTCATGCTTGTTGTCAATAAAAGTTGTGGAAAGTTTTAAAACAAGGTGCCAAGTAAGTAACCTTCATCAGCTCCCTTGAATCTATCACAAATTATCAAGATCATCTCCTCTTATAAGAGTATATTTGTCCTAGGACTAGGATGTTGTAAGATTTGAGTGAAAAATCCGATCTTCCAAGTGTTGTTATGAGGTCCATGGTAGTTTTCAACCCAAATCAGATGTTAAACATCTAACATATTGAAAAGAAAAAACATTATTAAATGAAATATCTGAAGCTCCAAAAGAAAAGAAAAAAATTATCAAAAGAAAAAGAGGATTCAATATGAATTGGTGATTCTAGTATCTCTACTAGGGCTATGGACGCCTGACTGGCAGTAGAGCAATGCTGTGAGAAAACTAGAGGTATCTCCATCGGGGCTATGGACGCTTGAATGTCAGCAGAGCAATGCCCAGGATGTCATTGCACAAAAGGAAATCAACTCATGTAGCTCAAATCTTGCACATTGTTGTTCGAAAGATGAGGAAAAATTCATGAGAGAATGATGCACAATCAAGCACACACATAGATTCAGAGGTAGCCGTTGATTGAATTACATTTGAGATTCTAGCTCTACCTTGCTTGTTATAGCTGACCCAACTAGAGTTGTAATGTTCATGAACGAAGAGTTCTGGGTAGCTGAATCCTTCAGATCCATGAAAATGGTTAAACCATTTTCTCAGCCGAGTCACCATTTGTTATGCCTTGCATAACCACCCCACTTTGATCTGGATCAAAATGGGTCCCCCTTTTTTTTGTCTTTTTTCTCTTTGGCCTTTGGTTTTCTGCCTTAGGCATTATCCTTTCAAAGTTCTATCAAAGGCGGAACCGGGACCAATACCGGACTTGGAAATCCCCTTTTTGTTTTGGTCTCGTTTCGTCTCTAGTTCCAGTTTTGACTATTCTTTGCCTTCTTCCTTTGTTCTTTGTCGGAGTCGGGTCCGGGACCGATTCAGAATGTTGGACTTTCAAAAAAGTCCCTCGTTTGGGTCCTGTCCCAGGTCCGACCCCAACTTTTCTTTTCTCTTCGTTGGTCTTTGTCGGTTTGTGTCCTTTGCCTTAGGTATTTTCTTTTCAGTCTTGGGCATTTTGTTTCTTTTTTTTGTTTTGGTGGACTCGGAACCGGAACTGGGGCTGAACCATGAAACTTGCTCCAAGTTTTTGGTTTGGATTTGGTTTCGATCCCAGTTCCGCTTGTCCCGTTATTTTCATTTTGTTTATTTTTGCTTTGTCGTGGGGTTTTCCTCCCCCTTTCCTCGTTCCCTTTCTATTCCTTTTTTCCTCCTTTTTTGGATGACGTCGGACATGGGTTCGAAACGAAATCTGAACCCAAAACTTGGAGAAGTTTCTGGTTTGGATTTGGTTCCGACCCCGGTTCCGCCTTCTTTGTTGCTTTGCTCTAGCTTCGCTGGTGTTTTTATTTTCGTCCTTTGCATTTTGGGTTTCCTCATGGACGTAGAGCCGGGTCGGGGTATGAACTTGGGAATGTTGATTATTTCCTTGGCTCGTTCCCTCCCCGACTCCGGTCTTGGTTCCGGTTTTATTTTGGCCTCGCCACCGCCAGTTTTGAAGGCGAGGGATGATGTTTCTGGGTCAGGTTTTGTCCCGGTCCTGGTTCCACCAGAACTTGTTTAATTTTGCTTCCCAATCTCGTTTTGATCCTGCCTCCGCCAGAGTTAAGTTTCCTTTTGGTAAAAGTCTTGATATTAATGTATTGTTTTAACAAAGACCTCATTTTGCAGGATCAAGTCGTGTGCATGAGGATATTTCTTAGGGATCTCAACGACACGTCTTGCCAACCTAGTAGGGTCTCACCAACATGTTTTGTGCCCTTGGTGTGACGCGTTGAGCTCGTTGAAGCATCTTCCCAACTAATGTTGGTCTTGCTGGTAATAGTGGATCCGTTAAGGAAAGAACATACACTGTAGCTCTTGGCGCCCGCAATGACGTCTTGCCGAGGGCGGATGTCTTGCCAACCGAAAGAGGGGCCCACTGAAAGAAATAAAGCTCGCCAAGGATGCAATTTCACCATGCTATCTTACCGAAGGTCTTTGCGAGATTAGTATGACCTCTGAGGCTCACTAGAACCTCTCACCAACTGACCTGTGCTACATTGACGAACTTGTAGAAGAGCGGATCTGGAGCGGAAAGAGCACCGAACAAGAGAGAAGACAAAGCCGTGAGTCAAATGGACAGTTGGTATCTACTGATAGGGGTAGCTCGACATTAATGGCAATATTTTGGGGCACTCAAAGTAGCTCCGTTGGAGGTTGAAAGTGGACACGGAGGCATGAGAGTTAATGTGGTAGTTATAAAAGATCTAGAGAACACCTCAAGAAGCAATCTTCACCAACAAAAATAGCAAGGATTTGGATTTATTACAGAATCCACTTTTGTTAAAGATCTAGGCGCCGACTTCCTGACACCACAGGATATTTTGTAAACCCTAAAAATGTGCGCCGACATTCTTCTCGGGGAGATGTATATATGGCATGCTTGCCTCTTTATAAAGGGCTGGAGAATTTTTAGGGTTTGAGAATTTTTAGTGTTCCAAAATTTTAGTGTTAGAACTTCTAGGTTTATAGAACTATTTAAAGTTAGAACTGTTAGGAGTTAATCAACTAGCAGAAGGAGATCGAGTTGCATCTTGATTCTCAGTAATGAGAGCTTCTCTTGTCTTCTTGGTTAGCTATTAGATTTCAGCACAAACTATAATGTATTTTCAAAGTTATTCTAGTGTAGATGGAAGCAATATGAAGATACAGGTTTTCTGTACACTTGGGGGATTGTGCCAGATTTGTAAATGTTGTTTATCTATCTCACCCACAGTAGAAGCAATCAGATTCAAATATACTTCATATTGTGTTCTAGAACGATATTTATCTTAAGTTAATCATTTTATTTTGAAAGCTTTCAAGGAATTAAATCTTATTTTGTGTTTTGTTTAAATGGTGACTTATTATCAATTATTGAAATCAGCACTGTGAATGAATGCAACTATGTGTTAATCGCAAGTTAATTTTGTTCTTCAGGTTTTAGTTAGCAATTCCTTGAAAGGAAATAAGTCTGGTTAAATTGGATGAACTATTGTTCTTTTCTGTTCCAAAACCCTGATCCATCTTTTTATATTTCTTTAAAACCCCTGGTTAGAGTAGGTTTTATTTCATGCTTGACCTTAGAACAATCCAAAAGCCCAACACTAGCAGGCCCCTTGAATATTACTGTCGCATTGGCCACTGAGTAACATTAGCACAGTTGAGACCCAACTACCAAGACCTTGGGAGCTAAGGCATCCATGTGTTGCCTTTCTCTTTCAGGAGAAGTAGAGTAGCAATATTCTGCTTGCATTGTTGTGGTGCCAAAATTGCCATCAACAAGAAGAAATTCCTTTCTCTCGTCTTCACTATGCAGAAGTTGAGGCTCTATCTCCTCCATGTTGAAACACATGTCATAGTGAAAACGTATCTCTTAAAGCATCTATTCTCTAACACCGACCTAGCTGGGAGATTAGAGAAATGGGTTATGTTGCTTTCTGAGTTCGACATAAAGTTCGTTACTCAAAAATCAATAAAGGGTCAAGTGGTTGTGGATTAGCTGGAAGACACTCCCTCATCTCACTCCTTTCTAGGATTGGATTTGTTTCCTCATTAATTTTTTTTTGTGATTAATCAGAACCTTGAGTGGAAGATGTATTTCGATGGATTGAGGTGTCAAACTGGTTTTTGAGTTGGTGTGGTTGTAGTATTCCTTGAAGGTAAACCGGTTCCTCTATCCTTTCATCGCTGAGTATGAAGCCCTTATTGCTAGCTTGCATGCCACGATTGCACTAAAAATCAAACAACTTCATATTTTAGGTGACTCTAAACTTATCGTGAACCAAAAAATAGGAACCTATCAAGCCAAGTAGAGTAAGTTGTCTTGATATCAGGACCTTTCGCTTTCCTTGCTTAAATATTTCTTCTCTTTCACAATAGACAGTGTCCCTAGGAGAGAAAATAGACATGCTGATGCCATGGTAAGTGCTGCTTCCTTGGTACCTTCAGAAGAAGATACGAAAGAATAACACTTTGTGGTCTAGGTCCTATGGACCCCTCTGGTTCCCAACCAACCCGAAGATGAGTCCCTTCTGTGTTACCATGTGGACTCTAGAGAATGGTTTTCTAGTATCTATAACTATCTAAAAACTGAAAACTTTCTTGATGATGCGACAAATAACAATCGCACTTGTATAAGAAAGATTTTAGTTTGTTATGTTATCTTGTCTGATGTCCTTTATAGAAAAGCCTATAATGGCTTGATTCTCAGGTGTCTCACTAAAGTGGAAATACCCCTTGCCCTTAAGGAAGCCCATGTGGGCTTCGGGGGTGGACACTTTGGTGGTAGATCCTTGGCAAGAAGATTGATACACATGGGGTACTATTGGAAAATAATGAAACAAGATTCATTCGATTTTGTTAAGAAGTTTCCCCAATGTTAACAACACAATCGTCTTATTCATGCACCTGCCCAAGAATTACAAAATAAAACTTCTTCTTGGCCATTCACAAAATGGGGGTTGGATATTATTGGAAAAATATCACTTCCTTCTTCCAAAGGACATACCTTTATCATTACCACTGCAGATTACTTCATGAAATGGGCCGAAGCTATCCCACTCTGATCCATGAATGTTGAAGCAATTTGTAGTTTCCTCATGAATAACATCATTTCTTGATTTGGATTGCCTACTACGCTTGTTTTTGAAAATGGTGCACCTTTCAAGAATAAGGAAGTACCTCAAGAAATTGCATATTCAACATAGGTTTTCCACACTGTACTATCCAGAATCTAATGGTCAAGTGAAAGTGTCTAACAAAACTCTTGAGCTTATTCTTTGTAAGATGGTTAATAAGCATGCTAAAGATTGGCATATTCAACTGATGTACGCTTTTTGGTCCTATCACATGAGTGTTTGTACGGATACAAGAACAACACCTTGCAACCTCATGTATGGTGCGAAAGCTATTATGCCTTTGGAATTGGAGATTTTTTCTTTATGGGTTTCCCTTAAAGGGATAATTGATGATGAAACCTACCAGGTTAACTGTTTGCATTAGCTGGAGATGCTCGATGAGCATTGTTTATGGGCCCTCAAACATCTTAAAGCTTATCAACGGTGGTTACCTAGGAAATATAATCAAAGTGTGCTTCCTAGGACTTTTAAAATATGAGATCTAGTTCTCCGTGAAAACTAGAGAAATGTAAATGTGCCAGCTAAATAGAGAGGAAAGTTTAGTCCCAACTGGTTAGGCCCTTAGATTGTGATCTTCGTATATGGTTTAGGTGCCTATGGATTATCATCTATGGATGGGATGCCTTAAAATAACCTATTAATGCAGTGCATCTTCATCGATACTATGCATAGTGATATATGTGTCATCTATGTGGTGTTCTCTCTACAAAAGGGTAGTAACACTACATATGTTGACATTATTCACTAAAACATTATGAAAACATTTTGTGTTGTGAATGACCATGCATGTTTGTATATCCGTGCATCACATTACATCTATCAAAACCATTAGATCATCATTGCATTTAATTAACATACAACCATGTGTGTTTATTAAATCATGTTAGCATCTAATGTAAGTATACATCCACACAAGCATATAACATCCATAGCATGAACATACATAAATATAAATCTTGAGCATATATATCTAAATGAACAATACCTTGAAATCAGAATTAACGTATCCATATATATATATATATGTGCATGTATGTATCAAATGTCATGTACATGTATTGGGCCACTACTATAAAAATGAGTGGTTGTTGAATATGTGTCTATACAAAATATCTACAAGTATGTATGTATATATATGTATCTCGTTGGAAAAATGATATACAAAACTGATGTCTCTAGTCACTGTTGTGCATGGCTCTTGGAGCCCTCTAGCTCTAGTGGATACTCTAGAACCCTAGGGAGGGGTTGAACAGTGGTCACAGAGAATGAATTGTGGGAGTGTGATACAAAAAAAGTTTCCTGCATTCCCTTGATCTCCACCTATAGGGAGTTTATTGTCAACTCTTCCTGCCTCAATTGGTCCCACAATCACTGAACCTCTACTGGGATCATAGCTACTAACTACCTGTCGAGGTCATTGAGATGGCTCTAGAGGGCATCACACACCTAGTCGATGGCATCATCCCTCCTCACTACTTTGTCTCACTCGGCGAGCACCATCCGCAACTCCCCCGACAACTGGTCGTGTTGTCCTTGAATGGTCGTGAACTCCATAGTGAGTTGGATGATCTCCATGCCTTGCTCCTTGTAAGTGGTCCTTAGACACACAACGAACTCGAAGCTAGGGGCATGGCATCCCATGAATGTTGGTCAGTAAGACTCAAGGACCGATCATTGAATTGGCACAATAGGGAAACCTCTGAAATACACTAAGCTATAAACCCAGTCCATCCCTATGTGTCCTCTATAGCCAAAAAGAGAGAAAGAGCTATCGGTATCACATGGAATGTACATATGTCATAAAGAAAAAGACAAAATGTGGAAACATAAACAACATATCTTGTATACCTAGGTGCCCTGGTTTCCATGTTGGGTTAGGGTGAGGGTCTGTGTTGGGACCTGGCTACTAGAATTGATTGTTGCTCTTGGTGACAATAGTGCCACTACGCCTGCAGTATAAGTTGGTGGTGCCAAAGAAATATGGGTGGCTGGTTGGAGATCTAACCACCTCCATCACCTTGGCCTCGATGGTGCTGCCCCCTCCTCCTATGGTGCTTCCTCCTCATCAGTCTGCTGCCAACCTCTCCTCCTGTCCTGTGGTGGCTGGGGTGGTAAGTCTTCTTGTGGACTAGGGTCCCCTCTCGAGGCACCCTCACCAAAAATAGGAGTAGGACGATGCCTCTCCCACCACCATGTATAATCAGTCGCTACCCTAACATTATCCACCATCGCTATAGGTTGCATATCATGGTCAAGCTCATCATCATTTGAGGGGACAATATCAATAATAGTGGGGCAAGGGTGATCCCCAACCCTCACTACAGTCCTATGGGCCCTAGTATAGGAGGGCACATCTGTTGGAATCATCTAAGATCGGCCATGCTACTGCATGACCTAAATCCAGTAATAGGGTACTATGATATAATCTCTCTGACTGATCAAAAAATGTTCCCGCTACAGGTTCCTCAAGTACTTGTTATCATCCACCCACTTGAAAAATCGGTAGGGTCTCCACTAGACCCCATCTACAGTGAGAGTGTTGAACTATAAATGCCAAAACTATAAATCTCCAAATCTCCATTGGCCCATCATGTCATACCAATGGGCCATAGGAATCTGATACAACCGTTGTTGGGGAAAACTAATTGGCTAGGTGCACATGATGTGGGAACATGCCCACACCTACAAAAGAGGCTACAATACACATAATGTATGTACCATCCTAGCTCCTGGTAGAGGTGTGCTAGCATGCTATGCCCCCAAGAAAAAATGCTCCTATGCTCCACCATCTCTTTGATAGTGTGGACGTGGCCCTCATGCAGATGTGAGCCTTGCCCATCAATCGTGATCTGAAAGGAAACAGTAAGAACCATGACTCGGTGGATCAATGGTGTAGTGGTCCTCACATGGTCATACCAGTGCGTGTAGATATGACCTATGTCATTGTAGTTGTCTATCCTCCCTATGCAATAGAGGACCCCCTCCATCTGAGCCTGTGCTGATCGTGTATCATCAAGAGCCACCCACCATCCACAGATGGGTAGCCCGAGGATCTGATAGACTTCCTTGATTGTGATAGTCATCTCTTCACAAGGTAGCTAGAAAGATGACATGGTGGCATCCCGCCGCTCCATAAGGGCTATGAACATCTACTCATGATATCTCATCTCTAACATAGTAAACACATGCCAGAGACTGACCCTCTCTAGAAGTGTGACCTTGTCCTCTAATAGACGGTCCCTCCACTCACGAATGAGTCAAAATACTCGCCCTCTCAGATGCTCCTAAATCTCTAGGTACTCTTGCAAAAAGTAGCACAAATTCTAAGTCAGAACATCAAAATCTTGCATGAAAACAAAAAATTCATTAAGATCTATGCACGTCGTGCAGACGTCTTTGTCACGTGCATGCATCCCTAACCACCATGGTTGCCACAAAGACGACAACATGTCTTGGAGATGACATCGCAAAGTCGAGACATTAGCACTTATTGAAGACAATAGTGCAAATTTCAAATGAGGGTGCAGGAAAAGGATGCTTGCACACCTTGCTGATGGAAAATTCCCTAAAAAGAGCTAAAAATCATTAAAAATGAGGTTTTATGGCCTACCTAGTCCACCTCGTGACCCTCAGCGATGTCCTGGAGTAGCTTCTCCAACCTTGATGCCTCATACTCTGTCCTATTTGGCATTTTGTTGAATTTTCTCTCACAAAAGTCAACAATTTTCTCGTGGTGAATAGTAAAAATGACCCCTCTAGGGGCCCACGTAGGTATATATAGGCCCCCCGGGGCCCATTTTTCCTAGAGCTTGTGGCTTCTCAGTTTCTTCTAAATTTTCCTCACTAGGCTAGGGGAAAACTCAGGAGGGGGCATAAGGTTGTCTCTTGATCATATATTTCTTCTGAATTGATTACTTTTTTCTTGATCATTCCTCTCTGTGTGGTAGCTTTCTTTTGACTTTTTGGAGCTGACCTAAAATTTAAGTTTTGTAGGTTAATGCTTTGAACAATTTTTCATGACCGTTTTGACGTTGTTTGTTGAGCTCGGATGCTGGGGGCACCTTAAGTACCAGTTAGCTTGACTTTGATGGCTACTATGGTCTCTCTCTGTTGGCACACAAATTCATAAAAATTCAAAATTTAAATGAAAATTTTCTTTTCTACTTTAGTGAGGTTTATTTTTTCAAAATCAAGCCCACTAAAGTGGGGGAAAAATGCAATTTCATAGAATTGCACCTAGGGGAAAGTCCACATTTTAGCATTTTTCCCTATCATTTATGATGCCTTGAGATATTAATGAAAAAATCCCATGGGTCAGAATTTCATAATTCTAATTCCATGTGGACTTATGGTTGAGCGATAGAAGCTTGGCGACACATTTTCTAAGAAGCTAGGCTCTGGATGCTTACATGGCACATAGGTTTCTGTGCGGCGTGCTAGCATCCTATTGGTTTCCCAAGTTCAAAACGTGGAATTTGGAAGGCTAACCCTTGAGACATGTGTCCTAGCAGTTACTTCTAAATGTAATGAATCTTTTCCACCCTTGCAAGCATTAAAAACCTCTTTTTGCCTCTCATTTGGGGGTTGGAAGACATCACTCAACCTCTCTTGTTTCTTTGCTCCAACTTTGAGATCTCCTCATCTTTGATAGCAGTAATCTCACAAGTGAAGCCATGCTGGGAGGTCCTCCTAGCTATTGTAGCTCTCAAGTAAGCACTCAATGGTGCGTCCATGTGGGTGATGCTCTCTCTCTTTCACTTTCCTTTCATATTTTCTCATTTACTATCTTGTGGTGCGGGTTCTACCCCTGAGTGGGTTTTTCTTTCACTACACACTTCTTGTGGTGGGGGTTCTACTCCTGAGCAAGTTTTTCTTTCACCACATGCTTTGTTTACTTATTTATCACTCTTTTCCAAACTAGTTGTCTGTGGAGGTGGGAACACCAAAGCGGGGTCTGATTGAGGCAAGCCCCTATACAACCACCCAAAAACTTTCCTCTCTTTCTTTTGTGTGTAGGTCACAAAGAGGAGCTTGGAGTGAAGATTCAGACATCCAAAGGAAGGTAAGCTTTCTCCAAGCATCCTTGTGTCCATTTCAATTTTTTGTTTTTATGATTAGTTATATAGTTCAATACGACTCTCCTCTAAGCTTAGAAGTAAACCTTTTTTATGTCCATTTGAGTTTATGAGTTCTCTATTGCTCAGGATGCTAGTGCATCCTTTAGATGAAAGCACATCACACTGGCGTCCTGAAACTGCGCTAACATCTTTTGACCGAAAGCTCCATATTTTGAGACATAAACCTCTTGGTTTTTCTCTTATAGGGTCTCTAGTGGTTTTTTCCAAAGCATAACTGAATCCTAGTTTTTCCTCATTTTGTTAACTTGTTATCCTTAGGTGTATAAGGACAGTTCGTTCCTTGGTGATCTATCGAGAAAAGAGAGACCCATGTGCAATGAATCCCTCTTATATCATAGGATGAATTATTTTAGTCCCTAACTACATATGAAATGAGAAATGAAAATACTATATCAACAAAAGGTGAAGTTACATTCAAGACCTCAAAAACCAAGAAGATTAAAGAAGATTTAGAATCTAGCATAAGCTCAAATGAAGAAGAAGTGAACTTTGTGAGAAAGTTGAAGAAAGACACTAGAAACTAAAAAGATAAGCTTCCTTTGAAATGTTTTGATTGTGGTAAAGTAGGACATTATACCTCAAAGTGTCCATTGAATGAAAAGGAAAATGGAGACAGTTCCAAGAGTCAAGAAGTTTACAAATATAAAAAGAGGAACTTTGGAAATAATAAGAAGTCTTTATTTGGATAAAGAAATTAGTTCTTTAGATTATTAATCCTCTACTAGTGAATATTGTGAAGTAGGTGAAGTTGTATTTATGGTTGAAGAGATTAAAGGATGTGAAGATTCTGAAGAGGAAGAAGGTAAGGTTGATTTGGAAGGTGAACTCATTTTTGTGTTAGAAGATTTGAGTGATACAAGAATACAAAAGGAAAAATAAAATTTAAGGATTAAAGAATCTAAAAAAATTATTTTAGAACTTAAGTTGCAGTTGGAAGATTCAAAGAGAATTGAAGAGATGACTAATCTAGATTTGAAGAAAAAACTAGAAGAATGTCAAAAACTAGAGGTTGAAATTGTTTCTCTAAGAAAGGAATTAGAGAAGGCTAAAGAGAAGATTGAAAAAGGTTTAAAGTTGAAAGGAGGCTCTGAAATCTTGGATGAGTTAATTAACTTACAAAATCCTTCTTCAAAATAAAATTTTGGTCTCAGTTTTGAAAAAGGTAAAGGTCACACTAAAATTGCATTTGCTAATTTATATGATAGCTTTAAAGTAGAAGATAAGTCTAATACAAAGAATGAGAAAGATTGCAATGAATATTTTGAGAAGCCTAAAGGGTCCTTGAAGGATAAGAATATTGAATATCTCAAGAAATCAAATGATAGATTCATCAAGGTGCATAGTCCAAAGAGGAGATTTAGAGGCCAACATACAAGACAAACCAAGTTTAATTATGCTTTTCATGTTTTTTTTTATGCAATCAGTATGGGCATAAAGATATAGACTATAGGATTAGACCTTTGAGAAATCATAGACATAATTTTGTAAGAAATAATCCTTTTTCTTCTTTAAGTGCCTTGAATGATGTATGTTATAACTATAATAACTATGGGAACACTGCTAAGTTTTGTAGAAATAAGTTTATATAGTCTTCTAGATAGGAGATAAGTATGTTTACTTCTAAGAAAAATATATTTTCTCATGATCATGCAAGTCAAAAGAAATAATTTAGACCCCCTGTAGAGAAGAAATAATCTACACAAATTTTTGAGGAAAAGGAGAAAAACCCTAAGAGGTATTGGAGTAAGAAGAAGACTGAGATGAAGAATGAAGAATCAATGTTAGTTAAAACAAAATTTCATGCCAAAGGATAAGGGAATCATTGGGTGATTGACAATAGTTGCTCTAGTCATATGATTAGAGATAAGAGAAAATTCACTAGTTTGGACAAATGTAATGGTGGTACAATCAAGTTTGGTGATAATACTATTGCGAAGATAACTGGAAAAGGTACACTATGCACATAGATGGTTAGACTAATGCTCAATATGTGTTGTATGTAGAATGGTTAAAACATAACTTGATTAATGTCAGCTAGATGTGTGAAAAAGGATATAATCTGTTATTTAATGCTAGTGGATGTGAGATAAGGAAAAGATAGCTTTGGTAGAGTTGTTTTTAAGGCAAGCCGAACAAGTAGTAATTTATACCATCTGAATAAAGTGAAAAGTGGAAGGTTCTTGTTAGGTCAAACTGATGAAATTTGGTTATGACACAAAAGGATGGGTCATGTTAACTTTTACCATCATGTGAAAGTCAACAAGAAGAATGCACTTAAACATTTTCCTAACATTGTCAAACCAACAAGCACTCTTTGTAAAGAATTCCTTGAAGGAAAGTAAACAAGGTTTAGATTCAATTCAAAAGAATATTCAACTACAAATCTCCTAGATTTGATACATACAAACCTATGTGGACCAACAAGAACCAAAAGCATTAATGGAGAAAAATATTTCATGTTATTAATAGATAATTATTCAAGAATGACATGGGTAAATTTTCTTAAAGATAAATCTCAAGCTTTAGAAAAGTTCAAAATTTTTAGAGATATGGTTGAAAATGAGATTGGTTCAAGAATTAAATGTTTGAGGTTAGATAGAGGTGGAGAATTCACTTCACATGAATTTAATAAGTATTGTGAAAAATATGGAATTAGAAGACACTTTTTGCAGCTAGAACACCTCAACAAAATAGAGTTGTTGAGAGAAAGAATATAATGGTTCAAGACATGGCTAGAACAATTTTAAATGAAGCCAAACTTCTTGATAGATATTGGAAGGAAGTAGTTCAAACTACTGTTTACATTCTCAACAAAGCATAGTTAAAAATGAATCATGACAAGACTCCATATGAGTTATGGAAAGGAAGACCTACATCTATTAAATATTTTAAAATATTTGGAAGCAGTTGTTTTATAAAAAGGGATGAAGATACCTTGAGTAAATTTGAGACAAGATCTAATGAAGGAGTATTTTTGGGTTATTCATTTACAAGAAAATCCTAAAAGTGCTCCAATAAAAGGTTACAAAAAATAGTTGAAAGTGTCAATGTCAAAGTGGATGAAGATCAATCTTAGCAGTTACACAAAGATGGCATGCGTTCACATGTCCTTGTTTATGAAGATAAAGAATAATCTATAGAAAAAGATTCACAAGAGGAAAGTGATGTTGATGAAGAAGAGAAACCAAATACTGCTCCAAAAGCACAACCCAAAATTTTCAAAAGAAATCATTCTGAGAAGAAAATTCTTGGTAACAAATCTAATGGTATCATGACAAGAAGAAATTTTTCTCAACAAGATTTGGTAAATTATTATTTACTATCTGAAATAGAACCTAAATCTTTTGAAGAATCTAGTAAGGATGCAAACTAGATTGAAGCAATGAAAGAATAAATAAGTCATCAGACTTGGCAACTTGTTCCAAGGCATGCTGATAAAAATTTCATAGGATCAAAATGCATGTTTAGAAATAAATTGGATGAATATGGGAAGATAACAAGAAAAAAATCTAGATTGGTCTACAAGGGTTATGCTCAAGTTGAGGGTATAGATTTTGATGAGACATTTACACTTACTGTTCAGCTTGAAGCTATTCGAATGTTTCTTGCATATTCAGTTTATAAAAAGTTCAAAGTTTACCAAATGGA
This sequence comes from Sequoia sempervirens, assembly GCA_007258455.2. Lineage (NCBI taxonomy): Eukaryota > Viridiplantae > Streptophyta > Pinopsida > Cupressales > Cupressaceae > Sequoia > Sequoia sempervirens. Next base: position 26,785,568 of record VDFB02000013.1, read on the forward strand.
TGTATAATTTGAATTTATTAATGGCTATTTGGATGATGAAGTTTATATGGAGCAACTTGAAGGGTTTAATGTGATTAAACACAAATATTATGTATATATATTGAAAAAGGCTCTGTATGGTTTTAAAAAAGCCCCCAAGGCTTGGTATTCTAGGTTAGATAAATATCTTCAACAATAGGGGTATAAGAAAGGTATTGTTGGCATTAATTTGTATTTCAAATGTGAAGGTGAGCATATGATAATTGTTGTTGTGTATGTAAATGACATCATTTTTGGTGGCAGCAATGACAAAATGTGTAAAGGATTTTCCATTCAAATGCAAAATGAATTTGAAATGTCTATGCTTGGAGAACTTTCTTTCTTCATTGTTTTACAAATAACACAAAATGATAATGGGATATTCTTATCTCAAACTAAGTATGCTAAGGAAATGCTCAAGAGGTTTAAGATGGAATATTGTAAGCCAGTCAACACACATATGGTCACTAGATGTAAGCTCAGTAAAGATGATAAATCTGAATTAGTAAACCAACCATTATGCAGGTTCGTGATTAGAAGTCTTTTATATCTTACAACAATTGGGCCAGATATCATGCAAGCTATTTACATGGTTGCTAGATTTCAAGCTGCTCCTAAGGAGACACATGTTAATGCTGTGAAGAGAACTTTTAGATATTTGAAGAGTACAATTGACTATGGATTATGGTATCCTAAAAGTGAAGACCTCACTTTGACAACATAAATAGATGTTGATTGGGAAGGAAGTGTTCGTGATAGAAGAAGCACTAGTGGAGGTACATTTTTCCTTGGAAACAAATTAGTTTCATGGTTGAGCAAAAAGAAAGAGTCAGTTACTCTTTCAATAGCTGAAACAGAGTATGTGACAATAGTGGCATGTTGTACTCAAGTTTTATTGATGAAGCAAACACTTAAATATATCAAGGTAGAGTACAAGGAACCTATATCTATTCTTTGTGACAATTCAAGTGCAATAAACATATCAAAGAATCTATGATGCACTCTAGGACCAAGCATATATCAAGCAAGTAACGCTTCTTGAGAGAAAAGGTAACATATTAGGAAGTCTACATGGACTATGTGGCAACCAAATATCAAGTGGCAGACATATTCACCAAGTCTCTTCCCAAGGAGAAATATGAATATCTGAGACAAAAGCTGGTAGTAATTTCTCCCACATCAGATCACTAAATTATAGTGATAGGGAATAAATCCAAGGGGAGCTTCACATGAAGATTTATGCAACCCCTAGAAGAGTGTGAAGAATTCAAGTTAGGTATGCATGGTTTTACAAATTTCTAATGAGTTGATGGTTGTAGAGTCTTGGACACTCTCTTTCTCTCTTTCTCTTTCTATGATATGTCAAAGGGGAAGAACATCAATAGCAATTGGTGTCTTGAAGAGTCCCTTTGTCATTGATGTCAAATGAGGAGAAATTGAGAAAAATGATCCTTATTTTTCAAATAGGGAAGATCTCTCAAAGGGGGAGTTATGATTATGAACATATGTGTGCCAAAGGGGGAGAATTGATTGTTGTTCAAAATGGGTGTTGATGGTTGGGCAGAGCATTTAGTTTTTCCATCAATGAAAAAGATGGAGATTGTTGGAAATATGTTGTCATTAAAGCCAAAGGGCTTACTAAGGATGCCTTAAAGTGTTGAAGAAGTTCAAGCTTCAAATTGTAGGCGTATACCTTAACTTAAGGTTAAGCAAAGGGTATGGAGAACCCCCAAAATGGATTCAAGCTTTGTGGGTTGGAGCTAAGGCTTATTCCTTACCTTTATGTTTGTAGGAAAGTGGTATGGTAGAAAGGAAAATGCTGACACCTGAAAAGGATCAAGCATCGAAGATTATTCTTAAGAATTATGCCTTAATAGTTTGTGAAGTATGAAAAATGGTGAAAGCTTGAAGGCTGACACTCGAAAGGGTTCTAGGTCATGTGTTGAACAAAGTTTATAATTGATCGTTGACCAAATACTAGCCATTACCAGTTGCTTAAGTTATTACTTAAGCCATTTTAGTCATCATGGTAACTAGCCCTTCACCTAGTGTTTATCAACTTGGTAGGATGTTGATGGACTTTATTATTTCCTAAGTCCGACCTCAAATATTTTCTCAAAGAAAATCAATGGTTGAGATTAGCGATCTACGATTGGGTAGCTCCTGCATGCCTTCACCACTCAGGAGGTGATATCATCAGTTTCCTACGGGATTGTGGGATGATGACACGTGGTAATAAGAGAGATGTGAAAAGTTTAGTGGAATGTGGAATCACAAAGATAGGTGACGGTTTATGATTGTATCACATAATTAATTCACATCGTTGTTGTGCATTACCCCATGTGAGGAAAGAAGTGACATGTGATAGTAGTGAAGTATGATGTTAGAAGGGATAGATGGAAATGTCCTGCTAGCCCACTGAGAGTATGGTGAGTCCTTGGGCTAGCTCTGTGCGAGTGTGGTATGAGGACACATGTCTAGGGTGACATATGGAAAATTTTTATTGTGTCATGAAAGCTATATGAATTATGTCTATATTCTCTTGAATACAAACAAAGTTGCGATGAAGCGATGGTGAGCAATATATCAAAACATGTCCAGATTGATAGCTAGTAGCTTCTTATTGTGTCACATGACTTCTTTAAATTACCAAAATAATGTTTGATCCATAAGCATAAAATTGATAGTCATAAGGAAGGAAATAAAGATCAATAGCTCAAGTTTAAACATAGTTAATTCGACAGCCACATTTTAAAGTTCAATGGTTAAAGGAAATCATCGGATTGTCGCACAAAGAGTACAAATCAATGACTCAAATTCAAAGATTTGATTTGGTAATAGCTAAACAATAGAAACAAATGCAAACTGACATAAAATTTGAATTTAATTGGTTCAACCACTCCAACTATTCAATTTGATTGGTGACAAAGAGAAGAAGGTGGTTAGAATGTCAGAAATAGATTAATCATGTAAGGAATTTAATTTATTGTGAATCTGATCTAGGGTTTGCAAGTTGCTATTAATTGAAAATACATTGTATCTAGAAGAAGATTGTACATACAGGGTTATGAAATTAAATACAGATCAAAACCTAAGATTGACAGATGCCAGAAAGAGAAATTGCATTGTATAATGTTAGTGGTTGTTTAGCTCAAGGAGAGTTAGCTTGTTGGATAAGATAAGTGAGAAAATTTGAACAACTAAGTGTTGCATGGATAAGGTAGAGTTATGTGAACATGGTGAGAAGGTGTTGCAGAATAGATGAGAAAGAGTTCATTCTTAGGTTAAAGGAGAACCAATATTTTTAAACATATGAACTTGTAATGTTGTAAGAGGTCGGTGCCTTACTAAGATTGGTTTGGTTCTCAATCAATTGTACAGTGTACCTTGAGGTTGGTGCCTCAAAACATTTTCTTTGGTGTATAGTGTACTAGGATGTTGGTGCCTCAAAATATTTTCTTGGGTGTCAATGTACCTATAAGTGGTTGCTTACGTTGGATTTGAGCAATAAACTCAAGCAAATTTTCTCACCATGGTTTTTCCCTTCTAAGGTTTTCCACATATATCTAGTCTCTTCTTATGTGTGTGTTATTTTTCTTGATCTTTAATCTTGTCTACTATGTTAATGTGTTTAAAATTTATATACACTAATTCACCCCCTCCTCTCACTGTATTGGTATTCTTTCAACAATATATATATTAAGAAATAATTTGTGAGATTTTTATGTAACTTTTAATAACTTATTTTTATAGTTAACAATAATTTTAAAAAGTGACATTACCTTATTTTTAGAAAGAATAAAATTATAAATTCTTGGACATAAATTTTTAACACCAATATCTAGTGCTATTATTTTTTCATAATTTTTTGTTGCATAATTTTTTTAATAACCTTTTAAAGTGAGATTAACTATAATTTAGACATAGGTTCTTTCATAACACTATTTTTTTTTGTGTTCATCTAAATTAACTTCTTTTTTTTGTTGAAATAAAGACATCAATACATAGCGCACATATAATTTTTAGATTTATTTTCTCTATTTTCCTATTTTTTGCATGTGTGAAACAAAGATCTTGATGTTCAATGAAAAATCTACATTCACAAGAAATAAAAATAATATAATAATAAAATTAAATATATTCAAAATTATAAATTTTGGAAAGCTTATAATAAGGGCTACATATTTACAAAACATAATTTCTAAATTACTTTATTTGACCCTTGAAAAGGTCAAGAAAAAGTGTTTTTTTGTTAGCATTTTGATAGGTGTGGAGGAGACTCCATTATGGGTATGATTTAAGACTAAAGGGGTTTTTCCAAGGGAGTTTGATCTAACAAGGTTTGATCTACCCTCTTCAATTAAAACCTTTTAGATGAAACTTATGAAGACAAATCATTTAATTTTCTAAAAAAAATGTGATTTTAGGAAAATATCAAGATGTCTTAGAAGTGGTGCACACTATTGTGGAAGCGCTATAGTATAAGGGATGAAAGGAATTACTTGATCATTAGAAACAACCTACTTCGTATTTGATGCATTTCTAACTTCTTTAACAACCATTCACTTCTCATTTATTTCTTCATTGGTTTGATTTTTCCCGACATTATTTCTAACCACCTTTAAGTTCTCTCCATTGCTAATTGGAATCTCAACACTCTTTTATTTAGGGACACACTTATTTTTTAGGGATGCATCTAGCATATGCATATTTTTTCTTGGTGGTGACCTCTCGAAATTTTTATTTTATCTTTTCCTATTCTATTATCTTTTTGTTTTCCTTTCCCTACCTATGCATCTAGAATATATAAAACAACACCACCTATGACATGAGTTTTGGAACCTACTTGTTTCTTAGCTGAAAATCAATTTAAACTTGCAAGATATATTCTATTAAAAACAATGATGTGTTGAGAGGGGAGAATTGAATCAACACATATTAAAACTTTGTTGAGAAATGGTGCCTCAAACGTACCGATGTTCGGGTCTTTGCATTGTCGCTATGACAATTGGATATCATTGGGACAGAGTCACAAGTATTATGGATAGCCCAATGAAGGGTGTTGTCAGCAAGACTTGTAGTGGTCGATGGGACTCTGTTTTGAGTCTCCCTGATAGACTGATGGGATATGGTGATGTCGCAAGGTTGTGGGAAGTTGAAACTCTAGAACCTCATGTCGCAGGTTGTGAGGTTTTGGAAACCTTTGACATAACAACTGTAGGCTTCATCGATGGGATGTTACTTCATTGGCAGGACTTTGTAGGTGGTCTCCCAGATGGACCAATGATGTTCATCAATGGGGTATTGCTTTGTTACCAGGATATTGGAACATGTCTCTCTAACATGGTGATGGGAACTATTATTAGCAAGACTTGTAGTAGTCGATGGTACTCAGAGTGAGGTATCCTCGATGGACCAATGACTATGGTGGGACTTGAGTTGTTAGGGTGGAAGTGATAATTGGAACAAGCCATGCTGACTCGGTAGTGGGGACCACATGGAATGATATGAAATAAATCAGTGTGACTTCATTATATCGGTGGGAAATGATATGATGTATCACCAATATGGCAATGAGGTTGACTTAGTAATAATGTCAAAGTGGGGATCACATGAACCAATACAATGAACATCAGAGTGACTATCTTGTATTGGTGGGACGTGATAAGGCGTCTCGTCAATATGGTGATATATTGCTTGCTTCACATGGTTGTTGTGAAGTGGATGGAACAATTGACTCTTTGATATTCAGTTAACTATATGGAATGTTCTAGACCATTTTACTATAGTTGCCCATTGGAAGTTGAACTAAACCATTTCCTATTGGAATGTTATAACTAGGGTTAGGGTTAAGAATGAATGTTATAAAGCCCTAGAATGTTCTATAATGAGGTGAGATCCGAGATCGAAGTAGGGTTATTCTATTGGTTTCTCTCTAGATTTGAACAAGATGTATATCTCCTATAAAGGCTTAGAGCCTGAATTGTATTTGTAACTGTACTCTTTGTTGCTAATTAATACAATGGCAATCTGGGATTTTGGAGTGTGGGGGTTTTTACTTGAAAGGGTTTTTCCCACATAAATCTATGTGTTCATATATTTTGTTCCATATTTCATGTTTAATGGTTCTACTTGATTGAATTTGTTTAATGATGGTGTTTGGAATTGGTTTCATTAGCATTAAATTTTTCTGTAAGGTTCAATGTGGGAAATGAACTATGTTTGATTCCATTTTGTGGCATAGTAGTTCATTTCTTTGAGGAAATCTAAAGAAATAAAATCTATCGAAGGCACTACTAATCTTGGATGATTCTTTCTAAGCTGACCAAAATTTCCAACTAAACTTAGCCATTCCATTTGCAAATTAACAACACATCACAATAATAAAAAAAAATAGAAGATAACGCATGCATCACACACAGACATCGAGATTTTTACATGAAAAACCCAATGAGGGAAAAACCATGGTGAGGATTAACTCACAACAAATATAGCTCATTGCTAACAAGAATTAAAATGTTTTAAGGCCCACTTACTGTGGACTTGTAGAATAAGGTATACAACCTTAGAGAAAGATGTAAATGACTTGATGAGACTCACTGTCTCAAAGTAGGATACATAAAAATTAGAATGAGAAAATTGATTATGAACTACTATAAAGAAGCATCTAACACATGTTTGATGTTGCAGTCACTATTTTGCATAATTATTCCTTTACATTGACTTCTAGAACTTCATCCTTTTCATTCTTCTTAATTCATATCATCTTTTTTCATCATCTTCGTAAATGGTTTATCCTTCTATAAATATCCTTCACAAAAAATATACACCTTAAATAGGTTAGCACCAAGATCACCTTTTTGGTAAATCAAATGATATAGCATAGGTCGTCTTCAATTATATTCATCATGAAGAGAAAGAATTGTGGGTCAATACATGAAATTTCAGGACCAATTGTATCACAACACAACCTTCAAAAGAAGATTAATTGATCAGGATCAACTATAGATGGGACAAATAAATTATGTTGTCTCAAATAGTATCAATACCATCAATGTTGTCATTGTTTGAATTTGCGGCATTGGGAGATACCAAAGACACTATGGAGACTCATATGTGAACCATGTAGGTAACCATCAACATTCCTACAACCTTCTCCAAAAAGATCTAATCATCTTATGTTGGCACAATTTGAGAAACTTATAGAATAAACTGAAATAGAGTAACCTAGATAGACTATAGCAAATTGTCATTCAAAAAACTGAACTTTTAGACCATCACAACACTTGATATAGATAAGTAGTATGTTGTAAAAACCAATGAACTTGGTCAAAAAACTACAAGACCAATACTTCAAATCCTGGGGAATGTGGATCATTCTAGTAGTTCTTCATCAACAAAGTACTCTACCGGAGCACAAACCGGAACACTGTTACTTGTAACTTTTTTTGTAGAAGGTGTGATGACTTGATTTCTTGGATATGGAACCTTCATAACTTGGAAAAATATCATCTAAACCGCAATACTAATTATTGAGAAAAAAAAATATGTAGACCAGAATACCATGACTCTACCTTAGAGTCTCCACTGCGAATGCCTTAGTGAAACTTCTACACTTTGTCTCTATGTGTAGTACACCAAATTGAGATGATATAATAGTAGTCATGTTGGAAGCATACTAGAACAAGTGTACCTACCTCCATATCACATATAGATCACCATGCTTCCTTATACTACTCTACATACATACATCAATTGATATCAACAACTACTATACAACAACTACTTCTAAAGTATGTACATACTTCAACAACACATCTGACATCAATGAAAGCCCATATTGGGTTGAAATAAATGAAACAAATTATTTCCAACAATCTCACCCTTTTTCATTGATGGAAAAACACATATTCCTCTCCCCCCCTTTGACATCAAGGGAAAATGACATGATATCCAAAATTGTATGAACTCCCCCTTGCTATACATTCCCTCAGAGATGGAGATTCCCAAAAATTGGTTCTATATGTCTTTAAAAATATATTAGATTCATCTGCCAAAAGTTTACAAAGACAAAATAATCTTATCTATATCTTTGTAACTTTCTTAGAAAGTAGGATATTCTTGTAAATTACGTTTAGTTGCTCTAGGGTTGCAACCCAATCTACTTTTGTTGGGGTGAGAATATGAATGTGGAATTCAAACTCTATGCACAATTCCTCATCCTCACTTATTTTGCTAGAGTCTTCATTTTTTGACCCACCTACACTACTTTGACCAACAATTTGGATAGTGATGCAAACCACATATTGATTACTTCTCTTAATGAACTAGATTGTTTCTTTAACCACTCTCTTTATTCTAGAAATAATGCCAATTGTACATAAAAAAATTCAACTTTTTCCCTAGTGGATCCATCCATATCTCTTGATAGATCATATGTATCGTCCAATTGTGTAATCTGTAACTCAATATAGTCAATTTGATTTTTGATTTCTTTGGTGGAGCTTGGCCATTTCAAACAAAATTGATAAAGAGTAGTAACTTCATTCACATAGTCCTTAAACTTCTTTATGTTTTCCTATAGGTTATTGTATGCATTAGCACATTACTAAGAGGCTTCATCCATTCTTTTATATTTTATCTTTCTCAAGGCCTCTTGTTTTACCTTTTGCTCCAAGTGAGAGGAGTGATCCTTGAAAGAATCCATTAATAGTTTTAGCTTTTATTCTAAAGGCAAGGATACATCAATTTTTACTTCTTCTATACCTTCTTTAATAATCTTTACTACCTCATCAATTAACTCACTCTTCTTTACATTCTCTTATATAATTTCCTTTCTTGCGGATGCATGCAAAACATCACCAAGTTGAATCTTGTGGAGGGGAGAAATGTTTGAGAAGTCAACTTGTCCTTAAAGAGTGGGAATTTTTAGAAGTTGAGGTGTAACTATTAGTTGAAATTGCATTTGCATCCCTAGCAGATCTTTGAAAGAGTGTAGATGAAGAACCTTGACCTTCGCCCATAAAATCATCTTACTTCTCAACTATTTTTACTTCTATATCCTGAAATTTCTTAGGACTTTCTTCTTTATTTTGCCCAATATTTTATTTCTCCTTTTCCTCTTCTTTCCCGTCTTTTTCTATCTTCATACCAGAGACTTCTTGCACCTTGTGTACATTGGAAACTTCTTTTCCTTCTTTCTATCTAGAAAGTCCTTCCATTTATTTATCATATTTCTCGAGGGGAAGCACATTGTGTTCTTTGTCAAATTTAGTGCTCTCTAGAGGTGAGACACCCATTTTACTTTGATCCCCTACACCTTGTGCACTTGTATTATCTGAAGGAGTAGTATCCTCATTCTATTTGACATTTTCAACTATCTCATCATCTTTAGTCATATTATCCTCAAAATTTGATGAATCTATGTCATGAGAAGACATGTCATGTATATCTAAAGTATTTGAAGGAGCTTGATCACAAATGATTTCAGAATTCTTTAATCCTTCTAGAATTTTTGTTTTCTTTTCTTTAGTTTCATTCTTCATCCTTTTTATTTCTTCTTTATCATCCCCCATTAGAACATTTATTCTTTGTTTGATTCTAAATGATTCTGCTTAATATTGAGACAATTTGACCCTTTCTTCATGAGAGATTGACACACCATCATTTTCTAATGCTTGTTGTCTCATCTTAACTTCTTCTAAAACAACTTCATTCCTCTTGCTACTAAGTACATCTACAAGGCTTGTTGAAATTTGATCAATGATTTCATTTAGAGACATATTAAAGTTTCTCATATATATAATTATTGCTTTCTCAATTGTGGCCTTGTTGGCAGGAGCCATTTCATCATAAAGTACAACAACCACTTTTAATGCATCATGCTCTACAATTGCATTGATAGTATCCCCAAGTTGTAGAGGCTCATGTTTAGATGATTTTGGAGGAGACTTAATTATTTCTTCTTTAATTTATTTTTCCATGGATATCTCTTCTTCCTCCTCTTCAATATAGAGGATTTAAATTCTTCATCATCATCATCCACATTTACTAGAGTAAAATTCTCCCTTGTCAATTTATACTTAGTTCTTTCCTTCTTTCTTTCAACAATCTTGGCTTTTTTGAAACATTATAGTAGTTTCTTTCTCCTAGGAGGTGATTGAGAAGGTTCAAATGTTTTAACAACAATAGGGGTAGACCTACTTGATCTCCTTGGTCCTTGAGTGGTGATGGAGGCTTGTGATACATCCACATAACCCTTGGCAATTTCAATCACCCTCTTGAACTCTGGCATCATCTTTCCTACTTTCTTCTTTTCCACTTTCTTTTTAGTTATTTCATCATAACCACCAAATATCTCGACTATGCAATCCTTAGGTTTGCTGAGAAATTTTTTAGCATATGCAATCTAGTTTTCTCTAAAAACTTCATAGGGTATCCTTGTAATCTAGGAAGTTCTTGGTTCAACCGCTTCCATGTAACAATTGTCTTTATAAGTTATGAAAGTGATCACATCCTGGTACCTTTGTACAACTTGAGAGGGTATTATGTCCCTCCTTTGCATTTCACTCTGGAAGGTTTTAAAGAAACCCAAAAATGTTTTGTTGCATTGAGTGGTGTCCAAAAATCTACACACATGATCCTTTATTTGATGTGCAACAAGAATATTTCTAGACCATATTCTTGAAACCATGCATTTCTTTCATGAAATAGAACATAAGGAAAATTATCAAAGTACCATAGCAAAATTTGTAGCATGACTCCTTGGTTTTATGCAGATTCTCCAATACTTGTTGCCACAAGGGTTCATAGAGATCATAATATTCTCCTTCCTTTACCATCTGATACTTAGTATAAATGGTGGTGGCTATAGTGGAACCCTCTTTGTTTGCATAGTAAATTTTGTATGCAATACCCATCATGGAATACCAAACTCCAGGGTCAATGATGTTATCTACATTTAGGGTTATTTTGTCAAATTTAGCTCCAGTAAGTTTCATGACTTCTTCATTCTTCATAGATTTTAGTGCTGGTATTGGTCTAGTGGAGGAAAAACTAGTCACAACCCTTGATAGCTTCCTTTGTGATTAGATAGGCTTGATCAAGCCAAAAGATATACTCATGAATTCATCTTAAAGCAATTTTGACCCATTCATCCTCATAGAAAAAGTTAGGAAAACCCTTCCACACATCTAATCCTTTTAGTTCCACATTCGTATATTCTGGATATAGCTGAAAATCATCACCTAGGAGATGATTGAATATGAAATATTCCATTTTCAAATGGTTGTATTCATTCAAATTTTAATGAATGTAGATGTGGACATCATCTAAATGCAATACATTGATAGGAACATGGGAGAACGTTCTGTCCTTGTCAGTTTCCATAGATTTGTATGAATGTTTCTTAAATTTTGGTCTTGGCCTTTCAACATCAATGAAAATTGGTGTAGCCATGATATCACTAGTTTTTTTCATGCAAACTAGAGAAATGCCTATGATTTTTTCTTGTTAGGATTTGCACACACTTTTACAAACACCTTCCTCACTTCCTTAGCTTTTGCATGCACTTGATATATTTTGAATGAAATCAATTGTGATCAACTTGAGATTAAATATGATTCATACCAACCCTAAAAGTCATTAAATTCCTTTCTTGGTTCTTATCATTAGAAACTTTTTACTGTTTGTGACACATAGCTACATAAAATTTTAGGACACTTCTGTATAAGGTGCATTTGCTCTAGAACCATAGAAAACCAAATTGATATCACTATTTACCATTATGTTGAAGACTTTAGAATCTCATGTATTTTAAGGGTTTGACAAGATCTGCAGTTACAACTCCCCTTGACTCAATGTTCTCTCTTTAGTTACCAAAGGATTCATCTACACCATGCTAAGGTACAAATTGATTCTTCACTTCAATTTCATCCTTCTTCTTCCTAAATTTGTTCATCTCCTTATTTTTGTGATTAATGAAAGACTTCTTTTGATGAGGAGAATATCTTACACTCTTTCCCTTGCAAAACTTTGCAACTTGTCTTGGTTTATTGCAGTTGTAGCAGATGATACTAACTTGTAGAGAAAATTGCTTCTTTTCACATTTGATTTGCAATCAACAACCTTACCAAACTTGTTGCATGTGTAGCAATAACCATAGAGGGATTGAGAGGTCAAAACATTACTATTCCTTGTCATTTTACTTCTACATTCATTAGCTTTATGACTAATTTTTTGGCAAGCATAGCACTAACCATGAAGAGATTGAGTGTTCATAGTACTGTACATTGAAGGTTTGAAAGAGTTTTTACTTACTTTGCTTCTGCATTTAACTGCCTTATGACCAAACTTATTAGATGCATATAAATTACTATTGGAACTCATAGGAGCAATTTGTTTAGGGCAAGGTCTTTTGAAATTATTCTTCTTGTTTGAGATAGGAATAAATCCACCAACTTTATTTCTTTCTTGATTTATCTTTGCATCTCCAAAGGATGTCTCCTTATGACTTTTTATGGCTTTCTCTTCCATTGTTTCAAATTTCCCTTTTTTTTAAAAGTTATCATAAAGGTTTGCAGATGCATTGGATATAGGATTTTTTCCTTTTTCAAAACCAAGTCTGGATTTCTCTTTGGATGGATTTTGAGAGTTAATCAATTCATTAAGAATTTCAAAACCTCCTCTCAATTTTAGACCTTTGTAAATTTTCTCTTTTTCTTTTTCAAGTTCTTTTCTTAGAGATAAAATTAATTTCTCAAGCTTTAAGAATTCAACAGTTTTCTTATTGATCTTGATATTTAGGCAATCCTCAATCCTCTTGCCTTCTTCAAATTTTAATTTTAAATTTGATATCATATCTTCAACTTCTTTGGCTTTCATTTCAAATCCATTGCCTCCTATTTGAGATTTCAGTTTGCTAATTTCTTCTTTTGATTCTTTAGTGTTTGCTTCATTATCTATTGTCTCTTTTGATTTTTCCAGCACACACTCATATTTTAAATTTTTCAACCTTGCTTCATCTATATCTTCAAGAGTAGATTGAAGTTATCCTTCAAAATATAATTCCAATATTCTAGATTTATGTCCCAACCTTTAGGTTCCATTGATTCTAGAATTGGTTCTAGAATAAACATATCATTGATTTTTGAAATAGACCCCATGTGTTCAAGAGTAGGATCAACCTTAACTATTAAGATTCTCAAGGAACTTGGATCTTATACTAGTTGAACACAATGATATGATGAGAAGGAGGGTGAATCAACACATATTAAAACTTAACCATTCTATTTGTAGATTAACAACACATCACAATAGTTAAACAGAATAGAAGAGAACACATGCATCACATAGAGACACTAGGATTTTTACATGGAAAACCCAATGAGGGAAAACCACGGTGGGGATTAAATCATAATAAATGTATCTCACTGCTAACAATAATTACAATTATGTTTTAAGGCTCACTACCTATAGACTTTCAAACTAGGGTATACAACCTTAGATAAAGATACAAAGAACCTAATGAGACTCACTATCTCAAAGAAGGATACTTGAAAATTAGATTGAGAAAATTGATTAAGAACTTCTATAAAGAAGCATATAACACATGTTGATGTTGCAGTCACTATTTCATACAATTAGTCCTTTACACTAACTTCAGACACTTCATCCTTTCATTTTTCTTAATTCATATTCTCTTTTTTTCATCTTCACAAATGATTTTTCCTTCTATAAATATCCTCCACAACAACTCAACACCTCAAATAGGTTGGTACCAAGATCACATTTTTGATAAATCAAATGATAACATAGGTCAGATTCAATTATATTCATTATGAAGAGATAAAGACTTGTGGGTCAATACATTGCATGTCAAGGCCCAATTGCATCACAACAAAACCTCCAAAATAATATTAATTGATCAGGATCAACCATAGATGGAATAAATAAACCATGTTGACTCAAATAGTATAAACACCATAAACATTGTCATTGTTTAAAATTTGCGCCACTAGGGAGATACCAAAGACACCATATAGACCAAGATGTGAACCATGTAGGTGTATAGGAGTGAATTCACAACCCTTATGCAAAATTCCCCTTTCTCCCTTCTCCACTTTAGAAAACCAAGTTCAGAGGCTTAATTATACCTAAGCCTGCTGATTTCATTCCACTTGGTGCCTGTTTTGAGCATCGATGGGGGAATTTTTGTTGAGGATGCCCACGAAGTGTGTAGATGTCTGCACGGTGTGCTTACATCCATGGTAGATTCCTGTGATTGAACTTGCAGAGGTGTTACACTTCTCATTGGCAGTCGACATGGAATGCCCTCTTCGGTTGACTGACCCAAATATGGTTTTTTTTTCATCTCTCCTTCAAATTCCTTCCTTCTACTTCCATTTCAACTTCTACACAACCTCTTCAAAGATTTTAGTTTAGCTTCTTCACACTCTTGCACTCACTTCTTACACTCTTCAAGCATCCTAGTAACACTTTTGCACTCCTTAGCAGCAACAAATTCACTTGATCACTTCAGTAGAGCAAGTTTGGGACAACACCATTGCAATAGAGGCTCTACTACTCTCATTCTCTCCCCAATTAGCCTTGAGTGCTCTTGGTAGAGGTGGTAAGCTTCCCGTTCCTCTCCTCTATTACTTGGTTGAGTAAGCACATTTACTATTTTGTAGTGTTTTAGTGTTCTTCATTACATTACTTTCTTTATCATACTCACTTTCTTGGTTTTCCATGGAGGTGGAAACATCTAAATGGGTGTTTGAATGAGGCAGGCCCCTATAAAGCCACCCAAAAATTTTGCTCCTCTTTGTGTGTAGGTGAATGTGCTTTTGGAGAGCTAGCTGGCGAATGAATTTCTTTGTGAGATCATTCTTGCCACCCTAACTCTTGCATTTTTACTTTATCATATTAAAGAGTATTTTTTTTAATTAATAGTGTTATTTTGGCCCTTTAGTAGTAGTTAGCTATGGTGTTAGCTTTTTTCCTAGCTTCAACCTTGTCTCTTTAGTTGTCTATTCATAAGGATTCCAACATACTTGAGATATGCAAACATGCTGCACTGTCATCCTAGGACTATGCTTTCATCCTCAAGTAGAGAGCTTCCTAAGGCATAGTGTTGAACCCGAAAACTAGCTTGCCTAGCCCTATCCTATATTTCGGGTTTGTAGAGTGATTGAAGGACTTTATAGTCCTCATCATTCTCGTGCTAGATTTCCTAACACCCCATTAAGCTGACGTAAGTTAGGGAAGCCTTTCGCTCTTTTCCCTCCATGACCTGGGGCCTTGAACATGGTTGGTCCCCCTCTCTTACATTTTTGGTGAAATCGACATGAACCATTTTGGTTCCATTTTGTGATATCAATAGTTCCTTTCCTCATACTCTAAGAGTGTTTTAGGTCTGAGTGTTGTGAGGCTGCCACCTTACAACCCAACCTGTGACTCCTAGTTGGCATAGTTGGAAGGTTCTGAAGGTGTTGCATAACAAAACCTTAATTGGGTCACTGTCTTATCCCTTAACCTTTAGGGACTCTATGAAAGTATCATCTCGTGTGTGTAATTTCCTCCTTCCTACATTAACCTATCCCCTCTATGCAGCTTGTGGATAGTGGTACTAGTATAACCTTCACTTCACAGGACCTACCGATGGGTTTTAACAAGGAACCATCTCATCTCTATATTCTTGCACAGATCAATGGAAACATTGTAGCAGGTGTTCACATTGATCTGACATCACAAGTAAACATAATAATTGAGGAAATTGTGTTGATTAACTTTCTACATAAGGATGGGTATGATGCACCTATGAGTACCATCCACACACATTACAGGATTTCTGTGCCACCTTTGGGTAGTATTGTCCTATCAGTCTTGATTGGACCTAAATCTGTGAAACTCATGTTTGACATTATCCATGGGTCTAAGCTCTTAAGGGTGAAATTGGGTATCCCTTGGTTGGTAGCTATGAATTAGGTGCCCTTGATCATGCATAAATGTTTAAAATTTATCCACGGGAGTTTTGTGCATGTAGTTCATGACACTAGTTATAAACCACTAGTTGCTCATGGTAGCTACTCCTTGGACTACTCTTGACCTAAGCATGTTGGTCCTCTTTCGCCTAGGATAAACATTCTGCAAGGAACATATTAGAACTATAAGAAAGGGTGCCTAAGGCTGAAAGTGAGATACCCCCCATCACCTTATGTTGTTTCACATAGGGCTTGCTTAAAAGATGATAGCCATGCCACTAAGGCACGTAGGAGGGAAGAAGAGAAGCGATCTCGAGATCCTCCTTCTTCCTCTTTCACTGATCAGTCTAACGCTTCTTCTCACTCTGTTGTGGTGTCATTAGATTCTATTTTGTGCTTGCGGGAGAATCCTATGGTGCCTGCTTGGCGAAAGCCTAAGCATCCTGCATTTGAAATTCTTGTTCTATCGACAGAGCCTGGACCCGTTCGGTATAACAAGAAGGTATCCCATGGAGAGTCCTCTTTGTCTCAACCTCTGAGGCCTCCTATCACTCCTACTCCTAAAAAAGTGAATGGGAAGAGGCCTGCTATTGAGGCTCTTGAGCTGACTCCCCCCACTACTTCTTAACCTACTCCTCCTACTCTCATTTAGGAATCCATTCCTCTGCCAGAGATGGCTGTAGTGGACATTACCATGGTTGAGTAGGAGATTTCCATTCCTTTGTAGCCTCTGGCCTCCAACTCAAAGAGTCATAGAAACTGCCTTGAGCATGAGCGCAAGCATCAGTGAAGGGATATCTTGGCTGAGTAGGTCACCTCAAAAAGGAAGGAGGAAGAGACAACCACCCCTGCTTTAGGGCCTCTTGTAGTGTCTACCTCTCCCCTTCCTTCTACTTCTCTTTAGTCTAGTTCCACATTTCTTTTGGCTTCTATTGTGAGTACGGATGTGACTAACCCTAAGGGGTTACAAGTGTTCATCACTCCTTTGGTGGAGCCACCTTTGCTAATCTATGTTCCAGATATCCATCCTTTCTCAAAGCCCATGGATATGACAAATACCTCAGTTGTACCCACTATGGTTCTTTCCTCCTCTTCCTTCACATCTCTGGCCTTTTCTATGGGGAGTTCATCTCCTCCAATGAAGCCAAAGGTGGAGTGTGGTCCTTCTAGTAATGAAGGACGTAAAAGGAGCCCACCTTCTTCATAAGGTGGTCTCGTATTGACTTGTTCTATCCTAGTGATGAAACTAGTCCCAACTTCCCCTGAGTTTGTCACTGCTCCTCAGTCATTCGACGAGCCTAGTGATGAATCTCAAGTGAAGCTTGCCCTGTCTAGTGAAGATAAACATGACACTCATGTAGGGTGCATTTTTAACTCTGTGGATAAAGTTTTAGCCTTATCAGTGATCTTCGTGAAATCGCTAACCCTAGCTCTACAAGAGCTCAGGGAAGAAGACCTTATGGGGCCTTCTTCCTTGGCCCTTATTGTGGGAGGGTCAAATACTCCTCCTCTTAACATCCCACCATTGCAAGCTCATCCTCCTTCCCCCTATAATGATCTAGAGTGAAAAAAGATAAACTCTTCGTCAATCAGTGTTAGGAGGAGGCCTCTTCTTGATCTTGTGTGTGTGTTTTGTGATATGTTCCCCTGTGATCATGCTATGTGTGCCTACATGACCCTTGTCACCCTTGTTGGTGTTTGGATATAGGCGTAGTTTTTGTGTCGTAAACCTTCCTCTATTTGTATAATCATTCTTCCATGTTTGTGCTTGATTTTCGATAAATTGGGGATGATGCAAAGCATTTAGGGCATTTAGGCTTCCCTTCCATGTTGACTCATTTTTTAATTTTTACTTTGTATTCTCGTGCATTCTTCACATGGTTAGATATAGTAGGGGGTTGATGATATTTCATTTATATACTATTATTATACGTACACACACACATACATACATACATACATACATACATACATACATACATACATACATATATATATATTGAGCAGTTCTGACCCCAAAATATCAGGATACACTTGTGCCCTTTGTTTTTGTTTTTATCTTTTTATTTCTCTTTATCTTTCTCTCCTTTGCTTCAGTTTTCCTTCTCATGTGTGACAATGTTGCTTCTTCAACATTTCGATTTTCAGAAAATGCATTCGTTGCCAATGAATCTTTTCTCAAAAATCTTCATAAAAATTTCTTCAGAATCACATTCTCAACTTGGAGCCCTAATGGAACATGTTTCCTTCATCATAATTTCATAAAGAAAGGACTTGAAAACCTTCCTCTGAAGTAGGAACAACTTTGACCTTCCCCTCACGTGGGAGCATATTCTTCCTCTTGAATTCCTTGATGAAGTAAACATCTTTCAAAAGGATCCCTTGATGATGGATCAATTCGAGAAAGAAAACATCTACTTTCAAACTACACATCCCTTGATTAGACCCCCTCTTCATGATGGGCTCCCTAGGGACCCCTTTGAAAGTCTTCCAAATTGTTGACGATTTGTGTGACTGTTTGCTTACTTGCCTACATGGTCGCATCCTAACTCTAAAAAGTCTACTTTCCTAGGTTTCCTCCATGTGAGAGATCTTGGGGGATACTTCCTTGTAGGTCTGAGAACTTGTAGGGAACTTACTTTGAGCTTCCTCCATCTAATAGATCTTGGGGGTGGCTCCCCTATAGCTCTACAAGCCTGTGGGGTACTTTCTTGGGTTTCCTCCATGTGAGAGATCTTGGGGGTTACCATCCCTGCAGGTATGCAGGTCTATAGGGTGCTTTCCTTGGGTATTCTTCATGTCATAGATCTTGGAGAATACCTTCCCTACAGGTTTGTGGGTTTGTATCATGCTTTCCTAGCTTCCTCCATGTGATAGATCTTGGGGGACGCTTCTTGGGTATCCTCCATGTGAGAGTACTTGGGGGACACCTTCCTTATAGGTATGTAGACCTATAAGGTACTTAATTCATAGGGATTCCTTCATGTGAGAGATCTTGTGGGTTTAACTTCATATTTCTGAGAAGTTATGAATTCCTTCACTTGCCCTCCACCTATAGGTTCGTTAGATTGTGATTTGCTTCCTCGATAGTTCAGGTATACATTTCTAACCTTATTCATTCTAATCTACTTTAATAAAGAACTCATCAGTATTCTTTCTTGCTAAAGTGGGGGAAAAATGTATAGGAGTGAATTTGCACCCCTTATGCAAAATTCCCCTTTTTCCCTTCTCCACTTTAGAAAACCAAGTTTGGAGGCTTAATTACACCTAAGCCTATTGTTTTCATTCCTCTTGGCACCTGTTTTGAGCATTGGTGGGGGAATTTCTGTAGGGGATTCTCACACAATGTGTAGACATCTGCATGGTGCACTTACATCCCTGGCAGATTCCTACGACTGAACCTGCAGAGGCGTTACACTTCTCATTGGCAGTCAACTTGTAACGTCATCTTTAGATGACCTACCCAACTATGGCTATTTTATTCATCTCTCTTTCAAATTCCCTCCTTCTAATTGCATTTCAACTTCTACAAAACCTCTTCCAAGCTTTTAGTTTAGCTTCTTCACACTCTTGCACTCACTTCTTGCACTCTTCAAGCATCCTAGTAGTACTTTTGCACTCCTTAGCAGCAATAACTTCACTCCATCACTTCAGTAGAGAAAGTTTGGGACAACACCATTGTAGCAGAGGCTTGAGTACTCTCATTCTCTCCCCCATTAGCCTTGAGTGCTCTTGGTGGAGGTGGTAAGCTTCCCATTCCTCTCCTCTATTACTTAGCTGAGTAAGCACATTTATTATTTTGTAGTGTTTTAGCGTTCTTCATTACATTACTTTCTTTATCATATTCACTTTCTTGGCTGTTCATGGAGGTGGAAACACCTAAATGGGGGCCTAACTGAAGCAGGCCCCTATACAGCCACCCAACATTTTTCCTCCTCTTTGTGTGTAGGTGAATGTGCTTTTGGAGAGCTAGCTGGCGAATGAATTTCTTTGTGAGATCATTCTTGCCACCCTAACTCTTGCATTTTTACTTTATCATATTAGAGATTATTTTGTTTGCTTAATAGCATTATTTTGGCCCTTTAGTAGTAGTTAGTTGGCTCATTAGCTTTTTTTCCTAGGTTCAACCTTGTCTCTTTAGTTGTTTGGTCATATGGACGCTAGTGCACTTGAGAGACGCCAGCGCACCACACTGTTGTCCTAGGACTGCGCTTTCATCCTCAAGTAGAGAGATTTCCTAAGGAATAGTGTTGAACCCAAAAACTAGCTTGCCTATCCCTATCTTTTATTTCGGGTCTATAGAGTGATTGAAGGAATTTATAGTCCTCATCATTCTTGTTCCACATTTCCTAACACCCTGTTAAGTTGAGGTAAGTTAGGGAAGCCTTCTGATATTTTCCCTCTATGACCTAGGGCCTTGAACGTGGTTGGTTCCCCTCTCTTATAGTAGGTAACCATCAACATCCTTGAAACCTTCTCTATAAATTTATGATCATCTTATGCTACCACAATTTGAGAAACCTACAGAATAAACTGAAGCAATGCAACCTAGACAGACTGTAACAAACTATCATTCAAAAAACCAAAATTTCAAACCATCACAACACTTGATATAGCTAAGTAGTATGTCATTAACACCAATGAACATGGTCACAAAAATGCAAGAACAATACTTCAAATCTGAAGGAATGCAGATCATTCTAGTAGTCCTTCATCAACATAGTACTATGTCGGAGCATAGACTGAAACACTATTACTTGTAACATTTACTATAAAAGTTTTGATGACTTGATTTATTGGATACAAAACCTTCATAACTTAGCCAACATATCATTTGAACCACAAGATTTATTCTTGCACAACAGAAAGATGTAGACTAGAATACCATGACTTTTCCTTAGAGTCTCCATTGTGAATGCCAAGTATTGAAACATTTGTACCTTGAATTTATGTGTGGTACACTAAATTGAGATGATATTATAGTAGGCATGTTCTAAACATACTAGAAAAAGTGTAACCACCTTTGTATCACACATAGATCACCATTCTTCCTCATACTGCTCAACAAACATACACCAACTAATATCAACAATTACTATGCAACAATTATTTCCAGAGTATGTACGTACTTCAACAACACAACTGACATAAAAAACAACCCATATTGGGTTGAAATTAATGACAACACTTATTTCCAACAATATTCTTCATTGAGAACTTGAATATCTTCATTAGAAGGTTTTACTCTTTTATACCATTGTTACATCAATTCTTTAAACTAGTTAAATTCTTTAAACTAGTAAAATTCTTTAAACTAGTTAAATTATTTTTTTGGTAGCTCATGTCGAAAATGACAAATATCATGATCATATTAAAATAATTCCTCTTCCTCATAGAAATTAAGTTGGTTCACATTTTCAACTTCATAATACTTAGGTGTACTTCCTCTTCTTGGGATTCTTTCTCTTTACCAAGTGTTGTAGAAACAACACTTTTTGGTGGATCGCGAGGAAAGTGGCATTTTTCGCACTAGGATCAATCTTATTAAAGATTCACATGATTCTTCCTTAAGGGATAAGGGGATGTGTCTTTGGATATTCTTAATTTTCATTTCTTGAAACTATTTTCTTATCATTTGATCAAGGTTTTTTATACTAGTCATAACTATAAGGTCTATTATGAAATATTTGACCTTCATTGAAGTGAGTGGAAAAAATATTTAGAGGTATCTCCTCATTTTTTTTCAACCTTATATGTGAGATATTTCACATCCCCCATTAGTTTTTTCAATTTTTCCTTAGTAGTGAGGGGCTTACTAAGAGTTTTTACACCTAGTTTTTGAAGTTCTATATTATGTATTTTAATGCCTTTATTTGATGCTCTCATTTTGTTCTCTATATTTATTTCCATGACATAAACCTCACTTAATATTTAAGGGTTCTTATCACACAATAAATAACCCTACTTGGCATCAAATGCTCCAAAATAGAAAATAAGTAACATAAGTTCATTTGGCCTCACATGAAGAGGAACTTTCCTTATTGTCATCACAAACCTATTGTCAAAATCAAATACCATTTCATTCATCCATTTATTTATAGTTTTCAGCTCATGAATTATAAATTTGGGATATACTATAGCCTAAAATCCCTCTAACTCATCCCATGAGTTTATGGTACTATCTAAAAGGTCGATGTACCACTATGTTGCACTCTCCTCCAGTGATTACATAAATAGTTTAATCATGACATCTTGATCTTCTATAACATAATCATTTGTCACATTGATGAAACACCTCAAGTGATCCTCATTGGTGACATCATTATTGCCTTGGAATTTAAGCACCTTTCTTCTAATTTCATTTAAAATTAGATTAGGTTATCCTATAATTCCATAAAATTTAGTTTTTTTATATCTCTCCAATTCTAATGGTTGTATTACTAGAACTAATCTCTAAGCATGTCTTATGGGGTTGACCCCCATTTTCTGTCCCACATTCTTTTGCTAATGGTTTTGGTGATTTAGAAACTATTGATTTTGTTGCATATTGTGCATATACTAGTTTGGAATAATTTATGGATTATTTTTATTTCCCATCTACTATTGAGTGTCATGAGCATGGGCCTAAGATAACTAATCTATTTCACCTTGAAGTTCTTGTCACCTTCTTATATCTTGTTCAATCAAATCTAGTTCTTCATTTAGGAATATTTTCCTTTCATCTTCATTCTAAATTTTTTGATCAACATCATGGAAGGTCTAGCCTTGTTGAGACCAATGTGAACTTGTAGGTGAGATTTTTTCTAGTCTATTTGATGTACTTCTATACCTTAATCACACATTCCATATATTCTTACATTTATATTTATAGGTTGAACTCTACTTGTTTTACCGATTATTTCATTGTTCCTTCTCACATCTTAGTTATCCAAATTCATTTTTCTCCTTCTAAGAAATTGATTAGTTGAGTCACTAGAGGTTACTAATATTGATCTCTTAATTCATCAAAAAGAATTACCCCTACTTGAGGTACCAATTTTCTCTTGATTATTCTATCTAGAAGAACCGCTACCATTATTTTCTCTACATTTGGTATGTTTATTTCTTGCATGAGATGAACTAACTTCTTTTTCAAGTTGAACTACATGTATTCTTCCATCCTTGGCTATCTTTGATTGATAGTAATGAATCTAGGTTGCTACAATAGAGTTTCCACTTCTAAAATGGAAAAAATAATTCTTGATAATAATATACTGTTGTAACCAAAGGAAATAGATATAAACATATTAGTTTTCTCTTAATTATTCTATCTAAAAGAACCACTACCATTTTCTTCTCTCCATTCGATACATTTATTTCTTGCATGAGATGAACTAACTTCTTGTGCAAGTTGAACTACACATTGTATTCTTCTATCCATGTCTAACTTTGATTAAGAGTAATGGATCTAGGTTACCACAATAGAGTTGCCACTTCCCAAAATAGAAAAATGAGTTTATTTCTTGATAATAATATATCATTGCAACCAAATCCAATAGCTACAAGCACACAATTACTTACAATTTTGCAATCATTTTAGGCATTTCAATAATGTTCCCTTGGTAATGACATCATTTACTAGAAATATAAGTTGTAGGTCTTAAATCCTTAAGGTTGGATAGTCTTCCATGTGCTAGGGGTGACACACTTGGAAAGAATACCATATAGTCGATATTCAGATTGGGTAGTTAAGAACCAATTATTGAGGTGGGTAAGACCTCCTTCAGTTCTAGTTTTTCAAGACTAAGGTGTTTTCCCTAAGGTGATAAATAATATGATACTATAAGGACTAAATAATCACCTTGTTACAAACTATACCCACTACACAATGTACCTATATTTTATTTTTCACAACATACTTGTGTTGGTTTGAAAATACAAGGCTATCCACTTTTATACAATAAAAAAGGATTTGTTGAAAAGGCACAAGAGAATTGAGAGGGGGGTGAATTAGTTGTCACAAATTTCATTCACAATCCTTAATAACTTATCAACTTCAAATCCAGTTTGTTCTATTATTAAGTGTGAACATGAAATACAAATAAGAAAAAGCAATAATAACACAAAAAACACTAGATTTATGTGGAAAACCCAATAAGAGAAACACCACAGTGAGGATTAGCTCATAATATAAAGTAGTTCCAAAACCGAATACAGAAGGGCTCACTTCTAGAGGGATCATTGCCCAAGATGGGACTCACTATCCAGACAAGGAGGATCACTGCCTACAAAAATATTACAATACTAAAGAGGATTCACAACCAAAATGAACTGGTAAGAGTACACCTAACAAGTGTTGATTCAGTTTTGGTAATATTCAGTAAACAGACATGACACACTTCATCTTCACATTTCATGCACAATATTACTTTCACTTTATCTGATTCACACACACTCTCACACACCTCAATCTCAAAACTATCCAACATATATATCTGATTTATCCGAAAGCATCAATTAGGTCGACCTAATTAGATGCAACCTTTATTTGAAAAGATCAACTGTCGGCTTCAAGCTTGCACAAAAATTTCCAAAAAATAACATTCTAGATGTGGAGCATGCTACAAAATGTTGTCATGGACCTAAGATAGGTCACACATATATCCGCAACACAAATTAATCCATTGCAATATCAACTTTACATTACGTCAGCCAGGGATAGACTTAATAGCAAAAATGCAACAATAGAATAATGCCAACTTTCCATCAATATTAAGTCTCTTGATTGGAGAGAAAGAACACCACATTTCACCAACCTTCTGCATATCACCTTTATCTAACATCGTCTGAATATCCTCTGGATCAATTTCAAATTCAGGTAGAATTTTTTCTTCATTCTTCTTTTCTTCTAAGATAGTGATGACATATTTTGTGATATTTTTTCTCCTTTTAGATTTTGGAGGGGAAGCACCAATAAAAACTTCCAACTCTTTCTTACCAAAAGAGGAACCCTCTTCAAACTGACTAGACACTAACACATCAGAGCACAAATTCTTCTGCAAGGATGAGAAATAGAATTTTCATGCACTTGTTTTATCCTCCATGCATTCCAAATACCTATAAACTTGTTTTCTGATAGGGATGTCAGATTCCCACTTAACATTCTCTCTTCCCAGTAGTGAATTATGAAAGTAAAATACCAAAAACATGAGAAAAGACCCAAACAAGAAAGGATAACCCTCAACTAAGGACATTCTGACATTCTCAATTATGTTTTCCAATATAAGGCTACACAAATCAAACTTCTTGCTATCCTTCACCATCATGTGAGAAAGATATATAGTACTAGCTAAAGTAGAACCTTCATGATTTATGAAGTAGATTTTATAAGAGATTCCATAAGCAACATACCTTACTATAGGATCGACAATAGTATTTATCAGTAGAGCTGAGGGATCTTTTTTGACACCAGTAAGTTCCTCCACGTCTCTATATTTCACTTTTTTCTTCCCAGGGAGGTCACCAACACTGCACAAGCCAGAAATAGCTTCAATTGCCTCCTTCGTGATCTAATAGGGTTTGTCCAAAATAATGTTGTCATCCTTGAATTGAAATAACAAGAACAAGATAGATTCTTTGTCTACAAACTAGGGAAATTCTCTCCATAAATTCATACCCAGAGTATTTACGTTCTGCAATTCATTTGTCTTCAACCCTAGTTCTATTTCCTTCATATTTTGATGATCAAACTCTTCCAACTCAACACCCTTTAGTCTTAGTGGAACATCGCCCCTTGATCCTTTGTCAACAAATTCCATCATCACACCTATCTTCTTTAGATTCTTTCTTGCTTAACAAAACTTCTTTTCCCCTTTTTGTAAATAGAGAGAGATGATTTTGAAAAATTCTGACTTATATTCCTAATTATTCATAATGATTTCTCTAGATTACCTCAGAATCACTCCAAATCGCTTCAAGATCACTTCAAGATTGATCCAAGTCATTTTTAAAACTCTTTGATTGCACAATTGATAAAAAATGACTTATGAATTTTCTTTATATGCTATTGTGCTGCCCTAATTCACATTTAATGTACTAGGTTTCAAAAAACTGATAAAAACCCTATTTAACTACACTGAGAAACACTTATTTGCTCCACAAATGAACATGCTTGCACATTTTCTTTCGGTTCCTTTTGCATATCCTTTGTCTACCCATTCTCTACAACATATCATCGTGCCAATATCTTACATGCCAAATATCCAGGGGATTCAAATGATTTTTTGTTAATGCTCCCCCTAAGACCATGCTAGGTCTAGTTCCCAAAGGAATTTTCTGCACCAACTAAGGGTACATACACATCTGGTGTTTTAGGCTCTTCTTTCTTTCTCCATATCTTATTCATTTCTTACTCAACCTCATTCTTTTCAATTTTCTTCACTGGTTAATTCTTCTCTACCAGAGCAGACTGATTTCCCTTTTTACTTCTACAAACTCTTGAAATATGTCTCGGTTTGTTGCAATTGTAGAAAATAACATTTCTCTGATTTGTCTGACCTCCATTAAGCCTTAATTTGTACTAATTTTATTTGTTTCCAAACTTTTTACATGTATAGCAATAGCTGGCAAAATATTGATTCATTCTACGTCCATTAAACAAACTAATCATCCTTACTAGAGATTTGAATTTAGTAGCTCTATGTCCAGAGAAGAAACCAAAAATTTGATTCATTTTACTTCTGCACTCAGTTGCTCTATGACTAAATTTATTACATGAAAAGAAAACACCATTAAAAGATGGGTACCTTTGAGTATTTGGTTGTGTTATGCCTTGCATAACCACCCCACTTTGATCTGGATCAAAATGGGTCCCCCTTTGTCTTTTCCTTTTGGCCTGTGGTTTTCTGCCTTAGGCGTTTTCCTTTCAAAGTTTTGTCAGAGGTGGAACCGAGACCAATACTGGAATTGGAATTTCCTTCCAAGTTCTAGTTTTGTTTCATCCTTGATTCCGGTTCTGACGGTTCTTTATCTTCGTCTTTTGTTCTTTATCAGAGTCGGGTCTGGGTCCGAATCAGAATGATAAACTTTTTTAGGGTTCCTCATTCGGGTTCCATCTCGGGTTCGACTCCGCTTTTTATCTCTCTCCCCTTTGTTGGTCTTTTGTATGGTTCTGTGTCAAGTGCCTTGGGTGTTTTCAGCCCTTGTCATCTTTTCCTTTTCTGTTTTGGGTGGGTCTGGAACCGGGTCAGATTCTGAACTTGGAATTCCTTCCAAGTTTTGTTTTCTTTTCCTTCCCAGATCTCGGTTCCATCGCTTTGGTTCTTCGGCCTGGCCGGTCTTTTCATTTTTGTTCTAGCGGACTCGGAACCAGAACTGCAACTGAACCTTGAAACATTTTCAAGTTTCTGGTTTAGGTTCTGTTTCGATCCTGATTCCACGGGTTTCTTTCTTTCACTTTTCTTTTCTTCTTTTGTTCTGTCATGGGGTTTTCCCTCCTTTTTCTCTTTCTTTTTCTTGTCCTTTCTTTGTCTTTTCAAATGATGTTGAAAGCAGGACTGAAATGGAATCCGAACCCGAAACTTGAAAAAGTTTCTGGTTCGGGTTTTGTTCCAACCCCTGTTCCACTTTATCAGTTTTGTTTCGACCCCGGTTCCGCTTTATCGATTTTTTTTCTTTCCCCGCTGGCATTTGTTTCTTTCCTTCGTGTTTTGGTTTCCTTTGCGGACGCAGATCTAGGATGGGGTATGAACTTGGAAATGTCAATTATTTCCAAGGCTTGTTTCCATCCCGACTCCAGTCTTGATTCTGGTTTCTTTTTTATCCCGCCCCCGCTAGTTTTCAGGGCAGGGGATGTGGTTTCTGGGTCGTGTTTCGTCCCAATCTCGGTTCCATTGGGACTTGTTTAATTTTTCTTCTCATCTTGGTCCCGGTCTCATTTTGGTTCCGCCTCCGCCGGAGTTGTGTTTCTTTTTGATAAAGTTAAGGCATGATAAATAATGATATATTTTATTTTCCTTTGAGAACTAATGGAGGTATTTGGTTTGTAGGATCATGTTGTTTATCTGAAGATATCTCCCGAGGAAGTTTGCCAAAGGGTTATTCCCTCGCCATGAGGTCTAGCCGATGTGTAAAGATCTCCTCGAAGTACTCTTGATGAAGGACGACAGCGTCGGTAAAAGGTCTCCCCGACCATGTGATGTCCTGCCAATAGAAAGCGGGCCCTACCAAAGTGAAATAGGCTCTTGCCAAAGGGTGGTGCCCTCGGGATAATCTCTCGTTTACTACCACATGTTGCATCGATAACTGCTAGCAAATGAAATCATGTTGGGGAGACATCGATGGTGTCTCACTGATATACAACAGAATATGGACTACCGTTGACTGCCCGGGAGGCTTGCGTGGTGTAGGCCTGACCAATCACAAGGAAATCTACCGGATGCAAGTGATATGGGATCCTTCTAAGATCATGAGCTGATGGACCAACTCGGAAATGATGGTATTTGGATCTGAAGGAGAAACTCGGCGCTCTGCTTCCATGGGGACAATCAATGTGCAAAAAGATTTGAGGGCCGAAGGGAGAAGATAAAGCCGTGAAAAGAGGGGACAACTATGAGATCTATTGGAAAAAGTAGACCAACATCAATGATGATATTTTTTAGCATTCAAGGCAGCTCCACTAGATTTTGAAAATGGACATGGAGGCATAGACGTAAAGGCGGTAGCTGCAAAAGACCTACAGATCTTTCCCTAAAATCTCTCATTAGCATGGAGGACAAGGCCTTACATTGAATGTAGCTTTGACTCTCTTCAAAAAGATCTGAGAGCCGACCTTCCTACAACCAAGAAGATATTTTTGTAAACCCTAATGTAGGGGACAACACATTCCTTTTTGGTGCATTATGTATATAAGGCATTCTTGCCTCTTTGTGAAAAAAGAACTTTCAGGGGAAGGACTTCCAAGTTAGAAGTAGGAGCATAACTTGTAGAGTAGAATTGGTAGTTAGGAGTTAGATTCATAATAGACTAATATATCTTTTAGTTTCCTTAGTGTAAATGGAAACAATTCGAGATCACAAATTTTCTATACACTGGTGATTGTGCCAGCTTTGTAAATATTGCTTATCTATTTCACTAATAGTAGAAGCAACCAGATTAAAATCTATTTCATGTTGTGTTCCAGAATGGTGTTTGTCTTAAGTTAATCATCCGATTTGGGAAGCTTTCAGGGAATGAAATTTGATTTTATGTTTTGTTAAATGATAACTTGCAATCTGCTGTTGAAATCAGCACTGTGAATGAATGATACTGTGTGTTAGTCACAAGTTATGTTTGTTCTACAGTTTTAGTTAGGAATTCCTTGAAGGGAAACAAGTCTGGTTAAGTTGGATGAATCATTGTTCTTTTCTATTCCAAAGCACTAATCTATCTTTTTCTGTTTCTTTAAAACCCCGGTTAGAGTAGATTTAAGTTTATGTTTAATCCCAAAACAATCCAAAAGCTCAACACCAGCATGCCCCTTGAACATTACTATTGCATTGACCACTGAGGGACATCAGCACAATTGAGAACCAACTACAAAGACCTTGGGAGCTGAGATATCCATGTGATCATCTTTCTCTTTCAGGAGAAATAGAGTAGCAACATTCTATTTGCATGTTGTTGTGCCAAGACACACGTCAACAGTTCTGGCGCTAGAAGGAGGGCCCTATGAGAAATTTTGGATCATTGTGAGTTGGATTGGGTCAGGTCCTGGAAAACCCAGCTCTAATGGGTAGCCCTTTGTATATACCAGGATTCGTCCATGAAATCCCTGGTCATCTGTATGATCAACTTCCTTTATTTTTCCCTAACAGTGGGCAAAATGCTTCTAAACATGTCAAAATTTACAGGCATGTACTTACTTTTCTCCAGGTTCTACATGAGGATGTTGTCTATCAATTGTTCATCAAAACACTTCAAGGTTTAGCAAGGAAATGGTATGTTAACCTTCCACCAAATTATATTTGTTCATGGGAAAAGTTGGAAATTTCATTCTTAGATCAGTTTGGTCCTCGCACACAAGACCACTAGGAGAACTCATCCCTGCAAAATACAATCACAGAGTTAAGTACTCCACTTGTTAATGAATTTGTGACCATGTCATCTCTTTTCAGTCATCTTCCAAAGCATAGTCCATTACATCACAATGAAGTTCTGGGTCAAACATTTGATTCGCCAGAATATAATTTTGATGACTTGTTTGGTGAAAAGCATGAAATGGATGTAAATTTAGAGCATAATGGAAATCTCAAGATAGAATCTAGCTTTGTTGAACGTGATAGTACTAATGATGGCTTTATAGGAGATGAGGCATTAGCGCAGGATTGTTGTCATGGGAAATCAACAATGCCTTCCAACGATTTGAGCAACTCTTTTGATCAAGATGAGAATTAGGGTGATGAGGAGTGGATAAAGGAGCATGGTTCAAGTTGGATTGATATCCCTCGTATGAAAAATATAATAAGGGAGAAATTAGAAGAATCATTAGACCTAAAATTATCAGAACTTGTCGGGCCAAGTGGATGTAGGATACATCAAACTGATCAACACTCTCAGATGGATTGCCATGTCTTCCTAGGTAGGATGGAATTATATTTCAAGCAAATGATCTCTATCGAAGGAATACTTAAGGAAGATCCTTGGAGTACGTATCCCCCCAGTGAAGAGGATGAAATAACTAGCATGCATGAAAATGGTAATCAGTCCATCCAAAATGATGAGATTAATGGTGCGAAGAGGTCTAATTCTTCCCTATCTTTTGATGACCTTGATCCTTGCAGTGAGATGGATTCAACAATTGATGAAACTCCTCTACTTAGTGTATACTTGATAGAAGTGGAGAATGGATTCATCGATGCATTCATAGATTCTTTCATGGTGATGGATGAGAAGGAAACATACCTTGATGGGTTAATACAAGAAGATGGCCTTGCTGGTTTAGGTAGTGGACGGATTGAAGCAGATAACACACTTCAAGATGAGATTGCCAATAAACCTGATGGTCAAAGACAAGGACTCAAATACCCAAATGAAATCTTAAGAGAAGAAATTCAAGTTGATATACAGATCAGTCAAGTGTTCCCTGAAGAAATTCATGATGGGGTACATTTGAATGAAGCAGAGGAATGCCAAGAAAAGGACCAAGAGGATATCTTAGATGTCGAATCTCTGCAATACGAAGAGAATGAGACTGGGGAGTCTTTTCTTGATTTTGATTCTATTTGCTCAAATGTGTCGGTTAAGGAGAGTCCTTGCTTAGCATCCACTAATCAATTTGATCTTAATATTGATAAATTTGATGTTGAATGGCATGATCTTGTTGATGATATGCAGGAATTTGAATTGGGAAAGTGCCTTCCTGGCTTTGATGTTGTGCACCTAAATGAGTTCAAAGGAAATCCTAGTTCACCGTTTGACACTATCCCTGGTACTAATGGTGATAAGCTAGAGGAGGATTCTCAAACCCTAGGGGATGACATGTTGTAAGAGAATGTTCAAAGTAAGGATTCATCTCAAGAAATTTAGAAAAATTTTGACTCCGTGCCCGACATGAATATAGAGATGCTGGTGCGTGAATATCCTAACTGCAAGACGAACCTTGATTCAGTGGTGTTCCATGAGCTGAGACCTTGTGAAGAGGAGATCATACACCCCAGGTCTACATTAGCAACTAGAAATCTTTAGAATCAGGTGGTGTCCTTTCATTATCCTCTGTGTTTTAATAATTTTCAGTTTGATTATGGTGTTGGGGATAGTAAAACATGTTTGTGGGTAAATCATCATAAAAATGAGAACCCACAACTGATAATATTTCAAGCTTTGTGCCCTCACAATGAACTTATTTCCCATAAAATTCATATTTCTGAGTATAAAGATAAATTTGCTAGGTTTAGAACTGTGCCTAGTAAGTTAAGATTGTTGCACATAATGAAAAAATCAGTCAAGTCAATGTACAAATTTTTACAGTCTTATGTTTGCAAGGCTTAGCTTTGGGGTTAGTTTAGGGATAGGATTAGTTAGTTTTAGTTTTTTTTATTTTAGTTAGTTTTATTTTATTTTTTTGTTTCCCTTTTCCCGTTCCTTTTGTTTTTGGTTGTAAATAGTTTGTTTCTCTATTTGTAAATATTCTATCTGTTTGTAAAAAGTTGGCAGTTTGTTTATTTGTCTGTCTTTTTGTTCCCATGCTCTTTTGCTTTCTGTCTTTCTGGTCTTTGGCGGTTCATCTGTTATTGTCCCATCTTAAAGTAGTGGGTTGTTATCTGAAGCATACTCTGGTCATTAGGAGAGAAGTGGTTTAGATATTTTTAGGTTTTCTATTTGGATGATTTTGTCCTCAATTCATTGTTTCATGCTTGTTGTCAATAAAGGTTGTGGAAAGTTTTGAAAACAAGGTGCCTAGTAAGTAACCTTCATTGGCTCCCCTGAATCAGTCACAAATCATTAAGATCATCTCCTCTTGTAATGGTATATTTGTCCTAGGACTATGGTGTTGTAAGATTTGAGTGAAAAATCTGATTCCTAAGTGTTGTTATGAGGTCCATGGTAGTTTTCAACCTAGATCCAATGTTAAACATCTGACATATTAAGAAAAGAATTAATTTAAATATCTGAAACTCTATAAAAAAAGAAAAGAAAGAGAAAAGGATTCAATATGAATGGGTGATTCTAGTATCTCTACTGGGGCTATGGACGCCTGACTGGTAGTAGAGCAATGCTGTGAGAAAACTAGAGGTATCTCCGTCGGGGCTATGGATGCCTGACTGGCAGCGGAGCAATGCCCAAGATATCATTGCATGATAGCTAAAAGGGAATCAACTCATGTAGCTGAAATCTTGCACATTGTTGTTTGAAAGATTGGGAAACTTTATGAAAGGATGATGTACAATCAAGCACACACATCGATTCAGGGGTAGCCATTGATTAACTTACATTTGAGATTCTAGCTCTAGCTTGCTTGTTATAGCTGACCCAACTGGAGTTGCGATGTTCATGAACTAGAATTCTGGGTAGCTAAATCCTTCAGATTTATGAAAATAGTTAAACCATTTTCCTAGCTGAGTCGCCATTTGTTATGCCTTGCATAACCACCCCACTTTGATCTGGATCAAAATGGGTCCCCCTTTGTCTTTTCCTTTTGGCCTTTGGTTTTCTGCCTTAGGCATTTTCCTTTCAAAGTTCTACTGGAGGCAGAACCGGGACCAATACCGGACTTGGAATTTCCTTCCAAGTTCTGGTTTTATTTTGTCCTTGATTCCAGTTCCAACAGTTATTTGTCTTCATCTTTTTTTCTTTATCGGAGTCGAGTTCGGGTTTGAATTAGAATGATAAACTTTTTTAGGGTTCCTCGTTCGGGTTCCATCTTGGGTTCGACTCCACATTTTCTCTCTCTCCTCTTCGTTGGTCTTTTGTTGGGTTCTGTGTCCTGTGCCTTGGGTGTTTTCGGCCATTGACGTCTTTTTCTTTTCTGTTTTCGGTGGGTCTGGAACCGGGTCAGATTCTGAACTTGGAATTCCAAGTTCTATTTTCTTTTCCTTCCCCAATCCTGGTTCCATTGCTTTGGTTCTTTGGCTTGGCGTGTCTTTTCATTTTTGTTCCGGCAGACTCAGAACCGGAACTAGAACCGAACCTTGAAACTTTTTCAAGTTTTTGGTTCGGGTTCCATTTTGATCCCGATTCGCGGGTCTCTTTCTTTCACTTTTCTTTTCTTCTTTTGTTCCGTCGTGGGGTTTTCCCTCCTTTTTCTCTTTCTTTTTCTTTTCCTTTCTATTTCTTTTTAGATGACGTCGAAAGCGGGACTGGAATAGAATCTAAAATTGAAACTTGAAAAAATTTTTGGTTCGGGTTTTGTTCTGACCCCGGTTCCACTTTATTGGTTTTGTTTGGACCCTGGTTCCACTTTATCAGTTTTGTTCTGACCCCACTGGAGTTTGTTTCTTTCCTTCACGTTTTGGTTTCCTTTGTGGACGCAGATCCAAAATGGGGTATGAACTTGGAAATGTTGATTATTTCTAGGGCTCGTTCCCATCCTGACTCCGATCTCGGTTCCGGTTTCTTTTTATCCCACCCCCGCCAGCTTTTCAGGGCGGGGGATGTGGTTTCTAGGTCGTGTTTCGTCTCGATCTTGGTTCTGCCAGGACTTGTTTAATTTTGCTTCTCATTTTGGTTCCGTCTCCGCCAGAGTTGTGTTTCTTTTTGATAAAGTTAAGGCATGATAAATAATGATATATTTTATTTGCCTTTGAGAAATAATGGAGGTATTTGTTTTGCAGGATCGAGTTGTTTATCTGAAGATATCTCCAAAGGAAGTTCGCCAAAGGGTTATTCCCTTGCCATGAGGTCTGGCCGATGTGTAAAGATCTCCCCAAAGTACTCTCGGCGAAGGATGACAGCGTCGGAAAAAGGTCTCCCCGACCATGTGATGCCCTGCCGATAGAAAGGGGGCCCCACCAAAGTGAAATAGGCTCTCGCCAAAGGGTGGTGCCCTCGGGATAATCTCTCACCGACTGCCACATGTTGCGCTGATAACTACTAGCGAATGAAATCATGTCGAGGAGACATTGATGGTGTCTCACTGACATACAACTCAATATGGACTACCGTTGACTTCCCGGGAGGCTCGCGTGGCGTAGGCCTGACCAATCACGAGGAAATCTGCAGGATACAAGTGATATGGGATCCTTTTGAGATCATGAGCCGATGGACCAACTCGGAAATGATGGTATCTAGATCTGAAGGAGAAACTTGGCACTCTGCTTCCATGGGGACGGTCAATGTTCAAAAAGATCTGAGGGCCAAAGGGAGAAGATAAAGCCATGAAAAGAGGGGACATATGTGAGATATGTTGGTAAAAGTAGACCGACATTAATGATGATATTTTTGAGCATTCAAGGCAGCTCCACTAGATTTTGAAAATGGACACGGAGGAGTAGACGTAAAGGCAGTAGCTACAAAAGATCTACAGATCTTTCCCCAAAATCTCTCATTAGCATGGACGGTAGGGCCTTACATTGAATGCAACTTTGACTCTCTTATAAAAGATCTGAGAGCCGACCTTCCTGCAACCAAGAAGATATTTTTCTAAACCCTAATGTAGGGGACAACGCATTCCTTTTTGGTGCATTCTATATATAAGGCATTCTTGCCTCTTTGTGAAAAAAAAACTTTTAGGGGAAGGAATTCTAAGTTAGAAGTAGGAGCATAACTTGTAGAGTAGAACTGGTAGTTAGGAGTTAGATTCATAATAGACTAATGTATCTTTTAGTTTCCTTAGTGTAAATGGAAACAATTCGAGATCACAGATTTTCTATACACTGGTGATTGTGCCAGCTTTGTAAATGTTTCTTATCTATTTCACTAATAGTAGAAGCAACCAGATTAAAATCTATTTCATGTTGTGTTCCAAAATGGTTTTTGTCTTAAGTTAATCATTCGATTTGGGATGCTTTCAGGGAATGAAATTTGATTTTATGTTTTGTTAAATGATAACTTGCAATCTACTGTTGAAATCAACATTGTGAATGAATGATACTGTGTGTTAGTCACAACTTATGTTTGTTCTACAGTTTTAGTTAGGAATTCCTTGAAGGGTAACAAGTCTGGTTAAGTTGGATGAATTATTGTTCTTTTCTATTCGAAAGCCCTGATCTATCTTTTTCTGTTTCTTTAAAACCCCAGTTAGAGTAGATTTAAGTTTATGTTTAATCCCAAAACAATTCAAAAGCTCAACACTAGCAGGCCCCTTGAACATTATTGTTGCATTGACCACTGAGGGACATCAGCACAGTTGAGAACCAACTACAAAGACCTTGGGATCTGAGATATCCATGTGATCATCTTTCTCTTTCAGGAGAAATAGAGTAGCAATATTTTGTTTGCATGTTGTTGTGCCAAGACACACATCAACAGGTTGTCTAATAGGTAGTCTCCTAGCAAAGTTTCTTGTATTTTTTTTCTACTTCCCTTTATTCTGAGTCTTCTAATTATCCTTATATTTTTCACCTCCTTCCATTCCCAAACCTCCTTTGTCTTTACTTGGTTTCTATCCTAAAATTAACTCATCAAGCTTGTCAAAGCTAGATTTGAAATTATTTTCACAAAGTTTTGCTTTCTCCAGTTTTTCTTTTAGGTTCACCACTTCTTGTTCAAGTCTAGTGCATTCATCAGTCTTGATTTGCACCACTGTATTCAAACATTCTTTAATTCTCTTCTTTTCTTCCACTAGCACTTTCAATTTGATGATCTCTTGTTTTAGTTTCTCACTCACTTCTCTATGTCTTTCTTTGAATTTCTTCAATTTCTCTTTCAATTTCTAGACACATTCATTTTCCTCATCAAATTTTTCTTTCAAATCTTTGTTTTCATTTTTAGCCTTCTCAAGATCTTCAAGTGTAGCCCAAAGCTCTTCTTTACCACCCATTTGTTCAATCTTCAGGATCTTCCTCAAGCTATTAGGATTCTTTGGAGGAACCAAGCTCTCATACCAATTGTTGAAAAGGCACAAGACAACTAAGAGGGGGGATGAATTATTTGTCAAAAATTTGAATCACAATCCTTAATCACTTATCAACTTCAAATCCACTTTGTTTTGTT
Organism: Sequoia sempervirens; assembly: GCA_007258455.2. NCBI lineage: Eukaryota > Viridiplantae > Streptophyta > Pinopsida > Cupressales > Cupressaceae > Sequoia > Sequoia sempervirens. Next base: position 26,822,176 of record VDFB02000013.1, read on the forward strand.
ATTAAGTTTGAACGTGAAATACAAATAACAAAAATTAATAATAACACAAAAAAAACCATATTTAAATGGAAAATCCAATAAGGGAAAAACCACAATGAGGATTAGCTCACAATATAAAGTAGTTCCAAAACTGACTACAAAAGGGCTCATTGTCCAAGATAGGACTCACTTTCCAGACAAGGAGGCTCATTACCTACAAAAGGATTATAGTACTGAAGAGGCTTCACAACCAAAATAAACTGGTAAGAGTACAGCTAACAAGTGTTGATTTAGCTATAGTAATATGTTAGTAAACAAAATTGACACACTTCATCTTTGCATTTCGTGCACAATACTACTTTCACTTTATCCAATTCACACACACTCTCACACACCTTGATCTCAAAAATTTCCAACACATATATTCGATTCATCCATAAGCATCAATTAGGTCAGCCTAATTAGATGCAACCTTTATTCAAAATGATCAACTGTCAGCTTCAAGCTTGCACAAAACTTTCCAAAAAAATAAAACATTCTAGATGTGTAGCACGCCACAACATGTTGTCATGGACCTAAGATAGGTCACACATATATCCACAACACAAATTAATCCATTACAATATCAACTATACATTAGGTTGGACAGGGATAGAGCTAATAGCAAAAATTCAATAACAAAATAATGCCAACTTTCCATACAAGCACCTATGCACATGAAATTCTAGACATACACCTTTCTAGCACCCAAAAACCATTTCCCAAAACTGCAAGCAAAGATAATCAACAACGAAGGATTGTGGACCAAAATATCGGAGGATGTAAATGGGTTCTTCATACTGGTTCAGAGTACCAAATCAAACTAACAACTTAACTATCATGGTGACATCAATGACAACACAAAGTCTGCACAACTAGACATTCTTCTTCATTCTTCCAACAGGATCACCAAGTAAAGTGTTTTAAAATATGGATATAACAACTTCTATCACTATTATACAACTACACATGGAAGATAGAAAACATGATGAAAAATGTGCATAGTTTTCAATTTATTTAAAATGTGTTGAGGCTATTAGATGGGGAAAAAATTATAGATTGGTGACTATATCCATTTGGGAACATAGTATGGAGTTTATACAAAATGGATAACAATTAAAACCAAATGGGATACCTTAACCAAGATATACCCAAAGACTATATTATTCAAATACATACATAAATTAGGTTTTACACGTGTAAATGAATAAATAACAAGTTTCATAAATTTGTAAGATTTTGCTTAATAATCTAGTTACAAACCTATACATTTATTTATTGATCTTAAGAAAATATATTGTAAAAAAAATTAAATGATTTTATGGCCTTCTATCCAACCAACTAATCAAGAACCCATTAAGATGATGTACAAAGAACTCTTGGAAACACCCAAATAGTGTTAGATTTTCTAGTTACAACCATTCTTCAAAGTTATAGTGTTTTTATTATAGATATAAACAAACCCACATCAATATAATCTTAAAATAATACTAACTAGAACTAAAACTGAAACCCTAAGGCTTCTTGTGATATTTTCTTCTTGATAGTTTTGTAATTTCTTTTATCCAATGCTTCCAATGAAACATAAAACTTCATTTAGCTTAACTAGGTGCATGCCCTAAAAGACAACATTATAAGAAAATTGAAATCAATAGCACACATAAATTCCCTCCAAAATAGATGCCAAAGATGAAGAGGAAACTAGAAGAAATAATGCATGTAGCTAGGACATGTACTTCCAATAATAGTGAGTAAGTGGAGTGGGTGGATGTGAATCACACAATTTTATTTTGTGGTCAATGAAATTTAATGTGCCCTATTTCACATTTTTGGGAATCCCTTTTCATGTATAATTCCTTTTAAAACTCTATATATTGTAACTGTATCAATGTTCCTTTTATATGGATTGGCCCTTTTTCATGTTGTACCTCCCCCTTTGTATCGACCTCTAGAGGGTGTGATTTTAAGATGGAGCAATGTCATTACTATGATAATACCCTTGAAAAACATTAAGGCTCACACAATGTCTCACAGTATCGATAGTTGGAGATCTTATCAATAATATGAAATAATTGCATCAGTATTTTAGCACATCTGATAGATGCAAGGAAACTCACTATATATCCTTGTTGGGATTTTGGAGATTGTTAGGCTTACCATCATATGTATAAATTCACTATATATTGATACTTGGTATGGGAGCACAAACTACTCTAAAAATTTGATAGAAATCATCATTCCTCATATATCAGACTCTTCATTACACATTGTAATTGGAGGGGAGAGTTGAATGCACACAAGACAACTGAGAAGCGAGGGGGGGAGGTTGAATCAGTTGTACTAATAAATCCAAAACTCTTATAGACATTTAGATCCACATCAAATTAGTTAACTCTTAAACTGTTAGCATGAAAGAAAATAACATAAAACTAAAATACAACAACACCATGCACAATAGAACACCATATTTACGTGGAAAACCCAAGAAGGGAAAAACAACAATGAAGCTTATCTCACAATATAAAGTAATTACAATACCAATACAAAGGGATCACTGCCCAAAAGAAAGAAGGGGTCACTGCCAAAGGCTCATTGCTAGATTACAAAAAAGAATAAAGAAGAATGTTACAATGAGAAATCCATCTCAATGAAACCAAAAAGATCCACCATAACATCATTGACACATTCACAGCCTCTCTGAAGATTGTAGACACCTTCTACTCATTGCTTCTAGTAGTCTAAGTCCTTAATTTCACACTACTCTTTAAAAATTCATAGTTCACAACTTTGTAATTCACATCATACACTTCACCAAAATTCTCCATCAAATCATCATGTATTTATAACTTCTTAAACCTTGAAAACATTCTCCAAGGTTGGCTATGCACCTCAACTATACAAATTCAAATTAGGTTGACACTAGCATTCTCACAATGAAAGGGAATGAAAGTGGACCACATCACTTCTTAATTCAAACCAAAATCAAACATATACGCCACATGAGGCTTCCACAATTACCAAAAAAAATCCATAATTAGTGTAAATACCCAAGGTCAGTCGAACCAATGTAAACACCATTAAAATTTAAGTACAAGCTTCCTCAAATCCAAAGAATATTTGTGAACCACACACAACACTTGAACATAATTTGGAATATTCCACAAACATCTTGAAATCCAAAAAATTCCTTCACAACAACTTTCACTTGAAGAATGTACACACCCAATACACTCAGATAACCTTTCAAACACTATAACTCAAGAAAACCTTTTACTGAAGGTAGATGCAATCATTATCAACACACTTCCAAAACTACAAGAACAAAAACTAGATTGCTGAGAAATATAGAGCAAAACCATTTCTCCCAGATGCCACTACAATTAGTTCACACACTGATGAACACAACTTCTACACAATGATCCAAACCAAGAAATTCTAGATCTAAAACTTGTGAACACCTCTAACCAACATATATGAATTGCACATAGATATTCAACCATGAAGAAATTCAGATCAAAACTAGAACACCACACTGTACACCAGAACATCTCTACAACACACTATTTCCTCTTTTATTCAAATTTTCTCAAAATCACTTGGAAACCAATCACTAGAGATACATACTCATCATTCAACACTTTTTCATCATCACTAAACTAACAACATCCACAAATAAAATCTCATCAAAGAAACACTAGAGGTTGACACCGATAGCACTTACCAATGACAACATAATGAAACTAATCAAAGCATCAACACAACTTCTTAACCATTGCCGGTCACTAATAACAATACAAATATAATCCTTCCACAATCTCCCTGAAGCTTGTTGACATCAATGAAAACACCAAATACTCATACTTGTAACAATCTCCCCCTTTTTCATTGATGGAATCAGATAATGTGAAAAACCATCAACAACAACAATCAGCTTGATCACCAACATGTTGCTTCGTATCAATTCTTGCTCTTTATTTCTCACATTAATCTCTCCTCTTTTAACAATTGAAATTTTTTTTCATAGTATTTCTCTCTCCGCCTTTGAAATCAATGGAAAAGGGAAACACATATGCATATTTTCCCCCCTTTGAAATTAAACATACATACTTTCTCTCCTTACTACTCTGCACACTCCCCCTTAGAAGCACACAATAAATTGTACTAGCTAGAAACCACTGCACAACACCAATAAACAACCACCACTAACTCCCCCTGATTGCAACACCCAATAAAGCACTACCTACTCCCCCTGAGAGGTAGCCACTAACATTAGTCTAGAACAAAGAATGAATCTTGAAATCCACTAGATTGATGCATCTTCTTATGCATCTAGTTCAAAGAAGGAGGGGTAATGACCCATAACTTCTCCCAAAGATACTAAAAATTATCCTTAGGAAGAGCCTTAGTGAATATATCAACAACTTGATCCTTTGTAGGAACATACTCAAGCTTCACTTCATTCTCTACAACCTTCTCTCTCAAAAAGTGATTATTGAGATATTTTTTTTCCTTGAGTACATCACCAGAATATTTGAAATGTTAATATCACTTGTATTATCACAATAGATAGAAATTAGTTCATAATATACAATTCTAATATCCTTCAAGGTTTTCCTCATCCATAACACTTGTGTGCAACAAGATGTTGTTGCAATACACTTTGACTCTATAGTAGATAAATATGTTGAGTCTTGCTTCTTGCTCAACCAAGACACCAATCTACATCTAAGAAAGAATGCACCACCACCTGTAATTTTTTTTTCATCAACAAATCTTTCCCAATCTAGATCTATATAAGCACTCAGGGAGAAATTAGTATCCTTTGGATACCACAAGCCATGATTCAGAGTGCCCTCCAAGTATCTAAATATCCTCTTTACTACTGCAACATGTGACTTTGTAGGATCTTCTTGAAATCTAGCCATAAGATGAATTACATGTAGGATATCCAATCTAGTAACAATTAGATATAGAAGTCCTCCAATCATTGATCTATACTTTCTCTGATTATCCTTAGGAGATTCATCATTCTTTCTTAGCTTGCAACCAGTAACCATAGGAGTACATACTTGTTTAGAATCTTCCATTCCAAACTTCTTCAACATTTCCTTGACATTATTTGATTGTGAAATGAATATAATTTTCTATGTTTGATTGATTTGCATCCCAAGGAAGAAATTCATCTCCCCAAACATAGACATCTCAAAATATTTCTACATCTCTTCTACAAATTTCTTGCACATAGCTTCATTTCCTCCAAATATTATATCATCTACACAACCACAATCAAGATTTGATATTTTTCAACTTTGAAGTAGAGATTACTATTTGTGGTACCTTTATTTAATCCTTTTTGTATCAAGTACCTATCCAACCTTGCATACCAAGCTTTGGGAGATTGATTCAATTCATATAATGCCTTCTTCAATCTTTAGACCATATCTAGTTTATTTGATAAATAAAATCATTCCAGTTGTTCAATGTATACTTCTTCCAACTCACCATTCAAGAAAGTAGACTTCACATCCATCTAATATAATTTGAAATCTTTGTGTTTTACAAAATCCAAAAACATCCTAATAGCTTCCATTCTTGTCACCAGATCAAATGTCTCCTTAAAATCTCTTCCTTCTTCTACTTGTGAGTAACCCTTACACACAAGTCTTACCTTGTTTCTTACCACTTCTCCATTCTCATTTAGCTATTTCTACAATACCCACTTAGTTCCAATCACATTCCTGTTTTCTGGTCTTGGGACAAGTTACCAAGTCTGATTCTTCTCAATTTGCATTAGTTCTTCTTCCATATCCTTGATCTAATATTCATATTTGCATGCTTCAACCACTATTTTAGGTTCAACTTTAGAGAGTAAACACAAATTTACATGTTCTTCAACCACAATAGCTTTCCTTCTTGTCAATACACCTTTTCTTTTGTCACCAATGATCTAATCTTCAAAATACTTTTTCATGTAATTAAGAGTCTTATGGATCCTTTCTAGAGCTTCTTCCTATTCAATTTGAACTTATTTCTCCTTACCTTCATCTCTATCATTTTCTCTACAAGAGGAATCATCTGATTCATATCCATCTATCACCACAAAATTCTTCTATAAGTTTTCATCTACCTTGACATTTACACTTTCAATAATCTTCTTCAATCTCTTGTTTTAGAACAAGTAAGCTTTACTTCTTGTAGAATATCCAAGAAAGATACCTTCATCAGAGCTTGTATCAAACTTTCCTAAGTTTTCTTCATATCTTTTGATATACCACTTGCTTCCAAACACTCTAAAGTATTTAACAGTAGGAATCCTTCCATACCACAACTCATAGGGATTCTTTTCACCATGTTATCTTGCTCAAACTCTATTAATAATGTAGATATTAGTATGAATTGCTTCTCTCCAATAGACTTCTAGTAGGTTTACCTCTTTCATCATTGTTCTTGCGGCTTCTTGAATAGTCTTATTCTTTCTTTCAACCACTCCATTCTACTAAGGAGTCCTAGGGGAAGATAAATACCTCTTTATGATCCCATGATTCTCATAAAAATTATTAAAATCATTGGAGGTGAATTCTCCACCTCTATCAGACCTCAAACACTTTATTTTCATATCCATTTCATTCTCAACCATAACTTTGAATGCTTTAAACTTATCTAGAGCTTCTGATTTTTCTTTGAGAAAAGTAACTCATGCCTTTCTAGAATAATCAACAATTAATAGCATGAAATATCTATCACCTTGAAAACTTCTTACTTTGGTAGGACTACAAAGATTTATATGCACCAGCTCCAACAGTCCAGTAGTATATTGTTCTTTGATTTTGAAACTTCTTCTTGCTTGCTTCCCAATTTGACATTCCTTGTAGACAACATTAATGGGCTTTGTAATCTTTGGCAGATCTCTCACAACTTGAACTAAATTGATCCTCACTAGGTTATCAAAATTAATATGACAAATCCTTCTATGCCATAGCCAAGTTTCATTAATCTAAGTCATAAATAAATGACCATCAACACCTTTAAGTTGATAAACATTTCCATCTATCTTTCTTCTAGCAGAAACCACAATTTTGAAGCCTTTTTTGATCTCACATCCATCATCCTGAAACATAATATTATAGGATTTGCTAGAAATTTTTCCAACACTCAAAAGGTTATGCCTTAAACCCTTAACATCAAGAACACCATATGTATTGTGCTCACCATCAAAACTGATAGAACCATTTCCACATATCTTAGCAGATATATCATCACTAAAATTAACTATTCCTCCTTCATATTTCTCAAGTTTAACAAGCTTACTTTTTTCATTGGTCATATGATTTGAGCATCCACTATCAATAATCAAGAAGTTTTTCTCCTCTCTAGCATGAAAATAAGTTACCATAGCAATATGACCTTCTTCCAAAGCACTTTCCTTCACACATCTCTTAGAGTTAATCGAATTAGATTCAACTTTCATAGCCATGAACAAGAATTCATTATCCTCATCATCCCCATAGTTAGATTCATCATCAAATATACTAGAATCTTCTCTAACATAATAAATTTTCTTAATTGCTTTACCTTTGTTTTCTTTGTTATTGTCATTAAAAGCGTTGTTTTGACATCTTGAAGCATAATGACCTATCTCACCACAACTGAAACATTTGAAAGGAAGCTTACCTTTTTATTTATTGGTACCCTTTTTCATTTTCCTTACAAAGTTTGTTTCTACATCATCAAGATCCTCTTGATTTGATTCTTTAGTCTTTTACAATTTTCTAGCCTTCAAATAAATCTCAAATTTTGCATTACTTGTGTCAAATTATCTCATTTAAAAAGAAAATAAAGTACCATACAACTGATCTCTAGAGTATTTGCTTAAATCTTGAACTTCCTCAATAGCATAAAATTTATGACTATAAGATTTAGGAAGAGTTCTCAGTACCTTATTTACCATTTCTGTTTCTTCAAGATTTCCACCAAGACCTTTGGTAGAATTGACAACTCTATCCACCTTTTGTATATAGCTTGTAATTTTTTCATCTTCATACATTTGCAAGTTCTCAAATGTGATCTTTATATTTTGCATCTTAGCTTGCTTGACATTTAATATCCTTCATAAATACTTTATAACTTTGTCCTGATCTCTCTAGAAAATTTCAAAATCATAACTTTCACAAATTTAGTATTAGAAAGACCACTTAAGAGAGCATACCTTGATTTACCATTGTTCACATAGGCCTTGATCTTATCATCAGTCTTTAGGCCACCAACAGCTATAGTAGATCCATTCAATAGACTTCCAGACCCCAAATCCAAGAGATATTAGGAAACCTTCCATATTTGTCTTCCAAAAACCATAGTCTGATCATCCATCAAACAAAGGGACATCACTCTTGTGTGCCATCCCATGTCTATCTCAAGTAGTTAAGCTTTATTCTAAGGAACCTTGATTTGATACCAATTTTTGAATGCACACAAGACAACTAAGAGGTGGTGTGAATCAGTTGTACATTAAAACTCCAAAACCCTCAAAAAAATTCAAATCCACATCAACTTAGTTAACCCTTAAATTGTTAGCATGGAAGAAAATAATAGAAAAATGAAATACAACAATGCCATGCACAATAGAACACTAGATTTACGCAAAAAACCCAAGAATGGAAAAAACCACAACGAGGATTATCTCACAATATAAAGTAATTGCAACACCAAATACAAAGGGCTCATTGTCAAAGGGATCATCACCCAAAATAAAGAAGGGCTCACTACTAGATTACATAAAAGAATAAAGATGAATGTTACAATGTGAAATCCATCTCAATGCAATAGAAAAGACCCACTACAACATCACCAACACATTCATAGCCTCTTTGAAGATTTTAGACACCTTTTTCTCATTGCTTCCAGTAGTCTAACTCATTAAGCTCACATTACTCTTCACAAATTCGCACTTCACAAGTTTGAAATTTTCATCATACACTTCACCACAATTCTCCATCAACTCGTCACTTATTTATACCTTCTTCAACCTTGAAAAAATTCTCTAAGGTTGACTATGCACCTCAACCATGCATATTCAAATTAGATCGACACTAAGCATTCTTGCGGTGGAAGGGAATAAAAGCGAACCACACCAATTCTTAACTCAAACCCAAATCAAACATATATGCCACACCACGCTTCCACAATTACTGAAACAAATCCATAATTAGTGTAAGCACCCAAGTTTAGTTGAACAAGTGTAAACACCATCAACATTTAAGTACACGCTTACTAAAATACAAATACAACTTGTGAACCACACACAACACTTGAACATAATTTGGAACATTTGAAAAAATTCTTGAAATCCAACAAATTCCTTCACAACAAATTTCACTTGAAGAATGTACACACCCAAGTACAATTAGATAACCTTTCAAACATTGTAACTCAAGAAAAATAACTTCCAAAGCACAAAACCATGAAAAACTTTGATTGAAGGTAGATATGATCATTATAAACACACTTCTAGAACCACAAGACCAAAAACTAGATTGTAGAGAAATGCAAAGCACAACCATTTCTCCTAGACACGACTACAACATACATTTCATACACTATTGAACACAACTTCTTTTGTACAATGATCCAGACCAAGAAATTCTAGATATAGAACCTCTGAACACCTCTGAGCAACATATCTAAACCACACAAGCATATCTTCAACCATGAAGAAATGTGGAGAAAACTCAAAACACCACATTATACACTAGAATACCTCTGCAACACACTATTTCCTTATTTAATTTTTCTCAAAAGCACTTAGAAACCAAGCACCAGAGGCACATACTCATCATCATCACTAAACCAATAACATCCATAAACAAAAGCTTATCAAAGTAACACTAGAGGTTGACACCAGTAGCACTTACCAATGACAACATAATGAAAGTAATCAAAGCATAAACACAACTTCTTAACCATTACCAGTCATTAATGACAATGTATAAGCATAAGCCTACCACAATCTCCCCCAAGGTTTTGTGACATCAATGGCAACACAACTACTCATACTTGTAACAAGGAGCATGTCCCTCTTTTAAATTTTGAAAAATACACTATGCAATACCTTATGTGTCAGGATTCTCTTCATTTAATTTCACTTGGGATAGGAGAAAGACTCAATTTGACATATGATAAACACCCCTACAATACAAGCCTATATATCTTTGGCTTTCATCAAAAGCTTACACTATATTTGAAATTCCAATCAATAAAGAAATCAGCCCATATAAAACTCAAACCCTTTATAATTTTGGAGGATTACGATAGGCTATGAAGGAGAGGTAAGGGAATTGGGAATTGATGGTGGAAGGGAAGTCATGCTTAAGGAGATGTATGATGGGGGAAAGTTTACAAGTGAACCCTAACAAAGAAAATATTTCAAGATGTCACGATTAGAGAGTCAATCTGGGGATTAATTTGGTATTGAGTCAAGGAAATGGCCAAAATTATAAGTCTAATAGGTTATAATGAGTAGTTGGAATAATTTCAAACTTTTGGGGATTGCTTTAAGGGATTAAGGGAAAATTAAAATTCTAATTCTGATAGGTCATATACAAAAAATTGATGGAGTTACAAACTTTCTGAGTTTGGTGGAAATGGATACCCAAATAAGGAAAGATCAAAATTAGAACTCTAATAGGTCATATAGAGAAAATTGATAGAGTTTCATACTTTCATGCATTGGTGGAAATGGGTAGTCAATCAACAAAAGCCCAAAAGTCTAACCCGACAAGACTTAGAAACTTTTTTGGAATGCAAGGGATTGGAGTTTGTGGAACAAAGATGAAGGGGAACATCCACCAAGGGATGGGATGAATGAGGAGTTCAAATTGTTGATGAATGCAATGGAATTAGAGTTTTAATAGAATTTCAAGCTTCATGGCTTGAGAATGCCAAATGAATAGTACTAAGGGATGGGAAACTCTAAAACTTTTAAAAAATAATAAATGGATGAAACTTTAAGAAGAATTTAAGTAGGTTTTCAAGATAAGTAGTGAAGGTATGCAGGGGTAGCCAATCCCAGAAATTTGAAAGGTCAACAAACACATAAAGTACCAAGGAAAACACCATAAGCAAACCAAACTTATATTCTTTATGGATTTTTTCATATTTTGGCACTTAGGGGACCCATTTAAGATGTCTCATTTGATTTTCAATGGAGGGTGGATAAGGACAACCTATAGAGAATAATAAAGTAAACATGAGACATATAAAAATGAGGTGTGAACATGGATAACACACAACATGAGGATAATGTTTTATTAGTTGAAAAATTACATCTTTCTTATCCTCTCATAATATTACACATGATATGCATATACACATATGAATAAAGAATTTTGGTGTTATTTTCTATACTAACCCTCAACCCTAAGGCTCTCACTTAGATGTCGCCAAGGTGGCCAATATTTGTAACAAAATGAGAACACCCATGCATCAAGCTAAAGTGTTGGAAAAGGAAAATGAACAAGAGGATAATACACCTCTTTTTCAATTTGAACCAATCCAAGATTGGGAGGGTGTTCCTAGAGATATTTTCAAGATAAAAAAATGGAAACCTAATTTGAACTCTCACACAAAGATGAATATATGGTTTTTATTAACAAAAATTCTTTATGGAGGGTTGTAATGAATAATTATTAGATCTCTTATATTAGGAATCTAAGTTTAATGATGTAACATTAGATATAACTAATCAATGATGCATCTAGATCTGACTATTACAATAACTTACAACATCATAAAATTAGTGAAATAATATTATACACAATCCTCTAAGGTTTTGACAATCATAGTATCACAATAGTTTTAGAAAAAAATTGTAATGATGGATTGTGCATAATGACTAGGAAAAAAAAGGTTTGAAAATGATTTTTCTTGACTTCTAATGAATATGGGTGATGAGATTTCTACCATTAGTTTTTTGCTTAATCTAGCAACACATATTTAAATTTAAATGAAACCCTAATGGTGCTACAAATCTTAACTTTTAGATGAGTTTGATATACTTGGCTTTGTCTTACAAGGCTCAAACCCTCAAATGCCCTTTGATCTCAATAATAAAATATCTACTTAATAATCCCTAAACCATTTTAAAGATTTGTGTATCTATTTTGGAAGATTTATTAGAAGGAATACATGTATGCAAAATAAAACCATTTAGGCACACCCATTAGATAAAAACTAACCAAAACCCAACATGAAGAATAATAAATGTTATCACGGGGTTTCCTTGAATCCCCCAAAACTCTAAATTTTTTATTGAGATGTAATAAAAAATGAGATAAAAGTCCTTATATTGATTTTCATGAAAAATATTTAAATCTCCATTAAAAATTAAATCAAAACTCAAAAATTTGAGTTGTAGTCATATACATAGGTAATACATGAAAATATAGCTTGACCCAAATTAGCTTTTCTCATATATATGTAAACAACCAAATCTTTTGCAATGAAAATTGAATGCCCTTAATAGGTTTGAAACAAGGGAAAGAACATGGTTGATAGTGTTGGAGAAGCGAAGATCTAAAATTGTATCCAATGATATCTTTCACTAATGAACAAATGAGCACAAATACATGTCTATCAATAATATGAAGCATGTAAATGTACAATGAGAGCCTTGCATATATAGTCAATGTAGATGAGGTAGGAAGGTCAGACAAAATGACTCATTACCCCTCCAAAGGTGCAACCCACATATTCTCATATGAAAAGTGTGTGAGAATGTGTAAATTGTGCATGTAATGGGCATCCCCAAAGGTGAGTACACATGTCTTAATAATATGGAGTGAGTACACATGTCTCAACCATATGTTGAGTGACAAAAAGAAAATATTCCCTAAGTGGAGACTTAACTAGTATGAATATGTTAACCTATATTGAGTGATATTCTTAACTAGATGTGAAATAACCCTATTTACACTAACAGCCCCCTTAAGTGCAACTTAGGGAGTAATGTATGCAAAGATGATGATGATGGGTCCCAACTACTAGGCCATGTTAGGTACCCATATAAAAAAAATTATCAAAAGGGGAGTAAAAGAGAAAACCTAATGGGAAAAAAAATGATACAATGAAAATGTACAAGCGAAGAAGATATAAGATAGGAGGACTCATGATGAGCCCCCAAGAAATAATTCTAGAATAATGTACAATGAATTTCCCCCCCATAGTAGAGAAAAGAGAGACTATGGAAACCACATAAGATGATGGATCTTGTAGTGCTAAGTGATGCTAGAAGAAGAATGTATAAAGTGATTCTTGAATGATAAACAAAATTTCTTCCTCATGGAAGAAGGAAAATTACAGATGGGTGCGTGAAGTATTTCCATGTGAGAAGAATAGAAGTCTTTAAAAGATGCATAAGATCAAAAAACAATGATGTAATCTCTAAAAGTTGCTCAAATTATCCAATTGAAGGTTGATGTAGAATATGAACCAAATATGTAGATGTGTTGACAATAGTGTTTATGTGTTTGTCAACAAAATTTCTTGCCAAAGTTGTAAAATGAGATTCACTAAACAATTTGTATATGCTTGTCAAGTAGTCATCCCAATCAATTGAAATGGAAACAAAAATGTGAAGATATTATTGCTCGCAATCATGAGAAACCAAAGATGTAGGAACACTCAATAGTGAAGAAGTAGGAGGTGAAGGAGATATGATATTATTGTAATATGAAGGAATCAATGAGGAGGATAGAACTCAAAGTTTAAAATAATAAAACTATATATCCTTTTCCATGTTGAAGTAATCAATGTCATCTATACTTAAACCATCATTAAATTCGATAGAACCAAAGGAAGAAAAGGAATACAATCTAGAATCATGGTCAGAATGTTATGTAGAAAGGATGTATCTATTATGAAAATATATGATCATCACAAAATATGGTAAATGGAAACAACATTATTGGATAAGGAAGGAACTCAAATTACATCATTGAATGTTCCTTCACCAATCTCAATAGATTTTTTTCCTTGAGCTAACATATAGGTAAATTCTTTTTCATCAAAATTGGTGGGAATGAACAAGGATCAAATGTAGGAAATAGTTCCCTCGATGCTACCATGTGGTATGATGCCTTGAAATCAAGAAGCCACTTGTGTGATGTGTTGTTTGCAAAAGAAAAGAGTTTCATACCCTTCTATTATCTTTGTTTGAATTTGTGGATGATGTAAATGAAGAAGAGGAAGAATCACCTATCCTATATGTCGACAACTAAATTTGATTTTGTTGGAGTTCATGCCTCAATTCACCATTTTTATTTTTTAAAAATTAGTGTTATACATGCCCTTGTTTCTTACAATAAGTACATGTGGGATTCTCCTTAGAATTTTTCCCTTTTGATGAGATGAATCAGATGGAGTCTTTGATTTTGGTCTCTTATCTTAATCCTTCAATAAAGAAGAGGTAGGAGGTGAAGGAGATATGATATTAGTGTAATGTGAAGGAATCAATGAGGAGGATAGAACTCCAAGTTTAAAATAAATAAAAAACTATATATCCTTTACCATGTTGAAGATACTAGTGTCATCTATACTAAAACCATCATCAAATTCAACAGAACCAAAGGAAGAAAATGAATACAATCTAGAATCATGGTTTGAATGTCATGTAGCAAGGATATATCTACTATGCAAATCTATGATCATCACGAAGTATGGTAAATGGAAACAATATTATTGGATAAGAAAGGAACACAAATTACATCATTGAGTGTTCCTTCACCAATCTCAATAGATCCTTTTCCTTGAGCTAACATATAGGTAAATGATTTTTCATCAAATTGGTAGGAATGAACAAGGCTCAAATGTAGAAAATAGTTCCCTAGATTCAATCATGTGGTGTGATGCCTTGAATCAAGAAGCCACTTGTGTGATGTGTAGTTTGTAGAATAAAAGAGTGTCATACCCTTTTTCTTATCTTTGTTTTAATTTGCGGATGATGTAAATGAAGAAGAGGAAGAACCACCTATCCTAGATGTAGGAAACTAAATTTGATGTTGTTGGATCTCATGCCTCAATTCACCATTTTTATTTTTAAAACAAATGTGTTATACATTCCCTCACTTCTTACAATAATTATACATGGGATTATCCTTAGAAATTTTCCCTTTTGATGAGATGAATCAATGGAGTCTCCGATTTTGGTCCCTTAGCTTAATCCTTATTTTATTATTTGACTTATATTATGAATCCTTTTGTCCACTTGCAACAAGAGCTTGTGGATTTGAATGCTTCATGGTGCCCATTTGAATTAGTTTGTCTTTATCCTTTGTGATAGAAGCAACAAAATATGAAAGTGATTGCATAGTGTCACATGCACCAAGAGCATTCTTTGTTGCATGAAAAGTAGAAACAAACACTAAATAGTTAAGAACTAACTTTGATAAGACACTTAGGACCAATTGTTCATATTTACTTTCTATTCCATATTATTTGAGTTATAACCTTAGAAAATTCAATTTATTGAAGAAGTCTTGAATTGTGTTAAATTCTTATGGATTAAGGCATTAGTTCATTCTCTAGTTGATGTCCTCTCATCACATCTTGATTGCCAAACAAAATTTTAAAGGTTTTCCATACAACATTAGGTGTTATGGAGGATTCAATGTGGAAGAGAAGGTTAAGAGAAATAAACATAGACAGTGTTCCATAGGCTTCATCATTGTGATTATATCATTTGTGTGTTTTAGTTGCTACTGTAGGTTCAAGTTCTAAATCCATAGCACCTTGATGTAATTCTAGTTTCTTGAGGTTTATCTTCATTAATTTATTCCATTCATAAAAAGCTAAATAGAGTTAGGATTAGGTACATTTTGGAGAATAAGACACACAAAAAAACCCCTTGATTTGATTATTACTGATTTTAGGCCCCCTAGAAAGATGTGCAAGAAAAAATTACAATTTTGTTAAAGATTGGATGCCTAAATATTCCTTTTATAACTCACAAATATTTTTACAATTCTAAAAAAATGGTAATCCAAAATCTTATGTTTTACATGCAAATTTGAATTTGTTACGAAATTTTAATAGGATATTTTTTTTTGCAAAATTTTGATAATTGAGGTGAAATTTATGGTTTGTCAAAATTCACTTACAAACTATGACTTTGAAAGTTAAAAAATAGTTAAGAGCATAAAATTTTATAATATGGAGGATACCACTGTGTCTGTGATGAAATGATATTTCCATCGACTATTTGAACATGAGAAAAAACCTCCCCATTTATAAGTTATTGTGAAAAGAAAACTACCCCTTTTTAAAAAAACAAAAACAATCCCTGGTAGTTAGAGTGTCAACCAAGCGGTTTGTAAATTGGTGTGGTGATGAAGAGACTGATAGTAGTTTGGGGTTGATGTTACATGACCGAGAAGTTAGTGATCATGACTAGATAGATGATAGAATTTGATTGAATAAATAATTGTGATTGGGAAGATGATAAACTATGATCGTTCTTTGAGAACATCACTACAATATAAAAGAATGAGTGATAACTAGGTTGGAGATTGTATTGGTTTTTTTAACAAACTAAAAGAGCTTTTGTTGACCTAGGAAATCTTAGAGGCTTTAAGCATTGGAGAAACTCTAGAGAAACTAGTGGATGATGGCAAACAAGAAATTTATGGTGGAGATTGTAGTGGATTTTCTATTGAACTAAAATAGTTTTTGTTGACCTAGGAAATATTCGAAGCTTTAAACATTGGAGAAACTTTGAAGAAACTAGTGGATGGTGGAAAACAAGCAATTTGAGGCTAAATGAAAGGATTTTGAATGCATGTTGTGGGAGGAGCCATTATTGTTGACTAAGTTGAAATGTTGTATAGTGCATTGAATTTTGACAGAGGTTCCTAGCTAACAGAATTGTGGAGGGTGTTCATAAAAATAAGGAGGTTGTGTGAGGAGTCTCTTTCCAATGCCTTTGAGTATTATATGAAATATATTGTTGAACTGGCCTATACCACCCAACACTACATGAAACAACTTGAAATTATTCTCTCTTAAACAATTAAATATCTCTCCTTTCCCTATAATGAATTTGAGTTGCAACACATTTCCAAATTAGAAACATTTGACTACCCCTGCAAACATACAACACATGTTTGCTCACATGACAAGTGTTCGAGAATGTGTAAAGTGTGCATGAAGTAGGTGTCTCAAAAGGTGAGTACATGTGTCTCAACCACATGAAGTGAGACAAAAATACAAAATTCCGTAAGTGGAGACTTAACTAGTGTGAATGGGTCAACCTAGAAAGGGTGATATGCTTAACTATATGTAAAATAACCTTATTTACACTAACAAACATAGTGAATAGGAAGAAACCAAGCCATTGACATCACAACCCATATACTCTATCCTAAAAATATCATCTTAGGGTCAAAAATAATGAATGTATTAAAAAAATAGTCCCTTGAAGATCCACCATCAAACTACCCTTAAATCAACACCTAAATTTGTGCACAAAGGGAGTGGGATAATTTTTGAAATCTACTAAAGAATTGCATGAAACAATGTGAAGAATTGAACCTTGCAATATTTGATCACCTATAATAACATCAACATGACCATGACATTACTTTTCATTGAATTTTTTCCTTCATGATATAAACAAATATTTTTTTATTGTTCTTAGGTAAGTGTATGGCAAAATAAACCAATAAATGAAAATCTATTGGTTTTTTATTTTTTCCATTGAAAAATACTCCAAAATTGTGCCATAACTATATTTAATCCTTCTTGAGTAGTGAAATGGTGTTTCTCATTAGGTTAACCATGTTGATGTGTGTAGCATTCCATTCATTGCTTAAGTGTTTTCTAACAAAGTATCAAAATTATTGAATCGATCAATGAGGCTTGATGAAGGTGAAAAGTGGGAAGCTAGTCACCTTCCTCTACTAACATAACAAGTTTCAACTATGTTCTTCAACACTATTAAGCCTTATTTTTACAAGTTATTTTAGATACCTATTTTTTGAAGACCCTAGGTTCAATCCTTTAAGTACCAAGTCCGAATGGCACATGTGGGGATCAAAACCACTGACATGTGAGTTTGATGTAAGTTTGTGTATAGCCACAAATTTCACAAAGCATAATCATATCAATCTATTAGTTTCAAATCTAATTTTAGATATCAAGTAACAATCATTGGTCATAGTCAAATTAGTCTCCTCTTCTTCAAATTTAAAATTTATTTACTTTTATTACAGTTCTATTTCAAATATGATCATATACATATTTCTAAACTTGATTCCTATATCTAAAAATAGTTTATTTGTTAATTCTTTATTGCTCTCTAGCAAAAATCAAAACTAAACGTATCACAAATTGATATAATATATTAAAATATAATTGACAACGAGAATAAGAATCACAACAACTTCACTCAAACTAGCCTTTTATATTGCAGCCCTATATCCTCTTCTATGCAAACTAATGCTACTCATGTCTCTATAAATAGTAGTAGAGTTCCTATCAAGTGACAAAGCAAGGACACATTAGCCATAACCCCTCCCTAGTCCAGAGGTTCAAAACTTCTATCTTTTCAAAGCATTTTTAAGTGCATCACAAATAATATCCTTGGGTCTAGCGGATACTAACATTGAGTTTGTAACATGTGTATAATTCTATATCCTACTCTAAATTGAAAAGGACCTAAACTTTCAATCTTTTAGACCAGATTTTTTAATTGAAAGGTACTTGAAGATATATATTTGAACCAATCCACAACATTTCTCACAAAATTATAAATAAGATCCTTATCTCTTTTAAACATTTTTGCAAACCTTATTTAAATAAAACTCTCATTACATATTTGAATCATAAATTTACTTAATTACAATTGTATCCTCAAAATTAACCCAAGTTGAACCTTAATTGATCCATTATAGCCTAAATAGCCTAGTGAACAAGTGACAAAAAAAAATATATTTGGAATGAATCTCCAACCAAATCCTTATAAAATTAGTTCACCAATATTTTGAATTGCCCCAAAATTGTGGACTTCGCATCTTTTAAATAAAAATCAACAGCAACTGTGGATGAAGTGATTGCTATCTATATACTCCATATACCAAACATTCTACTTTTACAAAGAAATAAATTATAATAAAACCTTTTCTTTTTCTTTCCTTTCACGTGAACGTAGATAATGTTAGTACGACCACCACGCTTTTTGACGATTGTAACTTGAACCTTATCAACCCTCCACCAGCAACAACTCTTCTTCTGCTCTGAACATTTTCTCTGTTTTCAGAATCCAGTGGTCATATTCATGGAGAAAATCCAACACAAGCATGTTAATGTAGGGGAACTGAAATTACATGTTGCAGAGATTGGATCAGGTATTTCTCGCACTTTATTCAAGGTTTCTTATCATGTGCTCTTAGCTTATTGTTCTTATATTGTATGACCATGCTTTAATGAGATTGGTTACAGGTCCAGTTGTGCTGTTGCTGCATGGCTTTCCTGAAATTTGGTATACATGGCGTCATCAGATGATTGCCTTAGCAGATGCTGGATTTCATGCAATTGCCCCTGACTTCAGGGGTTATGGACTTTCTGATCAGCCTTCCCAAATAGAGAAAGGCAACTCTGTAGATCTTGTGGAGGACATGGCCGGCCTTCTTGATGCCCTTGGCATTCAGACAGTCAGTACCCAAAACTCTATTCAATGAATATATAAGCCCTTGATAACCTAGAATCCCCAAGTCACATACAAAATTTCTGCTTCCCTGAGTTTTACAGGTATTTGTTGTGGCGAAGGATTTTGGAGCATTGATTGCATATTATCTGTATCTCCTCTACCCTGAGCGAGTGAGAGGTATTATAACATTGGGTATACCTTATTTGAGGCCAGGCGAAGAAACTATTCAGTTGGATTTGTTTCCAGAAGGATTTTATATGAGACATTGGAAGGTATCCTTCACTTTCCCTGTTTCTGCCAATTAATGTCTGCCCTTAAATTGGCTTGTTTGCTGATGGATTTTCTTTTTGGTTTTATAATAGGAGCCCGGAAGAGCCTTGGCAGACTTTGGGCGTTTTGATGCAGAAACAGTAGTAAGGAATATATATACCCTTTTCTCTGGAAGTGAACTGCCAGTGGCAGAAGAGGGTAAAGAGATCATGGACCTCTATGATCCTGCAACGCCACTGCCTTCTTGGTTTACTAACGAGGACCTGAAAGCATACTCAAGCCTGTATGAGAAATCAGGTTTTGCTTTCCCAATGCAAGTTCCATACATTACTTTGATGAGGTAAATCTTGAAAACAATTGTTTTTGTTTTGTCTTCAAACATTTAGTAAGGATATTCTCTCATATAACTTACATGCTCTGCACTTTGGATGCTAATTGCAATACAGCAACTGGGGTAAATTGGCGGAGTTAACAGATTATACTATTAAAGTTCCAACACTTCTGATCATGGGTATCAATGATTATGTACTCAAATTTCCAGGAATGGCATATTATATTAACAGTGATATGCTGAAATCTCAAGTGCCCAATCTGGAGATCAAGTACTTCCCAGAAGGGAGCCATTTTGTTCAAGAGCAATTCCCTGAGGAGGTGAATAAGCTTGTTCTAGGCTTCCTCAATCAACAGCTGTAATGCCAGAGGTACTTTAAGATTAGGCATAATAGCACCAATGGTATTAGCCATAAAAATACAGAATGATAGCCAAACTATTTGTTTGTCTTGTGAAAGGAGATTACATTAAATAACTATGATCTGTGATTTTGAGCTGGGCAATTTTTTGTTCCATGTATGCTGAGGCATAGAATGGATTGGTAGTCAATTGGATTTGCTGTCAAGTTTTAAAGAAACTTAACAATACAAGAAATCTAAGAAGAATACTGTACAGCAGATAATTATATGGTAAAAGCTCTGAAATAGATTAAGGGGCTAAAAGGATCCATATGCTCCAGAATTCCCTAGTAATAATCGCATTCAGGAAAAAACTAGAGACAAAATTGCTCTGTGATATTCTTTAACTCTAGTTAATTTTTAATCTTGCTAACAGCAAGTATATGTTGAATTTTCGTTGAATAAGAGATAGTTTTATAGTTTTGTCAGCAAAACCATTTGGATTTCATCCTTTTTCACTATACAATGGTTATTAATTTTTATTTAGTTAGTAGAATTATTCAATATAATTATAGATTGGTAAATGGTATATTAGTTTAGTTTATTTTCTGATTTCTTATTTTTTATTTATAAATATTTGTATATATTTAACTTTATATTATTTCTGTCTGTATCTACTTTCATATATTTATCTTATTATTACTACACATTTTTAAATCTTTCTTGATTTGGAGATTGGTATATTTGTATTGTAGATCAATCTTGAGTGTCGTAGGATGAACATCAAAATTCAAATTTCTAAGTATTTTCCCTTTCCATTGATCACTGGTGTTGGCTTGGTACACATTTATGTAACTTATTATTGAACATCAAAATTCAAATTTCCAAGCTTTCGCCCTTTCCATTAATGAGTGGTGTTGGCTTGGTACACATTTATGTAACTTATAAAATTCAAAATTCCAAGCTTTCCATTAATTAGTGGAGTTGGCTTGGTACAGATTTATGTAACTTAGTACTTCGTACTAGTATTCAAGTAATGTGTAATTAATTCACATGAGATTACAAGGACAAGTCATTAGAACACACTTTCATTTTCTAATTTGGACAAAGAACACATCTCTATTTAGGCCATCTAAATGTTTGAGAATGTCATATTTGAATCTTAACTCCAAGATATAAAGTCATCCCATCTAAGGAGTTTACCTAGGAGACCTTCATGCTACCAACCAGATAACTTCCCTCGAGTTATTTTTAATTGTCTATCCTTACATGAGTCCAACTATCAAACATTAGAGTGAGCATGTTTTAGAAGTTTGTAGTCTCCTAAAGCATTCTCCTAGGTTATAGAGAAATCCAGTGCATTAGATCACTTCTACAGAGCTTGGATTTGACCTTGAGGGGCTCAAATTTGACACCAAGTATTTTTGAAATTATATAGAGTAAGGCATTGGGTAGACTACAAGCACTTATTTTTTTGCACTTGAATGGTTTTACTATGTCTAACATCAATATTATTCATCGTTATTCCCAAAGCTAAGTGTCTTGTCCCTTTGCATTTAATTTTTGAATATTTATTGCACATTTATCAATTCCTAGCCGATGCAAATCTAGGTTAACTATTTGGTTTGATTCAATTATCCTAGAATTATGTAAAAGGAATTTTATTCCTAGTGAACTTGATTAATCTTACAAACCCTAAGGTTTGACACTAGGATTTATCCTTCTTCCATTAGGGTTTCAAATCTAATTTGTTTGATTGATTATTCCTTACCACCAATCTAATTAGGGTCTAATTTCCCTTTCATATTTATGCTTCATAGTTTTATTAATCCCTGGAGTTTGTGGTCTATAGTGTAACTTTGTTTTCTCTCATGCTACCCATATTTGTTTGCATCTCTATCTTCCCCTTTTATTTCAAATTTCCTAGGGTTTGGATCCACCTTTGATTATATATGATTATCATACTTTGATTATGGTTATACACCTATTTGTTTCCACCCTCATGCCCTTAGATTATCCATCATGGGTTCACATAGGTCAAGCCCTCTTACTGATTTATATGCACATTTCTAGTTTTGAAATATTCCCATATTTTGTGATACAGGGTCCTTCCATCCTTGATGCACCCATGTCTTTTTATCTTATGGATGGAAGATGCTTTTTCTATGGAGGTTTTGTTACATCATGTATGTTCTTTTTCCTCTATAGAGTTGGTTAGTACTTTTCCTTTCCTCTTACATACACTTGTTTCACTTGTCCATCATCCTCATATTACTATAAGGTCACACCTCTTTTGCATGTTCATACCTTGCCTCAAAAAGGATAGATAGCAAGAAAATATTTGCAAAAATGTTGATCTTATATCTATGAATGGCAAAATTAGGATAGACCAGTAGCTCAGTTTCGAATTGATGGATATTTCATGCTAATAGTGCTAATGTTTGATGATAGTATGACTCTTGCATAATGGGTTCATGTTTTTATTATATTGAATATTATTTCAGGAGTACTATGGGTGATATTTTTGTTTCTCTAGACATGATTTATGTTCTTATTTTTATATGGATTATCTTGGTTGTCATTGGATGTGGATTAGGTGATGGAACTTAGCTAATTAATACTAGTTATAGTTATCTTATATTTATTAGATTATTTACCTTATTGGAATATACAAGTATATGTCTGTTGAGGTATGATTTAATGAGTTAATGGTTTATTTGTGATGGATTGAGCAAATATTATTTTTTAGTTTTTGTAAATTCTTATGATATTTTCTCTTACAAATTATACGATTTCATGAGTATAAAATTAAGCTTTCATGAGATAAAATTGACTCTAGGTGCTAGGTATAGGGGTAAGGGGTTGGTTAGACCTTAAAAGCACTTTTTATTATGTTTTTAAGGACCTTTAATTTTCTCTCCTTCAAAAATGACGAAAATTGGAGTTGGTTGGGGTAGTTATGTGAGGAAGATTCTCCTTTATTTTTATCTTTCTTGCTTTTGAGAAAAGAGGGGCTTCTGGAATTTTCTTTCTTTTGGTAGGGAAGAGTAAGAAAGGATTGAAAGGAGAAGGCTAGAGAATTTTTCATCAATTTCAACCATTTTTTTAAGAAAGCATTTCAAGGTAGGGTTTATCCCTCTTGATAGTTTATGTGATAATATGAATATGGATTTTATAGTATTTTTGCATTTTGTGTGTATTCTTGAGAAGTAAAAATGTGTGAATCTTTTGTTGTGTTATGACGGGTTTTGAGTGTGAATATTTTTGAAGGATTACTATGTTGTAATTATTTTTATATGTGGAGTGGACCTTCTCTTGAGAGATTTTGGTCCTCCTTGTGTTGGGGTTTGAGTGGGTGTGGCTTCCATATGGGGGTTTTCATTTTGGGGTATAAGTACCCTCATTTGTTGTTACACCCTATTGTTTGTTTACTACATACTATTTTTTTTTGAGCAAAAGGCAGGATTCCTGTAATTATATTAATAGATTATAATATATAATTACATAAATTGTAACAACTATAAAGCTAAAGAGATGTAAGGAACTTGACCAACCTAGCTCCCAAAAAAACATACAATAGCTGCTTTATCCCCTATACAAGCTTATCACTTCCCATTTCCATACATTCAAACCCAACCATTATCTCCCCCTAATCAAACTAGAAATATGACTGAAACTAAGTCCAAGCTATTATCCCAAAAAATTCCAGCACATTGCAAAATATTACTAGAAGATCTAGCTTTAAATCCCATACTATATAAAAAATTGGATTTACACAAAGTAGTATTCCTCCATTTGATCCATTGATACCTTGTTCTCGTCTCGATGCTCATCGAAATTATCCATTCCAAATTGACTAGGAAGCATTATATTTAGGTTGAGGTCCATATCACATGAAAAACATGATCCTCAACTTGCCTGTGTGAAGAAACATCTTGGCCCAAGAGTCGTGAATCAACATTAACTCGATGAACTTCTTGAACAACAACACCTTGCATGTCAACCCCTACCTAAATAACACTCCCTTGTTCAATCTCTAACTCCTTTTTCTTGGGGACAACAATCACTGGTGGGCCGTGCTCATGAGTGAGTAGAACCAAGATTGCATTCACTCTGACATGAATCCTTTCTGCAAGCTCAAATTCAACTTCCTCTTCAAATTTCTTCAGGGAACACAACATGAAGTCTGACTTTCTTGTTGCCAAGGTTTTCTTTATTGCAGCGAAGATTTCCATGAACTCGGACCTGCAAGTGGCAAGGAAAAAGTCCACCTATATATCCCTCACCCTTCCACATATCATAAGATTGACAAGCTCTCAGAAGAACGTCACTTGGAAGATACGCTTGTTTAACTACTTGGAAGATAATCTTTGATTATGCTTTGATGAATTTCAATGGATAAATGAAATGTATGAATATGCATTATGATGAATTACATTTTAAATACTTTAATGATGCTTATGATAAATGATGAATGTGATTTATATGTTATCAACTAACTAAAAACATGTTGCTCTAAGTTGGATGTAGGAAAGGTTTGAACTCTCCAGAGCGGGAGGGAGAGTATCACCTAGGAGATCTAAGTAGACACACACATTCACTGCACATGATAGGGGAGCCTTGTTGATTCAGTCTGAGTTTTGTGTCAGTAAGTGCTAAGCCTAAGTTAATAGCTTCTTGGTTGATAGGAAAGTTAGGTTTGGTTGTCTTTTAACCTTCCTTGATTGTTTAGTCAATTTGAACTATAGTGTTAAAACTCTTGTGATTGAGCATATGTTATTTATTATGTATTTTAAAATATATTTATAAATACATATTATATTATATATATGTATATATGGTGACGCATATATACTTATGCATGTAAGTATGAGAATGCATAGATAGTAATATTTACGTATACCCATACATAGATACGTAGTACATGTGCGGGCACCCGAATGGTATATATATGTATATGTATATATGCATATATATGTAACATATATATGTATATGTACATATACACATATACATATCTATATACATATATATGTATATACATATCTATATACATATATATGTATATACATACATATATACATATGTTTATACATATTATACATATACATATGTCTAATATGTATATACATATATGTGTGTGTGTGTATAATATATATATATATACATATACACATATGTATATATAATGGGTGATCCCATAATACTAGTTTACAATTTTTGGCCAAATTGGACATTGAACTAATTTTTTCTAACATAAATATTCACTTTCGGGCACCTATAGTAGCTAAACCGTGAGGAATTTGAAGATGATGCAGACTAGTGATTTGTGACATTTTGTCTGTAGATTCTAAATATATTTTTTCAAAATTTTTGGAATCATATTGCACTTCTTTTTCCATCTCCTTCAAATACTTGTTTTTTAAGTAAACACCATTTTTAAGGAGTGATGCTCACCATATACAACATAACTTTTTTTTCGTGAAGGATAAAATTCTAATTTTTTCGAATTTAGATTTGTAACTATGATATCTAGTGCATGGAATTGGTTTCATAGCATTTTATTGAATATTTTTTCTATAATCAAGTTTCGAAGTCAAACCAATTACAACTCAGATATAGGCAAACCATATACAATATAACTTTTTTGTATGTATTGAAATTCATTTTTTTTTTGTTGGATCAAGGACATCAATATCTAGTGCCTTGATATTTTTCAATTTTTTTTTTAATAATCTACTATTTTTCCACTTGTGCAAAACAAAGAGCTTGATTTTCAGTGAAAAACCTATGTTTAGTCAAACTAAAAAAATAAATACATAATAAAACCAAAATATATTAAAATTACATTTGTTGGATAGCTCATTCTGAGGACTACCATCATCCAGTTGGGTCTATGAAGTCTCCTCCATTTTCATCCTCAACTTGAGTTTCGAAGGGCAAAATTTTGGAGATTTTTGATGCCATAGGGGAAGAAAGGGGAAAAGTGGGGTTCGAGCGGAACTCCTTTGGATTCACTCGAACCAAATGTTCGTTCAAACCCCCAAAAACCAATTTTTTTTCTATGGGGGCATTTTTTGCAATTTTCCTTCCTCACTAGAATTATAAACTAGTTTTGTGGGTTTACTCATATACATATATATAATATGTATATACATACATATATATAATATGTATATACATACATATATATATATTACATATCTATATGTATATATGTATAGACACATATATACATACATATATACATACATACACACATACATATATATGTATGTATGTATTATTGTTTTTGTAATGTATGAAAAAGTATCCCTTTTTCACACTTAATTTGGGAATAATTAATATTAAATTGAGCCTAATGTTCCCTTGATTTAGTTTTGTAATGTGTTTTACACATTCACATTAAGTTTAGGCCATTTTAAAATTAAATAGACCTAATTTTTCTTTAATTTAGTGTTGTAAAATGTATTTATTTATGTCTTCATACTAAGTTTTGGGCCCTCTTGCATTCATGACCTTCAAATCATCATTAATAGGTCCCTAAGACCCTTTATTACACATCTCAAGGTTTATTTCAAGTAAAATTTTGCAAAATTCAATAAATGCATTCAATATTCTAATCCCAACATTTTCTCAGCCTGTAAAGCTAGGGTGGGACCCATACACCACCTTGGGTGTATGAGTCCCATTTTATCCCCTTTTTAGGGGTTTTAGGAGGAAATTAAGGTTTTTCAATTCAAATTTTGTGAATGTCGACTTTTGGGATCTAATAAACGGTAAATTAGATGGAATGTCTATATAACTAAGATTTCAAATCATTATTTGACTAAGAATTTTCAAGCAAGAGAGTTTCACCTAGATTTAGAGCTTTCAAGAGAGATTTTAAAGTACTCAAGCGAATTCAAGAGCACTCAAGAGCTGATTGTTAAGAATTTTGGAGAATCAATTCAAGATTCAAGCATCATGCCAAGGTCTTCATTCATCATGTGTGTTTGTGAGCTAACATGTTGATATAGCAGTTGTGATCCAAGTTCAAGCATTCAAAGCCATATCAAGTGTTGTGATAAAGATCTACATCCATTGAAGCCAATTCATATTGTAGAAGAGGGGGATTCACTACTCACAAGTTCTCTTCGCTCAAAGAGCCTCATGCGGCAAACTAACCTAATCTACCTCAGGAATAATAGCGAGAGTCTTAAAATCCAAAAGAGAAAGTCACAAAGATTCTCTAGAAAAATTGATGAGCTCTCGACCAAAGGACGTCAACGCATAATATTAACAACACTACACATTGGCGTCTCAGAGGTGCACTGGCGTCTCGTATGGACCAGAGAACAATAATGTCTCAGAAAATGGCTAAATGACTACGTCTGCTTCGATTTTTGAGAAATTATAAAATGCGACAAAGTAATAGAAAGTGATAGAAATGAAATAAAGTAAAGTAGAAATGATAAAGACAAGGAGAAGAAAGGAAATTCTTACAATCATGTGAGTGATGAAGCCTCCACCAAATGAATGTCTTCAAACCCTACAAGCGTGATATCTAGAGAGAATGTTGGGGCTGTATAGGGGTTTGCCTCAAACCCCCATTTTTAGTGTTCCCACCTCCACGGACAACTATGAAGATAGAGAAAGAGAGAGTGAACAAAGTGTGTGGTGAAAGGAAAACCTGCTTAGGAGTAGAACCCACACCACTAAGTAAGCATGTGGTAAAAGCAAACCTCGCTCAAGGAGGATAACCTATATCACAAAAGAGGTGATAAAAGCAATCCCCACTCAAGGAGGAGAACTCGTATCACATAGTAAAGATGCAACATGGTAAGGGATATGGAATCCCAGGATGCTCACAAGCATGGAGTAAAAGGGATGGAGTTGTGAAGAGTATTGTAAAAAGAGTTTGAGAGAGCTTGACGCTACTACAACAAGCTGTTATGAAGTTGTGCAAACAAAAGATAAAGTGTAAAAGGATAGAGAGAAACTAGAAGTGGAAGAAGTCCCCAAATGAAGTGAAAAGAGGACTTTTAAAGAGGGAGAAGAAGCTTCCTGGGCAGTTATAGAGAATCTCGAGCCGTTTCCACCAACAAACTTAGTTGACAAGTGGAAAACATGCTAAAAAATGGTCGTTTGAGCGTTGACACATCACAGGATGCCAGTGTAGTGAGCAAACTCTGTGTGGCGCACTAGTTTCCGGATACGTCACGCTACAAAACAACGCAAATGAGAAAAGCACAAAGTTCAACCAAAAGTTAACATGCAAGGGTGGTTGCTGAAAAAGAGGGTGTCATAGTATCCTGAGAGGGAGAAACACTAATGTAGGGGTTAGAATGAGCTTACTCAAGATTGTAATGGAGTGGACACTAAAGTGAAAGCAAGAATGTATGCGAAATTGTGAGGGGCGCAATTTTATGCTTATACATTTTACCCCCACTTTAGCGGGCATATGAATCTACATTAATATGCACGCTAAAGGAAATCTATTAAACATAAATAAAATCATATGCCAAAAGGATACTGTAGAGGAAGCAAATAATCCTTCGAACCATGGAAGCTTTCCCCTAGGCTGAAGACTTGCAAAACCAATACATTAGACAAGAAAAACTTGCACCAGATAGCAATGTTAGAAAAATAAAAAGCTAAAGGATTTGAGTCAACAAAGTAAAGAGACCTCGATGTAGAAGGTTGTCTTAGTACTATGTGTTGTCCCCAAATTAACACAGAATAATTCTAAGATGAAGAGAGAAGGAGCATATACTCAGGATGAAGAAGATGTAGATGTTTGATCTAATATATACAAGACATAAGAGAGATAAAAATGAAATGAATGCAAGAATGATAAAAGAAATCCCTGCTCGAGGAGGAAAACCCGTATCACCAAGTAAAAGTGATAAAAGCAATCCCCGCTCAAGGAGGAAAAACCGTATCACCAAAGATAGGTGATAAAAGCAATCCTCACTCAAGAAGGAAAACCTATATCACCAAACATAGGTGATAAAAACAATCCTCTTTCAAAGAGGAAAACCCATATCACCAAAGATAGGTGATAAAAAGAATCCCCACTCAAGGAGGAAAACCTACATCACAAAAGATAGGTGATAAAAGAAATCCTTGCTCGAGGAGGAAAACCTGTATCACCAAATTTTGTAAATGAGCTCTACAAGTTTTCAGTCTTGTAGGGAGGTATCCTCAAAGATCTCTCACATGGAGGAAACCAAAGGAAGGAAGACTTCACAGAGTTAAAAAACAACCACGTAGGCAAGCAAGATGACAGTCATGTTGACTATCAATAGATTGAAAGGCTTTCAAAGGGGTCCCTCAGGAACCTGACATGAAAAATGAGGGGTCCACTCAAGGGACACACTATTTGAAAAGTGAGGTCTAGTCAAGCTGCCCCAAAGTTAGACGTAAAGAATTCATTTAAGGTAAATAATTTCAAAGGGGATCCCTCGAGAACCCTTCAAAAGAAAGAGGGCCCACTCAAGGGATGCTTCAATTGAAAGATAGGGAGAAGAGAGGGGGTCCTTAAGAAGGACACACATCTCCAAAATGAGTTAGCACTACCCCTAGCATATAGGGGAGGAGAACCATGCAAGATACTTAGAACAGGATAGAGGTAAACCTCAATATCACTTATCATGTGAAGGAAAGGTAGGTGCATCAATCAAATGGTAGTTTGATGACACTTGAATCACAAATTTATTGTATTTTGTTCTTCAAGGCCTTACATTTACTAGTGGAATTCCCAAGCACTTAATGATATGCACAGAAAGGATGCTATCCTTTATCATGTTTATGAATTTTATTACGTCTAGGAGAAGGAAGAGTGATCAAGCAGGATTTTAGAAGCTACAACAAAATATGCTCTTGCTCAAATAACATATGAGGAGCAGGAAGCAACCCTTTCTCTTGTGGAGAAAGGTTTGATTCTCACAAGAAAAAAAAGAAGGCACAAAGATAGAAGATAAAGGAGGATAAATCAATCCACGAGAACAAGGTTGAGCGGATTTCATGTCACCATTCAACCGTGGTTTTCATTTAGATTGTTCATTTGGGCAACCAAGTCCCAAATTATGCTTATGGGGTTTTAATTATATAGGGACTTGAATGCCTTGTTTGTTATGCCCACAACCTTTACACTCAGCCATATTTAGAGAGAATCTTAAAGCTAGGGCCATAACGTGTTTTCAAATCTTGAAAAGGAGGGTCCTTATAAAGAGCATTATCCCAACATCGGGGACCACACTCCTATATGGGATTTCCATCACTTTTATTAATAGGACTTCCAACACTATCCTTTTTAGCTGAAGCATAATCATCTTCCTTAGAAGGAGGATCAATGCTAAGAACATTGCAACTTGAATCTACATTGCCCCGCGATGCAGAAGAATGACCATCTTCGATAGCGGTTGTAGATGATGTTATCAGAAGGTCTTTAGAAGTGGATCAGGTTGACTTTATATTCTCGTGTGAAGGATTCTAGAAAACCTAAAGAACCCAAATCATCACCAAGACATGCATTCTTTTGAGAAAATGTAGGAGCAGACTTAAGATTCCTTGCTTCAAAAGGATCTTGCTTAGGGACATTTATCTTGAGAGCATCCTTTGTAGCAGGTACTGTTGGAGTAAACATCGACACATTGGAAGACACTGAAGGGATAAGAGTAGACACAACCGAAGCCTGGCCAATAGCTGCCATCTCACATAAGTGCATAGCATCAGGGTTAGCGTTGACTATGACTATTTTATTATTGCAAATGAACTTTATAGATTTATGCAAGGTAGAAGGGACCACACCCATAGTGTGAATCCACAGTCTACCAAGAAGAAGATTATATGGTAATTTTTCAGGCATAACATACACAAGGGTAGGTACAGTAATAGGTCCAAGCTACAAAGGTAATACTATCGTACCTAGAGATTGTTGCACAACATTATCAAACCCAAAAATGAAAATAGAAGAATCATTAAGAGAAGATGGATCAATATTAATCTTATGCAATAGATCAATGTTGCATACATTAAGCATCAAACCAGCATCAACGAGAGTATGTTTAATGCCAATATTATTACTGTTAACTATAATCATTAAAGGGTCCACTTGCTTCTGTACTTTCGAGGACAGGAGCTCTTGTGGGTAGAACATAATATTTGGAAAATCTGCATGAATATATGCCATCAACACATTACCATCCTTTGACCTAGAGGAAGAAGGCAAGAAGATCTTTTGCAAGGCTTCCTAAAGCATACCTTGGTAAACCGGAGCAGACTAAAGCAAGTCCCATAGTGAGATCTTAGTCGGAGTAACTTTAAGTTGCTTGACAAGATCATAATCACTAGGTGCTTTAGTTGTAGGTCTAGATGCTTGAGGAAGGATTGGTTGTTTATTCATTCTATTTTCATAAGTATGGGCTACCAAACTATAAGAGGGAGCCTTAGAAAGATTAGGAGAACCACCATCAAATGTAAAATCATCAATAGAAAAAATCCTTTTAGAAGAAGGACTAGCTAGAGTCACATAAATAACCCGTCTCTTAGGCCTTTGAGGGGCAACAAAGACATAGATTACATTTACTAAACCATCACAACTAGTAGAAAAATTAGTTGAAGACATATTCTCAACATCAATCCAAACAAGATCAAATGTGGAATAATTATTTGAAGAAACATTCTCAACATTGATCCAAGGAGAATCAGATGTGGAAGGAGGTTCATCATTTTCTAATGCATCATCTCTAGAAGAGAGTGCATTGGAATAGGTAAGAAATTCATCATCCACTAACACATCATCGCTACAAGAGAGTGCATTGGAACAAGAGGTAGGTTCATCATTCATGAATACATCCTCTCTAGAAGAAGGTGCATTGGAATGGAGGTTAGATTCATAATTCACAAATGCATCATCTCTAGAAGAGAGTGCATTAGAATGAAGAGAAGGTAGAGTAACATTAAGAAAGGTATCAATGATTTCATCTTCTTGCAACAAAATATATTCTAAAGAAAGAGGACCTTCGTGAGAAGAATCAAAGATACCAAGTGACATGGGTAAAGCCAAGTCATCATCACATGAATGAAAGGGAATATCATTAACATTTTGAACAAAATTAGATACTGAACCAATAAAAGAAGATATTAAATCCACTACAATTTTTTTGGTATTTTCTATGTTATAGGAATTCATGTTTTTGGAGGTCTCTAGAGCGGAATTTGAGGTTGAAACTTGTGTTGGTCCCTAAAAATAAATTTCCAAAGGCACTTGTATTTTAGGGATTGAACTAGTTCTCTAAGAGACCTTTCTAACGATGCGAATGGTTTTGAATTATGAGCATCGAGTCAAAAGTTATGACCTCGCCAAGTAGGGGTAAATAAATTCCTGGTTTTCTAAAGAACATTGTTCTTCACATCGAGTTCACCAAAATGTAGAAGAGGGGGATTCACTACTCATGAGTTCTCTTCACTCAGAGAGCCTCATGGGATGAACTTCCCTAATCTACCTCAAGAACAACATCGAGAGTCTCAAAATTTGAAAGAGCAAGTCACAAAGATTCTTTGGAAAAATTGATGAGCTCTCAGCCAAAGGATGTCAACTTAGAATACGGATGGCAACGTGGTGAGCTAGCATCTCAGAGGCACACTGGCATCTTGTATGGACCAGAGAACAAGAATGTCTCAAAAAATTACTAAATGACTACTTCTACTCTGATTATTGAGAAATTATAGAATGTGACAAAGTAATAGAAAGTGATAGAAATGAAGTAAATTAGAAATGATAAAGACAAGGAGAAGAAAGGAAATACTTACAACCATGTGAGTGATGAAGCCTCCACCAAACAAATATCTTCAAAACCTCCAAGCGTGATATCTAGAGAGAATGTTGGGGTTGTATAGGTGTTTTCCTTAGTCAAACCCCCATTTTTGGTGTTCCCACTTCCACAAACAACTAAGAAGATAGAGAAAGAGAGAGTGAACAAAGCGTGTGGTGAAAGCAAAACCCGCTTAGGAGTAGAACCCGCACCACCAAGTAAGTGTCTGATAAAAGAAAACCTCGCTCAAGGAGGAAAACCCATGTCACAAAAGAGGTGGTACAAGCAACCCTTCTCAAGGAGGAGAACCCGTATCACATAGTAAAGATGCAATGGTAAGGGATAAGGAATCCCAGGATGCTCACAAGCATGGAGTAAAAGGGATGGAGTTGTGAAGAGTATTGTAAAAAGAGTTTGAGAGAGCTTGAAGTTGCTACAAAAAGTTGTTATGAAGTTGTGCAAACAAAAGCTAAAGTGTAAAAGGATAGAAACTAGAAGAGGAAGAAGTCCCCAAATGAAGTGAAAATAAGACTTTTAAATAGGGAGAAGAAGCTTCTCGAGCAGTTACAAAGAATATCGAGTCATTTTCATCGACAAACTTAGCTAACAAGTGGAAAACATGCTCAGAAACGGTCATCTGAGCATTGACATGTCACAAGAAACTAGTGCGGTGCACTAGTATCCTAACACGTCATGCTACAAAAGAACATGAATGGGAAAAGTACAAAGTTCAACAAAAAGTACAAAGTTCAACAAAAAGTTAACACGCAAGGGTGGTTATTGAAAAGGAGGTGCCAGAGCATCCTAAGAGGGAGAAAGGCTAATGTAGGGGTTAGAATGAGCCTACTCAAGATGATAATGGAGTGGACACAAAAGTGAAAGAAAAAATGTATATGAAATTTTGAGGGGTGCAATTTTACGCTTATACACATATAAATTGTAGACCTACACTCCAAGGATTCAAAAAGGTTTTGGTGAGTTGTTACATTAATTTGTTCATTCATCATTCCTTCATGTTATTTCAATTCATTCAAATCTTAACTACTCAAATGGGATCTACATCATCCACTAACAAAAACAACATTTTTCTCTTGTGGTGTGTGCTTTACAGAATGGGACTAAATCTCCATCTTGGGCATATAAGTCCCTATATAACCATTTTAATAGTTTTAAGAAGATTCTGATCAATTACCAGAAGACTTCAAATTCTACCCAAAAAACCTAAATTGGGACTAAATTTCCCAATTTGGTGTATCGGTCCCAGTAGACCTCAAAAGCAACAATTTTTGGGGTTTCCAGATCTTATTTAGTCATCTATGATCCTCCAAGTACTTTTTATATCTTTTTTTTTAGTGATCTATTTTAATGTTTTAAGTTTCTAGGATTTAGTGTATTCGTGTTTGCATTTCTCCTTAAAATATTCATTTAATGGTGAAGCCCCCTCATTTAATCACACCTAAGGAAACCCCATTCCTAGTAATCCTTCCCTTAATTGAATCACTTGGTTGAGGGATCTTTGTTTCCTAAAAAATTGAGGTGCGAAATAGGTCCCTTAATTATTCCATCTCCTAAAAGATGGAACATCCTATTTCCAATCATTTCATTTTGGTGAATCCAACATTTTGAACATTGTAGTTTTATGATTTTAGGAGTCCTTTGTATCCTAGATTTAAATCTTGCATTCATTTGCATTGAATTAGATCTCATTTAGGGTGTTTAGTTTGATTCAAATTTGCATCATATCTAGGGTTTTAGGATTGCATTGCTTACATTCTTTAAATCTAAAAAATACAAAAAAATAGTCATATTACATATCATATACATCATATTAACTTGCATTTCATCATTGAAATAAAAATTGCATATCAAACTAGGTCTTTTAGATCATTATTTCGTCACATTTTCAACTTGCATTTCACATTGCATTTACAAAAAATTGGAACTGAGACTTACTATAGTAGACTTGAATTTAAAAATCATTAGAAGACACCTAGAAATCTATCAAAATAAACTTCAAAACCCTAATTGGGGCTCATTCACCCATCTGGGTGATTTAGTCCCTGTATAGGGGTTTTTCTTGGATTTTTGGGAATTCTGTTATGTCTTTTTTTCACTATTTGAACCTTCCAAAAACCCTAACTACGACTCATTTTCCCATATGGGAAATTTAGTCCCATATTAGACCTAAATCTACATTTTACAACATTAAAAATTCATTTTCATGCTTCTGTTTGTTGTTGTTAGATCTTTGTTTTAGTTTTTTGAGTTTCTATTTCATTCATTTCATTAGATCTAGCTTAATTTGGTTAATTCGTGCATTGCTTAATTTTAAAATTTCATTTACAACATTTCATTTTTAGATTGTTAGATAGTGTAATCAACAAATTACCTTGTTTAAAATTTGGAAATTTCATTTCATTCTAGGTCATTGCATTGCATTCTAAGTCCCTTTCCATTTTGGGTTTGCACGCTAAGTTTGTATAGATTACTTTTCACAAATGTTAGTATCTTTCTTTTCCAAGTTTGCAAAGAAACAAGGAATTAGAAAGAATGTTAGTCATGAGAATATCTTAGTGAAAGAAATTGAGCTTGTTGACATATTCCATGCTACCACATTACCCATCATCCCTTCATCCCCTAATATCTCTCCTATTTGTGTGAAGGTTCTAGTGAAAGAGGATGTAAGCATATGCATTCATGACAATCATAGTTGTTCTTCTCCTGATACCTCTCTGATTTGTGATGAAGGTATCTTGGTGAAGGAAGATACAATCATTGACAATCATGAAAGTCTTGTTTGTCCCTTTCCTCCTCTCCCTTGGGAAGATATTATCATTGACATTACTTTATTCAGTCTCCATTTATCTCCCAACACCTCCCCTACTTGTGAGAATACTATAGTGAAAGATGATACAATTGTAGAGAATCATGAAAACCACATTTGTGAGGAGGATATGTTGGAACACATTCAAATTTGTCTTTCTTCTCATATCCGTCCTCAATGACAAGATTATTGTTTAGTGTTAGAAGATACACTTATTGAGGGTCTTGGGAATCTTGTTCCTCCCTTTCCTAATCCCCCTACCATTTGAAAAGATCTATTTGAATGAAAAAGTTCAATCATTGGTAAGCATGAAAATCATAGTTGTCCTCTTGATGCCTTCCCTATTTGTGATGAAGCTACTTTACAAAATCTAACCATGGAATGCGATGAACCCTTTTTTTTCTCTTCTCCTAAAAGCTCTCCTACTAGGATAGGTATTATGGCACAAGAGAATGAGATCTTAGAAAAAAGGGATGAAATCATGGGCAGTCATAACAATAAAATTGGGCCTTCTCCTAATGTCTCTACTATTGATAAAGAAGATATTTTGATATAAAATAAAACCATTGATAACTCCCTTACTTGTGATGAAGTAATTTTAAAACAACCAACCTTTGAATGTAATGAGCATCTAATTTGTAGTTCTCCTAAAAAATCTCCTATTAGGGAGGATGTCATGGTGCAAGAAAATGAGAACATTGACACATCTTTCAAACAATAGTGATGTGGCTTCCTTAGATGAAGATAATGAAGTTATGTTAGACTCTCCTTCACTAAGAGATCATGAAAATAAGTATAAGTTTGGTGAGGTTATGAAAATTAGAACTCCCTTGAGTCCTCTAATTCTTAGATGTCCTCGAAATCCTTTAATTATTATACCTCTTGAGGCTAAACTCATCCTTTAACCACCCTCAAACCAACCACAAACTCAAAACAAACTTGTCCTCATCCTCATCCTCGAACCACCTACTAATAATATGTCACAACAATCGAGTTACAATACCGTTTCTCATACATATAACACTAGAAACAATCTACAACAAAGACAAACAAATCCAACATCCCTCCCATTGCCTAACCTTATATTTCCTAGTGCTCCTTGTTTTCCTTTACATAATGGAAAGGAGTATGATTTTGTCGAACAACATAAGAAAAATCTTGCTAAGATATCATTATGGGACCTTATTCAAGTCTCCCCTCATTATCATAACATGATTCAAAGTGTGTTACAATAGGTTCCTACCCCCTAACATTCAATCAAATGATGTGGTAACCCAAATTCAAGCTTTAAATCTGATCAACCTAGACATTACTTTCCATCAAATGAGTTACCTTTGCTAGAAGTGCAAAAAAAAAATGAAGCTTTCATGATATAGCTATTTTCAATAGGATAGAGATAAAGAGAACCCTTGTTGACAATGGATCAACCCTTAATGTGTGTAGTGCAACCCTTTTGGATAACTTGGCCTAGATAAATCAAGAATTGAACCCAATTCCTTATCGATTAGAGGATTTGACAATGTAGGAAAACAACTGTTGGAGTGATCACATTACCTATTACAGTCAAAACAACTATATTACAAAGTCCTATTCATGTTATACCTCATGATCTTTCATACAACCTCCTTTTAGGAAGGCCATGGATTCATGAGATGCATGCAGTGCCCTTTACTCTTCATTGTAAAAAGAAGTATTTCTACAACAACAAAGTGTACACCCTCGATGTTGACCATACCCTTACAGTGTTTTAAAACTTGAGAAAGACAAGAAGTGTCCTTTGAAAACATTGATCCCTCTATTTCCCTCCGTTCAAGCAAGAGAAAGAAATTCCCCCATAATGGGGAAGTTATTTTTCTGGTCTCTTCCTCTACAGGGTCATTTGCATTTTGTTTTTCTTCGAAACCCTATTATTCTAATAGTATATCGAAGAGGGGAAAAATGTAGACGTCCAATTTGATCACTTTCATAAATCAAGATGAACCCTTATTCAATCCACCTTAACCACTTTAGAAAGAGAAGCAAAAACACAAAAAACTTTGATAAATTTGATCTGAGCAACTATTGAAAAGAAAGAATTGAAAACGCTTTATGGAAGAGGTTATGAACTTATGAAACAACTGGGTTATATTGTAAAAGGATGTGGTGAGGTAGAGGTAAGGTATTTTGTCACTATAGAGCCTAACATTAAGAAATGACTAATGGTCTTGGTTATCGTCCCTCAAAGAAACAAACCAGCCTTAAATCAATATCAACACTCTTACAAAGGATTCTTCTAAGCCAAGTTTGACATTAGTGCATCATAAAATGATATAAACTAGTGGTCTTGGTTATCGTCCTTCAAAAGAAATGAAAGAAATAGAGAAATATACACTTAACATAAATGTCATCACACAAAACACTAATAATTGGAGTTCGTTAGATTTTACACCCTCCTTTCATGGAGAAAACAAAATATCGCAATATAGTCTTTTGTAAGTATGACATCTTGTACTAAGCAAGAGATATATTTGACGCAAAATAAGGGAACATCCTCTAATATTGATCAAGAAGGTATCTTGTTGAGACTCCTTGAAGATTGTTTGATATCTCCCCCTCTAAGAACATGAAATAAATTTTACTACAAAAAATTATTTTGTGCATAACATAGAATTCATGGTAATTCTACTAATGAATGTAAGGCTTTGGTTAATAAAATTAAACATTTTAAGGATTGTGATGCTCTTCCTTGTGTTGAAGCACCTAGTTCCTCTAATTGATAATGATTTTCATTCTATCATATGGGTGATCCCACAATACTGGTTTACACTTTTTGACCAAACTTGACATTGAAATGAACATTTTGAACTTTTTCTTCACTTTTAGACACCTATAACTGCTAAACCGTGAGGAATTTGAATATGATGCAAACTAGTGATTTCTGAAATTTTGTCTATAGATTCTAAATATTTTTTTTTTTAAAGATTGCAATCAAATTGCATTTCTTTTTCCATCTCCTTTGAAAACTAGTTTTTAATAGTAAATACATTTTCAGAGAGGCGTGTACTTGCTAACACAAAAAAAATTCTCAGAAGGATAATTTTTTTAATTTTTTTTTAAATTTAGATTCATAACTATGATATCTAGTGCATACAATTGTTTTCATAGTGTTTTATGAATATTGTTTTCTTAGTTAAGTTTTGAAGTCAAACTAGTTATAATTCAGACATAGGTTTACTTGTTAACACAACTTTTTTTGTATGTATCAAAATTCAATTTTATTTTTTTGTTGGATCAAGTACATCAATATCAAGTGCATAGATATTTTTCTATACTTTTTGTTGGTAATCTACTATCTTTACACATGTGCAAAATATAGAGCTTGATTTTTAGTGAAAAACCTACATTCATAAGAAATAAAAAATAGATATAATAATAAAATTAAATAGATTTAAAATTATAATTTTTGGGAAGCTTATAATAAGGAATACATGCTTACAAAGAATAAATTTTAAATTAATTCATTTGATCCCCCAAAAGGTACATCAAAATTGTTTTTTTATCAACATTTTGATAGGTGTAAAAGAGACTCTGTTATAGGTATGGTTTAAAACTAGCAAGGTTCTATCCAAGGGGGTTTGATTTAAGGTGGTTTGATCAAACCCTCTTCAATTGGAATTATTTAAATAGAACTTTCAAGGCCTAAATCATTATATTTTCTAAAAATATGTTATTTCAACAAAAAAAGGATGTCCCAGAAATTGTAAACCACTGTTGTGGGATCACCCATATTTCTCATCAATTATCTCGGCTCATCCTTGTCTTGCACTCAGTGGGGCCAAGGGGTTAGGTAGCCTTGTATCATATGACACTTGTTGATGTCTCTTTTAGGCTAGTTTACTGTGCATTCCATGTATATATAAGAGAAATCTTGGGATGTGGATGACATGGCTTAAGTTGGCTTGCACGTGACGAGTTTTCTTTCTATGTTTAGCATTACATTTTGGGGGTGACCCCTTTTCATGGTGTAGTTTCATTCAAGAACATATGACTTGGTATAGGGATTTCCTAATAAGCTTTCATGTCTTCTTTATTGGCTACTTTAAAGTACATTGCTCACAACAATGGTGTTAGCAACCGCTTTAAAGTGGGGGCATACATCAACACTTATGTTTCATTGTGTAATTTTCTTTCTTCTTGCGATGTGTCATTTTCTTGGTGGTGTCATTGGGTTTTATTTCCTTTGAGAGCATGCTATTTCTTTGAGTTATTATCTCTTATAGACATTGCACACAATGTTCCCTAAGAGACCTTACATGAACTAGGCAAAGTCCCTTTGAACAAATCTTTACTTACATACATTGTTCATAAGCTTGAAGTTCCATTTTGTGGCATCTTATTGAAGTTATCAGAGGGATAAATTTGGTATGGTTAGTATGTATGGGAGCCAAACTTAGGTGTGACTTTCCCATAGCCACTTTCTTGTGTGTGTGAGCACATACTGACCACATGTGTATGTGTCTCACCGCTATGGGGGCTCATCTAGTGGACAAACTGAGGTTCCACTAGCCCTTGTGACTATGCATTTGGTTTGCATAGTAGACATTGTGTTCCACTTGTAAATGTTTTTGGACAAATAACTTAGATCTGATCCACATCATGTTGGAAAAGCGGTCGAGGCTTAATCCACATTTCTTTCTTCTTTATGTCTTTGGTAGTGTATGCTCGTATCTTGTTGTTGCTTCATACATCATTTACATGAGGGTCCTCTTGTGCCTATGTTGGTTTTCCATAGGATATTGATCCTAGGGGCTTGATCACCTCCTTGATCTTTGTCATTTTATACCATCCACATTGGTACATTTGGACCCCTTTTGAATATCTACTTTGGTGTGAGTTTGAAGCAAATTCCTCCTTTCACTAAAGGGGGGCTAAATGTAGTGTAGGAAAAGGTATCCTTTTTCACACTTAATTTGGGAATAATTAGTATTTAACTAAGCCTAATGTTCTCTTGATTTCATGTTGTAATGTGTTGTACACATTCACATTAAGTTTAGGCCCCTTTTAAGCTAAATAGATCTAATTTTTCCTTAATTTAGTGTTGTAAAATATATTTATTTACATTTTCACACTAAGTTTTGGGCCCTCTTGCATTCATGACCTTCAAATAATTATTAATAGGCCCCTAAGAACCTTTATTACACATCCCAAGGCTTATTTCAATCAAAATCCTAACAAATTCAGTAAATGCATTCAATATTCTAACCCCTCGACATATCCTTAGCTCGAAAGCTAGGGTGGGACATATACACCACCTTGAGTGTATGAGTCCCATTTGGCCCCTTTTTAGGGTTTTGAGAAAGAAATCAGATTTTTTCAATTCAAATTTTGTGAATGTTGGCTTTTGGGATTTGTGAAGCAGTTTTTCCTTGATTGATTTGATTGTCAACTTGTATAATGTTTTTAGTTTTGGATGTGCCTATGCTCAAGTAGAGTTATTGGAAAGGTGTGCAACACGCCATGTGGTGGTTGTGTAGCTTTCATTTTCACCTTCCTTTTGGGAGAGATTTGAGACACATGTCAACTCATCAAAGATTTTATCAAGGAGCTATATTCATGAGCTCAAAAGTTTTCGCCTGTTCAACACACCATCTCTTCACTACTGGTAGATTACGCTTCTTATGAAGTGATATCTTTTTGGGAGTTTTTCGGAGCTTGCTGGCCTTTTTCTTTTCTTGGTTTCAAAATAGAAGCCTTGAGTCAGTGCCCTTGGGTGATGTGAATGATCAACTGAACCTTTTTCCAAGCTTTTTTCTAGGATTTGATTGTTTACAGACCTCTATCTTTGCTAAATATATGAAGAGCATTAATGCAGTAGCTGAGAATTGATGTGAAAAGATTGTTGTGACCTAACTAAAGATCTATGATCAATTTGTGTACTATCAAATTCCAACATTTGATAGTAATTACTTTTTTGTTTTGGTGGCTATTTCCTCTTTTTGCAACTATAAAAGAGAGGCAATGACAGATGAAAGGGTGAGATTCCAAATTTCCATTTCTTTTGCTGAGGAAAAGTTTCTTTACTTTTCTTAGGATATAGAACTATTTTTCAGAAGTAAAAGTTGTATAACTACTTTTCTTTGGCATGTTATATCTTTTAAAGCTTAAAATTTTGTCAGATTGACATCTGACCTCAGTTTTAAAGTTCATTTGATATTTAAAGCACAAATTATTGAGAAGAAATCTTTGAGACTATGCTTGTATAGCCTTTATCAAGCTTTCTTTCTTTATGTTTTTGTTATGAGTGAAACATTGTGCCTTGCAAACTGAATTTGAATAGTTTAAGTGGTTGATTTCCATGCTGTATGCTTGTATGGTAAAATAATAACTTGTGAAAACTAGACTATGTCATTAGACTTCTCTATTTTTTTGAAGGGTTGTTTTGTTATATTATGTTGTATTAGGAGGGAGAGTTCATGCAATTTATGAATGTTTTTCTATCACCATTGGAAATATTTATGTTTGATCGAACCTTAATGAACACTACCTATAGAAAGATTTGAAAGTTTCCATTGTGCTTGTTGTTAGCTTTTGTTGTTTGTTCTCTTTCCAAAAATGAAGGGTTGTAGAATTCTGTGTCTAATTATATCACTCATAGGAATGATTAGGTTTGAAATGTTGTAAAAGAATTAGTACATCACCATTTTTATGTTTAGATTTCATTCTACCCTTTTCTCCAAACCTGAAAGAAGAGTTGGCTATAAAAATCCTAGAGGTATTCAGTGAGGCGCAAATCAGTCCCCCACTCATTGAATTTCCCATAAGATTATCGGAGAAGCACAAGATTTGATGATTAATAGTTCTTTTTATGGCATGCTTAGTTGGAAACAAAGTTTTTTGAATGCCTAATTAGAAGTTCTTAAACCAGGCTAAGGAAGGAAACTATAACTTTCATGCCTAAAGTCCAAACAAGAGCATCTTCAATAGGCCACTTCTAGTACTCTCAGTTACCTGCCTCGATACATAGGAGGAGAAGACTTACATGCTCTATATCACCTATAAAGAGTAATAGAGTAAGAAGCAAAATACCAATATCTAGAGCCTTATCTACTCCACCCAGAGGCTCAACCTTCCAAATCAGAATACCTGCATATTTGATTCATAGGAATATTTTCTCTATGGCTCATGTACCTCCCCCTGCTCCTAGAAATTTTATAACCTGGGATAGCGGTAGTCCACTATGTCCACCCACACTCCCAAATGTATGGCCTACCATACCTGCTAATGCCCTCAAGGCTATCCCAAAATTCTTTGAAGAAGACTTCAAAACCCCTTCTGAACACCTTTAAGATATAGTGGAGGTATGTAGTGTGTTAAAAGGCACAAGCCAATTGAGAGAGGGGGTGAATCGGTTGTCACCAAAATTAAACTCAAAACTTTAACACTTATCAATTTCACAACCACACTATTCTACTATTAAGTATGAACATGAAATGAAGATAACATAAAGAAAAATCAACATAATGAACACCGGATTTTACATGGAAACTCAATAAAAAAAAATGGCAAGGATTAACTCACAATATAAAGTGATAGCAAAACTGAATACAAAGGCTCACTACTAAGGGCTCACTACCTAGAATATGACTCACTATCTAGATACAAAGGATCATTGCCTATAGAATGTACTCACTGTCAAATAGGAAAGATCACTACCTATAGATACAAAAGAAAACAAAAGGTCCAACACAAAAATTTACACACATCCACAACCTTGATCAAAAGATTATAGAAACCCTTAGCTCATTTCCTTTAGGAATCCAACAAAATGAAGTACTACTGCCTCAACTCACTTTCACACAATTCTGCTATTCACTTGTGGCTTACTTTGTTATTTTGTATCATCTAAACCTTCACATCACAACTTGCATTTATACCATCTTCAACCTTAGAAACACTCTCCAAGCTCAACCACATATTCTTCAATTCATAAATTAAAATTTGGTCAGCAACTCAACATTCCTGCAGTGGAAAGGAATGAGAGTGGACCAATTAAACACTTAACCAAGACCAAAAGCAACGTATCAAGTCAACCACATGCTTCCTTAATTAAATTTCATTCTTCATATAAAGTGTAAACACTAGGTCAACCAAACCTAATGAAAACACAAATGAGCATTGAAGCATATGATTTCCAAGATAACATACAGACAACATAACACACTTCATCATGCAAGAGAACACATCTTAGATACTTCTAGATACATCTGCAGTAGGTGTAACAACCTTTGAACACAAAACACCTTTCAATAGTCCATTTTAACTATATAGATCAACACAACAATTTTGAAACTCAACTTCCAGAGCACCAAACCTTGAAAATTTCTACCAAAACATAGAGAACATCAACACAAGACATATTCTAGATCAATAAGACCCGAAACAAAAGAACAGAGGATTGCGGAGCAAAAAAATTTCTCCTAGTCCACAAAAAACCAACTTTGCCAAAATAGTTCACACACCGATGAACACAACTTTCACCTATC
The DNA here is from genome assembly GCA_007258455.2 of Sequoia sempervirens. Taxonomy (NCBI): domain Eukaryota; kingdom Viridiplantae; phylum Streptophyta; class Pinopsida; order Cupressales; family Cupressaceae; genus Sequoia; species Sequoia sempervirens. Next base: position 26,866,972 of record VDFB02000013.1, read on the forward strand.
ATCAAACCAACAACAACAAGCAGGAGATATCACCAATAGATCACCAAAACAAACCTTCAGATCTACATAAGAATAGGATCAACATAAGAGAAATGTGGAGCACATTTTGAACACATACATAACTCTGACATCACTCTTTATTAATTTTCTCGAAAGCACTTGGTAACCCATCATTTCAACACATCTACAACATCATAAGGATAGCTCCATGTACTCACAACATATCAATAATATCTCAACTATACATGCACAATCTACAACATACTGAACTATATTCACATCAATGACAACATTAATGACAACACCACCAAACTTGATCATACTTACAACATTCTCCCCTTTGTCATTGATGGCAAAACATTATATGAGAAGCCATCAAAAACCACAAAAAATTACATAATATTTCAAGAGAACAACTTCTTTTTCTCTTATATTGTTTTTCACATTTCTCTCTCTCCCCCTTTGACATCAATGGAAAAATGTCAAAATATTTTATTACTCCCCCTTAGGAGTACACCCATTCAACTCATACCGCAACAATGAAAACTTTTCTACTCCCCTTGTGGAGTAGACCCATTCATTAGTCCAGAGAAATGAAGGATCTGTGAATCCACTGAACTGTTGCACCTCCATGTGCACCTAGTTTGGAGGGCCAATGACCCCAACCTCTCCCTAAGATACTCAAAAGTATCATCTGAAAGAGCCTTAGTGAATATATATGCAATCTATTCCTTTTTGACACATACTCCAGCCTGAATTATTCTCCAACACCTTCTCTCTCAGGAAATGATATCTAATAGATATATGTTTTGTTCTTGAATGCATTACCAGATTCTTTGAAATGTTTATAGCACTTGTATTTTCATAAAAAATAGAAATAGGCTCATCACATATCACTCCAATATCTTTCAGAGTTTGCTTCATCCACAAAACCTGTGTGTAGTAGGATGCTGCAAAAAACATATTCTGCTTTTCCAATGGATAAAGAAATTGAGTCTTGTTTCTTACTCAAACATGAAACCAATATCCCTCTAAGAAAGAAAGCACCTCCACTGGTACTCTTTTGTTCATCCACACAACCAACTCAATCTGCATCGGTATAAGCACTTAAAGTGAAATCAACACCCTTAGGATACCATAAGCCATAATCTGGTGTACCTTTAAGATATCTAAATATCTTCTCTACAACTGTAACATGTGCCTCTTTAGGATCTATTTGAAATCTAGAAACTAAACATACTGCATGCATGATATAGTATCATCTTCTTTCCAAGAGAGGAAAAGTGCTAAGTCTCATCTTGGGGAACATTGTATCTAATGTTTCCAAGAGAGGACAAGGAAATATCATTCTCTTGGAGGAAGTCAAACCCAAAGACACCACCAAGAGGAAAAACACATCACATAAAGCAAGAAAATCACATCAAGGAACATGAAAAGGAAAATAAAAAAATACAAACAAAATTGGTTCAAAATAATGCCAATGTATGCCCCCACTTTAAAGAAATTGCTGACACCATGCTATGAGCAATTACTTTAAAGTAGCAAAATGATAATGAAAATAAGAAGGAATACATGAGAGCCAACTTGGAAAGCCCTATGCCAATTCATATGTTTCCAAGTAAAGCTACGTAATGCAAGAAAAAAGGAAAAGAAGGGGGTTTCCCCCAAAATGGAAACACCAAACACATAAGGGATCTATGGATTTGGGTTAAATATGTTCTTTTTTGCAATAATATTAGAGAGCTTGGAATTCTTATCATTCTGAAAATACACAAAACTAGAAGAATGACACAAAGAGAGTGGAAACAAAGAAAATGAAGAGTCTTTTGGGTCAACATGGAAGAGACATAGGGTGTCTCAACACCTGCATCATCCCCAAAAGGAAAACACAAGAGAAATGAAAGGCAAAGAAAAGATAATGAAAAAGCTTTTGGGTTAACATGAAGGAGACATGAATGTTTTGGTGCCTTGCATCATCCCCAAAAGGAAAACACAAGAAACAAAAATGAAAGGAAAAGATAAAAGATTAATGAAAAGGAAAAAGTATATGACATATAGAAGAATGAAGGTAAAAATAGAGGAATGAGCATAGAGAGAGAAACATCAAACAAAACATCATGGGGGATCATGGTATGCACATGCAAGAAAATGAAAAAAAATGAAAATGAAACCAAAAGAAAAAGAAAAGATAAAAGACTAGTAAATCCCATGCAAGTCAAACATCCAGTAGATCATCTGCATCCCAATCTTGTTTAATATATGCAAAATGCAGATCACTAGCAAGAGGGGAAACATCAAGTGTTGTACTAGGAGAATCACCAGGTTTAACACATGGTGAATTGCTCGGTTTAGGAGGATCACCATGGTTGTTGTCGTTTAAGCTCATAGAAGAGGAAAATAACAAATTTATCTCATTACGCAATTCCTCATTGTCATCCAAGCTAACCATAATAGGAGGACAAATAATAATATCCATAAAAGTTGATGGTCCTTGTTGTGGTGAAGATATTACCTTTTTTTTTTTGGTAAGAGAGGAGGGTCATCATTTTTTATTTTTTTCAAAGTTTATATTTTTATTTTCAATGTTTTTATCATTTTCATCTTTTGAGTAATAACATGATGTCTACGCCTACAATCTCTAGCATTGCAGTTTATTTTATTACAATTTTCAAGTTGCATTTTTGTAGGAGTGGGTTTGTCAACCATAGGTTCCTTTTCTTCTTGTGAAGGAAGAAGGGAAGAAACCATAGAAGGTTGTTCAACCACTTTCTATTTGGCTCTATAAATTTTCTTAGGAGGTGGCTTAGGACTTGTTTGTGTTTCTCTAGGTCTCTTGTAGGAAATAGGGAAGAGATTGTTCATGGATTGGTCTTGATTTGTTACAAGTGTTTTAGACTCAACATCTTTAGGTGGTGGAGGTTCAATCATGGGTGGAGGAAAGTTTTGAAAAGATAGTTTGGCTATGCATTTGGATTTGAATTTTTAGTAGGATAGGAAAAGGAATTCTTGACGGGGTCTTATAGGTTCCATAGGTTCAGGTGAAAAATGATCTAAGGAGAAATTTCCATGGGAAGACATGGGTCTAAAGCCACTATGCTTCACCGTAAATATTTCATTGCTGAATAGAAAATTTAAGCACTTATGGACAACAGATGGGACCACATTCATGGAGCAAAGACATTTATATCCTAACTTCACATGAAATTGGTCCAAATTAGAGATGATAGAGAATGATTCATTTGATTTCTTTGGGACCCTACTTGTAAAGGGAGTGTGATCAATCCCATTGTAGCATGAGAAAAATCAGCATGCGTTTTAATCCATGCCTTTGGTTTATCATATCGATCTTGAGTAAGTTCATGCACATATAAAAGTTCTTCTGTGATCAAATTCCCTCCATAGATGGGATCAATTAAAATCCAAGGAGTGGGATTGTTATTGATTCTTCCGGTTATGTAAAGAGAACCATCAGTTGGATGTTTTATTGTTTCTTCTGAAGAGAAAGTAATGTCAATGGTTTTCTATTTACGAGGCTTAGTGTCAACCACTCCTATCATTGTATCAATAGGACTTTGTTCATTAGTATCCATAGGAATATTTTCATCATCATCCATAGTAATTTATTCATGATTGCTTAGATTCTCATCATTTGTGTCAACAATCATCACATCAAGCTTAGTTTCACTAGCCTTAACAAATTGAATAATGTGGTTGGGCATGGGATTGGTAAAGATTTGCAAGTTTTGATTGGGAGGGGATACAAAATTATTACCTCTGTCATTTACACCTCTAATTTGGATATGATTAGAATTAATGAGGTCTTACACAAGATGTTTAAGACACTTGCAATGTTTTGTATCATGTCCTTTTTGTTGGTGATAAGCACAATAGGCATTGTGTCTAAAGTTCGAAGGTAATGGCTTGCTAGGGTCAAGGGATTGAATGAGAGGTAGCCTAAGCATGTTTTTGTTTAAGAGTTGGTTCATAATGTTGTGAAGTATGTTGGGTAAGGGAGTAAACTATCTTTGCAGATCCCCAAAGATATAAGGATTACTCTTGTTTATAGCAGCTACTTGGGTATCAACTACTTGAGTAGGTTGAGAGGTGGAATTTAGTTGAAGGGAACTTTTATTTTGTCTTTTGAAAGGTTGGTAAGTGTTTTTGTTTGAGGTTTTAATCTTTTCAGGATGGGTAGGGGTGGGTTTTATTTTGTCATTTTAGGGACCATGTGCACTTGGAAATGGTTAATAAAGGCCTCAAAAAGTTTATTGAATGAATGAATTGAGTTATTTGGTAATGTAGAAAACCAATCCAAAGCAATTTATTTCAAGGATTGGTGAAAATTTTTAGCCAAAAGTTTGTCTTCAAGGATAAAGTTACTACACAAATCAATAAAGGCATTAACCTGACTAGCAGGATCTCCCTTTCCTCCATATTTCTCAAACCTAGGGATCTCTATACCTTGTGGCACAAAATTTCTCAATATCTCCAAGGACAATGGATTTCTCTTGACATAGTATGAGGGTGGACCATTTTGATTTTGATTTATGGTGGAGACTTGATGTTGAATGGATGAAAGGCTTTGTAGGAGGTGGTTAATGATAGGGTCGTTGCTTGTAGTATGTGATGGAAGTGAATAGGGTGGTGGTATGCATGTGCTGGAAGGACTAATGAATGAGTTTCTTATAGGAAGAGATATAATATTAGGTGCCACATAGGCATAAGGAACTCTAGTGGAAATGTTTGAGGTAGGAAGGATGCTACTAGTTGGTTGTATTGTTGTGGTCACTTGAGGAATGGTATAGGTGGGAATTGAGGTTATGGTTGAAGAGGGAGGAGTTTGATTTCCTCCTTGGATTTGGATATTGTTTGAGGCTTGAGCACCATTAGTGGTGGGAGGAAGATGTTTTCTAAAGATTTGAGCTATCTTATGCACAACTTCTAATCCCTCATCACTTTCCATCATGTGGTGAAGGTTCTCTATGGCAAGTATAACAGTGTTTGAAATATTTTTAGTACTTACACTATCTTGTAAATGAGCTAAGTCTTCATGCATTTTCTTTATGTTTTCTTGAGGAATATGATCAATAATTGTTTGGACACTCGGTAGAGAACTTGTAGGTAAGGTAGGTATAGAAATAGAGGTGTCAAAGGTATGGTCCATACCTAGTGAACTAGTGCCAACACTAGAGGTAAGAGAGCTTGATAACCCAAGATCCACAATGAGTGTCTTATCACAGGATGCCATGAGTCTCACACTTCATCTAACCAAAGTATTAGTAGTAGGACACCAAGTACTACAACTCATACAAGGGATAAACCATAGAAAGTGCAATGAAAACAATATCCTATGGTTGCAATTACAATTGAAATGAAAGAAATTGGAATAACAACAAATCTAGAAATTGAAACAAAAAACAAAAAGTAGAAAACATCTCACAGAAACACAAAAAAGTAATTTCAGATCTTGAAAACTTGTGAATCAAAGTCAACATGGACTCAGATGCCAGGAAGGGCGTCTTGGTCCTCCTGGTGAGATTTTGAAGTTCCAGAGGCTGAAACAAACAACAAACAACAGAGAGAGATTTCTAAAGAAAAATTCCTGAGAGGGACTAAAATGCTAGGAAGGGCGTTTTAGTCCTTGTTGAGGTTTTTTACAGAAAAATAGTGAATTCTGGAATGCCAATAGTGTTTATAGATTGCCTATGTAGTATACTGATACTCAAAAATAGAAAAATGTGCAAATAAGTGCAAGAAAAAGTATCTAGAAAGAAGCAATTGAATGCAATATTTAAATGCAATTTTTCAATTTTGAATCCAATAACATTGCAATGAAGATGAAGAAAAATGCACTTTTCAAATTTCTCAATGAAATGAAATGATGCAACAAAGTAAATATGCAACCTAAATGCGCTTTCACTAATGCAAATATAGGAAACCCTAAGTGCAAATTAACTAATGCAAGATGCAAGATACCTTAGATGCACTTTCACTAATGCAAAATGTAATGCAATAATGAATGCTATCTAGATCTAAGGACTTAATAGACTCCAAATCAGAAAATAAAAAGTGTTGGGTTCACCAAAATGATGAATAGGAAAACAGACACCTTTTTGAGATATAACAATTTTCTCGTTCAACCATTCACTAATGTCCTAAGAGTCATAATTGGATTGACTAACAACCTCAAAAGGTGAGAAAATTCTCAATTAGGAGGGTCCTAGGAAGGGATTCTTAAGTTCTAAGGGGTTCACCACCAAGAAAATGTTTGGAAAAGACATTGTTTTAGAACATGTGATATGCAAAATAACCTAAAACTAGTAATGCAAGCTAAATGAAAGATGAAAATGATGAAATTATGCAACAGGGAGATGGTTTGTGTGCACCTAGGAAATCTGGAAATGTCGTGAGGATTTTGGAAATGTAAAGAGGCTACCAAAATATTTTGAGGACTAAGAAACCCAAGATGTCATATTAGTCTCACTAATATTTTTCAGGGAAAACACACTCTTTAGATCTCATAACCACATCTCTGAAAATCTCTCAAAAATGAGCCTAGGAGGACTAAGATGCCCAATATGGTGTATTAGTCTCATTTTGAACTTCTGGAATTTTTGAATAGGATCTTGAGCTTTGAGGTCTACACTAGCTTCTTTTCCGGTCTTAGCTTCTGAAACTTCTGAATATGGTCTGTAGGTGAGTTTTCATGAAGATGACAACTTTTTAATGTAACTTTGCAACTTTTGCAACTTGCACTGCAAGTGATCTTCAATTCTACAACCTAGATCTACAATCACAAGTATGTAAAATGGAAAAAAAAATTGTTTGTTAATGAATGGGGGCTTTCCTTTGTCAAACCCCTTTTTGGTAGTTAAACCTTGAAATGAAACATAAATAATGAAGGAAATGGTGAATGAACAACATGCAATACTACAACTCACCAAACCCTTACAAAGTCTACAAACTTGTGTGTAATGGCTACAATGGATATGGATCTTGAATTCTTGTAAGATAATACTTGAATTGATTTCTTGGATCAAAAACCTACATCACAAATGTTAGCACAAAACACATGATGCAAGAAAAATATTTGATATTATGCTTGAATCTGAAAATGGCTCCAAATGCTTGATGAATATGCTCTTGAATGCTCTTGTGAACTCAATTATGCTATGATGAAAGATCTCACAAAATAATTATGTTGAAATGAATCAAGGAACCTTGTATTTATACTTATCTATGCTTAATATCCTGAAATTATATCACACCAATTCGACATATGAATTCATTAAATAAAGGAAGCTAAATCCTGCCAGAATTTGAAATTAAATCTCAAAAAATGACTCAAGCAGGACTAAGACACCCTAGGTGGCATCTTAGTCCCAAGTCCTAAGAACTTGGGGCATAAACACCAAAAAAGGGCCTAATCCAGAGATGCCAAAATTAGGGTCCCGAGAGCCTTGAGGGACTAAAACACCCTAGGTGTAATTTTAGTCCTGACCCAAAAATCAAGGGCACGCTGATGGAGTTATTAAAACCACATTTATGCATTGGAGAATTTTAGGATTAACCAAAAAAATATGTCATTCATAGGGCTTGTGGACATAAAATAGGACCAATTAAGCCATAAAGAAGCATAAATAAAGCAAGGTGGGCCCAAAAAAGTGTGAAAATGCAATGGTATGCATTTTACTACACTACAAAACTATCCTCTGAAAAGAGAGAAGATGAGGAGAAGACTAGAAAGTCCCCCCCCCCAAGGATGAAAATGATGTTGATATAAACTACACACCAAGAAGATCTTGTAGATGAATGAAATTTCTCTCAATGAAGGGTTCAAATGGTGAAGATGTCAACAACCTGTTCTAAAGACTGGAAAAAGACTAAGTCGATGATCTAACCATGAATCAACTCTTGAATGTAATGCATGTGAATCTCTATGTGTTTGGTTTGTTGATGATTGACTAGATTCCTACATATTTGAATAGTACTCTAGTTGTCACAATAGATGACTATAGGCTGCCTAAAAGGAGTACCAAACTCAAAAATAATTCCTTGAAGCCATATCAGTAGCTGAGTTAACAACACACTGCACTCTACCTCTATGGATGATATAGGAATAACATTTTTCTTCTTTCTCGAACAACTGATAGGACTTGAACCAAGTGAAAAGCTATAACTTGAAGTGGAATTACAATGATTAGTGTCACCAGCCCAATTTGAATCTATATAACCAACCGAGTCAAGCTATGAACCAACTTTGTAGTGAATCCCAAACCTAAGAGTACCATGAAGATAGTGAAGGATCCTATTAGCTGCTTTCCAATGAAAATTATGAGGTTTCTGCATGAACCTCAAAACCATGCCTACTGCATAGGCAATGACTGGCCTAGTATGAGTCAATTATATAAGACTACCAACAAGTTTTTAATACAATGTTGCATCAACCAATGGTGTAGTACAAGAAGTCTCAAGCTTGACTTCAGAAAGAAAGGGAGTCGGAGATGGTTTACATGTAGTCATATGAAACCATGCAAGTAGATCAAGAGTATACTTGGGTTGTGCAAGAGTAATCCCTAAAGTTGACTGTGAAATCTTGATTCTAGGGAAGTAGTGCAATAAAACCATGTTTGTCATGTCAAATCTATCCTAAAGTGATGTTTTCACTACTACAATGGCAGATGAAGTACTCCCAATAATCAAAAGATCATCAACATATAGAACCAATATCAAAAGTGAATCATCCTGCCATAGTAGATACACATTAGGATCATAATGACATCTAGTAAAACCAAAAGATAGGAGGTAGGAGTCCATCTTGGCATATCAAGCTCTAGGAGATTGTTTGAGGCCATAGAGAGATTTCCTAAGTCTACAAACTAAGGATGAATCCTAAAAAAAGCCTCATGGTTGTTCCATGTAGATTTCCTCCTGAAGGTCTCCATGAAGAAATGTGCTCTTCACATCCATATGATGTACATCCCATCCATGTGATGTGGCTATAGCAAGTGTGAGTCTAATGGAAGTCATCTTAGCAAAAGGTGCAAAGGTTTATGTATAGTCAATTCTTGCAACTTGTGAAAAAAATTTGGATACAAGTCATGCTTTGTACTTATCAACTAACCCATCTACTACAAATTTAATTTGATATATCCACCTACATCAAACTATATTCCTTCCCTTAGGAAGTGAAGTCAAATCCCAAGTGTGATTTCTAATCAAGGAATCATATTCCTCATCCATAGCAATATACCACTTTGGTATGCCTGATGCATCTTTGAATGTCTATGGATAAAAAATGGAAGCAAAGAAGGCATGTGGGCCCCCCTAAAAATCTACTTGAATTAGTCTATCATTTGTTGAATCTTGTACCCCTGTATTTGTCCTATGTATAGTGTAAGATGTGCGTGAGTCTGGTACAAATATATCAAATTCTAATGCAATCCTTGAACTATATGAAGATGAATTCTCATCGTTGTGAGAAATGAAAGAAGAAGATACTACACTAGGAATCTACTAAGAATGATCTGAATCATTAGTAATGTAATCAAGATCTAAAGAGTCCACAATATGTTGAGAAGTGTCAAGCATAATTTCAAGATATGTTTCTTGAAACTTAACGCTTCTCTCAATAAACAACTCATGTGTGGTAGGGTGGAGTAGGTGATATATTTTTACACCATTTGGATATCCCACAAGATGCAAGGTTTGGATTATGGGTCCATAGCCTTGTGTTGTTCTTTTGGAATGTGCGCCATAACATGAGAGCCACAAAATATGAAATGATCAACTGCTGGTTTCAATCCTTTCAGAGCTTCAAAGGGAGTGATACACTTAAGGCTTTGTATGGAACTATATCTTGTATGTAACATGCACAGTTGATTGCTTCTGCCCAATATGATGGTGTGAGACCCTTAGAGTGAATCATACATTTAGCCATCTAGTTTAAAGATCTATTTTTCCATTCTGCAACACCATTTTGTTATGGGGTATAAGGAACTATGCATTGCAAATATATTCCCTTTGATATACAAAACTACTCAAAAATTTTGTTGACATACTCTCTTCCATTATTTTTTTGAAAAACCTTGATGACTTTCCCTGATTCTTTTTCAACAAGAGCTTTGAAATCTTGAAAAGACACAAACACTTATGATTTTTTCCTAAGAAAGTAGACCCATGTAAAATGTGAGAAATCATCAACGAAGGTGAGAACATATCTAGAATTTGTAAAAGATGGATGGGGAAAAGCCCCTGAAACATCACTATGAACAAGTTCTAAAACTTGTGTTGCCCTCTGTGATTTACCTTTGTCAAATTTTTCTTTTGGATGTTTTCCAAGTGCACAACCCTCACAAATCCCATTATAAAATTTAACCTTAGGTAACCCTTAACCATATTTTGTTGACATAGTTGTTCAAGATAGTAGTAGTTAAGATGGCCAAACCACTCATGCCATAGTTTGCTAACTTCATCTGAATGAGTTAAAAGTGCTTTTGGAGAAATATCTATGGAAAAATTGGAGAAGGTATATAATCTGGTTTGGTAATTTTCCTCTCCTATTGATACGAAATTGTTTCTTTGTAATTCTCTTATCTGAATTGAATCTAGAGAGAAGTGTACTCTCACACCCTTCCATAAATGAGTTATTTGATACATTGAAAGGAGATTAGTTGAGAGTGAAGGTACACTTAGAACATTTGCAAGTGTTCCTCCTTCAACTTCAATAGACCCTCTCCCTTTTACCAAAGTTGGAGTATCATCACTCAAGGTGATTGTGGACATACTTGATGGTTCTAAGGATAAAAAAACAACCTATGAAGAACCCATATGGTGTGAAGCACCAAATTCTAGAATCCATGATGGAGATAAATATGCTTTAGCAACTAAGGCTTTTCCCTTTGATTTTTCTTTGTCCTTAGTATTATCTTGATTTGATGAATATGCCTTGATAGAATTAGGTAGCCCTATATTTTTCTTTCTTCATGCATTGATGTTCATCATGTCCAAGATTTTTACAAACAATGCATGTAACTTTGTTTTTACCTTGAGAGTCCTTTTTGGAGTTGTCAATTTTTCTTTCTTTCTTAACTTCCTTGTCCTTTTTAGTGTTCTTCTTCCCTCCTTTTTAAGTTTGATGAGTTTCATTCCCTGCAAGTAGGGCTTGAGGTTTAGTAGTGAACCAAATATTTTTGTCACCTCTTGCACTTCTAGGGTTTTTACACCTAAAAGGAGAGAAACAAAGATCTTCACTTCATTCAAGAACATACACTTGAGATTTCAATGTAAATGGGATCAAAACTTGACAAAGGGAAGGTTCTAGGGAAATAATAACAACAAATTAGGGTTCACCACCAAGTGTAAACTTGGAAAACAAAGAATATTTGAAAACACATTGTGATATGTAGAAAGTCCTAGAAAGATGAATATAAATGCAAGTAAAATAGAACATGAAAGAAAAATAGAAAATGTGCACCTAAAAATGTGTTGAGGACTGGAATGAAGACTAGAAATGTTGTTGATTCTAAAATCTTGACCTACTGGGACTCATATGCCATTATGGGCAACTTAGTCCCAGATCTAGAAAACTACACTAGAGCCTATTTCAACCCAATGGGTATTCAAATCTACAAAAATATTTGAAAAAAATGTATAGTGGGACTCATACACCACTAATGGTGTATGATTCCACTTTGGATTTTCTAAAATCTGAAAGTGGAAATGAAGGTCTACACTTTTTGCTCCTCTAGGTGTCTGAATCTAAAACTTTGATTTCCGACACTATAAGTGACTTTTTATGGATATTTTGACCTATCCAATAAGGAGATGACTTCAACAAGTTTGAAAACTATTCTTCAATGATCTCCAAGACTTCAAAGTATTCAGATCTATAATCACACAAAGAGAGAAAGAGAAATGTTGAATGCTAAGGAATTGGGGTTTGCCTTGGTCAAACCCCTTTTTAGGTAATTATACCAAATGAAGAAATAAGATGAAGTATGAACATGAAATAAAGGAACTAGAAACTTTCCATGATGATATATCTTGAATTTATACAATAATGGATGAAGAATCTGCCCTTGAATGCCTTAGAAGTGGTCTTGAATGCTCTCTAAATGACCTAAACCTAGCTTGCTTGACATGAGATGCATAATGAATGATGAATGAATTATGAATTAGAGTTTAGAAGCTTTTTTATATAGGAAACCCACCTAAAATTTCCATTAATTTGAACCTCGAGGCCGACATGGAGAAAAATTAAACTTAAAACTCAAATTTTCTTGCTCAAACCTCGAAAAAGGCCCAAATGGGATTAAGTCACCAAGTTTCTTGCAACTTAGTCCCACCTAGATGGGACTCATTCACCCAAAGTGGTGAATGGGTCCCACAAGGGCTCTTTTGCCATCTGGGATGTCAAGGAGTGAGAAAATCAACTTTATCTATTGATTTTGTCAGGTCTTTGATCAAAATAAGCCTCGAGATGCACAATAATGGGTCATAGGGGCCTATTAATGATTATATAAAGGGTGATCAGGCCTAGGGACACAAATTTCAATGTGAAAGTGTGATTAAATACACTTTACAACACTAAAATGAGGTCCATATAGCCTAGAAAGGCACAACATCTAATGTGAATGTGTAAAACACATTACAACACTAGATTAAAATTAGGTTTAATTTACAAGCCTTCTAGATTAATGTGAGAATGTAATTAAATACATTTTATCATATTGAATTAAGGAGAAAATAGGCCCATTAGACTCAAATACTTAATAAAAGTCTAGAAAAGTGTGAAAGTCATTCACAACACTTTACAACATCTTTACAAGACATCGATAAATTCATTTTATTCAGTTTGCAATGGCCCAAGACCTAATGTGAATGTGTAAAACACCTCACAACACTAGACCAAGGTGACATTAAGTCCAATTTATCATCAATTATTCCCATATCAAGCAAGAACTGCTTTTTTCTATACTATATTTATGCCCCACTTTAGTGAGAGGATGAACCTACTTTAAACTCACACTAAAGTAGACATTCAAGAGGGGTCCAATCATACCAATGTGGGTGATTTAGGATAACAAAGATGAAGGAGGCATTCAAGCCCCTAGGATCCAAGACCCTAAGACAAACCAACATAAGCGCAAAAGGACACACACAAGGTGAGTGATTTGTAGAAAAATAAGATACACAATCATGTAATGGAAAAAAATAGAAGAATGAGTAGAAATAAAAAGGTGAATCAAGGTTTGACCATTTGTCCAACAAATTGTGGGTCGGATCTTGGATGTTTGTACAAAAATGCATACTCACTCTGAGGCAACGAAACTCTTGGCTGTTCGTCGGGTGAGAAGTCCTAAAAGGTGAGAAACATACACTCATGGATGGTATGCACTCACACACATGCAAGTGGCTATGGGGAAAGTCATGCCTTGGAATGGGCTTCCCACTCAACCATACCAAAGTTATACCTCCTGATAACTTTAATAAAGTTCCACACACAAAAATGATCTTCGGGCTCTATGAGGCAAGCAAGACTTCGTATGCCTAAAACTCATAGAAATTATAAATGCAAAATAGTGCAAGGAATGTTCAAAGGGATTTTTATTATTTTGTGCAAGGTCTCATCTTAGGGAACATTGTGTTTAATGTCTCTAAGAGAGGAAAAGTGCAAATGGTGTCATCTTGTTTCTAAGAGAGGACAAGTGCAAGATCTCAACCTAGGAAACATTGTACCTAATGTTGCCAAGAGAGGAAATCATAAGAAAAATAAAATCACATAATGACATATGAGTATCGATATATTCACCAACTTTAAAGTGGTTGCTAACACCATTACTATGAGCAATTTCTTTAAAGCAGAAGAAGACATGAGAGCTAACTAGGAAAGCCCTATGCCAAGTCATATGTTTCCTAGAAGCTACATCATGAAAGAGGTAGTATGTCACATGCAATTACACTTAAGGAATGTTGTCCACATCCCAAGCTTGCTCTTTATGAACACATGAAAGGTTAACAACTTAGAAAAATGAGACAACAAGTGACATACAAGGACAAGGCTACCTAACCCCTTTCCCTCACTTAGTGTAGGACAAGGGTGAGCTGAATTGGATAGAAAGAAGTATCAGTTAGAGGAATTAGGTGCTTTAACACAAGGAAGAGCACCAAACTCCTAGAGATGTTGAATTTTTTTAGTCAAATCCTTACATTCATTAGTAGCATGACCATGAACGCTGTGATAGGCATAGAATGAAGTCTTGTAATAAAATTTCTTTTATGTTTTTGGAGGAAGGGATATCAAGTGATCTTGGAGGAGTCTTATCAAGATACCCTCTTGATCAATGGGAGATGTTCCTTTATTATTCAAAAAATATTTCTCTTGCTTAGTACAAGATGTCATATCTATGCAAGACTCTTTAGATTTTGAGATTTTGTTCTCTCCTTTACAAGAGAGCGTAAAATATAACAAATGCAAATTTTTAGCGTTCCACGAGATAAAATTCACATTAAGCAAGGATGTCTTTGTTCATTTTTTTTTACGAAAAGGAGAACAATCAAGATCACTAGTGTCTATTAGTTCAGGATGTACTACTGTTAAAGTCATCTTAGAAGGATGTTTTGTGATAGTGTTGATGTTGAGTGAAGGCTTGTTTATTTCTATCAAAGGACAATAACCAAGACCATGAGTTGTTTCTTGTGTGTTAGGTTCTATAGGGTTGCATATACCTTGTTTGTTAGAACCACATCCTTTTCCACTATATCCAAGTTGTTTTATAAGCTCATGACCTTTTCCATAAAGCTTTTTCATTACTTTTGGATTGGGTGGTTGTTTGTTGTTGATTTTGGCAAAGTTTGTTGTATAATCTATTGTCTTTTGTTCTAAAGTGGTTGAAGTGGATGCTTTCGGAGGGTTTGTTCAGTTTTGTGTTGAAATGATTGCTTTTTCATTTCCATTGTCATATTCCTTGTTTATGGTCGTGTACTTGCCCATGAATTTATGTTCAAAATCTAAGGAACCCCAATCATCTTCTAATAGCTTTGTGACTTGTTCAATATGTTATTGTTTTTCTTTTTGTTGGATGGGTTCCACTTGTGTAGTTGGTGACTGTGTTTAAATTATTCGCTTTTTTTTTCTCATTGTTCAAACAACTATTTGGGTTGGGGTCAGCTTCAAGTATGTGCACTTTGTTGTTGTAAATGGTTTTCATTTTATGATAAAGAGTAGAATGCATGCCATTCATTGCATGAATCCATGGTCTACCTAAAATGATATTATATGAAAGATCATTAGGCATAACATGGATTGGTGTTTCCAATGTAGCCTTCCCAACTATAATAGGAAAAGTGATCACACCAAGCAGTTGTTTTCCTACATTTTCAAATCCATGGATAGACAAGGAATCAGGTTGAATTTCTTATTTATCCACACAAAGCCTATCCAAAATATTTACATCACACACATCAAGGGCTGATCCATTATCAGCAAGGGTTTTCTTTATCCCTATTCTTTTATATTGAGATATTATTATGAAAGCTTCACTTTTTTTTTTGCACTTCCAAAGGGGGGAGTTCACTTTGGTGGAAAAGAATGTCAGCATTCAATCCTTGAATTAGGGATTCTATGTTAGTTGTTTGTGCATTATAAGGGATAGGAACTTGTTGCAAGGAATTTTGAATCATGTTATGATAGTGAGGGGATGCTTGAATAAGGTCCCACAATGATATCTTGGTAGGAGTATTCTTAAGTTGTTCAACAAGAGCATACTCGTTCCCACTATGTGAAGGAAAACAAGGAGAACCGGGTAAGATGGGATTAGGCAAAGGTAAGGTTGTTGGGGTTGGTTGACTAGGTTGTAGATTGTTTCTAGTGTTATATGTATGAGAAATGGTATTATGTATTGGTTGTTGTGACACATTATTCTTAGGTGGGTAGAGGATGAATTCAGGTTTGTTTTAATTTTGAGGTTTATGTGATGGTGGGTAAAGAGTTAGAGGATTCTTAGGATGTCCTATGAGGTATGTAGGAGGTCAATCAACCAAGGGGGATCTAACGAAAACTTGTACATTCATAACTTTGACAGTCTTGGTTTGATGTATCTCTAATAAAGGGTGCAATCTAGAATCACCTTTTTATCGTTATCTATGGAAGAAACATTACCATTGTTTCCATTTTCGAGCACCATGATATTCTCCCTAGGATGAGAGTTTTTAGGAGAACTATGAATCAAATGTTCTTGACATGCATGGATTGGTTCTTCTAAAATGATTTCATCGCAATTAGGGGAATGATCAATGGTTGAATTATCTTGCTCAATAAGGGTTTCCTTAGGTGAAAAGGGACATCTAAGATTCTCATGACTTCCACTGGTTATATTTTCTAACATCAAAGCATCTTCCTTCAACTAGCAGAGATACTAAGAGAAAAACAAGTGTGATTGTCATGATCATTTACAACTTCATTCCTTTGTTCCATAATTTCTTCCAAAAGAGGGTTGTTATAAACCTTAAAGATTTGATTAGCTAATACCAATATACCCTCAAAATTTATAATCTCATCTTTCTCAAAATCACTCTCACAAGCCAAAGGAGAATGGGAATTTCGTAAGGTGATATTTAGGAATGTGTATTGTTGGACACCGGGAACACTGAGAGGGGGGGGGAGGTGAATCATTGTTCCAAAATATTTGAATTTCAAATCAGGTCTTGAACTATCAACAACAATATTAATCTTTAATAACATCCACAACAAATAAATAGAAGGAAACATGAAAGCACATTAATAAGACAATGTGAACACCATAACACCAAGATTTTTACGTGGCAACATTGTTAGGGGAAAAACTACGATGGATATTAATCCACAAAGTATACTTTGTTAAAAGTATGATAAAAAGGGAATGCACTAGCATTTAGGCACACTGCCTACAACTCACTACTAAAGAAGGGAAGGCTCACTACCTTACAAGATATTTGAGAATACAAAAAAATGTTGAACTAAGAATAGAGCATCTGCAAATGCTTGGATTTAGTTCCAATGAGGCACTAAAAATAGATTCTAGACCTTCTATCCAATTCACACTTCTTCTCTGCTCTGCTATGCTTTCCTAAACAAATTCTTCTGCTGCTCAAACAAAAATTTGCTCAAAAAATCTTCTAATATTGGCTCATACAGCTGTTCTACACTTTTTTGCTCACCACATCATACTTCACATCCACACACACCTTTCTCTCATCTTCAAAATTATTTTCCAATCTCCTTCATATATCTGCTAACAACAATTTTATTTCTATATGTCGGCTTGCAACAAAATATAATATTCTTCCACTAGTCGGCTCAAATCACTAATTAATGTATACTCACGTAAGTCAGCTAGACTATAGTAGGGACCCAAAACAAAATTCTCAACATAAGAAATAGATAAACACATACTCCTCATACATCCAGAACATGCCATACACAACAAGTTGTCCATAATGAGAAAATAAAAAATTATTCATTCTACTGAATCTCCAAACTCGTACATGGATCAATGTAATATCATAAAACTTATCAATCAAGTAATATACATTCTTGAAAAGCTTCCTTGGGGATCCACACAACAAAATAATGATCCGGTGAAGTAGTCAGATCAACTTACCAACTGGATACTCTATTCTTCACACATTCTTCTGGTAGAATACTGTCTTTTACTTTCCTTGCCGGTAGGAATTGCTTCTAAATTGCAGACCACACTACTAACTCCAATTGCCATCAATGACAACACTAGAAACTAAAAAAAATCTCCCAAATCCATATGCCAACATGTCTATGATCTCATTCTCTTGTGCTAAAATATCTTCTCAAAGGGGATGAGAAGGACAAAGAAGATCCTCATGAATCTCAACAATTGTATCTTCTTTCGCTGCAAGATACCTTCATCATTAAAAGAAGAGGTATCGTGAGAAGAAAAAATATGATTATCATCGTTATCTATGTTTGTATGCTCTTCTATCAAATCATCCACACAATAGGAGAGATAGGAGAGGGTGTAAGTGCGAGGCAATTATTACCATTTTCACTCTCTTGCACTAAGAGACTCTCATAACTAGGGAATGCATTGAATGAATGACTAACATGCTTATTAACTAAATTTTTCTTTGCAAACTTAGAAAACATTAAAAGTAACATTTTTGAACAATAATGAATGTAAACTTAAAATGCAATGTAAAAGCCTAGAATGAAATGTAACTTTTCAAATTTCACACAAGGTAATGTACTAATTATGTTATGCAATGATTTGAAAATGAAATGTTGTGAATGCAAAATTGAAATTAAGTAATGCATGAAATGAGCCAAATTAAGCTAGATTTTGTGAAATGCATGTAACAAAAACTTATCCAACTAATACAGATAGTTAATGGAAGAAAACATAAGTGCAAAAACAAGGTTTTTAGTTTCGTGAAAGGTAGTTTCAGGGGCATAAAGGGACTAAGTCGCCAAAGGTTGCAAATGAGTCCCAACGGGGATTTTTTAAGAATTTTCAGATTTTTTGGTTGATTTTTATGTTTTTTGTGTTCTATGATGTAGACCTAAGACACCAATGCAAAATTTCAAAAAAAATCAATGATTTGAGATGCAAAAATGCAACCTATATGCACTTTCACTAATGCAAAATCTGAAACCCTAGAATGCAACTTAACTAATGTAAAAAGCAATGCAATGTTAATCCAAGCTCTTTATAGGATGATGATGGACTCCAAATAAAAAAAGAAGGTATTTGAAAAGTAGGTTCACCAAAATGAGCTGAATATTTTTTGTCACCTCTTGCACCTCTAGGGATTTTACACCTAAAAGGAGAGAAACAAAGACCTTCACTTCATTCAAGAACAAACCCTTGATATTTCAATGTAAATGGGATACAAATATGATAAAGGGAAGGTTTTAGGGAAATAATAATAGCAAATGAGGGTTCACTGGACCAAGTGTAAACTTGGAAAATAAAGAATGTTTGAAAACACATTGTGATATGTAGAAAGTCCTAGAAAGATGAATAGAAATTCAAGTAAAATAGAACAGGAAAGAAAAAAATAGTGTGCACCTAGAAATGTGTTGATGACTGGAATGCAGACTGAAAATTCTATTGATTCTAAAATTTTGACCTATTGGGACTCATACACCGTTCTAGGTGACTTAGTCCCAAATCTGAAAAATTGCATTGGATCCTATTTCAGCCAAATGGGTATGAGTCCACTTTGGCTTTTCTAAAAATTCAGAAGTTGAAATAGAAGCTTTTGGTCTGCACTTTCTGCTCCTCTAGGTGTCTAAATCTAAAACTCTTATTTTTGGCATTGTAAGTGACCTTTTGTGGATATTTTGACCTAGCTAGTAAGGATTTATGAATTCAACAAGTTTTCAAACTATTCTTTGATGATATTCTACTCTTCAAATATTCAGATCTGTAATCACACAAAGAGAGAAAGAGAAATGTTGAATGTTAGGGAATGGGGATTTTCCTTGGTCAAACCCCTTTTTAGGTAACTAAACCAAATGAAGAAATAAGATGAAGCATGAAAATGAAATAAAGGAATTAGAAACTTTTCATGATGATATATCTTGAATTTTTACAACAATGGATGGATAATCTGCCTTTGAATGCCTTAGAAGTGGTCTTGAATGCTCTCTAAATGACCTAACCCTAGCTTTCTTGACTTGAGATGGAGAATGAATGATGAATGAATTATGAATTAGGGTTTATAAGCTTGTTTACATAGGAAATCCACCTAAAATTCTTGTTAATTTGATCCCCAAGGCTGGCATGAAGAAAAATTAAACTTAAAACCCAAACCTTGAAAAAGGCCCAAATGGGACTAAGTTGCCAAGTTGGGCGACTTAGTCCCACCTGGATGGGACTCATTCGCCCAAAGTGGTGAATGGATCCCATAGGGGCTCTTTTGCCAACTGGGATGTCAAGGAGTGAAGAAATCAGGTTTTTATGTTGATGTTGTCAGGTCTTTGATCAAAATAAGCCTCAAGATGCACAATATGGGGTCATAGGGGCCTATTAATGATGATATAATGGGTAATTAGGGATAGGGACACAAATTTAAATGTGAAAGTGTGATTAAATACAATTTACAACATTAAAATGAGGTCCATATAGCCTAAAAAGGCACAACATCCAATGTAAATGTGTAAAACACATTACAACACTAGATTAAAATTATGTTTAATTTGAAATCCTTCTAGGTTAATGTGAGAATGCAATTAAATACATTTTATAATATTGAATTAAGGAGAAAATAGGTTCATTAGACTTAAATACTTAATAAAAGTCTAGAAAAGTGTGAAATTCATTCACAACACTTTACAATACCTTTACAAGACTTTGGTAAATTCATTTTATTTAGTTTGCAAGGGCCCAAGACCTAATGTGGATGTGTAAAACACCTCACAACACTAGACCAAGGTGACATTGAGTCTAATTTATCATCAATTATTCCCATATCAAGCAAGAAATATTTTTTCTACACTACGAGTAGACTTCAAAGTACACCCATTTGAATTAAATTTTCTTGCTCGGTTGTGAGGTCAACAATAAAGTTATCAAGTGTGGGAAATGACCACGAGGCTCCAAGAGCCCTTTTAGTAGAGTAGAAAGTTGATACAAACACAAAAAAATCTAGACCTAGTTTGGAAAGTACATAAAGGGTTAATTGATCCTCTTTCTTATCAATTTCACAATTTTTTAAGTGCAACTTCAAGGATTTAAATTTAGTAAAAAAGTCTTGTAAAGTTGATAAGTTTCTACGACTAAGACCTAAGAGTTGATTTTCTAACTCATGACTTCTAAGTTCATCTATTTTCTTAAATAGTTTGTCAAGACCTTCCTAAACTTGGTTGGTTGTTTTCAAGTTCTAAACATGGAACAACAAATCAAGAGATAAATTAGACATAGGAAGTTAAATGCTTGATCACACTTATTGAAAAACATTTCTTTGTCTTTAAGTGCTATAGGTTCTTTCTCTGTTCTTATAGCTACCCTATATAAAAATTTGTTCTTAAGTACAAGAATGAATTTCATCTTCCAATTATGATAATTGAAAGGTGTTAAGGGTACTATAGTAATATTAGATTCCATATTGCTTTGACTTAGATAGTTGCTTGTAGAAATGCAGAAAAGAAGAAATTAGAAATGCATGCATAAGTGACAAAACACAAAAAAATCAAGGACTTCTTGAGGAAGTGTGAAAATGAACCACACACAATACCCCCCATTGATTATTTGTTTTCCCCCCAATTTGGAACTTTATAGGAGTACTTGTAAATCACCCAAAAATGACACAAATAGGCACTTTATAGAATGAGTGTGATTTTGTGATATTTGAATTTGTGATGAAAAAGTATGCTTTGCAAAAAATAGAACTCAAATTCAAGCTACTGAACAAAAGTTATGGCACTTTGAAAAAAAATTCACCTATTACAAAACCTATTGCCTCCTTACAAAAACTTTCCAAATTTGTTAGAAATTTTTTATGCAAAATTTCATAATGAAGAAGGAAAAAAATTGAATGTGACTTAAAACCGAACCAAAGGATCAATTTGAAGGTTGAGTTCCACACCCCTTCTACTTAAGCGATCCAAAAAAAAAAAGCCACGGCTTGCAATAAAAACACAACCTTCGTCACAAAAAGCAGCCGCCTCCAATTGCAAACGAAGTTAGGGTTTTCTGAGTAGCTGCATAAAAAAATGCCTACTCTATAATAAATTGTGGCAAGGATAGGGAGCACTCATGGTAGGAATAGGGGTCTCCATTCGTGGCAGGAATAGGGGGATTCTAATAGAAAATCACGCCCACCGAAAAACAAAGCGTGCCCACCAGCAAACCAAGCGCTCCCCACAAATCACGCCCCATAGTAAACTTCTTTCTAGATACTCAGCGGTCTGTGGAAGGTTGCAAATAAGAGACGATGACAATTGGGA
Organism: Sequoia sempervirens; assembly: GCA_007258455.2. NCBI lineage: Eukaryota > Viridiplantae > Streptophyta > Pinopsida > Cupressales > Cupressaceae > Sequoia > Sequoia sempervirens. Next base: position 26,888,936 of record VDFB02000013.1, read on the forward strand.
GATTAAGTGGTATTTCACATCTTCCAATAGGTGAAAGCCTCTATAAAAAAAATGAGACTGTGCCTCAATCTCGCCTCCAACAGAGGCTCAAAATTGCAAAATAGTGGTAGGGGTCATAGCTATTGCTAGATGCAGAGTTAACACGAAAGGAGAGATTAAAAAAAAAACACCACAGAGAGTTACTGCCTCACAATTCCAAGGATTTGTAGCCTGTAGATAATTAATCTCACATAGGGAGGAATAGACCTCCTAACAATTTTGTTCACCTTCATGGCCTGAGAATATCTTGTACGATTCTAGTACCATGAAGAAACCAACAATCACAAAGATATAAATCAAGCATAGTGAAGACACCAAAAATTTTATGCAATCAACATGATATATTAGACAAGCATGGGTCAATATATAAAGGAAAAATATCCAAGCATGAGGTGTTGATGTGCATCAACACCTCTCTAGTCTATAAACTAGTTGGGTAGCTCATGAGGAAAATATTCAAGAATCCTAATGAGTCATACTGTTTGCACAATGAATGGCTAAGTAGGCTTAGGGTAGCCTACATGTATGCAAGCATTAATGTATACACTAACACAAACACAACATGAGCCTGTTGGTAATGGAGCCTAATTATCTTCACGATTCAAAGGTTTTCTTTTAGTCGTGTTCGAATCCCTAATTTTATCTTCCTAATTGACCTTCCACACCTCTTTGGCATACCCATTGCACACCAAGGTGCAATTGCTAGTTTTTAAAGATCCCACTTGTGCTCCATAGACTTCGGAATGTAGATTTGTATGGTTGTGGTGGGAGAAATCACATGGTGTCTAGAAAGGGTGTTACTCATTAACAATTATGACGATTGTGATGTTTATGTGCGGCAAGTTTGTTGACCAATGCATGCCAACCATCTACAATTATATTTATATATATAATAGCACGTCCTTGAGAAACAAAATATAATTTTTGTATAATCTATAAGTGACACTCATGGAAATAATGGATTTGCATATGACTATGAAAAGGTCTCTTATATGTGTTGAGATTTATAAATTATATTAATATGATATTATATATATAATTATTATCTTTAATGAAAAATGTTTCACAAGTATAAAATGTTGGTTCCATACCAACTTGATCAGTAACGAATATCATACTCAATAAATATGCATGGATGCTCTACAACTCGAAACCTTAAGTAGATTAGCCTATTTCTTACCCTCAAATTTGTATTGAGATGAATCTAATTCTCTTTCTTCCCAACTCTATTAAGCTAATTGACCCTGATTTTACACTTGATCATTAACTTTTATCACTTAAAAAGACCACCTCATCCATAACTACCCTTTTCCCAAACCCAAAATATCTCAACTAGGGGAGAGAGCCCAATATTGGTGCACCCTAACTTTATGGGTCAACATAGCAATGAACATACAACATTGACATATAAAAATTATATCTTTGACTGGCTAGAGATGTGGACAATTCAAATATTTCATTTCACCTGCATAGACCGAGAAAAAATGTGTCATCAACATGCTTTTTGTTAACGGGTCATAATAGACTCCCAAAAAAAGTGAGATCAATAGTGGAGCATTAAATCAACTTTTTTAGTGTGTCAATGTGGTATTATACGATTTGTTGTTTTTTGAATGTACTGGGCATATTTTGTTCAACTATTGAGTCATCTCTTACAATTACTAGTTCCATACTTTTAAAATATTAGATTTTGAATAAACATGTACTATGACAATTATTGATCCCTGCACCATGATTGGACCCTCTCCTTTACTTCAAGATAATCTCAATGACTTTGAAAATTAACCTTAATGCCTTCCTACAAATTAACTCCAATAACGAACAGCTGTGATATTGACTTCGTCGTTTATTCACTCGATTGTGTGGCCACCGTTTCTCACTGTTTATGACATCCAACTCACTGATAAGAGTTATAAACACTACCCCAACACCTGTTCTTCAGCTTTGAATAACTTCTCCTTAACACAATTGAGGGCCCTCCTGTAGTCATGGAGAAAATACTACACAAGCATGTTGATGTTGGGGAACTGAAATTACATGTTGCAGAGATTGGATCAGGTATTTCTGGCACTTTATTCGTAATGTACTCTTAGCTTATTGTTCTTATGATGTATAGCCATGCCCTAAGGAGATTTCGTTACAGGTCCAGAAGTGCTGTTTCTGCATGGCTTTCCTGAAATTTGGTATTCATGGCGTCATCAGATGATTGCCTTAGCAGATGCAGGATTTCATGCAATTGCTCCTGACTTCAGAGGTTATGGACTTTCTACCAGCCCTCCCAGATAGAGAAAGGCAACTTCGTCGATCTTGTGGACGACATGACCGGCCTTCTTGATGCCCTTGGCATTCAGACAGTCAGTACCCGAAACTCTATTCAATGAATTTATAGGCCCTTTGTAACTTAGTATCCCCAACTCACATCCGAAATGACTGTTTCCCTGAGTTTTACAGGTATTTGTTGTGGGCAAGGATTTTGGGGCAACGACTGCATATTATCTGTATCTCCTCTACCCCGAGCGAGTGAGAGGCATTATAACATTGGGTATACCTTATATGAGACCAGACCAAGAAACTCTTCAGTTGGATTTGTTTCCAGAAGGATTTTATATTAGACATTGGAAGGTCTCTTTCACTTTCCCTGTTTCTGCCACTTAATGTCAGCCCTTAAATTGGCTTGTTTACTGATGGATTTTCTTTTGGGGTTTATAATAGGAGCCCGGAAGAGCCTTGGCAGACTTTGGGCGTTTTGATGCAGAAACAGTGGTAAGGAATATATATACCCTTTTCTCTGGAAGTGAACCGCCAGTGGCAAAAGAGGGTAAAGAGATCATGGACCTCTATGATCCTGCAACTCCACTGCCATCTTGGTTTACTGAGGATGACCTCAAAACATACTCAAGCCTGTATGAGAAATCAGGATTTGCTTTCCCTATGCAAGTTCCATACATTACTTTTATGAGGTAAATCTTGAAAACAATTGTTTTTGTTATTGCTTTCAAACATTCAGTAAGGATATTCTATCATACAACTTACATGGTCTGAATTATGGATGTTAATTAACAGCCACTGGGGAAAATTGGCGGAGTTATCAGATTATACTATTAAGGTTCCAGTATTTGTGATTATGGGCACCAAAGATTATGTACTGAAATCGCCAGAAATGGAGGATTACATCAAGAGTGATTTCCTGAAATCTGAAGTGCCTAATCTGGAGATCAAGTTTTTCCCAGAAGGGAGCCATTTTGTTCAAGAGCAATTCCTTGAGGAGGTTAATAAGCTTGTTCTCGCCTTCCTCAACCGGCAGCTGTCATGCCAAAGAAATACAGAATCATAGCCGAAGTATTTGTTTGTCTTTTGAAAGGGCATTACATTAAATAACTATGATCTTTGATTTTGAGCTGGGGAATTTTTTGTGTCATGGGTACTGAGGGATAGATTAATGCATTAATTGTCAATTGTATTTGAAGTACAAGAACCCTAAGATGAATACTGTACAGCAGATAAAAGCTCTGAAAAAGAGTTGAGGGGCTAAAAGGGACCATATGCTCCAGAATTCCTAGTAATAATCGCATTTGTTAAAAAAACAAGAGACAAAATCGCTCTTTGATCTTCACCAACTTTATTTAATTTTTAATCTTGCTTAGAACAAAGTATATGTTGAATTTTCTTTGAATAAGAGATGCGTCAGCAAAGCCTTTTGGATTTCATCTTTTGTCTTATCTTAAATAAGCATTTCCACTATATAAGGGTTATACTTTTGTTAGGTTCTTTCTATTAAATATATATAATTCTGTTAAGTTATATTTGTATATTTATGCTATTTTTTATTTAGTTAATAGAATGATTTAATACATTGATAAGTGGTATATTCTTGTTAATTTGGTTATTTTTTGGTTTTTTAATTAGTTTATTTATTTTAATTTAGTTATTTACTAATTTACATTTTTATATATCTTTTGATTGCGAGATTGATATATTTGTATTGTGGATCAATATTGAGTGTTACATGATCAACTTCAAGTTTTAAAATTTTAAAATCAAAATTTCTAGCTTTTGCCCATGCCATTAGTCATTCGGAGTCAGCTTGACACACATTTGTGTGACTTATTACTATGTATTGGTATTTAAGTATTTTTAATGTGTAATTAATTCACATGTGATTATAAAGACAAATCATTAGAGCACACATTGATATTCTACCTTGAAGAAATAATTTGTGTGACTTATTATTATGTATTAATATTTAAGTGTATTTAATGTACAATTAATTCTTATGGGATTAAACAAAGATAAATCATTAGAGCACACTTTGATATTCTAACTTGAAGAAATAATTTCCGTGGCTTATTACTATGTATTAGTATTTAAGTATATTCAATGTGCAATTAATTCGCATGGGGTTACAAAGACATCATTAGAGCACACTTTGATATTCTAACATGAAGAAATAATTTGTGTGACTTATTACTATGTATTGGTATTTAATTATATTTAATATGCAATTAATTCACATGGGATTCCAAAGACAAATCATTAGAGCACACTTTTATATTCTAAATTGAAGAAATAATTTTTGCGACTTATTACTATGTATTATTATTTAAGTATACTTAATGTGCAATTAATTCACATGGGATTACAAAGAAAAATCATTAGAGCACACTTCGATATTCTAACTTGGAGAAATAATACATTTCCATATAGGATATATAAATGCTTGAGAATATCATCTTCAAATCTTTAATCCAAGCCACAATGTTAGCCCATCAAAGGGGTTTACCAAGAAGAACTTTACATTAGCAATCAAACAAATTCCCTCAAGCTATTTTTAATTGTTTATACTTGCACGAGTCCAAATATCAAAATTAGAGTGAGCATGTTTTAGAAGATTATAGTTGACCAAATCATTATCCTAGGTTATCGAGAAATCCAATGCATTAGATCACTTCTAAAGAGCTTGGATTTGACCTTGAGGGGCTCAAATTTGACAAGAAGTTTTTTGTGATTATATTTCTAGCTTGAGACATCGAGTAAACTACAATAATTTATTTTTTGTAATTAGATGATTGGGTATGTGCAGGATCATCATGGAAAAAATAGGCCCTTAAGTGGCAAAAAATTTAGAAAAATCAGAGTTAGGCAACTTGACGTAAAAATTTGAATAAGTTATCTATATTATTTCAAAAATATGTAAGAATAAAATCTGTAGAAAATTAAATGTAGTTTCTAAACTACTAGGTTTATTTTATTTTTAAAATCTATTTGGTGAAAATTTGAAATTTCAATGTAGTAGTACTTAAATTTTAGGAAAAAATAAGAAGTAGGTATCTGTCTAACCACCCTAACCACAATAAATTGATAAAAAAAATTTATAAGATTTTAGACATAAGTAGATGACTCATGTCTAGATGTGATGCATATTTTTTTGTAATTTTTTTCCAAGTAAATAATTAATTATGAATTTTTTATTACAACTTTTTAAAAATATAAAAACTTGTATGTTTGACCACCGTAACTTGGTAAAAATTTAATGAAATCCAATTTTTCTTTTTTTTAATCCTATAGTATGTGACACATAGAATGTGATGCATGTTTTGGATTCCAAAAATGTGATATCATTTGAAAGCTATAGATGTTTTTCAACTAGCCTATCAATCAGGACTTTAGTTGTAATTCAAATAGAAAATGAATAATAATTATTTATTAAATTCAAAGTAAAGCATAATTTATATTGGTGAAAAACTGAGAATCTCCTTTAAAAACCCTCTTAATTTCATCATTTTTGGGTAAAAATAAGTCGTTAGCCACATACCCTACAAATACCCATCATATCACCACTTTTTGGCCCATCATAATCCTGCACATACTCGATTATACTTTGTGACATGAATACTATTCATCACTATCCCAAAGCTAAGTGCCTTATCCCTTCTCATTTATTTATTTACTATTTATTGCACATTTATTGATTCCTAACTAGTGCAAATCTAGGTTAATTATGATTAGTTATTTGGTTTAATTCAATTAGCCTAAAATTAAATGTATAAGATATTTTATTCCTAGTGAACTTGATTTATCTTACAAGCCCTAATGGTTGGCCTAGGATTTATCCTTCTTTCATTAGAGTTTCAATTTGAAGTTTTTAATAGATCATTCTTAATCACCAATCTAATTAGAGTTTGATTTCTGTGAACAAAGAAAATGGGGTCACAACTTCTCTTATTCACAACTAAAAGGGGAATGAACGAAGAGGAATCCAGTTTCACAATGTTCACACTCAAGAACAATTTCGTGAGATTCCAATGCAATAAAGATTGAAATATGTGAAAAGAGATTGTTCATAAGGCTAGAAAGTGATAAAGAAGATAAAATAATGATGCAAAATTAAGGAAATGCAAAGTGTTTGAAAACACAATGTGATATGCAAATTAAACTAAAAATGCAAACAAATTGTAACAAAAAATAATGAAGTTGGAGAGGTGCACCTGGAAATTGGAAAGTGACACAGAGGAGCTCTGAAAGCCTGCAAATATCACTGTTGAAGCCTACTGGGACACTTACACCAAGCTGGGTGACTTAGTCCTGTTTCGGGGCAATTGTATTGGAACAAGTTTCAGCCAAAAGGGTATCCAGAACTACAGAAAAAAAAATTTAGGCTTGGCATTGGGACTAATTTCTCACTGATTGCAACTTAGTCCACCTTCAGATTTCAAGAAATTCAAAGATACAATTTGTAGCTCCCGGTCTACAGTTTAGCTCTTGACAGGTTTCCAGATTCGAATCTTCAGAGTCTGACCTATAGGTGATCTCCAAGATTATTTTAGGGTTTTGTTGACTTTGAGTTCCTTTGATGAATTATTGACAAATTTTCACACCTTTCTCTTTTAAAAATCTGCATACAAGACCTACAAAACACACATGTAAGAGGGGGAAAAATGTTGAGGGTTAGTGAATGAGAGTTTTCCTTGGTCAAACCTTAGTTTGGTAATTAAACCCTTTGAAATGAAATGAAATGAAAAGAGATTTATGAATGAACAACATGCAATACTACAACTCACCAAACCCTTGAAGTAGAATTATGAAGATATGCAAGTAGAACCTCCAATGGATGTATACTTGAAAATGCCTAGTGAATGATTGATAATTGCTTGAATGATTAAGTGAATGAATGGGGGTGAAATGAGAGGAAAAACCCTATATTTATACATGATTATACAAAATTTCCTAAAAATACCAAATCACAGGGTGACCTCAAGGTTTAGAAAATAATATCCCGCCAGAATTTTGAAATAATTTTGATTTTTTCAGTCAAATGGGACTAAGTTGCCCCTAGCGGCGACTTAGTCCCACTAGGGAAATTTAAGTGGGTGTCAAGAATTAAAGTGTATTAAATTATGTTTAATGGGATTATTCTAAAGCATACACTTAAGTAGGACCTATAAGTGTATAAAGGGGTCATTTAAACATAAGAAAGGGTTAAATTGTTGATGACAAGCCTAGAAAAGCATGAAATTTTGTTACAACACTTTAAAATAAGGCTTGGTAAGTCATAAAAAGAGGTTATTTAAGTGAATTATATCATTAAGGTCCTAGGAAAGTGTTAAAGTGTGTTTCAACACTTCACAACACTTAAGTAAGACACTGCTTGAATTCTTTTAATTTGATAGGGCCCAATACCTAACGTGAATATATAAACCACATTACAACATTAAATCAAGGCACAACTAAGCCAAGGTGACAAGGGAGACCTAAAAAAGACATAAAAAGTAGTTCTTTATTGATCCCATAATAGTGGTTTACAATTTTTGGCCAAACTGGACACTGAAATTATTATTTTTAACTAAATCTTCATATTCGGGCACTTATAGCGGCTAAACCGTGAGGAATTTGAAGATGATGCGAACTAGAGTCTCATCAAATTTTGTCTGTAGATTCTAAAAATATTTTTTTTCAAATTTTTTAGAATCAAATTGCACTTCTTTTTCCATCTCGCACAAAAATTGATTTTTTTTCAGAAAACAACATTTTAAAAAAGTGACGCACACCGTATAACGCATAACTTTTTTTCCATGAAGGATAAAATTCTAATTCTTTCAAATTTAGATTTTTAACTCTGATATCTAGTGCTTCCACTTGGTTAGATAGTTTTTATTGAATATTTTTCCTTAATCAAGTTTCAAAGTCAAACAAATTACAATTCGACATAGCGGACCGTATAACAACTTTTTGTATAGGTCAATTTTTTTGTTGGATCAAGGACTTTAATATCTGGTGCACTCATATTTTTCAATTTTTTTGATAATCTTCTATTTTTCCACATGTGAAGAACAAAGAAATTCATTTTCAATGAAAAACGATGTTTAATAAAACTTAAAAAACAAATACATAACAAAACCAAAACATATTAAAATTATATTCATTGGATAGCTTGTTCTGAGGAATACCATAATCATTTGAAATAAATTTTAAATGAATTCATTTGATCCCCCAAAAGCTAAATCAAAAGTGATTTTTTATCAGCATTTTGATAGGTGTAAAGGAGACGCATTTATAGGTATGGTTTAAAACTAGCGAGGTTCTATCCAAGGGGGTTTGATCTAAGGTGATTTGATCAAACCCTCTTCAATTGGAATCCTTAAAATGGAAATTTTTAAGGCTTAAATCATTATATTTTCTAAAAATATGTGATTTCAGCTAAAATTCGTTCCTCTCAAAAATTGTAAACCACTATTGTGATAGCACCAAAGGGTTACTTTTTTGGTGTCCACAATTTCCCTTTCATATTTATGCTTCATTTCTTTGTTTATCCCTAGGGTTTGTGGTTCATAGTGTAACTTTTTTCTCTCATGTTACCCACCCTTGCTTGTATCTCTATTTTATTACTCTTATTTCAAATTTCCTTGGGTTGGGATCCACCTTTGATTATATATGATTATCATACTTTGATTAGGGTTTGGGAATACTTGATTATACACCTATTTGATTCCATCCTCACACCCTTTGATTATCCATCAAGGATCCACATAGATCATGTGCTCTTAGTAATTTTCATGCTCAAATTTCTAATTTTGAAATGTTCCCATCTTTTGTGATACACAATCCTTTCATCTTTGATGTACCCATGAATTTTTCATAGTGTGTGTTTTTTTTCATTGATGTAGGAGCATCCTTGGTTGTAAAGCAATCATGTATCAACCCAAAACACTTTTTTTTGTACATTTTATTTTGTAGTAGTTTTAGCAATTTATTCCACATTTTACCGCATTGTCATTTCTTGGCTCATGGAGTAGGATATAACATCTATACGAGGTCATCTACGACTAGCTAGATTTCAGTTTAATTACATTCATTTGAAAAAAGTTATCGCTCTTATAATTCGCTATCATTCTCAATCAAAGCATTTGGGGCCAACCTATTCTAGAGTGTATATAGCTTAATGAAACATCATACAATCATTTTAGGTCCAAGGGGATCTTCGTTGGAGATTTGCAATACACTTCATTTCACGAAGGAATTATCCTTCATGTTTTAAGGATGAATTACTCGCTTGATCATTCATTGGGGTTCGTAAACCCTTGAAGTTGACGCAGACCATTATTGGAGCTGGAGAATCATATTAAGATCAATTGTAATTCATAGGAAGGAAATTAGTTAGAATCACATGATTAGAGTGTAGGTTATTTTTGCATTGCCTAGTTGTAGGATTGCAATAAGGCCTTTGTGCTAGTTGTAATGTGTAATTCCCTTCCGATAGGCATGTGAGCCCTTGTAGTTCTACATATAGGGTATATGATGCATGTAATATTGCCAATTTTTTATTCAATAAAGATCTATGTTTGCTAAGTATTGCTTGTGTTATTTTTTGTTGTGTTGACTCTAAGTTGCATGGTTCAAAAAATATTTGTAGACCCTCCATTCGTGACTACACTAAGTGGTATTAGAGAGATTTTGTGAGTCCTTAAGACATTCCTTGTGGTGAAAAAGTCATTGAATTGAGGTAGACTAGATGTGTTTTCAACCAATTATCAATTGTGAGGCAATTGAAACCCTTGTAGCTAGATCGCCAAATTGAGGTAGTTGCACTAGATCAAAGGAGAGAGATGCTACCAAGGAGAGAACCTACTATGGTGAATGTTGTTGGGAGAATGAATGAAATGCTAGAAATGATGTGCACAATGCGAGTTTGATTAGATGATGTAGAAGAAGATAGAAGGAAATGTTTAAACCTTAGACATGAGGATGAAAGCGATGAATTAGATCATGTTGTGAATCACAATGGAAAAAACCCTAGATGAAGAAGAAGAAGTAGAAGAAGAAGATCAAGTGAAGATGTTGAAAGCTATTTCAAAATTTGGTAAGCAACCTAAGATTGAAATTCAAAATTACGTGGGAAATTTAAAACTTGATGAATGGATTGATTAGATCAATGATATGGTAGAATAATTTGAATATGAATAAATTAAATATCTAGCTAGAGTGAGATTTGTAAAAAGTAAGTTGAAGGGACATGCTACTATATGGTGGAAAGAAGTTCAATTGGATAGAAATAGAAGAGGAGAGGAGAAAATCATAAAGTGGGATAGGATGGTGGCAAAGCTAAAGAATCAATTTATACTTGTTGATTATGAGCTTGAATTATTGAAAAGATTGTAGAACTTGAGATAAAAGGAGAGATTTGTGAAGGAGTATACTGAAGAATTCTACAAGATGATCATCAGAACATCACATAGTGAACCAAGAAAAAAGAAGGTTGTGAGGTATATCAATGGACTACTTGAATAAACATCCCAGAAGAATTAAGTTTGGTGAAGATGACAACAGTTGAAGAAGTATACCAATTTATGCTAAAGGTAGAAGAAAAGCTGAACAAGAAGTTTGAACAGAGGTATAGAAGTCAAGAGGAAGATTTATGAGGAGTAGATCACAATCATGAGAAAGAAAACCTTATGTGGAGAAAAACAAAGATGGAAAACCCTACCACAGTGAAGAAAAGGACAATAATCCATACTGCAGAGGAAAAGAAGAAAAATATTTCTACTATAGTGATAAAGGAGGTCATAATTCTTACCACAATGATGGATATAGGAGAGACGAAGGAAGATCTGAGAAGAGACTATTTAGAGGAACCTGTTTCAAGTGTGGAGGTGAAGGACATAGAGCATTTGAATGTCATTAGGGAAGCACCAGAAAGAGAACTACGCATACTAAAAGAGAAACTTATGTGGATGAAGAACCTATTGAGTCTCCTAATTTAGTCGGGAAACAAGAGAAAGTTGAATCATTGGTAATGAGGAGAGCTTTGATGCATGAAGAAGTGACTGGGGAACTACTACAAAGAAAGAGTTTCTTCAGGACAAGATGTAAATCTAGAGGAAAGGTATGTATAGTTCTCATTGATAGTGGTAGCACTGATAATCTAGTTTTAGAATTAATGATAAATTTGACCAATGATATAGTATAGGTTAACTACACTTGATCCATATGGATTTGAAGCATATTTAATCCACTAAGCATCAATCCTAATAAGATATTAAATGTAAATAAAAATGAAGAAGCCATTAAAACTAACATTCTAAAACATGAAAGCTTGACAAACATCTATTCTAAGCCATTGAATCTTATCCTATTAGGGGAGTGGTGTCACATTAATGTGGAATGGTGAACCTTTCCCTATACCTTGGATAATATGAACCTTTCCAATCAATTTTATTGATTAAAATTGATGGAAACTGGTGAAAAAGATGAATGAAAGCATGATAAAAGCTAAATTAACATAATGAAAGCTAAGATATTTGATGTGAGTGTATGCAAAGCTATTCTAAATGTATGCAAGATTCAAGGATGAAAGTTCTAGATTCAAAATATACTAAATGGATGCAACTAAGTTACCATGGAACCCATTAATGGATGGTCAAAGCTAATAATGCATGCAAATTAATCTAAAATGCTTTTAAACATAAAAAATGGATGAAAATGGATGTGATTTTCAACAACATAAGTTTTCTCTAAAAAGGTGGATCCCTATTCAACATCTATGCAAGTTCTATTTATAGAATAGGCCAAAAGAAACTGATGGTCAAGATTGAAAGAATTAATCAATGGTCATGATAGAAAGAAAATGGATGCATGGAGCATGGATTCCCATCAAGGGTTGAGAATGCAAGTTGATATTTAATCAAGGGCTCACAATCATGCAAAGAAGTACACTTTCAAAAATTTCTCAAGAAGTTTGTTGAAATTTTGTTACAAGGAAGAATATTCATTTTTTCAAATGAGTGAAGAGGGAAAGAATATTCCATGAGAATATTCCATTTTTGGAGGAATGTGTAGAGGAATATTCCCTTGCAAGTGGGAGAGTTAGAATTAATTACTAATTTGATAACTAAAACAAAGTTTCAATTATGGAAATTAGGGGAATTTAGTATATTCATTAAATAATTAACTTATTTAGTGAAAAGGGGTCAAACTGACATTTAATTAAATAATTAAGATTGTTTAATTTAAATGAGAGGATTCATGGTGTTAAATTAAATATTTTAATTTATCCAATTTAACAAGATGAAAGGTTAGCATCAAAGGGGTAGGAATTAACCTAATTATCTATTAATCAGATTAAAAGATGAAAATGATGTGATTAATTAAATAGCTAGGCTAGTTTAATCAATTAAGCGAAAAGAGGATGGGTTTTAGGATGAAACGGTGTTAGTATAGTAGATTCAAGTGTGTATACCATTCAGGTTATTTTTAAGTGTCTACAGTAACCAAGCTAAATTTGAAGAGATTGAAACATCCAAACCCCTATAGGATAACATGGATTCAAGATGAGCATTATATATTGGTGAATGAAAAGTTTTTGGTGAAATTTCATATAGGATCATATAAAGATGAAGTATTGTGTGATATTATGCCTATGGATGCATGTGATTTACTATTAGGAAGACCATCACAATATGATAGGAAAATAATTCATGATGGTAGAAGGAATATCTATATTGTGATTTCAAATGGAAAGAGAATTAAATTGATACCTTTGGAGGATGAGTACAAAAAGGGAGTATGTGGCATTGCCAGACTATGTTTGGTTGATGGAAGAAAATTTATGGAAGGATTGAGACATGAGAACATGTGTTTTGCATTGATTCCAAAGAAGGGTGGTAATATAGAGATAGAGAATTCTACCATAGAAAATGAAGGAGTGGCAAAACTATTGACAAAGTGGGTATGTGCAGAATCATCATGGAAAAAATAGGCCCTTAAGTGGCAAATTTTTTAAAAAAAATCAAAGTTAAGCAACTTGGTGTAAAAATTTGAATAAGTTATCTATATTATTTCAAAAATATGTAAGAATAGAATATATAGCAAATTGAATATAGTTTCTAAACTACTAGGTTTATTTAAAAAAAAAAACTATTTGGTGAAAATTTGTAATTTCAATTCAGTAGTACTTAAATTTCAGGGAAAAAATAAGAAGTAGGTGTCTGTCTAACCACCCTAACCACAATAAAATGATAATATTTTTTTATAAGATTTTATAAATAAGTAGAGGACTCATGTCCGGATGTGTTGCATATTTTTTAAATTTTTTTCCAAGTAAATAATTAATTATGAATTTTTTATTGCAACTTTTAAAAATATAAAAATCGTATGTTTGACCACCTTAACTTGGTCAAAACTTCATGAAATTCAATTTTTCTTTCTTTAATCCTATAGTATGTGAAGCATAGAATGTGATGCATGTTTTGGATTCCAAAAATATGATACAATTTGAAATCTATAGATGTTTTTCAATTAGCCTATCAATCAGGACTTTAGTCGTAATTCAAATAGAAAATGAATAATAATTATTTATTAAATTCAAAGTAAATCATAATTTATATTGGTGGAAAGCTAAGAATCTCCTTGAAAAACCCTTTTCATTTCATCAATTTTGGGTAGAAAAAAAGTTGTCAGCCACATACCCTACAAATACCCATCATATTGCCACTTTTTGGCCCATCATGATCCTGCACATACCCAAGTATGGAGACAACATATCAAAGAATGTACCAGATGGACTCCCACCCATCTATAGAATCAGTCTTCATATATATCTAATACTTGGAGAAAGTTTTCCTAACAAAACAACACATAGAATTACACTGATAGATACAAGAGTTGGTGAAGTGATGCAGGAGCATCCGAAAGCATTCAAATCAGTTCGGCCAGTGAACATTCAGTTGGATAGTACTAGGGAGAGCGACCTAGAGAATACTGCATTTTACCGCATTTGCATGTTAGAAGCTATGGAGCTGGAATTAGTTACTAGACACCATGAGCTATGACATATCAAAAATTCAGATCATTTGGGTTCGATTTCAGAGAGATATCTTTATCAGAAAATTACCTATGTTCATAGGGTCAACAGTTTCCGGTGAAGTCTAATTGGTTTGCAGAGAAATTTTGTGACTTGTAGAGCCTAAAGGAAGATTAATCAATGAAGTATAGGACCTGGCCGACCTTCATGGAGATCCACACGAATTCCTATGTATTTGTGGAGCAATTCCTTATGTTTGGGGCTGACCTATCTGTATGTACACATTACTTGACTAGTTGTTGTAATTAGGCTTACTTGTTAATGGTTAGAAGACTTGCAAAAGATGTAAATGAAGGAGAAGGATTTGTTACAAGGCACCAGTGAGGAGTTGATCGAAAGCACAAATTTATGAAGCAAGGTGATGAGATGTTTTGATCTGGGGAGTTGCAGGACAGAAAGGTGAGAGTTAGCAGAGTCGTATCATGGAAGAATGTTGATATGTAAATCTTTTGTGATTTTCTGGGTTGCAACATAGCATCTGTAAATCTTAAGAGGAATATGTAATGTGTTTTGAGCTCATAATATAATGAGGAATGAGCTTTGAAGACTGGATTTTTCCCTATTAGGGTTTTCCTAGGATACATCTTGTGTCATGAGTTCATGAATATCTTTAACTTTTTGTTGATTAACATTTAGGGTATGTGCAGGATCATGGTATGCCAAAAAGTGGCAATGGAGAAAAAATTACGTGTTTCATCGACTCAAAAATGCGAAAATGCCGAGTTGACTTTATGTGGCTTGGGTGTCAGTACACACTATCGAAGCAAAGCCCAAATCTAGATTTCCATATCAGATATCTGATTTGGATCAGATATCCGATCCAAATCAGATATCTGATTTGCGACACATATATATTTCATTTCAACCTGATTAAAACTCATTTCACATTTGGTTAATCGTGGGTGCATAGTGAAAACTTCATTCCACAAATCAGATATCTGATTTCACACAAATCCATCTTCAAAAGGTTAGATTCTTGGTTTTTCTTTGCTCTAATCAAATTTTCAATTAGATTTGTGTAATTTTAGTTAATTTTTTATAGATTTTTTTCAAAATAGGGTTTTTGATAGATTTTTTATGAAAAAATTGAGTTTAGTATGGATTTTGATGAAAATTGAATGTTTGTAATGGATTTTGATTTAAAAATAGTGTTTTTTATGTATTTGGATTAAAAATTAGAGAATTTTATAGATTTTTGTTAAAAACTAGGGTTTTTGTTGGATTTTTTTAAAAAACTAGGGTATTTTTATAATATTTTCATTTATATTTTCTAATTTTAATTAGATTAATTTATTTTTAACTTTAATTAGGCATTATGGCTGCTGACAATGAAAATGCACAAATGCCAAACGCTCCACCACCTCCACAGCCATCAATTGAAGAATTAATTTGTGAAAAATTGCAACAATTAAGGGGTATTTCTGAAGTTTATATGAGTGTCCCTTGATTATCTGAGATGTTAAACACAATGAAAGAAATAATTAAAAACATAGAAACCCTCTCCTCACAACATTCCTTTCATTCATGGCGAGAAGACATGAGAGAATATTATGCATGTGGATTTTCCTATGATGATGTGAAAGATCTCGGACTAACCAAAGCCCAAATAGCCTCTTTATATGTTAACCCCCACACTGGTTTTCCAGTTAATGTTAATAAACCAAAACTTTCTATAAAATGGTGCACTCATAGAGACATTGTAGAAATTTTTTGGGATCGTTGGTGTATGGTTTTTTTGAAACCACCAAACAACAATTGTGATATACCATTTTACTTTATAAAAAAACTATATGCTAAATTTGTGTTAGGGCATCATGTCAATTACTTTGACATTAAACCCTTCTAGGGCATTGGTGGAGGTATGCCCCAGGATAGACCAGGGGCAATTAGAGTAATACCTCGCCCATATGTCCCCCCTCCTCCCCTTCCTCCGCCACCTTCAGTATACCATCTAGATATTATGTAGGATGCAGCCACATAGACTATCCACGCTATTCACTCTTTGAGTGGTCTTTTGGTTTCGCATGCTTCTGTAGTAGCTCAGCCACATTCTGGTGATGTTGGTGATGGCTCGAGTGCTTCTGCGTCATCCTCGTTAGGTCCACATATTTGTGTACCACATACTTGCTCCATGTGCTGCTAGATATGCTTGGGTCCTCTTGTACAGCCTGCCAAGCATCCCTTGGACAATTCTGATTATGACTTCCATGATGTGGACATTATAGATCAGACGCAGGGGAGTGGAGCACACCATACAGAGTCCTCTCCTGGTAGAGAGGGGTACATTGGAATAGTGACATAGGTAAAATTTAAGTTGTGAATTCATAAATTGCATTTGTTTTTAAATGAATATTAATAAGAGATAGTATAATTTACTAATATTTATTTACATGGTCTATTTAACAGTTGATGTATGAGGAGGAGCTGACACAAGTGACGGATAGCACCCTGAGGGCCATTTCATTTGGCCTCGACACGCAGACAGTATATATTTTTGCACTCACTCATTTACATTTATTTATTATATACTTTCTTTTCATTTGAATTGTCATTAATGAAATTATATAATAACTTATATGTTTATCTTATTTTCCTCTTGTAGGAAATACTTAGTGCGGGCGAGGTGCAACATTGTCTAGATTATGGAAGTGAAATGTTGGATAAGGGGAAGGTAATTGAACTCAAATTTGATTGAATTAAGAATTTTAAGATCTTATATTGATTATACAACATAGATTGGTAGTTTCATATGTACTTGTCATTTTTATGTGCAGGGAATTATGAGCTATACGTCCTTGTTGACAAGTGCCACAATGCCTGAAGTAGTACGTATTGGAACACTTGAAGGAGTAGGTGTTGAAGCACCTCAAGGAGGAGGTGTCGAAACAACTAAAGGAGATAAAGAAAAAGATCAACCTAAAGAAGTATGTGTTCATTTTATTTTGTGTTTGGTATTTATATGTTCCTATTACTAACAATTGTATGCTAACTTGGATCATTTTTATGTTTTTGTTCACCTATATAGATTGAAATTACAAAAGATGGTTTGGTCGGTTCTTTGAGAGGGGCATATTCTAGACTCCTGACCCTTTGAAGAGACAATATTTTAGGTAATCAAGATTACAATTTTAGAGTTCAATTATAATTTAATGTATATTGATTTTGATGTTAATTATTCAATTTTAAATTATATAGTATAACTAATCTCAATTGTGGTTTGAATTTTTCTTGTGCAACTACCTTCAGAGGCAATGAGTGCTTCAAAGAGGCTCCATTTTGATGATCCACCAGTAGTTTAGGATGAGATAGACATTTTGGCATGTAAATATTGAATAGATACGAGATGGCATATGCCACATATTGTAAAATTTTGTTTGAGTTGGCGTTGATGCCATTTTTGTAAATGGACATACACTTGGTTATTGGATAATTTGATATATAGAAGTTGACAATCAAAATATAATTGCCTCCTCATGTGCATAATTAAACTCTTTGAAAATTTAATCAAGTGAGCAATGGTTAAATATCTTGATGTACAATAGCATAAAAAGAATGGTTATATTATGTAGTTTATTCATATTGCTGATTACATTGCATTGCACATCTTTCAAACTCAAAGCATTACTTCACATTGTATAAGTAACAACTAGATGCTGATAGATGAAAAAATTTCAATTACAATATAATTTTACAAAGTCAACCTAAGTAGTTATGCAATTACTTCACATTACATAACTAATAATTAAAAAATTATTCATATTATTGATTACATTGCATTGCATATCTTTCAAACTCAAAGTATTACTTCACATTGCATAAGTAACAACTAGATGCTGATAGATGAAAATATTTCAATTACAGGCTTGCTACCCCCTCATTCCACACACTATGCAACCATTTACTTGCGGTGTAGGGGCCGAACAATGGAGAAAACATGTAAAAATAATATATATATATGCAGCCTCCAAGCATGAATTAGTACCAATATTAATGCATCACCATTGATTACCTTGAAGTAGAGATTTGAATCAGCATCATTCTTCAAGAAGCCCAAACTAGACAGGTATCGACCAATCCTTTTGTACCATGCAAGAGGAGCCTGCTTAAGACCATACAAGGCATTCTTCAACTTACACACATGTGACTCCTTCCCATGAACCTCAAAACCATTAGGTTGCTCGACGTAAACTTCTTCCTCAATCACGGCATTGAGAAAAGTTTTCTTCACATCCATTTGATGAATCTTCCATCCTCTTGGTGCAGCAAGGGCAATGATAGTTCTAACAGAAGTGTAACGAGCAACAGGAGAAAATGTTTCTTCATAATCAACTCCCTCTTTCTGAGAAAACCACTATCGATCAGCCAAGTGTTGGTGTCAGTGGGTACATTGCTTGACAATGCTGAGCAAAACAAATATTCATTCTTCTATGGAGAAACATCATCTACATCTACAATGGAGGCTTGATGCTTAGGTCTATCTGAACAATGTTTGGAAAAGTGACCAAACTTATCACACCTAAAGCATTGAATCTTGAACAAGTCTCGCTTCTTCTTGGAAGGGGGAGCACCATCATTTCCTTTGTCTCGATTCATCTTGAAGAATTCCTTCTTTCCACTTCTTCCTTTCTTCTTCGAAGGTTGGGCAGAAAGAACATGAATCTCTTCATTAGTAGAATTTTGGCCAACACCTCTAACCATCAATCTTGATGCATAATGAATGCAATCATCCCTCAAATGATCGAACTTCGGGAGTTTGGACCTTTTAATAATTCCTTGAATATAGGACTCCCAAGACAATGGCAAACCGTTGAGGGCAAGCATTGTCAAATCCTTATCTTTAACCTTTTGATGCGTGTTTTATGACACACTCATACATCAGAATAAAAATGCCCAGAGACACCCTATCCTCTCTTGAAAAACCACCCCGTATGCTAACATTGCGAGAAGATCATATGGCGATTCCAAGGTTTCTTATGTCAGGTCTTGACGTGTGGTAAGCTCAATGGGTGTTGTGATTTGCTAGTAATCACAAGGGGACTTACGCTGGATTTTTTCAATTCACAATGAAGGTCTAGACAATGAAGCTCTTTTATTTGGGTTGCAGATCAAACAAACTAAAAAAGGAGACAAGGGGTCAGAAGTTCTAATCTACTTCCTAAGAATTCAAGAGATAGTATTGACTTGGTGAAATGAAACCAAACTTTGTTTTGCCACACAGGAATTGCACCAACTACGCAAAGCCGTTGCAACCTTCAAGGAAATGTGCTTATGGTTTTCATATCATGAATAACTACCTTCCAATCGAACAATATTTATCCAGACAGAAGTTAAGAATCCATAGAGTAAGCTCAGGCTAACTTTATGCATTGAATGAAAATCATCCGTTCAAAGAAAGTATGAGAAAAAGTTCCACCATAAATCAATGCTTATCAAATCTTGCATTCATCTAAAAAACTTTCAAAGCAAATTTTATTCCAAGTGTAATCTAATTCTAATCTATCTCCAATCTATGGTGGAAGAAGTTATGCAACCATGCACACTATTTGACAATAAAGTGGTTCAAATCAAATCATGCATAAGAGCTTTTATTATCAGAAATAGTCTATTACAACAATTTTATACACTGTCTCCACCCTTTACAAATGAGGGGCGAGCTCAATTTCACTTTAAGGCTGGCAAAATTCCTCTTTTCTCTTGCCATTTCAGACTTAAACATGCTGAGCGGACTTCACTCATTCACTTTCCATGTTCATATTCTTCTAAGTGCGGACACTCATTATCCTCTTAAAGCGGATTTGGCAAGATTCCATCTTTTATGCCATGTCACTCTTTGGTAAGCATGGACCTTGTCAAGTTTCATGGCCAAGACATGTGGCGGACTTGAATCATGTTTGACACATCCCTTTCTTAACATGGGCGGGCTTTGCTGAGTGTTTGTGCTAAGAAACAAGGGTGGAATTTCCTTTATGTATTGCTAGCGGACTTTGCTTTATACCAAGCCATTGATTATTTCCTTGGAGCAGACTTGGCTATATTGTATGCCACTTTTGTATGGCTGGGCAGGATTAGTCTTAGCAAGTGCCATGTTTTACTCTTGAAGCGGACTCTACTCTCCTCTTTGCTAGTGGACTTCCTTCTCTCTTTTCCAAGCTCTGTCATGTGCTGGAATGGCTGGAAGAGATCGATGAAGCTGCTAACATCAACATAATTGTGGTAGCTTGATATACAGAGTCTATTAATGCCAGGGTTCAATTTGTATGATATTAAGAGTGGTAGCTTAATATAGGTCCACAATACCTTTTTGTAATATCATAGAACAGGGCTCATAGACCAACCTCCAGTCAAAATGTCTCTCAAATGCACAAAATGGAATGAAATTACTTCAAACCAAGTTTATGAAGAAGTTAACTCTGTTGCCCACTAGTTTCCCTTAAGAGTCCAAAGTGCTAAAAGGAAACAATTTTTGAAGGGATATTTCTCAGGGACCATGAGGCATATAGATTCTCCATCGAAGGCTATGGGATAATTTTGGGACCATCTACAAAAACCTCTCTCGGTTTTTGCTATCTCGGAGGCGTTTTCCTGTAGTGATGACTTTTCAGTGGAGGGAAAAATTGCCATATGCAAGCAGTGTAAAGTTGCAAAGTGGTGCAACTTTCATTCTGTAACTCGTACGACCAAATAGACTGTTCCAACATGTATGTATGGGTACGTTTACACTAGGGATGGTCCTCTTTTGCACCCAAATACACCGAATCACTCCGAGCTACATTGGACCGATGATTTCCCTTAAGAGTCCAAAGTGCTAAAAGGAAGCAATATTTGAAGGGCTATTTCTTGGAGACCGTGGGGCATATAGATTCTTCGTTAGAGGCTACAGGATTGTGTTGGGACCATCTACAAAAACCTCTCTCAGTTTTTGCTATCTCGGAGGCGTTTTCCTGTGGTGATGACTTTTCAGTGGAGGGAAAAGTTGCCAGATGCAAGCAGTGTAAAGTTGCAAAGTGGTGCAACTTTCATTCCGCAACTCGTACGACCAAACAGACTGTTCCAACACGTTTGTATGGGTACGTTTACGCTATGGATGGTCCTCTTTTTCACCCAAATATGCTGAATCACTCCGAGCTACATTGGACCGACGATTTCCCTTAAGAGTCCAAAGTGCTAAAAGGAAGCAATATTTAAAGGGCTATTTCTCGGAGACCGTGGGGCATATAGACTCTCCATCAGAGGCTACGGGATTGTGTTGGGACCATCTACAAAAACCTCTCTCAGTTTTTTCTATCTCGGAGGCGTTTTCTTGTGGTGATGAATTTTCAGTGGAGGGAAAAGTTGCCAAATGCAAGCAGTGTAAAGTTGCAAAGTGGTGCAACTTTCATTTTGCAACTTGTACGACCAAATGGACTATTCCAACACGTCTGTATGGGTACGTTTACACTAGGGATGGTCCTCTTTTGCACCCAAATACGTCGAATCACTCCGAGCTACATTGGACTAGTGATTTCCCTTAAGAGTCCAAAGTGCTAAAAGGCAGAAATATTTGAAGGGCTATTTCTTGGAGATCATGGGGCATACAGACTCTTCATCAGAGGCTACAGGATTGTGTTGGGACCATCTACAAAAACCTCTCTCGGTTTTTGCTATCTCAGAGGTATTTTCCTATGGTGATGACTTTTTAGTGGAGGGAAAAGTTGCCAAATGCAAGCAGTGTAAAGTTGCAAAGTGGTGCAACTTTCATTCCGCAACTTGTACGACCAAACAGACTATTCCAACACGTCTGTATGGGTACATTTACGCCAGGGATGATCCTCTTTTGCACCCAAATACTCTGAATCACTCCGAGCTACATTGGACTGACGATTTCCCTTACGAGTCGAAAGTGCTAAAAGGTAGCAAGATTGTGTTGTAATTGTAATTGTAAGTGCTAAAAGGTTGGATCAAGCTTGTACAGGTTATAACAACATCATCTTTAATTGTAATTGTGTTGTTTAAAGCCATGTATCATTTTGAAGAGGATCATCTATTCTTTCGCTTCTTGCAAGTGCTCTATCCAAAGTTTTACGATTTATGTCAAAATCAATACAAGTTTGTCTCATAAAGTGAGCCTTTTTCAATTGATGGCTTACTAGGGAAGTTGTAATGACTCTCCAAGCATCTCTCTTATCTTTTTTCTTGTTAGTTTTTCCAATAGACTTGAGAGCATTAAAAATATTTTTGACAATAATATAATTTTTTTCGGTCTTCTTGTGCACACGAATCTTCAATTTGGCAAGCAAAGGTCTCATCTTTTGCATCTTTATCAATTGTACAAAAATTTGGAATTTCTCGGTCAATGTCTTATTGCAAAATATTCTATGAAAAGTCTTCTAGCCCAGAACCGAATGGTTCGTGTTGACCTCTTGCCTTCAAAATTGTTTATAATGTTCTCATCAATTTCAATTAACCATTTAGGGGTTTTGAAGGTCTTGAGTTTAGGAATATCTTTCTTCCACACAGTGTTCTTCATTTCTCATGTAATTTGGTGAAACAAAATTTACACTTAGTTCAATATTATGTTCAACATCTTCATTTCCAACATTTTCATTATCAATTTCAATAATTTCATTCCCAATTTCAGCACCATATTCAACATCTTCGAATCCAACATTTTGACCTTGAACATTTTCATTATCAATTTCAATATTTTCGTTCCCAATTTGAATATCATGTTCAACATCTTCAATTCCAACATTTTCAGCTTGAATATTTTGAGTATCAATTTTAACATTTTCATTCCCAATTTCAACATCATGTTCAACATTTTCACCTTCTACATATTCAATTTCCTCTTCACTAGAAAGACCAAAGGACTCAGATTCACCAATATTTAACATACCTTGTCTTCTCTTCCTATGAACTTCTTTATCTTTTTGTCTATATGCTTCAATTTATTCTTTTGTAAGGTTTCTCTTACGTTTATGCTTCCGACGACTGCTGCTCCCCATTATACCTCATAAAAGATGCTGAAAAATCATAGTTTATGACAAATTTGAGTGGAAGATGCTCCAAAAAGTTGATCTTTGTCCCTTCCTCTCTAAAACCGCGCATTTGTCGCCTGCAAAGCCTGCAAAAAGAATGTAGGGTCTGTTGGAATGCAAAAAAGGGGCCATATGGGGTTTTCCTATGGCCCACAAATCGGATATCCGAAAAAATCCGATATCTGATATGTAGAACTCTGAAAATAAAAGCAATTTTT